>JARQOC010000002.1:724742600-725368081 GCA_033576535.1 Allobates femoralis
GCCACCTATCTCATATAGCAAAAAACATCACATACTCACCCCCCTCTCGTTCCCCTAGCATTGTGCTCTGCTCCGGTCTCTAGGGCACTGACATGATGTTGTTGCGTAGTGTCTGTCTCACACAGTGATTGGTGGGAGAGAGAGCTGACGATCCTGAGATACGACCCTTTTTTCCCCTGTAAAGAAATCTAATGTTTTTATCCAAGTGGGAGTGGTCATCACTCTTCTCTGTAGGTTTGTTCTTGAAGACCACGCCCAGCTGGCTAAGAAGAGGAGATTTATATGCAGGGAAGACGGGTCATATCTCAGGAACGGAAAAGCGTAGGAATAAAAGTAACACATCACCAGATTCAGGAGAACAGCGGCATCTACACCAGGAATAAAATACATATTTATGGAAAGCGTCAAGTCCCATTTAATTAAGTTCAAAGATGACTGTCTAGGGCTGGTCCACACGTCTGACTATCCAAGGGCAAAATCACTGCATGGAAACAGCTAATACAACGGATCAATGACTCCTGAGGGGTCGGCAGTGTCAGGTTTGGTTATGAATATTTGTCATTATTTGCATATTGGGAATTCAACTGATACCTGGAATCAGCATATACAGGAGCATCTCAATGAATTAGAATATCATCAAAAAGTTAATTTATTTCAGTAATTCAATACATAAAGTGACACCCATCTATTATATAGAGTCATTACACACAGAGGGATCTATTTCAATGTATTATATTTCTGTTAATGTTGATGATAATGAAAACCCAAAGGTCATTATCTCAGAAAATTAAAGTAGGAGGATGAAGGGTCTGAAGATAAAATATGACCTAAATAGGTATCAGAGGCTTCACCTTGTGTGGTTGTGACGTCACAACCACTATAAAAGCAGATCACGGCTGCTGCAGTCCCCAGCGTGGTGCATATACAGTAGGAGGATGAAGGGTTTACACCACGCTGCCATATTCCACCAGACATCAAAGGGCGAATATAATATTGATTCATTAATCAACGCGTTTCAGAGCTCCCTGGTCCCTTCTCCAGGACAAATCAATATCATATTGCCATGTGTCAGGGAGCCCTGAAATGTGGTGAGTAATAAATAAAAATTATCTTCACCCTTTGATGTCTCATGGAATACAGCAGCATGATGTTTAACCCTTCATCCTCCCTACTTTAATTTTCTGGTTTTCATTGACTGAAAGCCATAATCATCAACATTAACATAAATAAACACATGTAATAGATCCCTCTGTGTGTAATGATTCTATATAATATATGTGTTTCACCTTATGTATGTATTTATTGAAATAAATTCACTTTTTGATGATATTCTAATTCATTCAGATGCACCTGTATCATTACATGAAACCGTGAAAGGGCCAGTTCACAAACCTACCACTAGGTGTCAGTAGATCGGCATGGTTGATCTCTGCGCTCTGTTGTTTTTATTTCAAACAATTTTATAGTTAAAGAACCACTAACGTTACAAATGAAATGTATCTCTGATTACCGCACTGTTAAATCAAAGCTATTTCTCACTGTTATCAGCCATTTTCATGCTCTTTGTAAGGGAGACTGACAAGACGCCCAGATAAATCATCAGCTCTTGTGATCGTTACTTGATCTGATATCTCTGGAGGGCTGGGAACCTCGCGGACACTCATAAGGATACATTATACTATGGGATCCATCATTCGGTGCAGATACATTGCTTTACTACAAGGACTGAATCTCCCACAACACACTTTTGGCCGCCTACAGCTACTAATAATGGGACTTTACTTAAAGGGGTTGTACGACCTATAAACAGAAACCTCCCAGCAGAAGGGAAGAATTAAAGATATTAAAATAAGGCAAATGCACCAGCTACAGAGCAGAAAAAGAGTATGTAGTCAGCCACCAATTGTGCAAGTTCTCCCACTTATAGAGATGAGGTCGGCCTATTGACATCACAGGTGACCTCAACTATGAGAGACAAAATGAGAGAACTAATCCTGAATATCACATTGTGAAAGAATTTTTTTTTCAAATTTTGATGGAAATTACCGTAAGTATTTGGTCACCTACAAACAAGCAAGATTTCTGGCTCTCACAGACCTGTAACTTCTTCTTTAAGAGGCTCCTCTGTCCTCCGCTCATTACTTGTATTACTGGCTCCGGTGTGAACTTGTTATCAGTATAAAAGGCTCCTGTCTGCAACCTCAAACAGTCACACTCCAAACTCCACCACGATGAAGACCAAAGAGCCGTCAAGGACACCAGAAACAACATGGTACCCTGCACCAGGCTGGGAAGACTGAATTGCAATAGGCAAGCAGCTTGGTGTGAATAAATCAACTGTGGAGCAATAATTAGAAAATGGAAGACATACAAGACCCCTGATAATCTCCCTCCATCTGGGCCCATGCAAGATCTCACCCCGTGGGGTTAAAATGATCTCAAGAACGGTGAGCAAAAATCTCAGAACCACACGGGAGAACCTAGTGAATGACCTGCAGAGAACTGGGACCAACGTTACACAGGCTGCCATCAGTAACACACTACACCACCAGGGACTCAGATCCTGCAGTGCCAGACGTGTCCCCCTGCTTAAGCCAGTACATGTCCGTCCCCGTCTGAAGTTTGCTAGAGAGCATTTGGATGATCCAGAAATACTGGGAGAGTGTCATATGGTCAGATGAAACCAAAGTAGAACTGTTTGGTAGAAACACAACTTGTCGTGTTTGTAGGAGAAATAATGCTGAGTTGTATCCAAAGAACACCATACCTACTATGAAGCATGGAGGTGGCAACATCATGCTTTAGGGCTGTTTCTCTGCCAAGGGACCAGGACAACTGATCGTTTATATGGAAAATGAATGGGCCATGTATCGTGAGATTTTATGTGCAAACCTCCTTACATCAGAAGGGCACTGAAGAAGGCATGTGGCTGGGTCTTACAGCATGACAATGATCCCAAGCACACCGCCAGGGCAACGAAGGAGTGGCTTCGTAAGAAGTATTTTAAGGTCCTGGAGTGGCCTAGCCGGTCTCCAGATCTCAACCTTATAGAAAACCTTAGGAGGAGTTTAAAGTCCGTGTTGCCTATTGACAGCCCCAAAACATCACTGCTCTAGAGGAGATCTGTATGGAGGAATGGGCCAAAATACCAGCAACAGTGTGTGCCAACCTTGTGAAGACTTACACAAAACCTTTCACCTCTGTCACTGCCAACAAAGGAGATAGAACAAAGTATTGAGATGAACTTTTGTTATTGAACAATACTTATTTTCCACCTAAATTTTTTAAAAAAGTGTAGGAAGCTCCGTTAATCTCCGTCAGGACACGTGATGATGTCCATTTCCATCACATGCACTAGTCAATGCCTCTCTCTGAGTTTACAAAAAAAAAACTCTATTTGTATGGGCGAGTAGGAACCTACTGACAGACAAAATCACCCAAGGGATGGCCCCATAATCTAAACAAGAAAAGACTGTTGACACTCCCTAAGATGCAATATGAACAGGTGCATAAATCAACATAACATATTATAACAAACAGCTGCACTCTGTATTACTGAGACATGCAAACCAAGAATATAAGGATATAGAAATGCATTATAGCGAAGGAAAAATGTGAAAAAATGAGACACGGAGCATATAAAGAAGGCCATATCTATATCTGCCCAGTGGCCACGTCGAGGCGCGTCTCTTTACTGGGTACCTACACTAGTCAATGCCTCTCTCTAGGTTTAAAAAACACACTTCCATTTGTTTGGTTGAGTAGGAACCTGCTGAGAGATAAAGGCTAATGGGGGAGGGTTGCACAAGCAGACATTATGACGCCATAATCCAAACAAGAAAAGACTGCTGGCAATCCCTAACATGCAGTGTGCAAATGTACTTAGCTGAAGATATATTATAACACAAACAGCTGCACTCTGTAAGAGGTTATACCTTCTGCTTGTGCACCCCTCCCCCTTTAGCATTACGTGATTTTATCAGCAGGTTCCTACTCGCCCATACAAATAGAGGTGTGTTTTTTTTTTATAAACCCAGAGAAAAGCATTTATTAATGAAGGTTCCCAGTAAAGAGACAAGCCTTTACATGGCTACTGGGCGGATATAGATATGGCCATCTTTACATGCTAAGGGTCTCAATTTTTTCTTAGCTATAATGCAGTTGTATGTTCCTATATTCTTGTTTTACAGGTCTTAGCATTACACAATGTAGCTGTTTGTTTTAATATGTTATGTTTGGTTATGCCCCTGTTCACATTGCATGTTAGGGAGTGCTAGAAGTCTTTTCTTGTTTAGTTTTCCCATTCCAGTCACATGACCGCTGAAGCCAATCCCAAGCCTCAGTGGTCAGATGATCGAAGAACTGATCATCATCGCCACCTTTTACTCACGGAGCCTCGTTCTCTCGCTATGTTGATTTGCTCTGTGTACAGTGGCGTAACTTGAAGCTCATGGGCCCCGATGCGAAAGCTCCAACGGGGCCCCCAATTATTACAGATCTTTAAGAGCAATAGTCTTTTTCTATAGGCCATAGGGACTTTTGGGGCCCCCTAGGCTCCGGGGCCCGGGTGCGATCACAACCCTGCACCTGTTGTAGTTACGCCCCTGTCTGTGTAGTATAGAAAATGAGACTGTGCAGCAGGGGCAGTATTATAGTAGTTATATTCCTGTACATAAGAGTACAAAATACACAAAAGGTTTGCGCCAAACTGCTTTCATTAAATTGTGGGATCGGTGAATGATCCCCTCTGCTCACCTTCTATTGTTGTGCCTGTCCGCACAACTGGAGTAAGAGTTTAATCTGTCTCCCAGCTGGGCTCTCCTAGTTGGGCTCCAAGCAGCGAGGTGATAAGTGCACGTATTTCCCGTGTATCCCGGTGCACGTGACAGCTCGAGGGGAGTGATGGTGTGACGTCTGCCAGGTCCTGTATTCCTAAGCCGCTCTGTATCACGCTTCCCAGCAGGGAAGAAATTTGCAGCTCCAGATAAAACGAGTGATATTGTAAGCGCTAAGGTACATTAACAGGACACGGCTCACATAAGTATTACCTTTCAGCTTTAATGATTCAGCATATGGATCCCTTTAGCCACAACGCGTTTCAGCGCCAATTGCGCCTTTTTCAAGCGCAATTGGCGCTGAAACGCGTTGTGGCTAAAGGGATCCATATGCTGAATCATTAAAGCTGAAAGGTAATACTTATGTGAGCCGTGTCCTGTTAATGTACTTTAGCGCTTACAATATCACTCGTTTTATCTGGAGCTGTACATAAGAGTAGTAATATAGTAGTTATATTCTTGTACATAGGAGCAGTATTATAGTAGTTATATTCTTGTACATAGGGGGCAGTATTATAGTAGTTATATTCTTGTACATAGGAGCAGTATTATAGTAGTTATATTCTTGTACATAGGAGCAGTATTATAGTAGTTATATTCTTGTACATAAGAGTAGTATTATAGTAGTTATATTCTTGCATATAGGGGCAGTATTATAGTAGTTATATTCTTGTACATAGGAGCAGTATTATAGTAGTTATATTCTTGTATATAGGGGCAGTATTATAGTAGTTATATTCTTGCACATAGGAGGCAGTATTATAGTAGTTATATTCTTGTATATAGGGACAGTATTATAGTAGTTATATTCTTGTACATAGGGGCAGTATTATAGTAGTTATATTCTTGTACATAAGAGTAGTAATATAGTAGTTATATTCTTGTATATAGGGGCAGTATTATAGTAGTTATATTCTTGCATATAGGGGCAGTATTATAGTAGTTATATTCTTGTACATAGGAGCAGTATTATAGTAGTTATATTCTTGTATATAGGGGCAGTATTATAGTAGTTATATTCTTGCACATAGGAGGCAGTATTATAGTAGTTATATTCTTGTATATAGGGACAGTATTATAGTAGTTATATTCTTGTACATAGGGGCAGTATTATAGTAGTTATATTCTTGTACATAGGGGCAGTATTATAGTACTTATATTCTTGTATATAGGGGCAGTATTATAGTAGTTATATTCTTGAACATAGGAGCAGTATTATAGTAGTTATATTCTTGTACATAGGGGCAGTATTATAGTAGTTATATTCTTGTACATAGGAGCAGTATTATAGTAGTTATATTCTTGTATATAGGGCAGTATTATAGTAGTTATATTCTTGTATATAGGGGCAGTATTATAGTAGTTATATTCTTGCACATAGGAGCAGTATTATAGTAGTTATATTCTTGTACATAGGGCAGTATTATAGTAGTTATATTCTTGTACATAGGGCAGTATTATAGTAGTTATATTCTTGTACATAGGGCAGTATTTATAGTAGTTATATTCTTGTACATAGGGCAGTATTATAGTAGTATATTCTTGTACATAAGGGCAGTATTATAGTAGTTATATTCTTGTACATAGGGGCAGTATTATAGTAGTTATATTCTTGTCATAAGGGCTAGTATTATAGTAGTTATATTCTTGTACATAGGGCAGTATTATAGTAGTTATATTCTTGTACATAGAGGCAGTATTTAGTAGTTATATTCTTGTACATAGGGGCAGTATTATAGTAGTAATATTCTTGTAATAGGGGCAGTATTATAGTAGTTATATTCTTGTACATAGGGGCAGTATTATAGTAGTTATATTCTTGTACATAGGGGCAGTATTATAGTAGTTATATTCTTGTTACATAGGAGAGCAGTATTATAATAGTTATTATTTGTATATGAGGCAGTATTATAGTAGTTATATTCTAGTACATAGGGCAGTATTATAGTAGTTATATTCTTGTACATAGGGGCAGTATTATAGTAGTTATATTCTTGTACATAGGAGCAGTATTATAGTCATTATATTCTTGTACATAGGGGCAGTATTATAGTAGTTATATTCTTGTACATAGGGCAGTATTATAGTAGTTATATTCTTGTACATAGGGCTGTATTATAGTAGTTATATTCCTGTATATAGGGGCAGTATTATAGTAGTTATATTCTTGTACATAGGGGCAGTATTATAGTAGTTATATTCTTGTACATAGGGCAGCATTATAGTAGTTATATTCTTGTATATAGAGCAGTATTATAGTAGTTATATTCTTGTATATAGGAGCAGTATTATAGTAGTTATATTCTTGTACATAAGGCAGTATTATAGTAGATATATTCTTGTACATAGGGCAGTATTATAGTAGTTATATTCTTGTAATAGGGGCAGTATTATAGTAGTTATATTCTTGTACATAGGAGCAGTTTATAGTATTATATTCTTGTAAATAGGAGCAGTATTATAGTAGTTATATTCTTGTACATAGGCAGTATTATAGTAGTTATATTCTTGTACATAGGGCAGTATTATAGTAGTTATATTCTTGTATATAGGGCAGTAATATAGTAGTTATATTCTTGTACATAGGAGCAGTATTATAGTAGTTATATTCTTGTACATAGGGGCAGTATTATAGTAGTTTATATTCTTGTACATAGGAGCAGTATTATAGTAGTTTATAATTCTTGTACATAGGAGCAGTATTATAGTAGTTATATTCTTGTACATAAAAGTAGTATTATAGTAGTTATATTCTTGCATATAGGGGCAGTATTATAGTAGTTATATTCTTGTACATAGGAGCAGTATTATAGTAGTTATATTCTTGTATATAGGGGCAAGTATTATAGTAGTTATTATTCTGCACATAGGAGGCAGTATTATATAGTATTATATTCTTGTATATAGGGACAGTATTATAGTAGTTATATTCTTGTACATAGGGGCAGTATTATAGTAGTTATATTCTTGTACATAAGAGTAGTAATATAGTAGTTATATTCTTGTATATAGGGGCAGTATTATAGTAGTTATATTCTTGCATATAGGGGCAGTATTATAGTACTTATATTCTTGTATATAGGGGCAGTATTATAGTAGTATATCCTTGACATAGGACAGTATTATAGTAGTTATATTCTTGTACATAGGGCAGTATTTAGTAGTTATATTCTTGTATATAGGGCAGTATTATAGTAGTTATATTCTTGTACATAGGGGCAGTATTATAGTAGTTATATTCTTGTACATAGGGGCAGTATTATAGTAGTTATATTCTTGTACATAGGGCAGTATTATAGTAGTTATATTCTTGTACATAGGGGCAGTATTATAGTAGCTATATTCTTGTACATAAGGGCAGTTTATAGTAGTTATATTCTTGTACATAGGGCAGTATATAGTAGTTATATTCTTGTACAAAAGGGCAGTATTATAGTAGTTATATTCTTGTACATAGGGGCAGTATTATAGTAGTTATATTCTTGTACATATAGGGCAGTATTATAGTAGTTATATTCTTGTACATAGGGCAGTATTATAGTAGTTAATATTCTTGTACATAGGGCAGTATTATAGTAGTTATATTCTTGTACATAGAGGCAGTATTATAGTAGTTATATTCTTGTACATAGGGGCAGAATTATAGTAGTTATATTCTTGTACATAGGGCAGTATTATAATAGTTATATTCTTGTAATAGAGGCAGTATTATAGTAGTTATATTCTAGTACATAGGGGCAGTATTATAGTAGTTATATTCTTGTAATAGGGGCAGTATTATAGTAGTTATATTCTTGTACATAGGAGCAGTATTATAGTCATTATATTCTTGTACATAGGGCAGTATTATAGTAGTTATATTCTTGTACATAGGAGCAGATATTATAGTATTTATATTCTTGTACATAGGGGCATGTATTATAGTAGTTATATTCCTGTATATAGGGGCAGTATTATAGTAGTTATATTCTTGTACATAGGGCAGTATTATAGTAGTTATATTCTTGTACATAGGGCAGTCATTATAGTAGTTATATTCTTGTAATAGGAGCAGTATTATAGTAGTTATATTCTTGTAATAGGAGCAGTATTATAGTAGTTATATTCTTGTATATAAGGGCAGTATTATAGTAATATATTCTTGTAATAGGGCAGTATTATAGTAGTTATATTCTTGTATATAGGGCAGTATTATAGTAGTTATATTCTTGTACATAGGAGCAGTATTATAGTAGTTATATTCTTGTAAATAGGAGCAGTATTATAGTAGTTATATTCTTGTACATAGGAGCAGTATTATAGTAGTTATATTCTTGTACATAGGAGCAGTATTATAGTAGTTATATTCTTGTAATAAGGGCAGTATTATAGTAGTTATATTCTTGTACATAGGGCAGTATTATAGTATTTATATTCTTGTACATAGAGTGCAGTATTATAGTAGTTATATTCTTGTATATAGGGGCAGTATTATAGTAGTTATATTCTTGTACATAGGAGCAGTATTATAGTAGTTATATTTTTGTACATAGGAGCAGTATTATAGTAGTTATATTTCTTGTAAATAGGGCAGTATTATAGTAGTTATATTCTTGTATATAGGAGCAGTATTATAGTAGTTATATTCTTGTATATAGGGCAGTATTATAGTATTATATTCTTGTACATGAGGGCAGTATTATAGTAGTTATATTCTTGTACATAGGCCAGTATTATAGTAGTTATATTTTTGTAATAGGAGCAGTATTATAGTAGTTATATTCTTGTTAATAAGAGCAGTATTATAGTAGTTATATTCTTGTACATAAGGGCAGTATTATAGTAGTTATATTCTTGTATATAGGAGCAGTATTTATAGTATTATATTCTTGTACATAGGGGCAGTATTATAGTAGTTATATTCTTGTATATAGGAGCAGTATTATAGTAGTTATATTCTTGTACATAGGGGCAGTATTATAGTAGTTATATTCTTGTACATAGGAGCAGTATTATAGTAGTTATATTCTTGTACATAATGCATATTATAGTAGTTATATTCTTGTACATAGGAGCAGTATTATAGTAGTTATATTCTTGTACATAGGGGCAGTATTATAGTAGTTATATTCTTGTACATAGGGCAGTATTATAGTAGTTATATTCTTGTACGTAGAGGTAGTATTTTAGTAGTTATATTCTTGTACAATAGGAGCAGTATTATAGTAGTTATATTCTTGTACATAGGGCAGTATTATAGTAGTTATATTCTTGTACATAGGGGCAGTATTATAGTAGTTATATTCTTGTACATCTGGCATCCTCTTGTTACCAATTATTGTCAAGAAATCTTGAGATTATTCTGCCAATTACAACCCCTGAATACAGCAAATACCCACTGAGATTTCTGCAGATGTAATGTTCAGGTGTTTATATACTGTATGTATAAACATTACACATTCTCTTGCATCCTTGGTGATTTCTCATCTCTTTTAATACAAGATAGAAGACATCACTCTGTTCTCAGTTTGTCGTCTGTCTAGACAATATGTTGTTACCTGAGGAATCATTGACGTTTTCTATTGAATATAGAACATTCAGGAAAATAAACTTCTGAGAAGAATCAGCCGCGTTCCTGTGATTAATATCTTACCATGTTCTTATAGGAATGTATATTCTTCACAGTACATCAATATCACAGAGCAGAAATCACAAACAATAACCTGCTGGATGCTGGAGACGGAAGAGAAGTAAACATACCGGTCATTTTTTAGGGGCACATGCAACTTTTTTTTCTAACTTTGTGTATCTTTTTTGGGGGGCAGATAGGGGTGGGGGCTACAACTACCCCAAAATAGTTTGGTTTTTTTTTCAGATGAAATATTTTGATATCCTTTGGTGGAGCTACTACTTGGAGAAGACCCATCAGCTTGGAAAAAGCCCTGGTGGACCTAACTAGGCTTGGAACAGATACTGGTGCACCTACCTAGGCTTGTAGAACACTCTTGTAGAACTACCTAGGCTTAGAGAAGATCCTGGTGGATACATCTAGGCTTGGAGAAGATCCTAGTGGACCTATCTAGCTCTGGAGAAGACCCTGATGGTCCTATCTAGGTTTGAAGAAGAACCTAGTGAACCTACCTAGGCTCATGCAAGATCAATCTTCCTACAGAGAGTTCATCCACCATGGCTCGAGATCAAGCTGAAGGCTAGTAAATAATAATAATACCCTACTAGGACATAAGAACATGGGTGGCCATGATGAGACAACCCCTTTACATGTTAAGAATTCTCCCAACAGATGGAAAACAAAATGATGTGAACGCAGCTAAGTTCGATAGTGTATAGACTGGGTGGCATTATTTGGGCACTGTGATAGGGTATTTCGGCACTATACGGTACACTATAAATGGAAGTTACTACACAAAGCGTCACACAACTTAGAGCCGTGAAACCTTGACTTCAACGTCGCCACAAGTGATCCAGACCTCCTGCTTAATTCTAATTTCTACCAGGATGGACAAAGACGCTGAGGATCCGTCTGAGTCCTCGGATAATCAATCCCGGCTTTGTTTTCCTTATGGCGCTCTTAGGCCTTGTTGTAATTACGGATTCAGTTTTTAGCTGCAGCTGAGTCAACAAGAAGATCCTTGGCCTCAGTATTATTATGCAGATGACACAGTGTTGTCATAGACTGACAGTATTTTATGCTTTCGGTCCTCTGGAGCCTTGGGGGAATTTTGTCTGTTTGTAAGAACGTCCAGCGAATAGGACGTGGGATTCATTAACGATAAAAATCATTTAGCAGAAACCTATGATTAAGTTACACATCTGGTGTCCTCTGCCAACCTGGATATACAGAAAGGCTATGGCAGGTCACTACTATGTTATACTAAAGAGATCTGCCATAATACTAACTTAAACCTGATGATCATGGTGTACTTATTAGGATAATCCATCTCTGGATGGCTGTATGATCCTTCTTGAAAGTGTAAATACCAATCTCCACGCACCTACCCAGACTGACAGCTCCTCAGTGTCCCTCCTCTCTGCTGCTGAATCTCCACCTACCTATTATGATAGCTCCTATGTCCCTTCTCATTCTTAATAAATCTCCACCCACATAGTGTGATTGACAGCTCCTCAAAGACCCTCCTCCCTGCTGCAAAAACTCACTGAGATTGACAGTTTCTCAATGCCCCTCCTACCTGCTGCTGAATGTACAACCATCTAACCTAATGACCATCTCCACTGTGTCCCTCTTCTTTTTTGCTGAAGCTCTCCTTGTCTGATTGACAGCTTGTGTCCCTTCTCCTTGCTGCAGAAGCTCTACTCACCTATATTGACAGTTCCTCAATGCCCCTCCTCCCTGCTGATGAATATCCAACCATCTAGCCTAATGACCAGATACCATGACAGTAGCACATGTATGGCAACAATAATCTTAGGATAGTTCCTCAAATCTAGATCATGGATACCACGACCACAGCATGTTTTTCCAGCTCGACTCTCTACAGTTCATCCATGGCACCAGGACCTGGCCTCAGCAACAGGTCCTCCTCCCTACAAGTCATAGCACCAACTCACTGACCAAACTCTCCTAGAATCAGCCCCTTGGATGGGCAGAAGTGCTCACATCCACCCCCATAAACATCTTGAACATGTAGCTCAAAGCATGCAGAACGTTCAAGAAGTCCAGTCGGAAAAGTTGTGTATAGGGGAAGCACCCCGCAAAGACGAATAAAAACACCCAAATACCTCAACACCACCACCAGATGCAGGAAATTGAATTCTACTGTAGGTCTGATTATATTAGAGTCCATGGAAACAGGCACAGGAAGAACAATGGCTAAATGGAGGCCCTTGAGACACCCAGTCAAGAGCACCTTAAACTGACGGGCGAGCAAATCTCTAATCAAACACAACAATAAGCTCCTCACACCTCCCAGAGTGCAGTGCCGAAGTGTTGCCAAAAAGCAAAAGAAGAAAGAGATGAGGCGGAAAAGGAGGGACCCGGTCAGAAAAGCGGGAATAATCACCATATGCCATGCTTTGTCCTTCTGGAAGGTGCTTCTTGAAAGTTGGCTTAATGGAGGCCACTGAGACCCTCAGTCAAGAGCGTCTTAAACTGACGAGCAAGCAAATCTCTTATCAAACACAACAATAAGTTTGACTAACCGGCGCTCCGTGCTGGACAAAGCCCGCTCTACGTCCAATTGGTTCAATAGACTTTAGTTTTGAATAGTCAATAGATTGCAGTGCAGAAGTGCTGCAAAAAATTGGAAAAAGAAGGTGCGGAAAAGGAGGGACCTGGTCAGAAAAGCGGCATAGTCACCATATGCCATACTTTGTTCTTCCGGAAGGCCTTGCTTGAAAGTTGAGTATCTCAGGGGCCTCCATTAAGCCAGTGAAGAGCACCTTAAACTGACGAGCGAGAACATCTCTAATCAATCACAACAATAAGATTGAGTAACCGGCGTTCCGTCCTGGAAAAAGCCCGCTCTACGTCCACTGGTCCAATAGTCTTTATTCCGTGGCCAGCATCTCATATCCCCCAGATTGCAGTGCAGAAGTGCTGCCAGAAAGTGGAAGAAGAAAAAGAGGGTGCCGAAAAGGAGGGACCCGGTCAGAAAAGCGGGCATAGTCCCCATACGCCATACTTTGTTCTTCCGGAAGGCCTTGCTTGAAAGTCAGCTTAATGGAGGCCCCTGAGATACTCAGTGAAGAGCATCTTAAACTGACGAGCAAGAACATCTCTAATCAAACACAACAATAGGATCGCGTAACCGGCGTTCCGTCCTGGAAAAAGCCCGCTCTACGTCCATTGGTCCAATAGTCTTTATTCTGTGGCCAGCATCTCATATCCCCCAGATCGCAGTGCAGAAGTGCTGCCAAAAAGTGGAAGAAGAAAAAGAGGGTGCCAAAAAGGAGGGACCCGGTCAGAAAAGCGGGCATAGTCACCATGTGCCATACTGTGGCCTTGCTTGAAAGTCGGCAGCTCCACCGCTACACGGACTAGAAAGTCCTTGTCTTAATTCCCTGCAGTACCTTACTTGAGATTTGTAATTATGAAAATAGATAAAAAGGTCATATTTTATTGATTTTTATCCATCCTTATAAATGTCAGTGAGGTTTTATAAAGTCTAGGTGTTATGTTTTGGTCTTTTTGATTTAATTTAACCTCATTGGGTTTTCGAAAACAGATAAAGCAGAAGCACGTTCCAAAACGATCTCTCAGGGAGCGCCGCGTGAAGTTTAGCATCAAGAAAAATAAGACTGTAGTTCCCTTCGGAATTCAGTAAATCCACAAGTTCTGTTAAAGGAACCAAAATAAATATGTTTGGTAAGTATTAGACCTGTTTAGGTTTATCTTGGCAGGAATTTACGCCTAAGGAGAACTAACAAAAATAGATATAAAACTAAGAAAATTAATAAAGCTTAAAAAAATAAAGTTTAATTTAAGATAAAAATGGAATATCTAGGGAGATAAAGTTAAAATATCTTCCCACATTAAAGAAGTATTTGTCTGTTATATTTGGTGTTGGTTTAGGTTGCGGGAAGGGCGATCACATTGTATGAGGCTGGAATAGGAGTCAATCATCTCAAAGTGAAGGACCAAATACTCCGACTCCTAAAAGAATAATGAAGTGTAGTAACAAGTAAAGTTTAGGGAAAAATGAAGGACATAGGTTACTCATGTCACCTGTCCAAAAAATGTCCAACTGAGATCTTTCCTTCAGGGCTGTGGCTTCTTACAATAATACATAAGAATAGTAGATGTTTTAGGAAAATACATTTTTAGAGATAGGGAAAAAGAAGGGTAATTTGAAGTCTGTAACAAAACCACCAGCTTAAAAAAGGCTTTCTAGGGCAGACGTGGTGCTAGGCACACCATCTAGAAGGTTGAAGAGGAACCCTGTCTATCACCCTTTATCCCCTATTGAGGGATCTGGATTTACGACGGGACCCTTCGGTTGTGTCCATGGAGTAGCTGCTGGCTGGAGGAGTGAGCCTGAGGCAAGGATTGTCAAACTCACCAGAACAGTATCAGGAAAGACAAAACCAACGTGGAAGGATTAGTACACTAAATCATAGTCAAGGAAACGTCTTAAGTGAGATGCTAAGGCTCAGTCAAAGCAAATTAGTCGAAACAGGGTCAGAGTGAGGAGGGATTGTCAAGGTCACAAGCTGGGTCAGAATAAGGATAAAAGCTTTGGAGAACACACCAGTGTATAACAAGAAAACCAAGCAAAAACTAGTGACTCTAAAAAGTACGCTAGGAGTTTAAGTAGGGTGTGGTGCTGCCTTATTGGCCACGTCAAGGAGTTGATTACACCTGCTGAGTTGTTGGACAGCACACAAACCATTCTGCTAGACTGGACAGCGCCACAGGTCCCAATCACAATGGCATCCCTTGAAAGAGGTCCCGTCACACCTGGCGACGGGGCTGGAGATGTCGGCGGCGACTGAAGGGTGCACACACGTTTTTTGCGCCCAGCCAGCGTCGCCATCCCCCATTTACACGGGGCGACATCTCCAGCCCCGCGCCGGTGAGCTATCAGGCAGCATCGCCGCCGGGGTGTCTGACAACCCCAGCGGCAATGCAGTACAATGGGAGCCTATGGCTCCCATCGCCTGACAGGTCGCCAACGGCCGGTTACATGGGGCGATATGTGCACATCGCCCCAGATCGGTCGCCTAGTTTCAGAGTACTGCTCCGAAACCAGGCGACCTCCCGGCAACGCCAACATCGTCCCTTTACATGAGGCGACGTAGGGGCAATGTCGCCACCGATAGGCCACGCCCCTACGTCACCTATGTAATTGGCGGCGATGTCGCCCCGTGTGACGGGGCCTTAAGAGATTAATCAACTTGTCCTCTCCATCACTGGTGCCGCCTGCAGGGTAAATAGGGCAGTGCCTGGCAACAAAGGCAGGTGCTTCTAGAGATGTAACAGGTAGACGAGTCTAGAAGAAGGTGAAAATGCCCCAAGGACAAAGGTGAGTTGGCATCAGATTGGATGGATGGACTGCATAAAGACGGGACATCGATGAGAAGTTTTTGGATTATTGGCTATAAGACAGGGGTGGTTGGAAGCACAAATAAGGTGGAGAACCAAGACAAAGTAAGAGTAGCAACTGAATGAGGAGAGATGGTCATTCTGGAAACAAGTTGGTGAGATCATGGGAGTTTAGGCATAGGAGAAAGAACAATGAAGAGTAGCGATTGAATGAAATAGATAAATGTTGGACAATTTCCAGCTAGAGGTCGGATCATTTGGCTGATGATTTTATTTCTAAGGGATTCTTCTAACTCCTTCGATGTAATGGTCTGTTGGATGTGTCCTGATGAGAAAATAAAGTCTTCCAAAAATGAGTTAGCCTATTCCTTTCCACCCAATGTAAAAAGGTGGCGACTGCGCGTGTTCACAATGGAGCCCAAAAAAAAGATTTGTTATAAATATAAAGATGGGTCAGTAGAAAAAGCAGAAAAAGACGTGGGTAAGACTCATCAGGGGTGTAAGGAATCAGGTGTTGACAATTCTCTTCTTTCGAATGGAGAGCAATCTTTTCAAAGAGCTTTGCAATATGGGATTATTAGACAAATCCAACTCATTGGTTGCTTCTCTTCTTCAGAAGAGCTGCACACGGGAAACTCAACACCTCTCAAGAAAAGACCACTGTTTGGAAGCGGCAAAGCTTGCAGGGGCAAGCGGGTCCATAACGGCCAGGGTAACGACCTCAGCGTGGAAGGGCGTAACTAAGTGGCTACCTCATCTTCACTACAGCCTCTGATGGTGAGGTTAGGCTTGTGCTAGAAGGAAGCTGCCAAGAACTACTCCAGGGGATCTCAGTACCTTGACAGCTGGCTCCGAATGTCGGGGATGCAAGCACAGGCACAGATGTGGGCAGGTACAGTCTCTGGTACAGTTGGGTACCGACTGGATGACTCATGCAGGCAGGTATGTTGGCACGGCTGGTTCTGGTGGTTGCTGTGCCGGGACAAGGCATTTTGGTTTCGCCTAGCTGTCGTCCCGGCCCTGGGTGGTTGTAGCAGTTATGGGGACACGGCTGGTTTTAGCAGGTGAAGCAGGTATGTCAACACGACTGGTTAAGCGAGTTCAGTCAGGGTACTAAAACAGAGGTACAGGTTAGTGGACACAGGTACAGGATATACAGGCATGGGGACACTGGGAATGGGACCAGAGAACTAGCAGCATGTCTCTAACATTGGAGCACGTTGCTCAGGCACTTCTCATAGGGGAAAATTGCCTTAATTACTCAATGCTTCCCAGCTATAGGCTGAGAAGCACTTCCAGGAGGGGCATGCTGGACCTTTAGGACTAGTAGGTTTGTTGTGCACGTGACCTAAACGTGCTCCTAGAAGACCAATGCAGCCTGCACAGGCTCCGGGACTCGGAGGCAGGAGATGGATCCTGGGCAGACCTCGCAGGACCAGCTGCGATGAAGATGATGCCGGAGCAGCGGGTGGCGCTACATTAGTGTCTCTTTGCTTTGACTCATGGGGGGACTTCTCCAAAGAGGGTCAATAATGATATCTACAGTAATGTCTACAAGTCCTAACATAAAAAAAGAGGTTGGGGGAAGGAGCAGGCGATCTACCAGCTGGAGTCAACTAAAATGGTGTGGGAAACATCAAATTATGGGAAAAGGTGAGCGAGTACAACGAAGGCCAAAATACCATCTCAAAAATGTAAAAACAAAACAAAAATATGATCGTCCTCCAAGAAGTTCAGTCTCGATAGGTTTACAAAGAGGAATAATGAGCAACAGCTGAAGGATTCATCAAAAATATTCCCATCACGGAAATTAGACTCGAATATCCGAAAACCGTCCTACGTACTAATGCCGATTCATAAGAGAAAGCCAGGCGATGGAGAGCGTAATATATTCACTGAACTTCCTTGGCTTGTGGTTTTCAGCTGTTTTGACATTGGATCCTCTGGATGTTGTGTAGATGGAACATCTGCATCCATCATTTGTGTGATTTCCAGCACATCCTATGTTTTCGGTGACATCCCCGGCTTTACGCGCCTCTTACTGACGTTGGATATTATCTCTGCAGATTGCTGTTTCCTTTCGATCGTACTCGATGAACAGATGTAGCAGGAAATGAAGTTTAGTAACAAGAGGAGATAATAGAAAAGCAATGAGGTTTTCCTTTGGCGCTGGAAAGTGGTAATTAATATCATGTTAATCTCAGTTTCCTTATGTCGATTCATTCTTAATGATTTGCAGATTTTACCCATGTGTAACTTCAGAACACGCTTTTCTAGTGTATATTTAGCAGTTAGGGTACCTTTACACGCCGCTACAACAGGATGGATACAACTCGCTACAGGCTACGATTGTAGCTTGCGTCGTCAATATAGCCCGTAGTAGCGGCATGTGAAGACGGTAGGAGGCAGCCGGCAACACATACATCTGTTTCTGAGCACTGCTCTGAAACAGGTGGCTACACAGGCGATTGTAGCGAGCTGTATCGGCGTGTAAAGAAGCTACAGAAGGGATGTCTATACACCAGGCGATGTACCTGCTATGTAGCTGGGGCGTGACACAGGCTCCGGGTACCGCGCCCCTTCAGCGATCATTGGAGGAAGCTCCTGCGTTACGATTGGTTGTCGCTGCATAGGGCGGCATATTTAAGGAGCTGACCAGTCACACTACACAATTGCTCAAGCGTCATGTATTAAACAGCCTCCTGCGCTGGCTGCCCAATCATGATGTTATTGCATTGTCCTATCAGCGTACGGACGTCTCGTAATCCACAATTGTGGCACGCCTATGTGCTGTCCCTGATGCACCAGGTCCTCCCATATTACCTTGTTGTAGCGGTGTGTAAATGAGGTAAGGTAAGCTACAGATGGCTACTTGAGACACCCGGCGATGTAGCTAGCTATAGATGTAACGTAGCGTAGCGCACCTTGTGGCGGCGTGTAAAGGTGGTGCGTTTCCCGTTTGTAACCGTTTGGCCGTGCTCGTGCACGTGAAGTAGCGGGTTGTATCCATCCTGTTGTAGCGGCGTGTAAAGGTACCCTTATAGTTGATACCATTGGAGCAGGGTTGATGGAGTTTATTTTCATATCACCGGTTCATCAATGTCGATGACCATATTTAGCTCTTGACACGATTTCCAATATCTCTAGGTTCTCCAGACACACATCCATATTAAAGGGTTTGATTCCAACATTTGGGAAAGCAGAGGGATCTGAATCCTCCTCAATGGTAACCAGTGCTGCCGTTCTGACAGTCCTTGCTGGTGCTAGATTTGATGTCATCCCATCAATAAATCAAGGTGTAATGCCATGAGTGCCCCTGCACTCCATCCGGCAGGGACGCAGATGCACTAACCGCACCGGCCGCTCGGCTGCTTCTGCTCCGATTCCAGGTCTCGTGAGACTATGCTAATTGTGCAAGCGCACACTCCCCATCTCTAAGGCTAAGGGCCACACTAGCATTCTGGCCTCAGTCCTACGGGGGTCCACCAAAAAGAAGGATTCCGGCAGCATTAGCGCAGCGTAACTGTAGTGTAACGCTGCCAATAGAGTCCTATGGATGACGGAAGCCACAGCGCATTCAAACGTTGGCATGTAAGTGCCAGAGATTGAAATCTCATGCTATTTCACAGGGCACTTACATGCTGACGTTTGAATGCGCTTCGGATCCCATCACCCATAGCACTCTATTGTCAGCGTTAGTGCATCATTACACTATGGTAATGCTGCGCTAATGCTGGCGGAATCCTGCTTTTTGGCAGACCCCCCAGGATGGAGGCCACAACACTAGTGTGGCCTTAGCCTTAGACACCTGACCCTTTTGGGAGGTGCCTGAGAAACTTTGTTTAGTGTAGTGCCTTACAAGTACCTGTGTCTGTACTTTAATTTTACCTATATCTGTGCATCTACCTTTCCATGTTACCCTGACCCCATTCCTGCCTGTATACCTTCACCCACCTAGTTGCTGAATCCGTTGTACCAGAATCAGTCCTGTTTGAACCAGCCCATCCTGTCTGCACCAGCCGTCCTGTCTGCACCAGCCGTCCTGTCTGCACCAGCCGTCCTGGCTGCACCAGCCCGTCCTGGCTGCACCAGCCCGTCCTGGTTGCACCAGCCCGTCCTGGCTGCACCAGCCGTCCTCTCTGCTCCAGCCGTCCTCTCTGCACCAGCCGTCCTCTCTGCACCAGCCGTCCTGTCTGCACCAGCATGCCCTGTCTGCACCAGCATCCCCTGTCTGTACTAGCCTCCCCTGTCTGAACAAGGGGTCTTGTCTGCAGCAGCTGTCCTGTCTGCACCAGCATCCCCTGTCTGCACCAGCATCTCCTGTCTGCACCAGCATGCCCCATCTGTACCAGCATGCCCCGTCTGTACCAGCATGCCCCGTCTGTACCAGCATGCCCCGTCTGTACCAGCATGCCCCGTCTGTACCAGCATGTCCTGTCTGTACCAGCATGTCCTGTCTGTACCAGCATGTCCTGTCTGTACCAGCATCCCCTGTCTGTACCAGCATGCCCTGTCTGAACAAGGGGTCTTGTCTATACCAGCATGCCCTGTCTGTACCAGCATCCCATGTCTGCACAGCAGCATCCCCTGTCTGCACCAGCATCCCCTGTCTGCACCAGCTGCATGCCCCTGTCTGCACCAGCATGCCCTGTCTGCACCAGCATGCCCTGTCTGCACCAGCATGCCCTGTCTGCCTACCAGCATGCCCTGTCTGCACCAGCATGCCCTGTCTGTACCAGCATGCCCCATCTGTTACCAGCATGCCCCGTCTGTACCAGCATGCCCCGTCTGTACCAGCATGCCCGTCTGTACCAGCATGCCCGTCTGTACCAGCATGCCCCGTCTGTACCAGCATGCCCGTCTGTACCAGCATGCCCTGTCTGTACCAGCATGTCCTGTCTGTACCAGCATGTCCCTGTCTGTACCAGCATCCCTGTCTGTACCAGCATGCCCTGTCTGAACATGGGGTCTTGTCTATACCAGCATGCCCTGTCTGTACCAGCATCCCATGTCTGCACCAGCATGCCCTGTCTGCACCAGCATGCCCTGTCTGCACCAGCATGCCCTGTCTGCACCAGCATGCCCTGTCTGCACCAGCATGCCCTGTCTGCACCAGCATGCCCTGTCTGCACCAGCATGCCCTGTCTGCACCAGCATGCCCTGTCTGCACCAGCATGCCCTGTCTGTACCAGCATGCCCTGTCTGTACCAGCATGCCCTGTCTGTACCAGCATGCCCTGTCTGAACAAGGGGTCTTGTCTATACCAGCATGCCCTGTCTGTACCAGCATGCCCTGTCTGAACAAGGGGTCTTGTCTTACCAGCATGCCCCTGTCTGTACCAGCATCCTCTGTCTGCACCAGCAATCCCCTGTCTGCACCGGCATCCCTGTCTGCACCAGCATCCCCTGTCTGCACCAGCATCCCCTGTCTGCACCAGCATCCCCTGTCTGCACCAGCATCCCTGTCTGCACCAGCATGCCCTGTCTGCACCAGCATGCCCTGTCTGTACCAGCATCCCTGTCTGCACCAGCATGCCCTGTCTGCACCAGCATGCCCTGTCTGCACCAGCATGCCCTGTCTGCACCAGCATGCCCTGTCTGCACCAGCATGCCCTGTCTGCACCAGATGCCCTGTCTGACCAGCATGCCCTGTCTGCACCAGCATGCCCTGTCTGCAACAGCATGCCTGTCTGTACCAGCATGCCCTGTCTGTACCAGCATGCCCTGTCTGAACAAGGGGTCTTGTCTATACCAGCATGCCCTGTCTGTACCAGCATGCCCTGTCTGAACAAGGGTCTTGTCTCATACCAGCATGCCCTGTCTGTACCAGCATCCTCTGTCTGCACCAGCAATCCCCTGTCTGCACCGGCATCCCTGTCTGCACCAGCATCCCCTGTCTGCACCAGCATCCCTGTCTGCACCAGCATCCCCTGTCTGCACCAGCATCCCCTGTCTGCACCAGCATCCCTGTCTGCACCAGCATGCCCTGTCTGCACCAGCATGCCCTGTCTGTACCAGCATCCCTGTCTGCACGAGCATCCCCTGTCTGCACCAGCATCCCCTGTCTGCACCAGCATGCCCTGTCTGTACCAGCATGCCCTGTCTGAACAAGGGGACCTGTCTGTACCAGCATGCACTGTCTGCACAGCATCCTCTGTCTGCACCAGCATCCCCTGTCTGCACCAGCATGCTCTGTCTGTACCAGCATCCCTGTCTGTACCAGCATCCCTGTCTGCACCAGCATGCCCTGTCTGCACCAGCATGCCCTGTCTGCACCAGCATGCCCTGTCTGCACCAGCATGCCCTGTCTGTACCAGCCTCCTCTGTCTGTACCAGCCTCCCCTGTCTGCACCAGCATCCCTGTCTGTACCAGCATGCCCTGTCTGTACCAGCATGCCCTGTCTGTACCAGCATGCCCTGTCTGCACCAGCATGCCCTGTCTGTACCAGCATGCCCTGTCTGTACAGCATGCCTGTCTGTACCATGCATGCCCTTTCTGTCCAGCCTGCCCTGTCTGTACCAGTCATGCCTGTCTGAACAGGGGTTACTTGTCTCTAACCAGCATGCCCTGTCTGTACCACATGTACCAGTATCTAGTCCTGGCTGTTACCCTGATCTTCTTACCTGCCTCCTTTACTAGAGTCACACTAGCAATAGGTTTCCGTTCAAGGGGAGTTCGTTAAAAAAATAGAATCTTTCAGCATTAACGCAGCGTAACCGTAATGGTTTGATGCATTAACGCTGCCAATGTAATCCTGGGGGGGACGGACCCCTGAGCACTGTCAAATGCCGGCATCTAAGTGCCAGAGTTTGAAATCTCGCACTATTTCCAAGCGCATCACATAACGCGTAAGTGCGCATCATGTGAAGCGTGTGGAAATAGTGCGAGATTTCAAACTCAGCACTTAGATGCCGGCATTTGACAGTGCTCAGGGGTCCGTCCCCCCTAGGATTACATTGGCAGCGTTAATGCATCAAACCATTACGGTTACGCTGCGTTAATGCTGAAAAGATTCTATTTTTTTAACAGAACCCTCTGAACGCAGGCAATAGCGCTGGTGTGACCCTTGCCTTACCCTTGGGATCAGCTACTACAGTCCAGGGACTGCCCTAGAGTGGCACCTGGTATCTACTGACATGTAAGTCCAATACTATACCAGGTCGGCACTTAGTCAGGCCCCTTGAGGGTAATGTCATTGTAGGTGTCTCTTATTTGGATCGAGAAGGGTTCCTCTTTCACCTGCAATCTGACTCCACTTGAAGAAGAAGCCAAAATTAGTTTTAGAATCCTTGGTACTGCTTGAACTTCAGTCTATACCAGTGTTTCCCAACTCCAGTCCTCAAGGGCCATGAACAGTGAAAGTTTTCAGGATTTCCATAGCATTGCACAGGTGGAATAATCATTGATCAGGTTATTACATTTTCACCTGTGCAATGCTAAGGAAATACTGAAACATTCACTGTTGGTGGCTCTTGAGGACTGGAGTTGGGGAACACTGGTCTAGACAGATGCTGAGACAGATGGGTCTCCTTAAACTTCAGCGAGTCACTTGTCAGTGACCCTTGCAGGGTATTCTGGTCCAAAGCGCTAGAGAACAAAGTGCCAGTCCATCTAAAACTGAAAGTAACGGCACTGTTATGTGGCTGGTACTCTTGTATGAGCGCTAATGTGGCACCCCAGGGGTTAATGTGCCACAGTAACAACACCAAGGGTTAACTCCCCACAAAACCCACTACAATACACTAGCGCCTCCGGCCAGAAGGGGGAGTTAAAGCTGCTTCCCTATATATTCTGGTGTGGAGAGGAAGTGAGCTGTCAGTTCAGTTCCTGGGAGAACTGAGGAAGAAGAACTGGGGTGTAAAGGAGCTGCCTTAGGCTACCACACGGTCACTGCTCAATTCCAGGCCTAGCTAGGGTCTGAGGGAAGGAGTTAAGAGAAACAGAGGAACACATCTGGGAGACTGAGTTACCCTATAACTCGCCCTGGAGGAGCGCAAAGACCGGATACCGGATCCGAAATTGTGCCTGACACAAGCAGCACAGTAAACACCGGACTAGTGGAGGTTATATATCTTCACTGTACCACAGCGAAGCAACACGAAGGGTTAGAAGCACAAAGAGAAGACTCAAGTTGCCTAGCAAGTGGGTACCGTGAGAGGAGACAGGGCCGCAGCCTAGCTAAAGCGGCAGCAGGGCCACACACACAGCGCAGGAGTGGGAAGCCAAGGACCCGGTCAGGGTGGGAGCAACCCGGTCCCTGGTACAGACTCCGTGGACAGTACTCTGCTGAATAACAACTACAGTAAAGACTTGGAAAACTACAAAATCGTGAGTCTGTGTAATCCTTGCGCTTGAGCCCTACTTTCCCTCACAAACTGCTACCATCTCTACCACTACCCCTACTCTGCGTCATCCATAGACTATTATCACCACTGCCCCGAGGAACCAACCTCTCCGTGGAGAGCCGTTACATCTCAGGCTGTTATCCATCATCCCCGGAGATTCTGCAGCAGTGGTGGTCACCCCGACCACATACCACGGGTGGCGTCACGACTTTCTCCCCTGTAAATACCCCCCATTACTTATGGGCTTGGGACACTGTCCGGACCAAGACTGCTGTGATACCACCTGTGATACCCGGTCCGGTACCAAGTACCCCGTCCCAGTGGGCTAAACACTAGCAGAACTGTGCACAGGAAAGTATTTGGCAGAATTGTGCGGGAACCCGTGAAGAGGCATTACTATATGGCTGACAACTGTACAGACATTAAAGGGAGTCTATCAACACGATTTTTCTACCCCACCTGAGAGCAGTGTGACCCCAATTCCAGTGATTTGTCACTTACTTAGTTGCTTGTTGTAGTTTTGATTAAAATCAATTTCCTCTGCTGCAGATCTAGCAGTTCTCTGAATGTTGAGCTCTGTATAACACCGCTGACATCACTGATTGGTAGTTTCTGTGTGTCCAGACAGAAAACTGCCAATCAGTGCTGTGGGTGGGGTTGGACTAGTGATAATCTCCTGCTGATAAAACAGTGCTTTCATAGAAACTACAACAGGCAGGCCAGTAAGTGACACATCGCTGGAATCAGGGCCTCTGTTCCTACATTATGATGTTCTCAGATCAGAACTGTATGAGCATTACTATATGGCCTACACAGCGGTACTGTATTACTGTAAAATCTACTGTACCAGCTACATAATAATACTGTAAAACTACGGTAAGTATACAGGAATATCCACATAATTGTGTTATACCAGAAAGATGATTACACAGAAGGAGAAATTGTAATCTCGCAACGGAAAATAATTAATGAATAGGCAGAGCCATCAATAGGGGGGCGGCAATGGCTCACCATGTTACCGATCCTTCCAGAGGGGGGCAGTAGAGTACAATATTTCCATAAAGAGCTGAAGTGTTTCCGTCTGGCGCGTCAGGAGCGAGTGTGACAGATCTCAATCACGCGTTTATCCCCGTCTATATCCAATTACAGCAGCTAAATCTGTGTAAAGCTGTTATCTGCCTGAGGCTCCTCATTCCCATCCCTCTGTCTGAACGCTCAGCTCATCCCAATATTCAGAAATGTGAAATTATTATCAGTGCTACCAAAACGGTGCGAGTCTCAGGGTCTGGAGTTTATAGCTTAACACAGTGACCCAAAAATAGTGCCAGACACACGGCCTGACTGTACGTATCAGCTACAGATCCTGATGAGAGCGAGATCAGCGTTGTACTGAGCGGGTGCCATGTCAGCATTGTACTGAGCTGGCCCCACGTCAGAACCTTGCCCAAGCAGGTCCCATGTCAGCGGCTTGACCGAGCAGGCCCCATGTCAACGTCTTGAACCAGCTGGCCCCACATCAGTGTCTTGACCGAGTATGCCCTACGCCAGCGTCTTGCCCAACAAGGCACCACGCAGTGTCTTCACTGAGCAGGCCCAACGTAAGTGCCTTGACTGAGCAGGTCTCCGTCAGCGACATGAACCAAGCAGGCCCCACATCAGTGTCTTGACCGAGCAGGTCCCCATGTCTTCGTCTTGCCCGAGCAGGCCCCACACTATCGTCTTGCCGAGCAGGCCTACACTAGTGTCTTACCGAGCAGGCCCCACACCAGTGTCTTACTCGAGCAGGCCCCACACTAGTGTCTTACTCGAGCAGGCCCCAACCAGTGTCTTACCGAGCAGGCCCCACACCAGTGTCTTGACCGAGCAGGTATCCACACCAGTGTCTTCACTGAGCAGGTCGCACGTCAGCGTCTTGACCGAGCAGACCCCATGCCAGTGTCTTCATGAGCAGGCCCCACGCCAGCATCTTGCCTGAACAGGCCCCAAGACAACATCTTGACCGATTAGTCCCCAAGTCAGATCTTGCCCAAGAAGGCCCCACATCCGCATCTTTCCTGTGCAGTCCCCCCCTCATTGTTGGCTTGAGATTTTAGGCTATGATAGGATGACTTGAATGAAGGGGTGCCAGTACACATTAGACTGGGTAGTGCATATAACAAATTCCCATTGATCGCTCTGTCCTGCTCATTAATGCTGACAACTACTACCGAAATGAAGGATAAATGAGGTTGTCACGACTGTGGCCTGTCCCACTCTGCGACTAGTGAGATCCCAATACAATCAGCACTTGTTTCAGTCCTTCAGTTTATATCGGAGGCGCTTCCTTCTTACCTTGAATGTCATCATTGAAGGTGCAATATTTGTGGCGGTATTTGTTGAGCAGCCGGAAGGCATTGGAATTGGCAAAGTCTTCAAACTGAATCAAACAATTCATTCCGTATCTGGAGAAAAAAAACACAGAAACTGTCAAGTAATAAATTACAAATCCTAAGAGCCTTGTCCTGCATTACTTTCTCTGAAACAGCCCCACTCTTGTTCATTGGCCGTGTCTGGTAATTCACATCTTCCCCATTTAAATGAATGCAGTCTCTGACAAAGCCTAAGATTTAGAGAAGATGCTGCTCTTGGTTTTTTTTTACCCAGACTATTTTTTTTCAATCTCAAAGTTTCTGGCACTAGCTTATTACCCTCTCCTCATTAAAGACGTAAATGTATATGGGGGTAAAGTGGAGGGTACTTTACATAAATCTGATTTGGGAAATCAGTGGCTACAAACATATACTTTTGGGTAACTTTTTTTCTTTACAATCTATGTCTACCCAAGAACCTTTCTCCAAAAAGACAGATGGGTGACAGATTTGTGATAACTAGCGCCCAAATGTATTCTTTCTATCTAGTATTAGACTTTGTGACTCCCCTTGCTTCAAGAAATTAGCCAGTAAGAGTTGAATGGCTGCTGCTTCATTCACATGTATGCCTCTGAAAATACTTGAAGACATCCAACCCAATGCTCGGCTACCTTCATCGGTATCATGCATGATGTGGCAAGGAAGCAGTGGATCATTGAAAACTTGTTAGTGCTGGAATACCTATTGAAAACTGCTGGGCGCAATGCAAAATTTCTAACAGGGTCTCTCCAACAATATCTACAATTCTGGTCTCTTCAAATCAGGTAGAGGGATCTTTTGGGCTCCTTTTGGCTCTAGGACATGGGTGCAACTGCCACCTCTGTACCCACTTAAAACAATATACTTTTTAGGGTGAGAACAACTTTAGGATCCACCCTTTTCTCACCATAAAAACAACAAAAACGGTCACCGTGGCTCTGATCCACTCCCACCTTGATTATTGTAATTCCCTATTAATTGGCGTCCCTCTCTCTAGACTCTCCCCTCTCCAGTCCACCCTTAATGTAGCAGCCAGGGTCACCTATCTGGCTAACCGTTACTCGGACACGTCCGCTCTGTGTCAGTCATTTCACTGGCTGCCCGTACACTACAGGATCCGCTTTATGCCAGTCATTGCACTGGCTGCCCATACATTATGGGATCTAATTCAAATTGCTTGTTCTCACCCACAAAGCTCTTCACGGTGCATCACCTCCCTACCTATCTACCCTCATCTGTGTCTATCACTCCACCCATTCTATTCGCTCTGGAAGCGACTTTAAACTAACATCTGCACTAATCCGAACCTTCCACTCCCGGCTCCAAGACTTCTCCCAAGCTGCACCAATTCTCTGGAATGCCTACCCCAAGAAATTAGGACTATCCACAATTTACATAGTTTCAGGTGCTCCCTAAAAACACATCTTTTTAGGGCGGCCTATCATGCTCCCTAATTGAAGTCACCTAGACATAACGTATTCAGTCCACCATACTCATAAGCATTACAAAGAATTGCTGGTGGCCACTTAGGGTATGTGCTCACGGTCCAGAGGAGCTACGTGTTGGACGCAGCTCCTCCGGACCTGAGTGAAGCCGCGGGTGGCCGCAGTGAGATCGCAGCCGTCCTGTACTCACAGTGTGTGGCGGGTGCAGGACGGCTTCTCCCTGCTGTCACCCGATGGGAGCCGCATCCGACTCCGCAGCATGAAATGAACATGCGGAGGAGGAGCGGACTGCCAGCAACCTGCACCGCAGCTGTCAGATCGCTGCGGGCGTGTTACGCATAGTGAGGATGGGATTTTTCCTGAAATCCCATCCACTATGCTCATACTGTAGTACGCAGCATTTTGGACGCAGCGGCAAGATGCTGTGTATACTGATCATGAGGATGCAGCCTAACTCCACTCTTATCTACTCCTCATTTCCTCAAGATGGCTGGACCATCATTGTAAATAAGCCCCTGTACTTTGTATCACCCCCAACTCATTGTAGATTGTAAGCTCTTATGAGCAGGGATGTCATTATTTTTGCGTTACTTTTTGTATTTTTATAATTGCTACTTATGACTGTTTGTATATAAATCTCTGAATAGTGAAGCGCTGCGGAATGTGTTAGCACTATATATATATATATATATAAAGATTATTTATAAAGATATATATAAAGATTATTATCTCCCTCCAAAATTTCAAGCCTGTAACAACATGATGCCACTGTTATGGAGTCAACATGGTTCTCACAGTTACATTGGTACCATGGGTGATGCACTTCCGATGTTACATGGGTACTGTGTCTGTCAACATTATGCAGGTCCTATGGAGTGTTACTGTTATAAGGTTACTACACCCCTAACTATTATCGGGGTAATGCAAGGCTATTAGAGATTCTACAACGGTCATTGTTAGGCCAGCTTCATACCAGGTTTTTGAGCTGTTAGGTTGTGTCCAGTGTTTTGTAGGATGCACCGGACAGAACCTGATAGCTCCGGACAAACAGAACCGGAGGGCAAATATGACCTCTAGTCCTGGTTTCTGCTGGAATCAGCAGATCGCATCTGCAGCTGCTGAAATTGCAAAATGGCGACTAGCGGGGAGCAGGCCGCAATACTGAAATGTAAGCGGGGAGCTCTCCACGGGGCTGAAGTTCAGTGCCGGCCGGCGCTAAGCTACAGCACAAGGCGTCCGGATGCAATTTTTTGTTGGATCCAGCGCCATAGACTCCCATGTTAGAGGGCGCCGGATTGCGCCGGATCTGGGTCGATCCAATTTGTTCCGATTTTTGCCCCGAACAGAAAATCGCAGCATGCTGTGATTTTGTGTCCGGGAGAGAAACCTGTATTCTCCTGAATCCTCCCAGACAGATGGAAACCGGATGGCAAATGACTGCAATCCGGCTCCATAGGGATACTGTGGGGCTGAAATCGGATCCGGGTCTGTCCGGTTCACACCAGACAGCCCCAGATCATGAAAATCGCAGTGTGAAGCCGGCTTTAAGGGGGTGCAAAAGTGAATTGTTAAGTCAGCTCATACAGTTATAGCCAAAAGTGTTGGCACCTTGAAATTGTTCCAGAATTTCTCCCAAAAAATTATTACAATTCCCCATGTTTTGTTATTAGTGATGAGCGAGTATGCTCGGCGCTACTCGGTACTCGCACGAGTATCTCGGTACTCGGGGTGCTCGGCGAGCACCGAGTACTGCCGAGATGCTCGGACCGCTCGGTAATAAATAGCGATCTGAGACACATACACAGCTCCCTTCAGTGCACACAGTGAGCTGGCACCTCACAGAGAGCAGATTCATTGATAGGATCCCTCTGGGGCCACAGCAAGGTGTTATATGCTGCGGCGATTTGAAAAAGCCCACCCTTTCCCAGAAACACTCGTTTTATAACCGGAAGTCTGTGGGCGGAGCCTGTCACTCATTGACTTACATTGGGCTCGGTGCTCTGGCCGAGTACAAGAGTATCTTGAGATGCTCGGCCAGAGCACCGAGCACCCGAGCATTTTACTGCTCGCTCATCACTATTTGTTATACACATGATTATTTCCTTTGTGTGTATTGAAAATTGAAAAAATGGCAAATTGGGCAAAATTTCACACAAAACCTCAAAAATGGGTCGGACAAAATTGTCAGTATCAATTTAATATTTCGTTTTCCCCTTTGTAATAATCCCTGCAGTCAGTCTCCTCTATAACCTCCACAAGCTTCTACTTCTCCTGCAGTGTCTCCTCTTCTCTATAATCTGCTCCCTGCTCGTCTTCTCCCCAATTTTCAGATCTCTCCACAGGGATCAATGGGATTTAGATCCGGACTCATTGCTGACACTTCAGATCTCTCCAGCGCTTTGTTTCCTCATTTCTGGGGCTTCTTGATGTTTGGGGTCATTGTCCTGCTGGAGACCTTGACCTAGGACACCCTCAGCTTTCTAACACGGGCTCTGCATTGTCACCCAAAATCACTTGGTTTCTTCAGATTTCATGATGTCTTGCACACAGTCAAGACCCCAGTGTCAGAGGCAGCAACACAGCACAACAATCTCTGCTCTCCACCATAGTGACTGTAGTCTGTGCTCTTTCTCTGACCTCCCCTTATTGACTGTAGTCCTGTGCTCTTTTCTCGACCTTCCATATGTGACTGTAGGTCCTGTGCTCTTTTCTCTGACCTCCCCCATATGTGAGTAGGCCCTGTGCTCTTTCTCTGACCTCCCCCTTATGTGACTGTAGTCCTGTGCTCTTTTCTCTGACCTCCCCATATGTGACTGTAGGTCCTGTGCTCTTTTCTCTGACCTCCCCCATATGTGACTGTAGGTCCTGTGCTCTTCTCTGACCTCCCCATATGTGACTCTAGGTCCGTGCTCTTTTCTCTGACCTTACCCATATGTGACTGTAGGTCTGTGATATATTCTCTGACTCCTCATGTAACTGTAGTCCTGTGCTCTTTCTTTGACCTCCCCCATATGTGACTGTAGGTCCTATGCTCTTTTCTCTGACCTCCCCCATATGTGACTATAGGTCCTGTGCTCTTTTCCCTGACCTCCCCCATATGTGACTGTGGTCCTGTGCTCTTTTCCCTGACCTCCCCATATGTGACTGTAGGTCCTTTGCTCTTCTCCGCCCTCCCCCATATGTGACTGTAGTCCTGTGCTCTTTTCTCCGCCCTCCTCCACATGAGACTGTAGGTCCTGTGCTCTTTTCTCTGACCTCACCCATATGCCACTGTAAATTTTCTCTGCCATCCACATACAGGGAGATTAGCTACAGTGCCATGAGTTTTAAACTTCTTGATTATGCTGCGCACCGTCTTCACGATCTCTGGAGATGCACTTGGAACCTTGAGATTGTTGATATTTTTCAACATTTTGGTTCTCACAGTCCTTAGACAGTTCTCCTCTTTCTGTTCTCCATGCTTAGTGTGGCACACACAGACACACAATGCAAAGATTGAGTTAGCTTCTCCCCTTTTATCTAGTTTCAGTTGTGATCTTCATATTGCCCACACCTGTTACTTACCACAAGTGAGTGTGAAAGAGCATCACCTGCTGGAGACAAAGTGTTTGGCCACAATTTTGGAAAGTGCCAACAATTCTTTCCAGGTCATTTTGGGTGTTTTGTGGAAAATTGTGTCCAATTTGCCTTTTTTTCCAGTTTTTTTGGGGTATTTTGTAATTATAATAATTTTCTGGGAGAAATATTGTATTTTCTGGAACAATTTCAAGGATGTCAACACTTTCGGCCATAACTGTATAGGTTACTGTTATGAGGGCACAATGTAAATGTAGCTGCTGTTTCTAATGGCATCTATGAATATAATGGGGCCACTATGGAAGTCCAAAAATGAGGCACCCATAGAATGGACTCATCTTCTAGACCTCACTTATCTCCCATATTCTAGACCTCAAGGGAATAAAGACTTTACAGGAGGTAGATAATCCAATAATTGGTGTCTAGAGAAATATTAAGACAAAATAAAAAGAGTCAGTACAACTACGCCGCTCCTCATGTCAACTGAGCTGAGAGAGCTGATCCGGGGATTCTCCGGCAGGCCGTGGGCCATGCCATAGACAGTGCTGTCATTCATCCTTTCATCCTCCTCTTTTATGTCTACAGTAACGTGATGTGGACACACGGGAGACACTCAGAGGCTTAATAGCTGAAAACCGATACCGAACCCTCAGGGCTTCTTTGAGATAGCGACCCCCCCCATGAGACGCTCCATTGACAGCACCTCCGCTGAGGTAGACAGGTGCCCTAGATCTGTGTTCAATCATTCTGGTGCTATTAATGGGGCCTTTTGTATAAAGAAAGTGAGGTGTTATGTCATTCCGACAAACATGGCGACAGCCTTTATTCCCAAGTGAAGATGAGGTCACCTCCGACACCCGGCGTATTGTACCGGATCTGCGGGGATCCTTTATTCTGTAAGAATAGGTGTCCTCGGGTTGGGAAAGACACTCTCGGGTTACAGGGATTGTAGAATGAAAAGGCCGCTGTGAACGAGTCTTCGTTATATCTATTTGTGGAAACACCAGAATGGTCATTAGTGCTGTCGAGGCCTAAAGGTTTGTTTTTAGTGTTTTTGGTTCTCTTAGTCAGATGTTTCTCTGGTTATCAGTTATCATAATTTGAGATGTTTTTACACCATGTTCCAAATTATTATGCAAATTGGTTTTAAGTGTCATAGGGTTTGTTTGGTTTTTTTTTTGTCAATGAAACCCATTGCTGGTATTGTGTCTAAAGGTACCGTCACACGGGGACATATCGCCGGCGATGTTGCCGGCAACCGAGGGGCGTGGCCAGGTTGCGGCGACATCGCCGGCGAATTGCCGCGTGTGACAGGGCGATAATCAGGCGATGAATCGCCTGAGTCACATCGCCAGGTTTCCCAACAATGTTGGGAAACCTGGCGATGTTGGTCAGGCGATTCTGCCTGATCGCCCTGTGTAACGCGGCAACCCGCAATGTTACGGGCGATTCCGCCTGTCTACAACATTGCGGGTTATCGCTTGCTGGGTTGCTGGGCAACCCAGCGAGCGATAGCCGCGGCAACTAGCCGGCGACATCGCCGGTAAGTTGCTCAGTGTGACAGCTCACCGGCGATGTTGTCAGGGATGCGCGCTCCCGCGATCCCCGGCAATATCGCCGGCGATATGTCCCTGTGTGACGGTACCTTCAGGGATCTTTGGATCACTGAAATCAATCTCAGATATCTGTGATAATTAGTTTGGCAGGTGAGTCGAATAAAAGGAAAACAATATTACGTAGGCCACAGTTTTCAATTAACATGGGAAAGAAAAAGGATGTCTCTGCTGCCGAAAAGCAACAAATAGTGCAATGCCTTGGACAAGGGATGAAAACATTAGATGTTGTAGGAAAACTTAAGCGTGATCATCGTACTGTGAAGACTCTTGTGGCTGATTCTGAGCACAGATGTGTTCGTGCAGATAAAGACAGAATGAGGAAGGTTTCTGCCAGGCAAGCTCATCGGATTGTGATAGAGCCACTCACAGCTGCCAATTCCAGGTAGACACAGGAAGCCTTGCCGGGTAAACGTCTGGTTTATTTCTGGCATAAACCATATGAACACAACAAAACGGGGGATCAGCTTCTTAGGCTCAGAGCTGCACACTGCTCTCCTCCACTCTAAACTCACACCAAAGAAAAAAAACAGAGGTGATCATTTAACGTTTCTGACCACACCTCAGGGAGGGAGGAACATGCTGAATCAGCCCCAGCTCACATAACAGAGTTCATCAACCTGGCTGAAACATATCTCCCATCCCTTACGGTACCAGTAATCATATTACACATTCCCCCCCTCTGCCCAAAGCCGGAGGCTTGGGCACCATCGGACACCAAACAGGGGAACCTAGACAGGGCATCTGCATTCTCATGGAATTTCCCGGGCCTGTGCTCAACATGGAAAGTGAAATCTTGAAGAGCCAAAAACCACCGGGTCACTCTGGCATTCTTTCCCCGTCTGTCCCTCAGCCACGTCAGGGGCGCATGATCGGACACCAGTCTAAACTGTCGCCCTAGGAGGTAATAACGTAAAGTGTCCACCGCCCATTTGATGGCCAAACACTCCTTTTCTACAATGGAATAGTTTTTCTCGCAGGACGACAACTTTCTACTAAGGTACAGGATGGGATGTTCTTCTCCATGTACTACCTGGGACAGGACAGCTCCTAGCCCGACCTCTGACGCGTCGGTCTGGAGTACAAACTCCCTGCTGAAATCTGGTGCCATTAGGACCGGTCGGTTACACAGAGCTGACTCTAGGTCCTGGAAAGCCGTCTCAGCTTCCGAAGTCCACTTGGCCATGGAGGACTTCGTGCCCTTAAGGAGGTCAGTCAAGGGCGCGGCTTTCACAGCAAAGTTTGGGATGAATCGCCGGTAATATCCGACAAGTCCCAGGAAGGCTCTGACTTGCTTTTTAGAGAGGGGTTGTGGCCAACTCTGGATTGCCTCCACTTTATTTAGTTGTGGCTTGATCTGGCCTCTCCCGACAACATAACCCAAATACCTGGCCTCCTCCTTCCCGATGGCGCACTTCTTCGGGTTAATTGTGAACCCCGCAGTTCTCAGTGCCTCCAGCACCCTCTGGACCTTCTGCAGGTGACTTTCCCAGTCCAAGGTATAGATCACTATGTCGTCCAAATAAGCTGCAGCGTACCTCTTATGGGGGGCTAGGATTCGGTCCATGGCCCTCTGGAAGGTGGCCGGGGCTCCCTGAAGCCCGAATGGCATCCGTGTATACTGGAAACAACCATCAGGTGTAGAAAAGGCCGTCTTCTCCTTGGCACTCTGTGACATAGGTATCTGCCAGTATCCTTTTGTTAGGTCAAGGGTGGTGATGTACCTTGCTGGTCCTAACCTCTCGATAAGCTCATCAACTCGAGGCATCGGATAGGCGTCAAACTTGGAGACTTCGTTCAACTTGCGATAGTCATTACAAAACCGCCATGATCCGTCCGGTTTCGGCACCAGTACGATGGGACTGGACCAGCCACTCTTTGATTCTTCGATAACACCGAGATTCAACATTCTTGTCACCTCCTTCGAGATCACTTCTCGACGAGCTTCAGGGATCCGGTACGGCTTCAGGTTAACCCTCACGTGTGGTTCAGTCAGGATGTCGTGTTCCACAACCTGGGTACATCCCGGCAGGTCTGTGAAGAGATCCCTGTTCCGATGAAGCACCTCTTGACACTGTTGCTTTTGAGCCCTAGACAGCGTGTCCGCCACTGTGACCTCTTTGATGTCGGCCTCCATCTTCCCTACCAGACAGGGGGTTTCCATAGGGTCTCTATCCCGCCATGGCTTCAGCAGGTTGACGTGGTATACCTGATAAGGCTTCCTTCTTCCAGGTTGGTGAATTTTATAGTTCACCTCGCCCACTTTGTCGACCACTTCATAAGGCCCTTGCCACTTGGCGAGGAATTTACTTTCAACTGTAGGGATCAATACAAGTACACGATCACCAGGACTGAACTGTCTCACCCTTGCAGAGCGGTTATACACCCTTGCTTGCGCCTCTTGCGCTCGGAGCAAATTGTCTCTTACGATGGGCATCACCTTGGCGATTCTCGCCTGCATCTGAGCGACATGCTCCACGACACTACGGTGGGGGGTCACCTCCGCTTCCCATGTCTCTTTTGCTATGTCCAAGAGACCTCGAGGATGACGACCATACAAGAGTTCAAATGGAGAAAATCCCGTTGAGGCCTGGGGAACCTCCCTGATAGAGAACATCAGATATGGGAGGAGACTGTCCCAGTCTCGACCGTCTTTCTCGACCACCTTCTTCAGCATGGACTTCAACGTTTTGTTGAATCTCTCCACCAGGCCGTCTGTCTGCGGATGGTACACTGAGGTTTTCAGTTGGGTTATCTGTAGTGCTTTACACAGTTCCCTCATAATCTTGGACATAAAGGGGGTTCCTTGATCTGTCAGGATCTCTTTTGGAAGTCCCGTTCTTGAGAAGACGTGCACCAATTCTCGGGCTATAGTTTTAGCAGAGGAATTTCTCAAAGGTATCGCCTCCGGGTACCGAGTAGCATAGTCCAGGACTACTAAGATGTACTGGTGGCCTCTTGCAGACTTGACCAGGGGGCCCACCAGATCCATGGCAATTTGATTAAAGGGCATTTCTATAATTGGTAATGGCACTAGCGGACTTCGGAAGTGAGCAACGGGGGCGGTCAACTGGCAGGTGGGACAAGACCTACAATAGTCTACAATCTCTCGATGACACCCAGGCCAATAGAACCTCCGAAGGATCCGCTCCTGGGTCTTATCTACCCCTAGGTGACCACCCAGGACATGAGAATGGGCCATGTCTAATACTTTGCGTTTATAGGGCCCTGGAACCAACAGCTGTTCTATTACCTCACCTTTCACCTGGGTAACCCGATATAGCAACTCTCTATTTACTGCAAAGTGAGGGAACCTGGTGTCAGCCCCCGGCTCCTGGGCAACCCCGTTTATAACAGTCACGTTTTCAAAGGCCCCTTTCAGGGTCAAATCCCTCATTTGAGCAGAAATTCCCGCTGGATGTCATCAACTCAGGGAAGTCGGCTTCATGGGACTCCGGCTCATCCTCGTCACCGAGCAATACTCCCAGGGGAAACTCATCTGCCTCCTGCAGCGGCACTGTCTCTGACGGGGCTGACTGTCCTTCACCAGGACCCTTCGATACCGCCCCCTTTTCCCACAAGTCCCAAAACAAAGTAAAGTCCCGCCCGATTATCACCGGGTGCAATAAGTTTTTCCACCACCCCAACTTCATGTGACTTAGTCCCGCAGTTTGTTTTTATGGTCACAATAGCAACGGGGTAGTTCTTGGCATCTCCATGGATACAGCGGACACCCACCTTTTTACCCGGTATCAGTCGATGGGGAAGTGTGGCCCTCACCAGGGTCACCAAACTCCCGGAGTCCAAGAGTCCCGTTACTCGAGCCCCATTCACTTCCACAAGACATGCTGCGGGCCCTCTCTGGGTTCCCTGTCAATGCTGCAGACCGGGAAAGCATAATATGAGGAGCGCCGACCCAGGCTACAGTCCATTTGCTCAGTAGTCAGGGGACAACGGGCGGCTACATGACCAGGGCCTTGACACCTCCAACAGATTAACGGACCAGCTGGAAGTTTTGTTCCGCCTCCACTTGCCCCTTGTGACCTCGGGCTCCCTCCACCCGTGGCTCTATTACCCTTCCTTTGGGTGTCGGACGCGGTGTGTACCCCCCAATGTGTAGCTGGCAAGTCCCGTGGCTTCCCTAGGTTACTCTCCACCACCTGGTACCTCTCCACCAGTCCCACCAGGTCATCGGCATTTTGGTGGTCACCCGGAGCAACCCAGGTTTGCACTGGCTTTGGGAGGGAATGCACGAATCTGTCCATTACCACTCGCTCCACCATTTGCGCTGGTGTGGAGGTTTCCGGCTGCAGCCATTTTTGCACAAGATGTAGCAAGTCAAACATCTGGGAGCGGGGGGGTTTGTTGCCATGATAGGCCCATTGATGGACCCGCTGAGCTCTAACAGTCATAGTCACACCCAGGCGTGCTAAAATCTCCGTTTTTAGCTTCCCATACTCCTGAGCGTCCTGTAAAGCCAGGTCGTAGTAAGCTTTTTGGGGCTCTCCCGTTAAAAATGGTGCCAACACCCCGCCCACTGTGCCGGTGGCAGTTTTTCTCACTCTGCGACCCTTTCAAAAATCGCCAAAAAGGCTTCAACATCATCCCCCGGGGTCATCTTTTGGAGCGCCCGTCTTACCGCCTTCCTGACGCTGGAATCCTCATCTGGACCTGGAGACGGGCCAGCTGCTCTTGCCCGGACGAGCTCAGTCAGGAGTTCCTGTTGCTGCTCACGCTGCTGCTGCAACTGCTGAATCAAGAGTTGATTGGTTTCCTGTTGCGCAAGCTGTTGTTGGTGTTGCTGCTGCTGCTGTTGCTGTTGGATCTGCACCAAGTGCTTAATCAGGTCCTCCATGCCGTCTGACTGTGTTTGCAGGCTTGTGGCTGCCTTCACCCAGGACATGCAGGTCGTTTGTAGTCAATCCAGGCGCTTCCTGGGGGTCTATGCCCGCATTCTCCACCAAGTGTGATAGAGCCACTCACAGCTGCCAATTCCAGGTAGACACAGGAAGCCTTGCCGGGTAAACGTCTGGTTTATTTCTGGCATAAACCATATGAACACAACAAAACAGGGGATCAGCTTCTTAGGCTCAGAGCTGCACACTGCTCTCCTCCACTCTAAACTCACACCAAAGAAAAAAAACAGAGATGATCATTTAACTTTTCTGACCACACCTCAGGGAGGAGGAACATGCTGAATCAGCCCCAGCTCACATAACAGAGTTCATCAACCTGGCTGAAACATATCTCCCATCCCTTACGGTACCAGTAATCATATACAGGATTAAGAGAGCAGCTGCTACAAAGGCCTAACAAACCAGCAAACAAATATGTGAAGCTGCTGGTGCCTCTGGAGTCCCTCGAACCTCAAGATGTAGGATCCTTCAAAAGCTTGCTGTGGTGCATAAACCTACTATTCGGCCACCCCTAAACAGTGCTCACAAGCAGAAACAGTTGCAGTGGGCCCAGACATGCATGAAGACTAATTTTCAGTCTTGTTTACTGATGAGTGCGAGCAACCCTGGATGGTCCAGATGGATGGAGCAGTGGATGGTTGGTGGATGGCCACCATGTCCCAACAAGGCTGGATGTCAGCAAGGAGGTGGAGGAGTCATGTTTTGGGCAGAAATCCATTGGAAAACAGCTGGAAGGCCCCTTTAATGGTTCCTGAAGGTTGAAAATGACCTCTGCAAAGTATATAGAGTTTCTGACCGAGAACTTTCTTCCATGGTACAAAAAGCAGAAGCGTGCCTTCAGGAGCAAAATCATCTTCATGCATGACAATGCACCATCTCATGCTGCAAAGAATACCTCTGTGTCATTGGCTGCTATGGGCATAAAAGGAGATAAACTCATGATGTGACCACCATCTTCCCCTGACCTCAACCCTATAGAGAATCTTTGGAGTATAATCAAGCAAAAGATCTATGAGGGTGGGAGGCAGTTCACATCAAAACAGCAGCTCTGGGAGGCGATTCTGACATCATGCAAAGAAATACAAGCAGAAACGCTCCAGAAACTCACAAGTTCAATGGATACAAGAATTGTGAAAGTGAGATCAAAGAAGGGTTCCTATGTTACCATGTAACTTGGCCTGTTAGGATGTTTTGGAGTTAAATAGCTTTTTATTTCAGTGAATGTGACCTCCTAATGCTGCAAATTCAACAAATGAGCATTTTCAGTTCTTTCAAACATATCAAATGTTTAGAAACTCTACTGTGTCTAATTTGGAGCAGTGCATTTAGAGTTTTTTTTGAAGATTATACTGTTATCATTGGGAGATTTCTTCAATAAGATTCGATGTATACTCTAACGGGTGATGACTTATTACACTGACTGTCAGTGTAATATCTCTGTAATCAGAGAAAAAGAATATTTGCATAATACTTTGGAACATGGTGTACACTTGTCGTGATACATACATGAATTTTATGTAAAGTCTTAATATTTCCAGCACTGACCCCCCCCCCCCCTTATCCCCGGCAGCTGGATATCGGCTTGAGGACCAAATCCTGATTGATGACTTGTTGTTGTCTCATCAGGGCTCAGAGTTTGTCACAATTTCTGTGGTTTTGTTTTTTCTCTCATTTTTTGAGAACTGACCACAAGTTCTCGATGGGCTTGAGATCTGAGCCGTCTCCTAGTCATGGACCCAAAATGTCAATGTTGTGTTCACCGAGTCACTTTTGCCTGGAGACATGGTCTTCATCATGCTGGAAAAAGCGTCATCACCCCATTGTAATGGATTGTTAGTAGAAGTTGATCTTGGAAGAGCTATAAATCCCATTCTTTATTTATGGCCATATCTAAAAGGGATATCCACTTCCTACAGAGGCACACTTGCCTATCTATGCACTTTGAAGAATACAGTGTTTAGGGAAAGTTGTATTTTATGAATTGGAATTTCCTGGAGATGATTGTGGTGATTCTCAACACAACTGATGGCCCTATGATATAAAGCCTTTCTTCTGGAACAATTTCAAGGATGTCAACACTTTCGGCCATGGCCATGGTTTAGAAAGGTTATGATTAATGACCAGGGGCGGGCTGGCCCAGGTGGCAGGGGGGCAAGTGCCCCCTGGGCTGGTGGTATAGTCCACATCTAGGGCCGCTCCCTACAGAAATGGGCCGGCCGCGGGCGTCGCTTTGCGGCCGGCACATGACGCTAGACGGGCCGGCCGCGGGAGTCTCTGATCAGGTAAGGGCTGACAGCACCCCCCCCCCCCCCCCCCCGCTTCTCAAGTCAGACCTGACAGCACCCCCCCCCCGCTTCTCAAGTCAGACCTGACAGCACCCCCCCCCCCCGCTTCTCAAGTCAGACCTGACAGCACCCCCCGCCCCCCCCCCCCCCACCGCTTCTCAAGTCAGACCTGACAGCACCCCCCCCCCGATTCTCAAGTCAGGGCCGGCAGGGCAAATCTGCCACCCAGGGATGGAGGCTCCAGCCAGCCCCTGTTAATGACCACGTGGCAGTATCCTCAGTGCTAAAAAAATGGATGTAGATTTAATGATTAGGAAAAGGCCACTACACTAGACAATATGAAGGGGATTCAGAGTTATGTTATATGGGGAGGATAGATTGACTAAAAGGGATCAAAAATTAGAAAACTGTGACTGCTTTCTTGCAAAAAGGGAACCACTCCCCATCTACGGGGGATATAAAAAGTCTCCACACCCCTGTTATAATGGCAGGTTTTTGTCATTAAAAAAAATCTAAACATTTTCCACCTTTAACGTATTCCATGATTTGTCCTAATTCATTGAGCAACAAACTAAAATAATGTGGCTGCATAAATATGAACACCCCCCTATACTGGGGACGTGGTTGTGTTCAAAATTAGTCAATTAGTCAATCACATTCATGCTGCCATTGAGGACGTCATCATTTAAGGTGATTCTGATTCATCACACAGAAAGTTTCGCTGACATTTTCTTAGGTGTATTTTACAGCACAAAGTCTGTAAACAGCTGACAACACAGCAAAGGAATCTCATTGTTGAATATATCAGTCAGGAGAAGGGTTCTACAAATATTTCAGGGCATCTGATCTCTCTTGTATTGGGGATGTGGTTGTGTTCAGATTAGCTAATCACATTTACCCTTATGTTACAGAGTAGTCAGTACACGGCCGCCGTCATTCACAGGGATTCTGATTAACCACGTAGAAAGTTTCAGTGTTCTAGAAAGTTTTGGTGACATTTTCTTAGTTGTGTTTTACAGCAAAAAGCTATAATCCATAAACAGCTGACAAAACAGCAAAGGTATATCATTGTTGGATATTATTAATCAGGGGAAAGCTTATAAAAATGCCTAAAGGCATCAGATCTCTGTTATATTGGGGAGGTGTTTGTACTCAGAATTAGCCAATCACATTTCCCCTCATGTTACATATTAGTAAGTGCCCGGCTCCCATCGTTTACAGGGATTCTCATTACCCACATAGAAAGTTTTGCTGTTCTAGTAAGTTTTCCAGACATATTCTTAGTTGTATTTTACAGCAAAAAGCCATAATCCATAAACAGCAGACAACACAGCAAAGACATCTCATTGTTGAATATTATCAGTCAGCAGAAGGGCTATAAAAATCTTTCAAGGAATCAGATCTCTTTAACATTTGAGACATGGTTGTGCTCAGAATTAGTCAATCACATTTCCCCTCCTGTTACATAGTAGTCAGAACTCAGCTGCCATCATTTACAGGGATTCTGATTAACCCTATATAGTGTTTTGCTCTTCTAGGAAGTTTTGTCGACATTTTTCCAGTTGTATCTTACAGTAAAAGCCATAATTCATAAACAGCTGACAACACAGCAAAGGAAACCCATTGTTGAATATTACTAGTCAGGAGAAGGGTCTAAAAATCTCTCAAGGCATCAGATCTCTCTTATATTATACATGGTTCTGTTCAGAATTAGCCAATCACATGTCCCCTCATGTTACATAGTAGTCTCTACTCGGTCACCATCATTTACAGGAATTCTGATTAACCCCATAGAAAGTTTCACTCTTCTAGGAGGATTTTCCTGACATTTTCTTAGCTGTATTTTACAGCAAAAGCCAAGGTCCATAAACCGCTGACAACACAGCAAAGGGATCCCATTGTAAAATAATATCAGCCAAGAGAAGGGTTGTAAAACGCTTTCAAGACAACAGATCTCTCTTACATTGGGGACACGGTTGTGTTCAGAATTAGTCAGTCACATTTGCCCTCATGTTACATAGTAATCAGTACACAGCCACCATCATTTACAGGAATTCTTTCTAACCCTATATAATCTTATGCTCTTCTAGTAAGTTTTTGCGACATATTTCTATTTTTTTAGAGCAAAAAGCCATGATCATAAACAGCTGACAACACAGCAAAGGAATCCCATTGTTAAATATTATCAGTCAGGAGAAGGGTTGTAACAATCTCTCAAGGCATCAGATCTCTCTTGTATTGGGGACATGATTGTGTTCAGAATTAGCCAATCACATTTTCCCTTATGTTACATATTAGTCAGTACACGGCCCCCATCATTTACAGGGATTCTGATTACCCACTTACAAAGTTTTGCTGTTCTAGAAAGTTTTCCAGGCATATTCTTAGTTGTATTTTCCAGCAAAAAGCCATAATCCATAAACAGATGACAACACAGCAAAGACATCTCATTGTTGAATATTTTTAGTCAGGAGAAGGGTCACATTTTTCCTGTTCTAGGAGGATTTTCCTATCAATTTCTTTGTTGTATTGTACAGAAAAAGAAGCCATGGTCTGTAAACAGCTGACAACACAGCAAAGGGATCTCATTGTTATATATTCTCAGCCAGGAGAATGGTTCAAAAAATTTCCCAAGACATTTGATCTACCATGGAGAAATGTGAAGACGACATCAAGGAGTGGCTTAAATTTGGCACGACTGAATTAATTTCTTTAAAAAAAAAACACTTGAGCAACCTTATTATGCGTATTTCTGTGAAAGGTTGCTAATTACTTACTTATTCATTGGCCCTGTTTCTTTGTCTCCCGATGTGGCCCTTTCTCTACAGCTACACAAGTGGTCTGCTCGCCTCCTTAAATGGCCAGCACACATTATTTGAAGTGATCTCTGGGTTTGACATCACGTTTTTGCTTGAACCAAAGTTTTTTTACATTTTTGAACTCGGGATCTTTACAATGGAAGTGTATATGAAGGGTGAACCATCACATCTGCATCTAGTAGACATTGGCATCAAACAGATCTTTGGTACTCAAGCATTAATCCAATAAGTATTCCTATTTGCCTGCAGCGCCCCCGCAGGAAAAATGTAGCATTACATGCTCTGAATATTTGGTCTAATTACTGTATGGATGTGATGAGTCATCCTCAGAGATAGACGCTCTTTGAAATGTTCTTAACTTTTACTTTTAGGTGAAAATTTTGCAATAGGAGAAATTCAGTACTAGTCTAATAGGATATTCACTAATAGGATATGTGTGAACAGCCTTTATAAACCAGACATCCCTTCAATGTCACAGTCATTCAGCTCTATAAAAAGAATGTGGAGCCGAGGCCGAGATGTCACAGCCTCACTTATCCAATTCTTTCCATTCTTTCCATCACATGTGGAATGCACCAATTTACCATGACGTTCTCCTAGGAGAAATTCAGACATGGAGCTACTGTTCTGAAAAAAAATAAAAAGGTTCATGTCCACATCCACAACTGTAAATAATAAAGAAGCTCATGATATATCATTGCATCACCAGTAATCACAACAATATGCAAAGGATAGATCAACCAAGGACGACCCATGGAAAGGGCAATAAATCCTACTGAAAAAGGAGGATTATGTTCTTATAGGAACAATAAATATAAAAAATAATACTGCCTCAAATGTACAAGATTATAACTACTATAATACTGCCTCTAAATGTACAAGAAATAACTACTATAATACTGCTCCTATCTACAAGAATATAACTACTATAATACTGCCCTATGTACAAGAATATAACTACTATAATACTAGCCCCTATGTACAAGAATAAACTACTATAATACTGCCTCTATGTACAAGAATATAACTACTATAAACTGCCTCTATGTACAAGAATATAACTACTATAATACTGCTCCTATATACAAGAATATAACTACTATAATACTGTCTCCTATGTACAAGAATATAACTACTATAATACTGCCCTATGTACAAGAATATGACTACTATAATACTGCCCCTATGTACAAGAATATAACTACTATAATACTGCCCCTATGTACAAGATATAACTACTATAATACTGCCCTATATACAAGAATATAACTACATAATACTGCCCTATGTACAAGAATATAACTACTATAATATGCTCCTATGTACAAGAATATAACTACTATAATACTGCTCCTATGTACAAGAATATAACTACTATAAAACTGCTCCTATGTACAAGAATATAACTACTATAATACTGCCCCTATATACAAGAATATAACTGCTATAATACTGCTCCTATGTACAAGAATATAACTACTATAATACTGCTCCTACGTACAAGAATATAACTACTATAATACTGCTCCTATGTACAAGAATGTAACTACTATAATACTGCTCCTGTGTACAAGAATATAACTACTATAATACTGCCCCTATGTACAAGAATATAACTACTATAATACTGCCCCTATGTACAAGAATATAACTACTATAATACTGCCTCTATGTACAAGAATATAACTACTATAACACTGCTCCTATGTACAAGAATATAACTACTATAATACTGCTCCTATGTACAAGAATATAACTACTATAATACTGTTCCTATGTACAAGAATATAACTACTATAATACTGCTCCTACGTACAAGAATATAACTACTATAATACTGCTCCTATGTACAAGAATGTAACTGCTATAATACTGCTCCTATGTACAAGAATATAACTGCTATAATACTGCCCCTATGTACAAGAATATAACTACTATAATACTGCCCCTATGTACAAGAATATAACTACTATAATACTGCCTCTATGTACAAGAATATAACTACTATAACACTGCTCCTATCTACAAGAATATAACTACTATAATACTGCTCCTATGTACAAGAATATAACTACTATAATACTGCCCCTATGAACAAGAATATAACTACTATAATACTGCCCCTATGTACAAGAATATAACTACTATAATACTGTTCCTATGTACAAGAATATAACTACTATAATACTGCCCCTATGTACAAGAATATAATTACTATAATACTGCCCCTATGTACAAGAATATAACTACTATAATACTGTTCCTATGTACAAGAATATAACTACTATAATACTGCTCCTATGTACAAGAATATAACTACTATAATACTGCCCCTATGTACAAGAATATAACTACTATAATACTGCCCCTATGTACAAGAATATAACTACTATAATACTGTTCCTATGTACAAGAATATAACTACTATAATACTGCCCCTATGTACAAGAATATAACTACTATAATACTGCTTCTATATACAAGAATATAACTACTATAATACTGCCCCTATATACAAGAATATAACTACTATAATACTGCTCCTATGTACAAGAATATAACTACTATAATACTGCCCCTATGTACAAGAATATAACTACTATAATACTGCCCCTATGTACAAGAATATAACTACTATAATACTGTTCCTATGTACAAGAATATAACTACTATAATACTGCCCCTATGTACAAGAATATAACTGCTATAATAACTGCTCCTATGTACAAGAATATAACTACTATAATACTGTTTCTATATACAAGAATATAACTACTATAATACTGCCCCTATGTACAAGAATATAACTACTATAATACTGTTCCTATGTACAAGAATATAACTACTATAATACTGCCCCTATGTACAAGAATATAACTGCTATAATACTGCTCCTATGTACAAGAATATAACTGCTATAATACCTCTCCTTCTTACCTGTTAGGCAAGAAGCAGATGCCAGAATGCGCTGGCAGCCATATTTTGTGCACCCCGAAGCTGCGCTCCTCCAGAGTCAATATGCACAAGCCTAGACACGGGAGCTACACACATGATCAAAATTGCTGGTTCCCCTCGTTTAGTGAAAGAAAAACCCACAATGGTCACAGAAATAACTTGAATCTGACAAAAGTAATAACAAATGAAAAGTCTATGAAAATGAACAAATGACAGTCACACATTGCTTTTCTGCCACCACAGAATTTTTTATATAATTAAAGTCATGAAATCGGTCTGGACAGTAATGATGTCCCTTCACTTAATATGTTCTTGCACGAACTTTTGAGGCTTCACTGCAATCACGCGATTCCTGTAACTGTCAATGAGACGTCTGCTCCATCCGCAGGGATTTTGGCGACTCCTCAAGAGCAAACTTCTCCATTGTCTGGTGATTGAAGGTCGCCTTTTCCATGTTTCAGCTCTTTCCAAAGATGTTCAATAGGATTTAGGTCAGGGCTCATAGAAGCCACTTCAGAATAGTCCACTGTTTTCCTCTTAGCCATTCTTGGGTGTTTTTAGCTGTGTGTTTTGGGTTGTCACAGGACCTATGACCTGTGACTGAGACCAAGCTTTCTGACACTGGGCAGCACACTTCTCTCTAGAATCCCTTGATAGTCTTAAGATTTCATTGTACCCTGCACAGATTCAAGACACCCTGTGCCAGATGCAGCAAAGCAGCCCCAGAACATAACATAGCCTCCTCCATGTTTCACAGTAGGCACAGTGTTCTTTTCTTGATATACTTCATTTTTCCATCTGTGAACATAGAGCTGGTGCGCCTTGCCAAAAAGTTCTATTTTTGCCTCATCTGTCCATAGGACATTCTCCCAGAAGCTTTGTGGTTCGTCAACACGTAGTTTGGCAAATTCCAGTTTTGCTTTTTTATGATTTTTTTTCAGCAATGGTGTCCTACTTGGTCATTTCCCATGAAATCCACTTTGGCTCAAACAACGACAGATGGTGCGATCTGACACTGATGTTCCTTCAGCTTGAAGTTCACCTTTAATCTCTTTAGAAGGTTTTCTGGGCTTTTTTGTTACCATTCGTATTATCCGTCCCTTTGAATTGTCATCAATTTTCATCCTGTGGCCACGTCCAGGGAGGTTGGCTACAGTCCCACGGATCTTAGATTTCTGAAAAATATATGGAACTCTAGTCACAGGAACCTCAAGCTGCTTAGAGATGGTCTTATAACCTTCACCTTTACGATGATTATAATTTTCTTTCTAATCTCCTGAGACAACTCTTTTCTTCGCTTCCTCTGGTCCATGTTGAGTAAACAAGGGGGACCAACAATTTTGACCACGTGTGTATTTTTTGACGCATACTAACACAGTGCTATTAATCAAGAGAAGGCTTTAATATACAAATAGAAAGCCATATCGATGCACCAAGGCATAGGCCACCCCTGAAGATGCACCCAATCACCCCTATTTATATAATAATAATAATATAATATTATGTCTAATATGATTTTTATAGGGGACTACATCCCTTTATTCAGACTTGTTTCAAAGTCTATAAAAAGCTATTGAAAGACAATAAAACTAAAAAAAACTAAAGAAAACAGGACGAGGAAATAAAAACGATATTTTTATATTTACCATTTCTCTCCGGCATTGCGGTCAGCCATGTGCTGAGAGTTCAGGATGGGAAATATCAGTCAGCACCGGGGCACGGCCCCGACCGATAAATCATACAAAGAAAAACAAGTGCTTATAAGTGAACCCCGGGGGCTGTATGGGGAGTATAGACGGCCCCAGAACATATTACCATTGTGACAAGGCGCTGACTATGATGTATGGAGATAAAGCAAATCAATAAACAAAGAGATAATCCTGTTATTTCCACTTATAATAATGAAGGATGAATGTGACGAACCCCGGGGGGCCGGTAACGACCCATCCATCAACACTAGACGTGGAACACATTATATGGGAATTATGATGAAGAACATTGAAACTCCCCATCTCTCAACTGCAGGGTACCGCCTCGAGGTCCTAAGGTGGCATCTCCAGATGTTTTTTGGATTTATATTTAAATTACTGATATGTAATGTATATCAAGTAGATGCTCAAGCCTATATTCACCATATCCAAGATACTGAGAGATATAAAGATGTATCCAAAATTCCGAGAAGAGGAGAATTCACCTGCCCTGCAAAAATGTAGCAAATAGGTCATCTGTAGTTAGTGCACTATCAGGAAATAAAATATGTCAGCTCCCAGCAGTTTCCCAGCCGTTTCACGTCTTAGGAGGAGATACATAGAGACATCTGCTAGAGACAGACGTTGGGTGAGTGCAGCGTCCTTTGTTCACCCAACTTGACAGGACAAGCTGGAGACAATTTGTATAGTTTATTCCAGTAGCTCCATGCCGTCCTCCTGCCCTCCAAGAAACCTGTCAGACTGATGACATGTTTAATCATGAATGTACACTCCTCTGTTCACTCAACATGACAGGACAAGCAGAGGTGAAGAGTGCAGGCTAAAGTAGGAGGTAACCTTTCTTGCTAACTGAGATTGAACATTTACCTGCCCTAAGTTGTTGACAGGTTGGGAGTTGAAATAAAGAGTACATGGGCCCTCGTTGCCGGCAGACGCACCATACATCCACCATTAGAATTGATAGGAAGGACAGCCAAGGCCGGCCCATCAGCTGTCATCATGAAGTGGATGGAGTAACTGGGCAGAGCCCACATATCCGTCACCTTTCAAATCATTGTTTCCATTTAAAGCGTACTCAGAGAAAAACAATAAAATTAAATAAAGTACATTTAAATGTTACAATTTTTACTAAATACCTTTTTTAGACAAAAATGTAGCAAAAAGGTCATCTGTAACATAGTAACATAGTAACATAGTAACATAGTTTTTAAGGTTGAAGGAAGACTTTAAGTCCATCTAGTTCACCCCATAGCCTAACATGTTGATCCAGAGGAAGGCAAAAAAAACCCATGTGGCAACACTAAGCTCCACATTGGGGGAAAAAATTCCTTCCTGACTCCAGATACAGCAATCAGACTAGATCCCTGGATCAACGCCCTATCAAAGAATCTAGTATGTATAACTGGTAATATTATAGTTTTCAAGAAAGGCATCCAGGCCCTTCTTAAATGTTAATAGTGACTCCCTCATTACACCATCATGTGGCAGAGAGCTCCATAGTCTCACTGCTCTTACAGTAAAGAATCCGCGTCTGTGATTATGATTAAACCTTCTTTACTCCAGACGTAGAGGATGCCCCCTTGTCCCAGTCTCAGGCCTAAGAGTAAAGAGATCATTAGAAAGGTCTCTGTACTGTCCCCTCATATATTTATACATTATTATAAGATCCCCCCTAAGCCTTCGTTTTTCCAAACTAAATAACCCCAAGTTTAATAACCTGTCTTGGTATTGCAGACCCCTCAGTCCTCTAATAACCTGTCTTGGTATTGCAGACCCCTTAGTCCTCTAATGACTTTTGTCGCTCTTCTCTGGACCCGCTCTAGTTCAGCTATGTCTTTCTTATACACCGGAGACCAGAATTGTACACAATATTCTAAGTGTGGTCGCACTAGTGACTTGTATAGAGGTAAAATTATGTTCTCCTCATGAGCATCTATGCCTCTTTTAATGCATCCCATTATTTTATTTGCCTTTGCAGCAGCTGCCTGACACTGGCCACTAAATGTGAGTTTGTCATCTACCCATACACCCAGGTCTTTTTCAGTGTACTTAGTGCACTATCAGGAAATAAAATATGTCAGCTCCCAGCAGTTTCCCAGCCGTTTCACATCTTAGGAGGAGATGCATAGAGACATCTGCTGGAGACAGACGTTGGGTGAGTGCAGTGTCCTGTCAGGTATCCTGAACACACATTCCTTTATTCACCCAACCTGACAGGACAAGCTGGAGACAATTTGTATAATTTATTCCAGTAGCTCCATGCCGTCCTCCTGCCCTCCAAGAAACCTGTCAGGCTGATGACATGTTTAATCATAAATGTACACTCCTCTGTTCACCCAACATGACAGGGCAAGCACAGGTCCAGAGTGCCGTCTAAAGCAGGAGGTAACCTTTCTTGCTAACTGAGATTGAACATTTATCTCATCAGCCTGAGAGGTTTATCAGAAAGCAGGAAAACAGCATGGAGCTACTGGAATAAACTATACAAGCTGTCCTCCACTTGTCTTGTCAGGTTTGGGGAAAAGAAGAATGTGCATTCACTATACCTGACGCTGCACTCACCTGACGTCTGTCTCGAGCAGATGTCTTTATGCAGCCTGTCCTAAGACATGGGATGACTGGGAAACTGCTGGGAGCTGCCATAATTCAAATCACTAATTTAAGATGACCTTTTTGCAACATTTTTGCTAAATAAAGGCCCTTAGTAAAATTTGTTATAGTTTAACATACTTTATATTAATTATTTATTTTTATTACTTTTCTCAGTGTACCCCTTTAAAGGGGATGACTCATCTCTTTACATGGGTAAAATTGTGAAGGGCTTCTTAAAAGAAGGAATATTGCAATTACTGTATCTCTAATGAAAACTCCTCTCCATTTTCAAGAACAGGGGGCATTTTTAATTATATAATTTACAACTCATTGTTAAGATGAACAACCCCCTATGCAGTGTGCCAGAAGTGGCCAAATTCCTAGGATAAGAAGTGAGCGCAGCTCTGAAGCTTGGTGTACTGAGCCGGCTTCAACATTACCTTTCTCCTCTGATAATAAGGAAGGAAAAACCATATTGGAGAGGGCATAGATTAGATAGGGGCTCCGCCATGTCGCTGCTCAAACTGTCAGTCAGCAGTAGCGCACAGCTCCCAGGTATGCAGAAAGAAACGAGGCAGGGAAATAGTGCACGCCTGAAAATAAGATCCCAAGACAAACCCTCCAACCAACAGCAGAATAATGAGTGCAGCTCTGGAGTATAATGCATGAAGTAACTAAGGATCAGTAATATAATGTATGTACACAGTGACTGCACCAGCAGAATAGTGAGTGCAGCTCTGGAGTATAATGCATGAAGTAACTAAGGATCAGTAATATAATGTATGTACACAGTGACTGCACCAGCAGAATAGTGAGTGCAGCTCTGGAGTATAATACAGGAGGTAACTCAGGATCAGTAATGTAATGTATGTACACAGTGACTGCACCAGCAGAATAGTGAGTGCAGCTCTGGAGTATAATACAGGAGGTAACTCGGGATCAGTAATGTAATGTATGTACACAGTGACTGCACCAGCAGAATAGTGAGGGCAGCTCTGGAGTATAATACAGGAGGTAACTTAGGATCAGTAATGTAATGTATGTACACAGTGACTGCACCAGCAGAATAGTGAGTGCAGCTCTGGAGTATAATACAGGAGGTAACTCAGGATCAGTAATGTAATGTATGTACACAGTGACTGCACCAGCAGAATAGTGAGTGCAGCTCTGGAGTATAATACAGGAGGTAACTCAGGATCAGTAATGTAATGTATGTACACAGTGACTGCACCAGCAGAATAGTGAGTGCAGCTCTGGAGTATAATACAGGAGGTAACTCAGGATCAGTAATGTAATGTATGTACACAGTGACTGCACCAGCAGAATAGTGAGTGCAGCTCTGGAGTATAATACAGGAGGTAACTCAGGATCAGTAATGTAATGTATGTACACAGTGACTGCACCAGCAGAATAGTGAGTGCAGCTCTGGAGTATAATACAGGAGGATACTCAGGATCAGTACAGGATAAGTATAGCAGAATAGTGAGTGCAGCTCTGGAGTACCCATACAATATATTACGTATTAGGCTGGGGTCACACTTGGCATGAGTTTTTTTAGTGCCTTTAAAAAAAGCATGCGTTTCTGCATGCGTTTTTTTCATTTCAGCATGCATTTTTTAAGGTGTCTGGTTGCACCCTACGTTCTTGCATGCACTATTTTTTGGTGCTGTTTTAAAAACGCATGCGTTTTTTTTAACATGGGCCCCTATGGAAAACGCATGCGTTTTTGGATGGTACTAAATGGTACTAATGTACCATGCGTTTTTGCATGCATTTTTGCATGCAAAAACGCACACAAAAACGCATGGTACTATCACACATGCGTTTTTGCTATTAAGACATGCGTTTTTGCTATTAGGGCATGCGTTTTTTAACATGGGGGCCTATGGGTGCGTTTTTACATGCTTTTTTAAAAACGCAGGTCTCCAAAAAGTGTGACCCCAGCCTTATACAATTTTAGAGAGACACCACATAACGTCTCTACAGGTCGATCTGACCTTCGAGTATAAGGGCCATATAATATATAATCTGCACATTATACACTGTCCGGCTGTGAGTATCTGGGAGTGCGGTGCAGGTCGGCAGGAACATTCCTGTGCCAGAGAACTGTGTGAGACAACAGATGGAGGATGAGTGTCCGCACGTCTGTCAGCGCTTACAATGTGGTGACGCAGCAGACCTCGCAGATTCACATGTTTCCATTCATTCCTCATAATTGGAAACAGGAAAAATAACAGAAGAGATTTCATCCCGACCTGGGAAATCCCGAACTGTAAAGATTCCCCCTACAGATCCTGCGCTCGGCTCAGGGCTCCTGGTCACGCTCGTCACCTTTATACAAACCAGCGCCCACGCGGGAAAACAGGATCAGCACAGGAGGAGAACAAAAAAACAGAAGATTATGCTAAATTAATTGAAACTGGGACCTTGCCGTGAAGATGTGCAGAATAAAGCAGGAGTGTTGTTCTACCAGTGAAGAGATCGGGGGACTTAAAGAGAATCCATCACAAGGTTTTTGCTACCTAATCTGACAGCAGCATAATATAGAGACAGAGACCCTGATTCCAGCGATGTGTCACTTACTGGGCTGCTTGCTGTAGTTTTGATTAAAAAAAAAAATTCACAATTTTATAAGGAGGACATTATTCCTTCAGGACTAATTCATCTGCTGTAGGTAGTCAAGCTCCGCCCCCACCAATGATTGGACAGAAATCTACAAATCAGTGAAAAGGGCATCATCATATAGAGCTCAGCATTCAGAGAACAGCTGGATCTGCCGCAGAGACAACTGGGATTGTATCAAAACTGCTCAAGCAACCGAGTAAGTGACACATTGCTGGAATCAGGGTCTCTTCTCCTACATCATGCTGCTGTCAGATTTCAATATGGATGAAAGAGCCCATATAGGGTTGATAGGGGATGTAGGGTACATTTGCAGGTGATATCAGGAGGTGTCCTATCACACACTCCCTACCATCAGGGCCCACCATTGCTATTTTGTCCCCAATGTTCCCTTGTTTGTGATTACACCCAATGGAGGTTCCCTGGTGTCTGAAAGAATCCAGGTAGTCACAGCGTGACATTATATAATAGAAATCATGGGCATGTTAAAGGGAATCTTTAGCAGGTTTTGTTATGAAATCTTAAAGCAGGGGCTGAGAGCCTGACTACAGCGATGTGTTACTTACTGGGCTGTGTGCTGTAGTTGAAATATAATCAGTGTTTTATCAGGACACGATTATCACTACAGGACTCGGAGTATCATGGCTTCTAGCCAACCATGTCCCCACCACTGATTGGGCTATGTACAGTGTACACAGAAAGCAGCTAATCATTGGTGTGGGTGGGTTTGTACACAGCTCAGTAGGCCTATGTACAGTGTACACAGAAAGCAGCTAATCAGTGTTGTGGGCGGGGTTATACTCAGCTCAGTAGGCTATGTACAGTGTACACAAAAAGCAGCTAATCAGTGGTGTGGGGTTATACTCAGCTCAGTAGGCTATGTACAGTGTACACAGAAAGCACCTAATCAGTGGTGTGGGTGGGGTTATACTCAGCTCAGTAGGCTATGTACAGTGTACACAGAAAGCAGCTAATCAGTGGTGTGGGTGGGGTTATACTCAGCTCAGTAGGCTATGTACAGTGTACACAGAAAGCAGCTAATCAGTGGTGTGGGTGGGGTTATACTCAGCTCAGTAGGCCTATGCACAGTGCACACAGAAAGCAGCTAATCAGTGGTGTGGGTGGGATTATACACAGCTCAGCATTTAGTGCTCTGCTAGATCTGCAGCAGAGAAAACTATGATTGTATTAAAATTTCAGCAAGCAGCCCAGTAAGTGACACATCACTGGAATCAGGGTCTCAGCCCCTACATTACATTCCTTTACCTTGGCATCATGCTAAAAAAATGATCAAATATTCTGGATTATCGATCAACCAAAGAAATATTCCTAGATCTGACTTGACAGAAATTAAAATTACAAGTTAATTGCTAAAGGAAATATATGACTTTATTTTGCGGATTCTGCACTTACTTGTTGCTCACAGCTTTCATGAACTCATTAATCAAGTCGTCGTATTGTTTCCCACGGACTCGTTTGTGTTTCAGTCCAATATACAAAGGGTCATTCAGGAGGGTCTGGAAAAAAAATCATACAGTAAAAGAGTTTTCATTCCCTAAGGCTGACTTGCAGATGCATCTGCAGCGTTTTGCAGATGCATCTGCAAGCATCTGCATGCAGACCGCGGCCCCTATGTTTATAATGGAGCGCACGGCGGTCTGCAGATGCTTGCAGATCGCCGTGCGCTCTCATTGCCCGCCATTAGTGATCTGTGCGCATGCGGATGCCTGCGCACAAATCACACACTCTCGCCCGCACCAGGGACGCGACATGTTGCGTCCCGGGTGCGGACGCGGGACACCGGAAGGAGCAGATATGGTCCGCATCTGCACCCGAACGCAGCAAACGCTGCCAAACGCAGGCACTATGCGTTCCTATGTTAAACATAGGAACGCAGTGCGCATGCGTTTGAATGCGTATGGGAACGCAGCATAAACTGCGTTCACATACGCAAATGTGAAGGCAGCCTAAGTCAGTATGAAAAAGAAAATACTCCCCCGATATAAAAGCTAGGACGGAAGAGGAATAAAGTGTGAGCCTGGATATTATAGATTCTATATACAGTGTTGGCCAAAAGTATTGACACCCCTGCAATTCTGTCAGATAATACTCTGTTCTTTGAGTCAACTTTAATCCATGTCAACTGGCTGCAAGTGTGATTTAGTTATTGCCAACACCTTTTAGGTGCCACAGGTAAGTTACAGGTGCTGTTAATTACACAAATTAGAGAAGCATCACATGATTTTTCTAACAGTGCCAATACTTACCGTATATACTCGCGTATAAGCCGAGTTTTTCAGCCCAAAAATTGGGCTGAAAAGTACCCCCCTCGGCTTATACGCGAGTCAGTGCTGTATACTGATGTATACATCGGTACATACCGATGTATACATCGGTATACAGCAGCCCCCGTAATCCAGGGCCCCCCCAGCCTGACTCCGGTCACCTGTAAAGGAAACTATACTTATCACTGCCCGCTGTCCGCGCCCGCTCGCAGCTGCCGACCGCGATCCTCCATCTTGCGTCTTCTTCCTGTTTCTGGGCTCGTCGCGGGCAATGACGTCATTCCCTGCGACGAGCACAGGAAACAGGAAGAAAGAAGACGCAAGATGGAGGATCGCGGTCGGCAGCTGCGAGCGGGCGCGGACAGCGGGCAGTGATAAGTATAGTTTCCTTTACAGGTGACCGGAGTCAGGTTGGGGGGGCCCTGGATTACGGGGGCTGCTGTATACTACCGCTGGGGCTGCAATATACTACCACTGGGGCTGTATACTACCGCTGGGCTGCAATATACTACCACTGGGGCTGTATACACCACTGGGGCTGCAATATACTACCACTGGGGCTGTATACACCACTGGGGCTGCAATATACTACCACTGGGGAGGCCTGTATACCACTGGGGGGGCCTGTATACCACACTGCTGGGGGCTGTATACCTGTGCTGAGGTCCACCCTCGGCTTATACACGAGTCAATAGGTTTTTCCAGATTTTTGGGACAAAAGTAGGGGGGTCGGCTTATACACGGGTCGGCTTATACACGAGTATATACGGTATGTTTGGTGTGGAATTATATCCAATTTGGCTTTAGGACAATTATTTTTGTGTTTCTTCATTGAAGACAAATTAAATTAAGATACCAAAGAATTTGTGATGGCAATCATTTTCAGGAAGAAACTGAGTATTATCTGACAGAATTGCAGGGGAGTCAATACTTTTGGCCAACACTGTACATACATTACCATATATAGGTGATATTACCATATATGAGCATTACGACCATATATGGGCATTGAGCCCAGGTAACTCCGGGCTCTAGAGCTAGTATATTTATATAAAGATTTCAATATGCACAAAATATAAAAGTGCAAAAAACAGCAACAACATTAATGCGTATGGCGGTAGGCAGCGTCTTACCTCATTGTCCGTGCCAACATCCAGCAGAACTGGCAGGCACTGTTGGGGGTGCACCCCCCCGCAGGCAGTATACAGGGCCAACTTCCCTACAGGAATCCCCATACCGTAACTTCCGAGGTCGCCAAGGCCTAGGATGCGCTCGCCGTCCGTCACCACAATTGCCTGCAAAACACAACAAGCGGTAGACTGTAAATAGTGCAACAATGAGAATGGAGGTGGAAGAACATTGTATTATGAGCATATATTGTCTTATATCCAGAAATCTAAAGGTTAAAAGTGTATTCTAATGGGTCTGTTTTTTTAAAGGGGAACTCTGGGGAGAGAAAAAACTTACTACAGTCCTTGCCCTCCTACATGATGAAGCAGAGCTGGGCACTACAGTTCTAGGATCTATAGATCGCTTATAAATCAATAAAATCATATCTGCTCCTCTGCTCTCACCCCTCCCTCCAGGGACAGAGAAATTCAGTCATGCATAATGCTAAAGATTCGGGGACAAGAAAGCTACCAAGTTGATATGGGGGAGTGAAGACCACGACAGTGCTAAATCAGTCAATGCAGTGCTTTGCCTCTGCTCCTAGCCTGATACATGGCAGTACACATTATGCACCATCATATCATTGTACAGCAGAAGATCACAGCATGTATATATATCTGCTTGGTGACATGATTGCTATTTGAAGGGAGAACACCCCTTTTCATATACTACATAGGATGATAAATCAGGGGCTGGATTGTAGTGTAACCTTGGGACTCCTCCCCCATACAGAAGTGTGAGGGGGTGGAAATGTAATAAGCTCCACAAACCCGAAACTCCTCCTGTCACAGCTGCAACATGAAGCTGAATTTCTCTGTCCCTTGAGGGAGGGGTGAGAGCAGAGGAGCCGATATGATTTTTCTGACTTATAAGCGATCTATAGATCCCAGAACTGTAGTACCTAGCTCTACTTCACCATGTAGGAGGGCAGGGACAGTACACAAATGTTTTATCTCCCCAGAGTTCCCCTTTAAGAACAGCATTAAAAAGATTAAAAAAAAAAAGTTTTTTTCTTTCAGAAAGTTTCAGCCGGAGGTTGAGCGCAGTCTATGATTATTGGCTTTACATCCCCCACTCGTTCTGCAGACACATTACACCAGTGAAGTGGATTACAAGATTTATGATCAGAGAACTCTCAAACCCCTGAATAATCCGCGCAGTAAAGCCGCCAATAACTAAGATTATTGCTTTCATTTTTTCAGCAATTTTTTTTTTTTTTTAAACGTGTCACTCATTCATCTTACTGCAAAATACACATCCTGAGGCGAGAGGGCGCGACATGAAGATAATAGGCTTACATTATCTGTAACCTGGAAATAACTTCTGTGATCAATGTCGCTGCTTTGGTAAAAATGCACTGTGTGATCTGTAAGCAAAATGACTATAATAGCACCTCACAGGTGCAAGAATTCTATAATGCTACCCAGTGGCGTAACTTCTGTCTTGCGGGCCCCGTGCAAGATTCACTCAGGGGCCCCTAGGTGAGGACCGGGGAGGGGGGGGTGCCGGCCGCACGATAACCTGCTCTGCCTCCCGGCGGTGGGGCGGTGAAGGGGCGGGCACTGCTGCGTGGCTGCAGGAAGTCACAGTGTCACTTCCAGCAGTCCTCCCTCAGCCTCGGCGCTATCGCGGTCGCGGCTCGGAGCCCCCCCCAGGTGACCTCTCAGCCCCCCACCTGACGGCCACACAAGGTAGCTGACCGGATAGCAGCGTAGCGGCGCTGGGTCCGGGCCCCCCACAAGTGCCGGGCCCCAAAGGGACCGCTACGTCTGCTATGCCGGTAGTTACGCCCCTGATTGATACTGCCACTATGGACAAGAATCTAACAACTCTAAAACTGCCCCCTATGCACAGGAATATAACTACTATAATAATGCCCCCTATGCACAGGAATATAACTACCATAATAATGCCCCTATGTACAAGAATATAACTACTATAATACTGCCCCTATGTACAAGAATATAACTACTATAATACTGCTCCTATGTACAAGAATATAACTACTATAATACTGCCCCTATGTACAAGAATATAACTACTATAATACTGCTCCTATGTACAAGAATATAACTACTATAATACTGCTCCTATGTACAAGAATATAACTACTATAACACTGCTCCTATATACAAGAATATAACTACTATAATACTACCCCTATGTACAAGAATAAACTACTATAATACTGCTCCTATATACAAGAATATAACTACTATAATACTGCCCCCTATGTACAAGAATATAACTACTATAATACTGCTCCTATGTACAAGAATATAACTACTATAATACTGCCCCTATATACAAGAATATAACTACTATAATACTGCTCCTATGTACAAGAATATAACTACTATAATACTGCTCCTATATACAAGAATATAACTACTATAATACTGCCCCTATGTACAAGAATATAACTACTATAATACTGCTCCTATGTACAAGAATATAACTACTATAATACTGCCCCTATGTACAAGAATATAACTACTATAATACTGCTCCTACGTACAAGAATATAACTACTATAATACTGCCCCTATGTACAAGAATATAACTACTATAATACTGCTCCTATATACAAGAATATAACTACTATAATACTGCTCCTATGTACAAGAATATAACTACTATAATACTGCTCCTATGTACAAGAATATAACTACTATAATACGGCTCCTATATACAAGAATATAACTACTATAACACTGCCTCTATATACAAGAATATAACTACTATAATACTGCTCCTATGTACAAGAATATAACTACTATAATACTGCTCCTATATACAAGAATATAACTACTATAATACTGCCCCTATGTACAAGAATATAACTACTATAATACTGCTCCTATGTACAGGAATATAACTACTATAATACTGCCCCTATGTACAAGAATATAACTACTATAATACTGCCCCTATATACAAGAATATAACTACTATAATACTGCTCCTATATATAAGAATATAACTACTATAATACTGCTCCTATGTACAAGAATATAACTACTATAATACTGCTCCTATGTACAAGAATATAACTACTATAATACTGCCCCATGTACAAGAATATAACTACTATAATACTGCTCCTATGTACAAGAATATAACTACTATAATACTGCTCCTATATACAAGAATATAACTACTATAATACTGCTCCTATGTACAAGAATATAACTACTATAATACTGCCCCTATGTACAAGAATATAACTACTATAATACTGCTCCTATATACAAGAATATAACTACTATAATACTGCCCCTATGTACAAGAATATAACTTTAATAATGTTGCTGCTTATGTAGTATAAAATGGGAAAACGATGATATCTGACAGGTGTTGCTGTATTTCTTTACCTTTATATCTTCTTCAGGCCAGGAGTTCAGCATTGTAGCAATATGCCCTTTGTCGTGGATGGTTATAAAGAGTCCACTGTAACAGAAGAAGACACAACATGGTTTATACCCGGTCATCAGACATGACAAGCGTTCAGTATAAAAATATATAAATTGACAGAAAGGACTCATTAACAACATGACTTTTTTAGGAGCCTGTACACATTAGATGAGTGGTCAGAGAAATAATGAAAACACCCCCAGGGGTAACATAACAGCAAAATCATCACAAAGAGATATTTTTATTAAAGGGAATCTGTCAGCAGATTTTTGCTACCTCATCTGAGGGCAACAAAATGGAGGCCAAGAAATCCTGAATCCAACGATGTATCCTCTACTTTACTGATTGCAGCCATTCTCACACTCAAAGAAATTAGTTTTAGAAACACAGCAGTGCTGGGAGAGCTGGCGTCGCCCACACCATTAAGAATTCACTATTAAGTGTCAATCACAGCAGGGGGCATGTCGGACTGCCATGCGTGTGACTTTCTAGTCCTGTAATCATAATCACCTGGTTATAAAGCCTTCAGTTTAAGCAAACAATAGGACCCACACTGATAAGAGAGGCACAGTTGATTTTTGTGTTTTAACCCTTACAGCATGCAGTCCTCAGCTTACATAGCAAACACCTGCTGACAGATTCCCTTTAATGATTTAAACTATAAAAGTTTCAACCTCCCAAAAAAGTTTAAAAAAGGCAATTAACCCTTTGAGTGGAACAAAAAGAGTAATGTATCCAGCAGTGATACACCGCTTTTATGGAGTTCCATGAAAAAACTCAGAGGTATAGAAAAACAAACGACGCGTTTCGGCTAGGACAACACCTTACTGATGGAACGATGCCATGAATATGGTTTTGTCTTAGCCGAAACGCGTCAGATTTAGTGGTTCCTTTAGATTGCGCCTCAGCTACCACACTATGTTACACCGCACAGAAGTAAGGACGGGATTGTAAAGAATTACAGACATAAGATAAGTTTTTTTAGTATTTGTAATCTGAGATTTACACAAGAAGTTTAAAAACTTTCTCGAAAATGCAAAATAAAATGTGCCGCCACTGCGAGCTACCGCTGGTCACCAGTGATACAATGTAACCCACATTGTCCGGGTGATACAGTAACAATCACACACCAGATACCGTCCCTTGAAAGGATTGGAGTAGTTTTTTGGCAGCGGGGAAGACATTTTATAGGCTTCTCCATCAAAAGAAGGCCATTTATACAAAGGTGTCCAAAGCAAGGAGAGGGAAGAAAGCGTCTGGGGAGGAGGAGGAGGCGGCGCCATGTGCGGAGACACTGCTGATCTGTGCGTGGACGAGGGAGAAGAAAGAGATTATGTCATGGGAAGAGATCGGAGATTTCATAAAGAATCAACACAGAAATGTGAAATTCCCACAATTCGTATCACAGCTGAAAGAAGGAGCCAATTATGACACCGCGTCAATTATAGGAGGTCATAACGTCTCCGCCTAGAAAATATCTCTGGAGATAAACCAGTCTCCAGCTGTGTGGTCATAAAGTATTATAGACTCGGAAAAATAGATATTTGTCCTAGATATCAAACCTGTAACAATAATATCTACAGACAATACATTGATTTGAATGAACGCTGTGTAATGCTCAAATTCTCCTGTGGGGGCGCTGCAGGGAAACTCAACACTTGCAGCTAGGTTTTATAGCCAATCCATTAACAGAGCCAGGGCAAACCCCTCTCCATTAACAGAGCCAGAGCGAACCCCCCTCCATTAACAGAGCCAGATTGAATAGGGCATGTGCTCATGGGTTTTTACAATTAAAATTGTCTAAATAGACCCGGGTCTGGAGGCCATATCAACCACAGACTTTCAACACAACTGTCTCGATCAGGGCGTATCTAGGGGGTGCAGCCGGACCTTATGCTCCGGGCGCCGCCCAGCGGGGGGCGCCGGCGGCACCCCCTCCTCTGCAATTTGAGCGGCGGGGCCGAAATCTCATAGCACTCCCGACCTCCCCCGCCGGCAACCCTAGATACACCACTGCTGCGGATACTCATTGCGGGCCCTCCCAGTCTCCCTGGGCTTCGCCTCTCAGTTTTCCGCTGTTCTGCAGCACCATCCCAACACACTGTATTTCCCGCGCCCAAGTACTCCCGCCAGCTGCCAGCGTGTCCCTGCACACAGCCCTGCTGCGGACATATCTCCAGCTGCTGCACAGCCGGCCTGTATTCACCACGGCGCTGACCAGGTAATGTGGACGGGCTGGGACATGTAGTCCTACCAGGGCTGATCACTTCTAGTAGCTTCATGGCCCCGATCTGCAGGGGTCGTCTACAGCTCAGGTCCAAAACCAAGCTGTGACTGCACCATCCCCCCGCCCGTCTGATAGCACCCCCCCTCCCCCCGGTCCTCAACTACTTTTTGGGGGGGGGGGGCGCCAAAACAGATCCTTGCCCCGGGCGCCGGCAACCCTAGATACACCACTGGTCTTGATTTACATCCAATTCTGGCCTAAAAGGATCTTTCTTCCTCATATCCTTCTATCTATCTACTATCTTTTCACCTCTTTCATATCTTTTTAGCTATCTAAAGTCTATTAGATATTAGGTGGATAGATATCAATCTTTCCAATATCCATCTATTAACAGATCTATCCATTTTACTCAAATTTATCCATCTGTCTACATATCCAAAGTCTTTCTATCTAATATCTATTTCTTTTCTTTCTATTGCTTTTTGTAATATCTAAATAATAAATGTCTTTCCATCCAATACACATTTTTTATCCATCTATGGCGGCCGTCACATGCTACGATATCTGTAAAGACGTCGCTGAAACGTCACAGATTTTCAGTCACTCCAATGACGTCGTTGTGTGTGACAGATGGATCTGATCGTACATCACAGATATGAGATCCGGACCCTACATCACATGATGTAGATCATCCAATCTGCTGCATCGTTCTGTGTGACACCGCCATAACCGATCTCCTTTATGATTTCGCCTATTCACATCATTAACAAGCATCAATCGCTGGTTGTGTGAGCGATACCTGCACGTAACATCGCTGCTGTGTCCTGAACGTTATCCATACAGTTGTGGCCAAAAGTATTGACACCCCTGCAATTCTGTCAGATAATACTCAGTTTCTTCCTGAAAATGATCACAAATTCTTTGGTATTATTATCTTCATTTAATTTGTCTTCAATGAAAAAACACGAATGAGAATGAATCAAAAAGCAAAACATTGATCATTTCACACAAAACTCCAAAAATGGGCCAGACAAAAGTATTGGCACCCTCAGCCTAATACTTGGTTGCACAACCTTTAGCCAAAATAACTGTGATCAACCGCTTCCGGTAACCATCAATGAGTTTCTTACAATGCTCTGCTGGAATTTTACACCATTCTTCTTTGGCAAACTGCTCCAGGTCCCTGATATTTGAAGGGTGCCTTCTCCAAACTGCCATTGTTAGATCTCTCCACAGGTGTTCTATGGGATTCAGGTCTGGACTCATTGCTGGCCACCTTAGAAGTCTCCAGTGCTTTCTCTCAAACCATTTTCTAGTGCTTTTTGAAGTGTGTTTTGGGTCATTGTCCTGCTGGAAGACCCATGACCTCTGAGGGAGACCCAGCTTTCTCACACTGGGCCCTACATTATGCTGCAAAATGTGTTGGTAGTCTTCAGACTTCATAATGCCATGCACACGGTCAAGCAGTCCAGTGCCAGAGGCAGCAAAGCAACCCCAAAACATCAGGGAACCTCCGCCATGTTTGACTGTAGGGACGTGTTCTTTCTTTGAATGCTCTTTTTTCTCTGTAAACTCTATGTTGATGCCTTTGCCATAAATCTCTACTTTTGTCTCATCTGACCATAGAACATTCTTCCAAAACGTTGTAAGCTTTCTCATGTAAGTTTGGCAAACTCCAGCTGGCTTTTTTATGTCTCGGTAAAAGTGGGGTCTTCAGGGTTCCTACCATACAGTCCCTTTCATTCAGACACCGACGGATAGTACGGGTTGACTGTTGTACCCTCGGACTGCAGCACTTGAACTTGTTTGATGTTAGTCAGTTCTTATCACCATCGCACAATCTTGCGTTGAAATCCTTGACAATTTTTCTTTTCCGTCCACATCTAGGGAGGTTAGCCACAGTGCCATGGCTTTAAACTTCTTGATGACACTGCGCACGGTAACACAGGAACATTCAGGTCTTTGGAGATGGACTTGTAGCCTTGAGATTGCTCATGCTTCCTCACAATTTGGTTTCTCAAGTCCTCAGACAGTTCTTTGGTCTTCTTTCTTTTCTCCATGCTCAATGTGGTACACACAAGGACACAGGACAGAGGTTGAGTCAACTTTAATCCATGTCAACTGGCTGCAAGTGTGATTTAGTTATTGCCAACACCTGTTAGGTGCCACAGGTAAGTTACAGGTGCTGTTAATTACACAAATTAGAGAAGCATCACATGATTTTTCTAACAGTGCCAATACTTTTGTCCACCCCCTTTTTTATGTTTGGTGTGAATTAGATCCAATTTGGCTTTAGGACAATTCTTTTTGTGTTTTTTCATTGAAGACAAATTAAATGAAGATAATAATACCAAAGAATTTGTGATTGCAATCATTTTCAGGAAGACACTGAGTATTATCTGACAGAATTGCAGGGGTGTCAATACTTTTGGCCACAACTGTATGTGACACCTCACTAACGATGTTGTCTACGAGCGCGCACCCCTGAGATCGTAGGTGAGATCGCTCACAAAATCGTAGTGTGTGACGGCCCCCTAATAACTATTGTTCCATTTCATATCCATGTCATATCAAAATTATCTGTCTGTTGTCTTTTCAACTAAGGTATTTCATTTCTATCTTTTGAACTAAAGTCTATTAGATATTAGGTGGATAGATATCAATCTCTTCAGAATGCATCTATTACCAGATCTACCCATTTTACTCCAATTCATCCATCTGTCTACGTATCTATCTGTCTACATATCCAAAGTCTTTCCATCTAATATCTATTTCTTCTCTATCTTTCCATCTGTTGTCCAGTAAATATTTTTTTATCCATCTAATAACTATTCTTCCATGTTATAGAAATAACCTGTGGTGAATTGACCACCGAACCTGGCAGCTCTACAGCGCCTCCCGTTAAACCCAGGTCAGTCAGGGAACTGCCTGAGGATAAAAGAAGGGCCGCAGCTGCCCTGTGATCCGCGACCAGAAGCCCATATAATTAACCTCTACCCCGTCAGTGATAGAGGCCCTGAATAACCCCAAGCACTAATTGCTGCCACCAGTTCCTCGTTTGATATAAGTCCGGTCCGTGGTCGGGCTTATATTGGGTCAGAAACCAACCCAGGTAGCGTTAAATGAGCACACTGGACGTGGGAATCGTGATCAAGATAAAAAAGAGCAAATCAGGATTAAATTTATATATTTAATCACCCTTAATGGTACACTAGAATTAATATTCAGTTATTACTAAGATATTACAAATATTACAGTCAGTTATGCAAATAAAAGATAAATGGAATACACACAGAATTACACACACATGCGATCAGTCACCTTAATGCTGATGGCGCCACAAGCGCAGCATGGGCCAATCCGGTTCCTGGGTATACTCTTATGTGGTGAAGTTATGCCCTTCAGAAGAATACCAAATGGAGAAGGGGGCAGCCCATTTTTATACAGTATAAGGCTGTCCCCTGTCCCCACCCATCTCACACCTCTGGGATGTCTTATAACTCCCACCCCTTCAGTGGAGATATGCGATATACAAAACTTATTATCTGCTATATCTTTGTCTGGGAATGTCATAGGCAGAAGACTATGCTCTCATATTTTCTGTTATGACTTTATCTTCGCCTGGATATGAAGCATGGCTATTCTGATGGTATCCAACTGGCCAATATCGAGTTTAGGTTGCTTACGATCATTGCACATTTATGTAAATATAAGTGCTATGACCGTCTGGATCTGTAGGTTTCATATTTGAACTCAACATCATCATAGGAGGGACGGCTTATAAAATATTAAAGTTATATTGTCAGCACCTGTCTGGGCTGAGTGAAAGGATTTCCTCTCCACCTGTAGTAGTAGATTAGTTTTCACACTTCTGTGCCAAGACACAGGGGGGTCTTCCTTTACCTGCCTGCCTCTAGGCTCTGCATCACCTAGCTGTTATTCATTTAGGAAGCTCTATTGTGTGGCCTGTAGGCCAAGGAATTGGCATACTTATGCTAATTAACCTATACCACTTCCCAGAGATGAATTGCGACTGGCTAAACAAGGGTGGGGCTTATCTCCTATGAGTGGATATAGTCTTATCTGGACAATATGGCTGCTCTGAGCAAGATGGTTATTTGTAAGAATATTGCTTATTCATCACATAACCATTTAAAGGGAACCAACCACCCCCAATGACCCCCCCGGACTATTAATATCGGTCCCTACACACAGCACATACATGTGCTGCAATGATTTTTGCTAAAAAAACTGGTTTTTAAAACTTAAGATAATGCTTTTGAAAGTTTAAAACGAAGGGATGGGTGGGCGTTACTTATCTGTGTCAAAAGCCGGGTAGCAGCTGCCACTCATCCTCCCGTGTCCCGCAGCAGCAGTAACGGCCAGCCCTTTTCAGCGTCACAGCCCGGTGCACGGGATCTCATGCCCGTGCACACGTCATCAGCTACAGCCGGGAAGCGAGCGCGCGCTCTGACTTCCTGCGCTCGGCTGTGGAAGTCAGAGCGCGCGCTCGCTTCCCGGCTGTAGCTGATGACGTGTGCACGGGCATAAGATCCCGTGCACCGGGCTGTGACGCTGAAAAGGGCTGGCCGTTACTGCTGCTGCGGGACACGGGAGGATGAGTGGCAGCTGCTACCCGGCTTTTGACACAGATAAGTAACGCCCACCCATCCCTTCGTTTTAAACTTTCAAAAGCATTATCTTAAATTTTAAAAACCAGTTTTTTTAGCAAAAATCATTGCAGCACATGTATGTGCTGGGTGTAGGGACCGATATTAATAGTCCGGGGGGGTCATTGGGGGTGGTTGGTTCCCTTTAATGCCCAATTGCTATTACCAGACCTTTACTTATTTAAAGCGCCTATAAATAACTAGGGATTTGTGGTGTTAGATTTTGGTGTCTAGACCATTAGGAATAGTTGTGCTCTCTTTAATAGTCATAAATAATACACTGCATTATCATCCTGGGTGGGCGTTAGTTTTTCCATTGCTATAATGACATTGGTGGTTAAGTGACGGCAGCAGGGTCTCCATGGGTCACAGTAGGAAGACCCTATTAATGTCAACATAGCGAACACCTCATACCCCAATACGTGGGACGCTGTAATCAGACTGCAGGCAATATGGGTCAGGCAGGAACTGTCGACATTTTGTTTCCATCTCCATCTCATTGATTTTTCAGTGTAAAACACGAAAAAGTCAGATTTGTAATAGACATCTAGGTGTGAATAAAACATTATCGCCCATCGCCCCCTACGGCGAGAGTCTCCTGCTGAGCTGTGCGGATATAAATGAGGTATAAAATCAATAAGGCGGAAAATAATACGGTAATTACCTTCAAATCTCATTGAGAGACAAAAAAAGATTATTAAAATTTTTCGAAATTCTGATTGAAACCAATTTTCTGAATGATTGCATGTATTTATAGCAAGTGACCAGGCAGTCGGCACTCACAATTCCTGCTTGTAATAGGCGAGACAATTCAAGGAACATTGATCATACTCCTGTGGCACCGTAGGGCGGGCATGTGGGCCGCTTCTGCCAATATGACCTGAACTGACATGACCGAAGCTGAGCTTTGTCATGACTCTTTCTACGCTGACTGTATGGGGAAAACAACTAAAGGGTTACATGCCTGATGGCCTGGGGCAGTGGAGGGGTTTAGAGTTATGTCCATAGTGGTCTAGGGCAGTGGAGGGGTTTAGAGTTACAACCCTGGCGGTCTAAGGCAGTGGAGGGGCTGGAAGTTACAAACCTGGCGGTCTAGGGAAATGGAGGGGCTTAGAGTTACAACGCTAGAAGTATAGGTCATTGGAGAGGTTTGGGGTTACATCCCAGGTGGTCTAGGGTAGTGGAGGGGTTTAGAGTTACAACCCTGGTGGTCTAAGGCAGTGGAGGGGCTGGAAGTTACAACCCTGGCTGTCTAGGGAAATGGAGGGGCTTAGAGTTACAACGCTAGAGGTATAGATCATTGGAGGGGTTTGGGGTTACATCCCAGGTGGTCTAGGGTAGTGGAAGGGTTTGGAGTTACAACCCTAGTGGTCTAGGTCAGTGTAGGGGCTAGAAGTTAAAACCCTGGTGGTCTAGGGCAATGGTGAGGTTTAGAGTTACATTCCTAATAGTCTAGGTCAGTGGAGGGGTTTGGAGTTACATCTCTGGCAGACTAGGGCAGTGGAAGGGTTTGGAGTAACATCCCTGGTGGTCTAGCGTAGTGGAAGGGTTTAGAGTTACAACACTAGTGATCTAGGGCAGTGGAGGGGTTTGGAGTTACATCTCTGGTGATCTAGGGCAAGGGAGGGGTTTAGTTTTACAGCCCTGCAAGACCAGAGTAGTGGAAGGGTTTAGAGTTACAACCCCAGCGGTCTAGGGCAGTGGAGGGGTTTAGAACTACATCACTGGTGGTCAAGGACAGTGGAGGGGATTAGAGTTAAATTTCTAGAGGTCTAAAATTGTCTACATTTTGTTTCCATCTCTACCTCATTGATTTTTCAGTGTGCCACAAAAAGGTCAGATTTGTAATAGACGTCTACGTGTGAATAAAACATTATCGCCCATCGCTCCGTACTGCGAGAGTCTCCTGCTGAGGCACAATAGAGCTATGCGGATATAAAAGAGGTATAAAATCAATACAGCAGAAAATAGTAATTACCTTCCTTCAAATTTCACTGAGACAAAAAATAAAAAACTACATTTCTACAAAAGTTGAATTAAGTCAATTTTCTGAATGGTTGCATGCATTTACAGCAAGTGAGCAGGCAGTCAGCACTCACAATTACTGATTTAATAGAACAGGACAGGGGTCACTAACCTATGACTCGGGGCCCCATGTGGCTCGTGGGCCTGTGATGTGTGGCTCTTAGCTTTCTTCCATCTGCATTAGCATCAGATCTCGAAAACAGCAATGAAGAGCAGATCTCTTACCTGAGTAGCCCTGAACAAGCAGATCTGAATGGGGTAAGGTAGCGCCCCCAGATCTTGGTATACCACCTCAATGTGATTTCTGTGGAAAAGATCAGTCAATATATATATCTGTCTGGGTGCCACTACTGTCAGGGGACGGGAGCTGGATGTGCTTCACAATCCTCTCTCAGAGCTGGATGAAGCTTGTGACCCTCTCTCAGAGCTGGATAAGGCTCGCAAGCTTTTCTCAGAGCTGGATGAGTCTTACGACCCTCTCTCAGAGCTCAATGTGGCTTGTGACCCTCTCTCACAGCTGGATAAGGCTCGCGACCCTCTCTCTGAGTTGGATAGGGCTCGCAACCTTCTCTCAGAGCTGATGTGGCTCACAACCCTCTCTCACAGCTGGATATGGCTCACGACTCTCTCTCACAGCTAGAAATAGCTTGCGACCTCCTCTCAGAGCTGGATGAGGCTCATGAGCCCCTCTCAGAGCTGGAAGTGGCTTGTGGCCCTCTCTCAGAGCTGGATGAGGCTTGTGACCCTCTCTCCAAGGTGGATGAGGCTCGCGACCCTCTCTCAGAGCAGAATGGGACTCATGACCCTCTCTCAGAGCTGGATGTGGCTTGCAACTCTCTCAGAGCTGGTTGCTCATGACCCACTCTCAGAGTTGAAAGTAGCTCACAACCCTCTTTGAGAGCTGAATGTGGTTCCCGACCCTCTCTCAGGGCTGGCTGTGATTTGCAAACTTGTCTCAGAGCTGAAAGTGGCTTGTGACTTTCTCTCAGAGCTGGATGTGGATCTACTGTTGAAGGATACCCTAGTGGACCTATGTAGGGCTTGAAGAAGACCCTAGTGGAACTATCTAGGCTTGGAGAATACTCTGGTTGGCCTATCTAGGCTTGGAGAAGACCTTGGTGCACCTATCTAATCTTGGAGAAGACCATGGTGGACCTATCTAGGCTTAGAGAATACCCTGGTGGACATGTCTATACTTGGAGAATACCCTGGTGGACATCTCTAGGCTTGGAGAAGACCCTGGTGGACCTATCTAGGCTTGGAAAAGACCATGGTGGACTGATCTAGGCTTGGAGAAGACCCTGGTGACCCTATCTAGGCTTGGAGAAGACTCTGGTGAACTTATCAAAGCTTGGAGAAGACCCTGGTGGACCTATCTAGGCTTGGAGAAGACACTGGTGGATCTATCTAGGCTTGGAGAAGACTATGGTGAACTTATCTAGGCTTATACAAGATTGATCTTTCTACATAGTGTTCATCCAACAAGTCGCCATGTCTCAAGATTGAGCTGAAGGCTCAAACCAAATTGAAAAATAAAACAAATTGCACAAGCTAGCATTAGAGCTCCTATCTTCTTCCACTCTGAATTTGCTATTTGCATCCTTAATCTACCATAAACCTATTAGGAAGCAGAGTCACCTTTTTACAAGGTATTTTTGAAAAGCTGATGAGGTCTGATCTATGGAGAAGATTGGCAACTAGTGTTTCATTTCCCTGCAGTTCCCCTTCAGGAGAAGATAAGTATTATATGGTGGTGATAGAATACAAAAAACAAGCAATTTAGTCAGTGGGAAGCTAATCATGGAGCAGCGTCTCCCATCTCTAAATAAATGAGGCATGTCGGCCCCACACCAGTGGTCAGGTAGCAGTTTCGGACCGCCCAGCCATCTGTAATGTTGAAAACATTGGGCTTGCCCAGTGGCAGCAATGCAGATGCTCCCCAGGCCTGTGGTCAGGCAGCAGTTTCGGGCCCCCCGAACATCTGTAATGTTGGCAGTGATGGGCTGGCCCAGAGGGCAGGAATGCAGATGCTCCCCAGGCAGGTGGTCAGGCAGCAGTTTCAGGCCCCCCGACCATCTGTAATGTTGGTAATGGTGGGCTGGCCCAAGGGGCAGGAATCCAGATGCTCCTCAGGCTGGTGGTCAGGCAGCAGTTTCGGGCCACCTGGCTATCTGTAATGTTGGCAGTGGTGGGCTGGCCGAGGGAACAGGAATGCAAATGCTCCCCAGGCTGGTGGTCAGGCAGCAATTCTGGGCCACCTGGCTATCTGTAATGTTGGCAGTGGTGGGCTGGCCGAGGGAACAGGAATGCAAATGCTCCCCAGGCTGGTGGTCAGGCAGCAGTTTAAGGCCGTCCGGCCATTTGAAATGTTGGCAGTGGTGGGCTGGCCCAGGGAGCAGGAATGCAGATGCTCCCCAGGCCGGTGGTCAGGCAGCAGTTTTGGTCCACCCAGCCAACTGTTATGTTGGCGGTGGGGGCTAGCCCAGAGGGCAGGAATGCAGATCCTCCCCAGGCCGTGGTCAGGCAGCAGTTTCGGGCTGCCCGGCCATCTGTAATGTTGGCAGTGGTGGGCTGGCCCTGAGGGCAGGAATGCAGATGCTCCTCAGGCCGGTGGTCAGGCAGCAGTGTCGGTCCACCTGGCCATCTGTAACGTAGAATAAATGAATCTAAAAATGGATCAAATTAGGGACAAACAGGCCCATTCATTGCTGACTAATACATTCTGATCTATAATAACCTCAGACAATCTTCCATTGACAATTTACACCATTTTGAAGTCAAAGAGAACAAGTTCTGCCTTCAACAACCAAGAAAACTTCAAACTTACGGGAGAACAATCATTCAGGAGTTCCATAAAAATAGAGTCGCCCAGGAAAAAAATAATATAACAATGGCCCCTGGAAGGAATCCTGCAGGATTTGTGCCATTGACATGAAGTTCATGTGGGTTATAAAGAGAGAAGGGCTGTGACGCTCGTCCTCCTGCGAAACATGACAATGCGGGAGGTCAGGGGCAGTTCTCATACTTTACTGGTTAGAAAATGTATAGTTGAAAGGCTCCTTCTCCCTTTCTGATCACAGAGATCCTTTGTTGAACATTAACTTGTCATTCTGTACATTCCCTCCTCTGATCTACTGCTAGAATAATATTTAAAGGGATTACTCTCCCTCTAAACATCTTCCAGGGAGGGGGTCATCGTGCGGTTAAGGGCTGCCAGATAACTTATTAACTTGTCTAAAGAAACAATTACAGATATTAAATTGTAATGAAATATGCTTTTAACTTAATGTGGACGTTTTCCATTTAACACCATTTTTTTCTAAATAGTTCTAAAATTGTGTCCTGCGTGTTGTCACTCCACCACTAGGTGGAGTCAGGAGCTTATAATAAAACAGTGTCACGAGGGTCTCCCATGTGACAGGTTTGGGATTTAAGTTTCACATTGCCTTGTGAAACTCTATGTTTTAAATATATTTAATTCTTTTGGGGTGAAGAATCATTTACAGTTAATCTCAGGTGCAGGTTTTTGTGACCACTCCCTTTCCCTATAAAGAGTCACATGTCTGGTCAGCTTAGGCCGGTGATGGAATCTCTTTCTTTGCTGACCTTTGTGAAAGGAGCCCGTCCCTGGACAAAGTTGGAGTGGTGAATATTGCAGCTGGGGGCACGCTGGAATTAGGGAGTTGTGCTGTCCCTGTGTTGTATTATTGTAGAGTTGAGGCTAGCGTCCTTGCTGGCCAGTGCACTAACCAAGGTTATTCCAAGGCAAGTGAGGCCCTAGGCCCATGACAGTGACAAGGTGGAAGGACCCGTATAGGGATGTTAGGGAGCTCAGGGTACAGATACAGGTGAGTGTCAGGAGGTGTCCCATCTCCCTATCACCAGGGCCTTCCTTCTACTCCCTCCCAATCATCACCCCTGTGCTGTGGCGCATGCTGGGCATCCATCCCTCCCTATCAAGTGATCACCACAGTGACCGGTGCTGCGTCATCCAATTGAGTCAAGTCCCAATTGTTTTCTTATGAACAGGGACTGTTCTGACATTTCATTGTAATGCTCCATGGTGCACCAACACTGATGTCATTGATCGCACTTTTTGTACAGTGCTGCACAATATGTTGGTGCTATATTAGTCAAAGGAAATGAACACTCAAAACTGCTTTTTTTATTTGTTATTTCAGTTATTGAAAGAATAAGAATTATTATTGCATTTTTTATTAAGAAATCAAAATCTCCAAATACCCTGCATCCATTTGCTCTAGATAGGGGTTTTCTGACATCTTTAACAAAAGAAGCCTAAATAAATGAATTAGTATAAAATAACAAAAAACACACTTCTTTTTTAAATACCATCTTATGCTGCCACTAGATGGAGCTTAAGAGCTTACTGCATACTGTTTTGTCAGCCTGGGGTGTATAGGTCCTCTAACCTTTGGTGATCAGCCAATATGGAGAAACAGTTCCTCTAGCCTTTAACTATCAGTCCATATGGAGGGATGGCTCCTCTATCAGTCCATATGGAGAGATGGCTCCTCTATCAGTTCATATGGAGGGATGGCTCCTCTATCAGTCCATATGGAGAGATGGCTCCTCTATCAGTCCATATGGAGGGATGGCTCCTCTATCAGTCCATATGGAGGGATGGCTCCTCTATCAGTCCATATGGAGGGATGGCTCCTCTATCAGTCCATATGGAGGGATGGCTCCTCTATCAGTCCATATGGAGGGATGGCTCCTCTATCAGTCCATATGGAGGGATGGCTCCTCTATCAGTCCATATGAAGAGATGGCTCCTCTATCAGTCCATATGGAGGGACTACTGCAGTGAAATGTGGTATTACATTGCAACCATTTAAAGTAAAGGGAACCCCGGGGGAGAGAACATTTTTTGTACAGTCCCTGCCCTCCTATATGATGAAGCAGAGCTGGGCACTATAGTTCTAGGATCTATAGATTGTTTATCAATCAATAAAATTTATCAATCAATAAAATCATATCTGCTCCTCAGCTCTCACCCCTCCCTCATGGGACAGAGAAATTCAGTCATGCATAGTGCTAAAGATTCAGGGGACAGGAAGCTACAATGTTGATATGTTTGAGGGGAGATAATGGCAATGCTGAATCAATCAATGTAGTGCTCTGCCTGTGCTCCTAGCCTTATATATGGCTGTGCACATTATGTACTATTACAGGTTGTACAGCAGAGAATCACAGCTTGTATTTATATCTTATTGGTGACATGATTGCTATTTGAAGGGAGAACTCTGCTGTTCATACATTACATAGGATAATATATCAGGGGCAGGATTGTACTGTGACCATGGGGCCAGCGGCCATGCCCCCTGTTCATACAGAAGTATGAGGGGATGGGAGTGTAAGATGATCCTGGAGCTCCCATGGACGACGCGGTTCATAGACAACATATACATGTTATCAGGATAAACAGCACAGACTTGTATGAAATCATATGGACACATGAACATTGAACACATATGTAATCCCACACAGAATATCAGGATGCGCCAGAATAGGAACATACAGCAAACAGATGGGCTGTCAATGAAATAACAAGATTTCTATAGGATTATTCGTCTAAGAAAAACGATGAAATAACAAAACCCTGCAACTACTGCGACCTACGTACATCAGTGACAGGGGCCACCATGAGAAAGTGAGGACAGAATGGGGACTATATATATCAGGATGGGGACCAAATACACCAAGATGGGGGAGAGATATACCAGGATGGGGACATATATACCAGGAAGGGGCCCAGGATAAGGACATATATACCAGGATGGGGGACATATATTCCAGGATGGGGGACATATATACCAAGATGGGGGACATATATACCAAGATGGGGGACATATATACCAGGATGAGGGAGAGATATACCTGGATGGGGACCTATATACCCAGATGGGGAGAGATATACCAGGATGGGGACATATATACCAGGAAGGGGCCCAGGATAAGGACATATATACCAGGATGGGGGACATATATTCCAGGATGGGGGACATATATACCAAGATGGGGACATATATACCAAGATGGGGGACATATATACCAGGATGAGGAGAGATATACCTGGATGGGGACCTATATACCCAGATGGGGACATATTCCAGGATGCGGACATATATACCAGGATGAGGAAGAGATATACCAGGATGGGGACATATATACCAGGAGGGGGATCATATATACAATGGGGGAGAGATATACCAGGATGGGGATCATATAACCTTCAAAAGGAACCTGAAGATCACCTCTTCCGACAAGCCTACAACCTGCAGTGATTCTCAGTCTACTGAAACAGCGCATGACCAGCTCTTCCCTCTCCTACTCTATCCTCACCCATCCCTTGTAGACTGTGAGACCTCGTGGGCAGGGTCCTCTCTCCTCACCTACTGTATCTTCACCCATCCCTTGTAGACTGTGAGCCCTCATGGCAGGGTCCTCTATCCTCACCTACTGTATCCTCACCCATCCCTTGTAGAGTGTGAGCCCTCATAGGCAGGGTCCCCTCTCCTCACCTACTGTATCCTCACCCATCCCTTGTAGACTGTGAGTCCTCATGGGCAGGGTCCGCTCCCCTCACCTACTGTATCCTCACCCATCCCTTGTGGACTGTGAGCCCTCGCAGGCAGGGTCTCCTCTCTCCTCACCTACTGTATCCTCACCCATCCCTTGTAGACTTTGAGCCCTCGCAGGCAGGGTCCTCTCTCCTCACCTACTGTATCCATCCCCCATCCCTTGTAGACTGTGAGCCCTCATGGGCAGGGTCCTCTCTCCTCACCTACTGTATTCTCACCCATCCCTTGCAGACTGTGAGCCCTCGTGGGCAGGGTCCTCTCTCCTCACCTACTGTATCCTCACCCATCCCTTGTAGACTGTGAGCCCTCGTGGGCAGGGTCCTCTCTCCTCACCTACAGTATCCTCATCCATCCCTTGTAGACTGTGAGCCCTCATGAGCAGGGTCCTCTCTCCTCACCTACTGTATTCTCACCAATCCCTTATAGACTGTGAGCCCTCGTGGGCAGGGTCCTCTCTCCTCACCTACTGTATTCATCCCTTGTAGACTGAGCCCTCGTGGGCAGGGTCCTCTCTCCTCACCTACTGTATCCTTACCCATCCCTTATAGACTATGAGCCCTCATGGACAGGGTCCTCTCTCCTCACCTACTGTATCCTCATCCATCTCTTGTAGACTGTGAGCCCTCGTGGGCAGGGTCCTCTCTCCCCTCCTACTGTATCCTCACCCATCCCTTGTAGTCTGTGAGCCCTCATGGGCAGGGTCCCCTCTCCTCACCTACTGTATCCTCACCCATCCCTTGAAGACTGTGAGCCTTTGTGGGCAGGGTCCTCTCTCCTTACCTACTGTAGCCTCACCCATCCCTTGTAGACTGTGAGCCCTCGTGGGCAGGGTCCCCTCTCCTCACCTACTGTATCCTCACCCATCCCTTGAAGACTGTGAGCCTTTGTGGGCAGGGTCCTCTCTCCTTACCTACTGTAGCCTCACCCATCCCTTGTAGACTGTGAGCCCTCGTGGGCAGGGTCCTCTCTCCTCACCTACTGTAGCCTCACCCATCCCTTGTAGACTGTGAGCCCTCGTAGGCAGGGTCCTCTCTCCTCCCCTACTGTAGCCTCACCCATCCCTTGTAGACTGTGAGCCCTCGTGAGCAGGGTCCTCTCTCCTCACCTACTGTATCCTCACCCATTTCTTGTAGACTGTGAGCCTTCACAAGCAGGGTCCTCTCTCCTTCTGTACCCTGTGTGCCTTATATTGTTCATGTATTTGTACTTGTCTATGTATGCCCCTTTTCACATATAAAGCGCTATGGGATAAATGGTGCAATAATAATAAATAATAATAATCATAATAATAACAACAAGAATATATACCAGAATGGGGATCATATATACCAGGACATATATACCAGACTGGGAGACATATGTATCAGGATAGGGATAGATATGCAATGATGGGGACATATATACCAAAATGGGGATCACATATCCCTTGAGGGGAAGATATATACCAGGATGGGGATCATATATACCAAGATAAGGTGGTCGAAATTGCTGTTCCCCCTCGTTTAATGTAAGATAAACCCCACAATGGTCACAGAAATAACTTGAATGTGACAAAAGTAATAATGAATACAAAATCTATGAAAATGAACAAATGACAGTCACACTTTGCTTTTCTGCTGCCACAGAATAAAAAAAATTAAACTCATGAAATCGGCCTGGAGATTAAAGGGACATGATAAATCAAGATGTGACCACTAATTAGCATCACAGGGATCTACACTCTTGTAATCAGTCAGTGGCCTGTATATAGGGCTACAGATACTCACTGTGCTGTATATAGGGCTACAGATACTCACTGTGCTGTATATAGGGCTACAGATACTCACTGGGCTGTATATAGGGCTACAGATACTCACTGTGCTGTATATAGGGCTACAGATACTCACTGGGCTGTATATAGGGCTACAGATACTCACTGTGCTGTATATAGGGCTACAGATACTCACTGGGCTGTATATAGGGCTACAGATACTCACTGGGCTGTTGGGTGACATGGTGTGTACCACACTCAACATGGACCAGAGGAGGCGAAGGAAAGAGTTGTCTCAGGAGATTAGAAAGAAAGTTATACACTGTGTGCAGAATTATTAGGCAAATTAGTATTTTGATCACATGATACTTTTTATCCATGTTGTCCTACTCCAAGCTGTATAGGCTAAGAGCCAACTACCAATGAAGTAAATCAGGTGATGTGCATCTCTGTCATGAGGAGGGGTGTGGTGTAATGACATCAACACCCTATATAAGGTGTGCTTAATTATTAATCAAATGCCTTTCCTTAGGCAAAATGGGTCAGAATAGAGATGTGACGGCTCTGAGAAGTCCAAAATTATGAGATGTCTTGCAGAGGGACGCAGCAGTCTGGAAATTGCCAAACCTTTGAAGCGTAATCACCGAACAATCAAGCGTTTCATGGCAAATAGCCAACAGGATCGCAAGAAGTGTGAGGGCAAAAAAGGCGCAAAATAACTGCCCATGAATTGAGGAAAATCAAGTGTGAAGCTGCCAAGATGCCATTTGCCACCAGTTTTGCCATATTTCAGAGCTGCAACGTTACTGGAGTATCAGAAAGCACAAGGTGTGCTATACTCAGGGACATGGCCAAGGTAAGGAAGGCTGAAAAACCACCACCTCTGAACAAGAAACATAAGATAAAACGTCAAGACTGGGACAAGAAATATCTAAGACTGATTTATCAAAGGTTTTATGGACTGATGAAATGAGAGTGACTCTCGATGGGCCAGATGGATGGGCCAGAGGCTGGATCAGTAAAGGGCAGAGAGCTCCACTCTTACTCAGACACCAGCAAGGTGGAGGTGGGGTACTGGTATGGGCTGGGATCATCAAAGATGAACTTGTGGGACCTTTTCGGGTTGAGGATGGAGTGAAGCTCAACTCCCGGATCTACTGCCAGTTTCTGGAAGACAACTTCTTCAAGCAGTGGTACAGGAAGTCGGTATCGTTCAAGAAAAACATGATTTTCATGCAGGACAATGCTCCATCACATGCATCCAACTGTAATAGCCCACAGGTAACGGGATACGCAAGGACTGCACGGAACACAGAGGGTTAAACAAATGCAATTTTAATGCAACTGAGGGAAAAGAAGGGGAAGGAGCGGGAAGGTGTGCAAAAGTAAATACAATACATATAACCACTGTGCCTAGTCTGCAGCGAATGCAAGGTCTCTGAATGTCTTTAAATGAAGAAATGCAAAGTCTTTATCAAGCGAGACGCAGAGTGTTTGTTTTCTTTCTATTCCTTGTATATCGAACTGCAGAGTCTTTTCCTATCTGTCCCTAACTAAAACAGTGTGCACACTTTACTACAAGTTTTACTGCGAGGTACCTCGTTGCCGTTGGGGCCCATAATTCGCTGACAGGCGTGTGGAGTGCAGTCAGTCTTGGATCTCTGTCCTGGATCTCAGCTTGCACGTGCCGTCTGGCCCCTGACTCGACATCCAGTGTCTTTAGGTCTGTCTCCCTCTGCAACACACATGGAAGTGCTTTTTTCTCCTTCAGGAGACCCACCCATCCATCTCCTGGACTGTTCCATGTCATTCTCAGCAGCAGGGGGTTTCTCTGCTATCCTTTCCTTTTTGGCAGCAGGTGGCAGTATAACACAAAGAAGAATCCACAAAACATTCCTTTAACCATATATATAAATGTTAACAGGTCTTACACAACTACTCCACAGCGTGGCTGGCCAGTAAAGGTCTAAAAGAAGAAAAAATAATGACATGGCCCCCTTGTTCACCTGATCTGAACCCCATAGAGAACCTGTGGCCCCTCCTAAAATGTGAGATCTACAGGGAGGGAAAACAGTACACCTCTGGGGACAGTGTCTGGAGGCTGTGGTGGCTGCTGCACGCAATGTGGATCGTAAACAGATCAAGCACCTGACAATCTATGGATGGAGGCTGCTGAGTGTCATCATAAAGAAAGGGGGCGATATTGGGCACTCATTTTTTGTGTTTTGTTTTTGTAAGTCAGAAATGTTTATTTCTACATTTTGTGCAGTTATATTGGTTTACCTGGTGAAAATAAACAAGTGAGATGGGAATATATTTGGTTTTTATTAAGTTGCCTAATAATTCTGCACAGTAATAGTTACCTGCACACACAGATATCCTCCTAAGAGCCAAATCTAAAACAACCCACTCCAACTTCCAAAAATATTAAGCTTTGATATTTGAGTCTTTTGGGTGATTGAGAACATAATTGTTGATCAATAATAAAAATAATCCTCTACAATACAACTTGCCTAATAATAATTCTGCACACAGTGTAGACAAGCATGTTAAAGGTGAAGGTTATAAGTAGGGATGCACAAACAGATAGTTTTTTGCCAGGTTCGTGACCAGTGTTCCCCTGTTAAAGTAAGCAAACACGTTAATACACATAATATACTTTCCGGGCAGGTGTTCTCTCTTTCTGCTGTGCCGAGGCACTGTGTCACTTCTGGGCCGCCCCATATCTTCCGATTGGAGCCAATCACATGAATATTCCCAGAGAATAATGTGAGGCCCGGAAGTGACACAGCACCACGGCACAGCTGAAAGGGAGAATGCGGACCCGGTAAGTATAATGAGTATTGTTATTAACTGTTTTCTTACTTTGACAGGGCAACACCGGTCACGAACCTGGCAAAGAACAAACAGTTTGCCCATCCCTATTTATAAGACCATCTCCAAGCAGCTGGATGGTCAGGTGACTACAGTTGCACACATTACTCAGAAGTGTAAGATCCATGTGACTGTAGCCAATCTCCCTGGACGTTGCCGCAAGAGGAAAATTGATGATAAATCAAAGAGACGGATATTATGAATAGTAACAAAGCCCCGAAAACCTTCTAAAGAGATAAAAGTGAACTTCAAGCTCAAGGAATATCAGTGTCCGATCGCATCATTCGTCGTTGTTTGAGCCAAAGGGGACATTCTGGGAGATGACCAAGGAGGACATTATTGTTGAAAACAAATCAGACTGGAATTTGCCAAACTACATGTTGACGAACCACAAAGCTTCTGGGAGAATGTCCTATGGACAGATGAGGCAAAAATTGAACTTTTTGGCAAGGCACACCAGCTCTATGTTCACAGATGGAAAAATGAAGCATATCAAGAAAAGAACACTGTCCCTACTGTGAAACATGGAGGAGGCGCTGTTACGTTCTGGGGCTGCTTTGCTGCATCTGGCACAGGGTGTCTTGAATCTGTGCAGGGTACAATGAAATCTTAAGACTATCAAGGGATTCTAGAGAGAAATATGCTGCCCAGTATCAGAAAGCTTGGTCTCAGTCACAGGTCATAGGTCCTGCAACAACCCGAAACACACAGCTAAAAACACCCAAGAATGGCTGAGAGGAAAATACTGGAGTTATCTGAAGTGGCTTCTATGAGCCCTGACCTAAATCCTATTGAGCATCTTTGGAAAGAGCTGAAACATGGAAAAGGCGACCACCGGGGAAAAGACACAAGACTTTTCTATTCTTTCACATTTCCCAATGCCAGGTGGCAGCTGTAAAGCCAGTTAATAATTAAAATAATAATAATACAACATTGCATGGGAGACATCGTACCTGGGCTTTTTTGGCCCTCCTCGGACCATCTGTTTCTTGATGAAAAAAATATTCTAGATTTTTTTTTTAAGCACTTTAATGAATTAAATATTATGAAAAAAAAGCAAGGCCTTGTGTCTGCCCGAGGGTGGCAGAGGCCCCTTTTAAAACAAATGAGGTGTTCATAACCCGACATGTGTGCTGGACGGAGGCTGCTTGGAAAGTGATCGCACTCCAAACACGGCTTTGTTTCTTCATGGCTCACAAAGATTCATTAGTAGCAGAAATATGGAAAGTGTTAGGGCGCAATGATCTCTGCCAAGTGGAACAAGAGCCGCCAGGGCATCATTATCCACAGATTGTGTGAAGAACATGGGTGAGATGGTAACAGACGTTCACTGCTCGGATATATTAGTCTCCGCTCCATCTAATGACTGTACACAGAGCTGCAATTACTGATGATGCCAACTAAAGACATGGCAAGGCTTGTATTCCAACCTTGCCTTGTGCCAATCTGGCCTCTATGGTGCTTTAGACATGACGTCACCGGGCCCTCAAATCATCCAATACAGAAGTGAGCGGAGCCAAATAATCTCACTTAGGGGTGCTGTCCACTTCAGCCAAAAATGTAGACGTGGCTGGAATTAAAAGTGTCGTCCAGTCCTTGCCAGTGTAGAGCATTTGGATGTTATACTGGGAGTTATACACTCAGATTATCTCCAGAGTCCAAGCAGATAAGGGCTTTGGTGGACTTAATTCATCTGGTTCCATGAAAAATGCCCATAAGAAAAAATGCCCACTGGCAACCCAAACCCTAACCCCAAACCCTAACACCTAAGCCTAACCCAAACACCAAACCCTAACACCTAAATTTAATCCAAACACCTAATCCTAACCATAACCCTAATACCTAATGCTAACACCTAACCCTAACCCATAACCTTAACCCAAACACCTAACCCTAATACCTAAACCCTAACCCTAACACCTAAGCCTAACCCAAACACCTAACCCTAACACGTAAGTCTAACCCAAACACCTAACCCTAATGGTACCTTTACACGCCGCTACAGGATGGTGGAAACAACCGGGTAGATGAGACAAATGTATCTTGCACCGCCAAATCAACCCGCGGTCACGGCGTGTAAAGACGGTTGTTGCCACCCATCACTTGAGGCACCTGTTTCAGAGCAGAGCTCAAAAACAGGTTGATTTCAAGGCGATGGTTACGGCCTGTATCGGCGTGTAAATAAGGAACAGGAGGGTTGTTTCTACACCTTGATATCTACCTGGGGCGTGACACAGGCTCCGGGATACCGCGCCCCTTCAGCGATCATTGGAGGAAGCTCCTGCGTTACGATTGGTAGACGCTGCATAGGGCGGCATATTTAAGGAGCTGACCACTCACACTACACAATTGCTCGAGCGTCATGTATTAATCAGCCTCCTGCGCTGGCTGCCCAATCATGATGTTATTGCTTTGTCCTATCAGCGTACGAGCGTCTCGTAATCCACAATTGTGGCACGCCTATGTGTTGTCCCTGCTGCCTTTGTTCCGCCCATATTACCTTGTTATAGCGGTGTGTAAATGAGGTAAGGTGAGCTACAGAAGGTAACTTGTGGCACTCGGCGGTGTATCCAGAGATAGATGTAACCTACCGTAGCGCACCTTGTTGCGGCGTGTAAAGGTGGTGCGGGTACCGTTTTCAACCGTTTGTGCGTGCTCGTGCACGTGAAGCACCAGGTTGTTTCCACCATCCTATAGCAGCGTGTAAAGGTACCATAACACCTAAACCCTAACCCAAACACCTAACCCTAACACCTAAGTCTAATCCAAACACTTTACCCTAAAGGACCCGTCACACCAGGCGACGGGGCTGGGGATGTCGGCGGCGACTGGTGGGTGCGTGTACGTTCTTGGCGCCCCGCCAGCGTCGCCGTCCCCCGTTTACACGGGGCGACATCTCCAGCCCTGCGCCGGCGATTGAGGCCTATGGCTCCCATCGCCTGACAGGTCACCGGCGGCCGGTTACATGGGGCGATGATGGTCACAGAGAAGTGCTCTGAAACCAGGCAACCGGCCGGCACCACCAACATCACCCCTTTACATGAGGCGACGTAGGGGCGATGACGCCGGCGATAGGCCACGCCCCCACGTCGCCTCTGTAATGGGCGGCGATGTCACCCTGTGTGACGGGGGCTTAACACCTATACCTAACCCTAAAGACTCCGTCACACCAGGCGAAGGAGCTGGGGATGTCGGCGGCGACTGGCGGGAACGAGCACGTTTTTGGCGCCCCGCCAGCGTCGCTGTCCCCGTTCACACGCCAGCGATCTGTCAGGCGGCATCGCTGCCAGGGTGTCTGGAAACCCCAGCGGCGATGCAGGACAATGGGAGCCTATGGCTCCCATCGCCTGACAGGTCGCCGGTTACATGGGGCGATGTGTGCACATCGCCCCATGATGGTCGCCTGGCTTTAGAGCACTGCTCTGAAACCAGGCGACCACCTGGCACCGCTGACATTGCCCCTTTACATGAGGCGACGTAAGGGCGATGTCGCCGCCGATAGGACACGTCCCCACGTTGTCTCTGTAATGGATGGCGATGTCGCCCCGTGTGACGGGGGCTTAATACCTATACTTAACCCTAACACCTATACCTAACCCAAACACCTAAACTTAACACCTATACCTAATCCTAACACCTAACTCTAGGATTGATACCAGCACAAACAGTTTACCTTTATTTTCATATCAGATATTCGATGTTGCGCACCCAGTTCCAATTTCAGAGCTTCTCTTCTGAAGACAAAGATACGGTGGCACTCACCAGTCAGTAACAAAATGACTGGTGTATTTTAGAAACAGAGTAAATCAGATGAATATAAATAAACAACAGATTGGTTCGCTGGTCCAAGAAGAAGCTCCTAGGAGGAGCAAAATGGCTGTTGTCCATATTTATCCACTTGATCCACACAGTTTTTAAATGACATAACACAGGACATTATTATTTTACTGACCGGTGAGAGCTACCACATCTTTGTCTTCTGAAAAGAACTAAAGTACATTTTTCACAACTCTCCAGGGACATCCTGGAGGCTGCCTGTAAATAAAAGGATACCTCCTGGTAGGGGACATCCAGGAGGCTCCTGCAAAAAAAATAGGATACCTCATAGTAGGGGACATCCAGGAGGTTCCTGGGAAAAAAGGATACCTCCTGGTAGGGGACACACAGTAGTCTCCAAGAAAAAAAAATATACCTCCTGGTAGGGGACATCCTGGAGGCTTTCGGGAAAAAAACGATACCTCCTGGTAGGGGACACCCAGGAGGCGTCCGGGAAAGAAAGGATACCTCCTGGTAGGGGGCACCCAGGAGTCTTCCAAGAAAAAAAAGGATGCCTCCTAGTAGGGGACACCCAGGGGGCTCCTGGTAAAAATAGGATACCTCTTGGTAGGGGACATCCAGAAGGCTTCCAGGAAAAGAGGGATACCTCCTGGTAGGGGACATGAAGGAAGCTCACAGTAAAAATGAAAAGGATACCTCCTGGTAGGGGACACCCAGGGGGCTCCTGGTAAAAATAGGATACCTCTTGGTAGGGGGCATCCAGGAGGCTTCCAACAAAAGAATGATACCTCCTGGTAGGGGACATGTAGGAAGCTCACAGTAAAAATGAAAAGGATACCTCCTGGTACGGGAACATCCAGGAGGCTCCCGGGAAAAAAAAGGACACCTCCTGTACTCTAGCTCAGAAAAACCTATCTGGTTGAGGCTCTCCCCGCCAAACTTTTCTGGGATTTGTATTCTTACTAGTCCCGTTGAGAGTGCGAAACTGCAATTACAGCCAGAATGGCACCAAACAAAAGCTGAATGTTCAAGAACATGGAATCTTCCTAAATAAGCTCTAATAAGGGAAAAATAACTCAAATATTTGACCCCATGTTCCACCCACCACAGTGGGATAGAAGACATGGTGGTAATCGCGTGACCTTATCTGAACTCACTATACTGTGGCGAACACAAAATCAAGAGGAGCGACTCCTTAGGAAGTCCAGGCCCATTCCCATTTCCTTTCCTTCCTACGAGGACATAACACATCACGCCTTTACGTTCATGGCACTTATAGAAGACTTGGCACGGACCCCGATGATCGAATCCAGATAACAGACGCGATGGAGAAGAGGTTGAGGCTTCACCTGAACTTCATCATCAAGTTCAACCAAGATGAAGGCGTCAGTTCTTTGTAAAGTGGAAGTCCAGGATGAAGAGTGTAATAAAGACAAGGAAGCCCCCTTGGGTGGGATTCCGGGTTGCCAAGGAGTCCATAAAAACATTACACTTTTCTTACCCTCTTGACACTACAATGAAGTATACAATGAAAGCCCCACCAGGGCATTTCCTGAAAGGCAAATTCTTCCTGGTGTTTTAATAGATGTCTGTAGATTGCGGAATTTTGCATTTGACGATCGTATAGTTAATTATATTGTTTGGACTTTGAATGTGGCCCCTGAGAAAAAAAATAAAGCCATAGAACCATGTAATCAAACCCTTGCCTTCACCCTTTAACGTCTATAGAGGGATCTGGACTTACACAGGACCACATGATGGTGGTGAAGCATCATGAGGTGGGAAGATTTACTATGGTGCTGGATCTACACTGGTGCAGCTGGTGCAGCTGCACCAGGGCCCCGACCGGCTAGGGGCCCCCTTCAAGCCTGGAGGGGCCCCCAGCAGCGTCTACCCCCCCTCCACCGGGCCGCGCCGATGGGCAGCAGCTATTTCCCCCCCCGGGCCGCGCCGACGGCCAGTAGCACCCTTCCCCCCCCCGCTCCTGCACACGGTCCGCCCCTGGCTGGACCTATTTCCACATACCAGGGATAATGGACCAGTTTGCAGATATCAAGATACTTGAAGAGGTCACATGTTGCCTTATGCTGAACAGAAAATGCCCTTGAAATGGGTGTTTCACCAAAACAATGACCCTAAACACACCAGTAAATGAAGTCTTGGTTTCACTTCAACAAATTTGAGGTTATGGACTGGCCAGCCTAATCCCCGGACCGTAATCCAATAGAACATTTGTGGGACGACATAAAAAATGTAGTTTCTGAATCAAAGCCAACAAATGCAAATACATTTTGGGATGTAGTCGAAGCATCCTGGGCTGGAATAACAGGTGAGAGAACTTGGTTTGACTCAATGGAACATAGATGTGAAGCAGTTCTAAAAAACTGTAATTATACATAAATATTAGGTTATTAATTCATAGGAATGCTGAATGCAATGTCCCCAGTGCATAGAAATAATAACAATTATAAAGATTTTGGGCTTAACTCATGTTTTTGAACACACTGCTATTATTTTGAACACAGCGGTTTATGATGAACCCGCCAGCATAGTTTCCATGGTTGATGAGGCAGATAGCTGACACATCTGGATGTTTTCCTTGTGAGGGCATCCATAGTTCTCCATCTTGGCGCTGTGCCTGTTGTCAGGACTATAATGGGTTTTTATCCTCCGGCCTCCTACAAGGAATGTGAACTATTTGGTTATATATTCTCTCACCTGCGGATCTTGCAGGTGTCGGCCGCCTCCGCCGGCTGAACACTGGCTGTACTGTATGTGCGGCATGTATGACTTGGATAGGAATCAATAGTACCTGACTCACCGTGGTCTCCGGAAGGCCAGGCCGTACTGCTGGCACGCCAGGCCCACCGTGGGCGTATAGACTATGGGCATGTAGCGCTCGATGTCTGAAGTCAGCACACGATAGAAAAGCTTCTCATTCCTGTCCTGTAGGGTCATCAGGATGATGTACCTGGAGGAGAAAAACGAGGAGAATCAGGAGAACATGACCATGATTCGGAGATGGTGGCAGACTGTCTCAGAGGGCTTGGAATGAAGGGGTTGTGGTAGACTACAACTCTCAGCATGGATCTGTATGTCATCACAGCACACGGACTATTTCATTCAATGTGCCTCTCAGCCGTAAGGATAGAGACATATCTGCTGCTCTGGTCCGATTACACCCAGCACCCAGTCCGGTTATACCCAGCACCCAGTCTGATTACACTCAGCACCCAGTCTGGTTATACCCAGCACCCAGTCTGGTTATACTCAGCACCCAGTCTGGTTATACTCAGCACCCAGTCTGGTTATACTCAGCACCCAGTCTGGTTATACTCAGCACCCAGTCTGGTTATACTCAGCACCCAGTCCGGTTATACTCAGCACCCAGTCCGGTTATACTCAGCACCCAGTCTGGTTATACCCAGCACCCAGTCTGGTTATACTCAGCACCCAGTCTGGTTATACCCAGCACCCAGTCTGGTTATACCCAGCACCCAGTCTGGTTATACTCAGCACCCAGTCTGGTTATACCCAGCACCCAGTCTGGTTATACTCAGCACCCAGTCTGGTTATACTCAGCACCCAGTCTGGTTATACTCAGCACCCAGTCCGGTTATACTCAGCACCCAGTCCGGTTATACTCAGCACCCAGTCTGGTTATACTCAGCACCCAGTCTGGTTATACTCAGCACCCAGTCTGGTTATACTCAGCACCCAGTCCTACTGTCAACTACAGAGAATAAGCCCAACTAAAATACTATGAGCCCCACGGACAAGTTTTGGAGATGCCCTCAGCTGGATGTATGTGTGAGGACGCACATCCTGCTGAAATGCATTGCAGAACAGAGACCAGTCGGGAAGCTGAACTACCACACACACTGCCGGCAGCTCACGTCAGCGCACCTGTGACTGGGGGAGCGTGGCAGTGACGTCAGGCATCCCCCTTAACAGGCATGCCGATGTCTGCTGCCGGTCACTGTGCCAGCTACAGAGGATGGCACCGCGGGACATAGGAGCTGAGGAAGGCAAGCCGAAAGTTCATTGTTTTCTTTTTAGGTGTTGGATGTAAAACGGAGACTATATATACCAGGAAGGGGCCTAGGATGAAGACATATATACCAGGATAGGTGATCATATATACCAGCATGGGTGGAGGACATATTTACCAGGATGAGGACATATACACAAGTATAGGTGACCATATATACCAGGATGGAAGACATATATACTAGGGTGAGGACATTATACCAGGATTGGGTCATATTTTCCAGGAATGGGGTAAGGATGGGGGGGACATACATACCAGGATGGAGACATATATACCAGGATGGGGGAAATATATAATATGAATAAGACATATATACCAGGATGGGGACATATATACCAGGATGGAGGCTATATATACCAGGATAGGGACATATATACTAAGGGGGAGGACATTATACCAGGATTGGGTCATATTTTCCAGGAATGGGGTAAGGATGGAGGATATATATACAAGGATGGAGACATATATACCAGGATGGGGGAAATATATAATATGAAGAAGACATATATACCAGGATAGGGACATATATTCCAGGATGGGGACATATATACCAGGATAGGGACATATATACCAGGATAGGGACATATACACCAGGATGGGGACATATATACCAGGATGAGGACATATTTTGCAGGAAGGAGTCAGGATGGGGGACATATATACCACAATATGGGGCATATATACTAGCATGGGGACATATATACAAGGATGGGGACATAAAATCTAGGATAGGGAAATATATACCAGGATAGAGACCATGTATACCAAGATGGGGCACATATATACTAGGATAGAGACCGTATATACTAAGATGGGGGATCAGATATACCAGGATGGGCCCAGTATGAGAACATATTTACCAGGATGGGGACATATATACCAGGAAGGGGGACACAATAAAGGGGGAGCAAAACATATGTTTTTATAGTATACATATAGCTCTGCTGTACACACATTATATACAGTCCAATATCTCAGCTCTGGGGAAGTGACTTCAGGTAATAAAATGCATAGCAGAGCTGTGTTTGCAACGTATAGACAGCAGAGCTATGTTTTAGGCCAGTTTCACTGCTCTGCCGTTATGGTCCAAGTACAGATAATGGCTGGTGGTGGTCTCCTATCGTAGGTATATACATAGTTGCTCGGTTCAAGACACCCAATGCTGGGCCAGACATCATGGTCCATATTTGGGTCATGAATATGGGACATTTGAAATATATAGAGATAGCCAAGGTGTGATTGTATATTGTATTGTGTGTAATATATGCTGAGCAGAGGTGTGAATAGAGGAGTGATGTGAGGTCACCGCTCGGGGACGGGCCACCTACTTGTCCAGATCGCTGGACTTGGTTTCATAGCTCTTCGTGACTCGGAGCACTTGGACATCTTGACTCAAGAAGCACGGGGGGAGGAGGCCGTGAATGCCGAGCTGCAGACGTTCCTCCAGAGTAAAAGCCATTCCCTGGAGATGGAGAGAGAATTAAGAACATTAACAATAGCGCTGGTTTTATTTGGTAACGTCACCATTCACAATAAAGTTTGCCTCCTCCCTCATCTGAAGGCAATTGTCTATGCTGTGAAGATGCAAGATGTGCAGCGTCTGACACAGCGGATCCAGGAAGCCTGTACTGCATTTCTTCTGCTATCAGTGTGTCCAGAGTGGGAGAAGACGGTTGTATTGACATCCAACACAATGGGCCGCACTGTGAACACATTTTATAACTGGCCATAAACTTGTAAATAACTCATGAAAGAAAGAAGTTACATTAAAACCAAGCACACCATTGTTTTTCTTATGAAATTCTCAATACATTTGATGTGTCACATGACCCTCTTCCCATTGAAAAAAATAAAGTTGGATCCAAAATGGCCGACTCCAAAATGGCCGCCGTGGTCACCACCCATCTGCAAAAGTTTTCCCCCTCCCATATACGAATGTGCCACAAACAGGAAGTTGATATCACTTACTGCTTTAACAGGTTTCCGGGCACCACTCTGCTCCTATCCTCTAGTTCCTTGAACGGAGATCAAACCACTATGGGGGATGCACCGCTCACCTCTAGTACACGCTCGCCAGCTTCTCTGCCGACAGGGCTCACTGGTACACTTCCGGTAATCACAAACAAAGAACGGCAACACTCACCAGACCTGGGTATACTTCAGCTTTATTCTTTATTCCATTATTTCATCGCGGTTCTGTGGCTGTGGACAGGGTTGTGGGGAGGAGGATGGTGGGGTCTTCAACAACGATGGACTGTTTTGTGCCTCCTGTCGGTGCTCCTACGGGTTACAACCCGCCACAGCCACAGAACCATGATGAATTAATAGAATCTAATATATAAAAGCCGAAGGCCACTTCCGGAAAACCCGAAGGGTACTACCGTGATGGCCTCCGGACCCATGGTGGTGACGTCACCACTTCGGGGTCCCCCGGCTACAGGGAGCGGCGGAGGAACATTCCGCTCTCGGAAGTTCCGTCTGCCCTTCAGCCTCTCCCCTCCAGCCAGTACTGTAGCTAGCGGGGGGGGGCCGGGGGGCCGAGCGCGCCCCGTGCCACCCGGCATGAGGGGCCCATTGCCCCCACCCCCTGGGGGGCCCCGTGCTGACAGCAGCCGCCCGCCGCGCGCCCAGAGAGGAGGGAGGACGGAACTTCCTGTCCGGCAGCTCTGCCCGCCCCTCCTCTCCTCCTACAGCCCGCCCCTCCTCTCCTCCTACAGCAGACGCACGCCGGCCGCGGGGAGTCTGCACCCCCCCCCCCCGGCCCTCACATCTGTCTGCCAGCACCCCCCCCCCGGTCCTCACATGGGGGGTCCTGGGTGCTGATCTTGCCCCAGGGCCCGGAGCATGCCAGCTACGCCTCTGCCCTCCAGCCTCCGCTCTCCCCTCCAACCTCCCCCCTCCAGCCTCCGCTCTCCCCTCCAGCCTCCGCTCTCCCCTCCAGCCTCCGCTCTCCCCTCCAGCCTCTGCCCTCCAGCCTCCGCTCTCCCCTCCAGCCTCCGCTCTCCCCTCCAGCCTCCGCTCTCCCCTCCAGCCTCCGCTCTCCCCTCCAGCCTCTCCCCTCCAGCCTCCACTCTCCCCTCCAGCCTCCCCCCTCCACTCTCCCCTCCAGCCTCCACTCTCCCCTCCAGCCTCTGCCCTCCCCTCCAGCCTCTGCCCTCCCCTCCAGCCTCCGCCCTCCCCTCCAGCCTCCGCTCTCCCCCTCCAGCCTCCGCTCTCCCCTCCAGCCTCCGCCCTCCCCTCAAGCCTCTCCCCTCCAGCCTCTCCCCTCCAGCCTCTCCTCTCTCCCCTCCAGCCTCTCCCCTCTCCAGCCTCTGCTCTCCCCTCCAGCCTCCGCTCTCCCCTCCAGCCTCCGCTCTCCCCTCCAGCCTCCGCCCTCCCCTCCAGCCTCCGCCCTCCCCTCCAGCCTCTCCCCTCCAGCCTCTCCCCTCTCCAGCCTCTCCGCTCTCCAGCCTCTCCGCTCTCCCCTCCAGCCTCCGCTCTCCTCACCCCTCCATATGCAATGTACAGTATGTGTGTATGTAGTCACTTCCGTCACTTTGTCCGCACTTCCCTCACTTTGTCCGCACACATATACACACACACACACACTCCGCTATACTTACCACCGGCCCTGCATCAGCCGCCTGGATCCTCAGTCGACATGTCGCCACCCCCGAACTACTGGATCCAATATAGCGTCCAAGAAGTCTCGTCAAACTTCCCGGACGCCATATTGGATCCAGTCGTCCGCGGGCGGCGACATGTGGACTCAGGATCCAGGCGGCGGGGAAGACACAGGGTCGGTGCTAACTAGAGCGGAGTGTGTGTATGTGTGTGTGTGTATGTATGTATGTGTGTGCTAACCACTCTGCCCACGCCGCTGTGCTGACCAATCTCACCGCACTCACTGCTAACCACTGAGCCACTGCACTCACTGCTAACCACTGAGCTACTGCACTCACTGCTAACCACTGAGCCACCGCACTCACTGCTAACCACTGAGCCACCGCACTCACTGCTAACCACTGAGCCACCGCACTCACTGCTAACCACTGAGCCACCGCACTCACTGCTAACCACTGAGCCACCGCACTCACTGCTAACCACTGAGCCACCGTATACTCTGCTACCCACTGAGCCACCGCACTCACTGCTAACCACTGAGCCACCGTATACTCTGCTACCCACTGAGCCACCTGTATACACACAATTCATTTCACCGCACTCCCCTAACTATTAGTAAATAAACTATATATGGATTCTAGACTACCCGATTCTTTAGAATCGGCCCGCCATCTAGTAAAGAATAAAGCTGAAGTACACCCAGGTCTGATGAGTGCCGCCGTTCTTTGTTTGTGATTACAGGAAGTTGATATCACCAACCATTCCCATTTTATTTAGGTGCATCCATATAAATGCCCCCCCCCTGTAGTCTATCCTGTGTGCGGCTATGAAGGAGGAGGCGTTTGTCATAGCATTCAGATGAAGGGGTGTGTTATAGCATTCAGGTGGAGGTGAGGGGTGTGTCTTAGCATTCAGATTTCCACTCCCTGAGCCTTGAACTAGTCCCACTTCCCCCCACCATGTGTCGCAGACAGAGTTAGTCTCTACTACTTGGACTTCGTGCAGTGAAGAGGTATTGTGCTGTGCTGCTGTTCCCTACCATAGGCACTGCAGGGTTTTCCCGGTCTGTGGGTGGAGGTAGAGACTCTTAGCCTAGGGCTGATCAGGAGCAAAGGGCAAGGTTGGTGGGCTGGATGTCCTCACCTTCAATGGTTATTCCAGGATCAGGATGAGCCAGGGACCCCCAGTGTAAGAGTCAGACTAGTTCCCTAGTTCAGCTTTGCCAATCTAATCATCTTGCCTCCTGATTGCCTATACGTTATACCACCCCGTGACGGAGTGCTGGTACTACAAGGTGCTGCAGATTGTGCCACAGAAATGTCTGGGCCAGGAAAAGCAACAGTCTTAGGAACAATGTCACTCTTGGGCGCGGACTTTGGTATTGAGCTTTAGTGTAAATCTCTTGGGTAAGAACGTTCAGGCAACTTTGTTCGCATGTCCGCAATAGTCTGTGATGGGCGGCAGCAAGATGGAACCACTCCCTACAGGACGAGCGGGGGTCCCCGGGGCTGTGAGTTGGAGTGAGGGTAATAGGGTAGCACAGTCGTTTCTGTGCAAGGTTGCAGTAGGGGAGCGCAGTCAGTGTGCTGCAGATGGAAGGAGGGACACGCACACATAAGTCTTTTGGTACCTTTACTGATGTTCTGTACAGGTACAGTCGTCCGGAGTGAGGGAAACACTTTGGGATCTCCACAGCGATTAGGGTTGTAGGCCTCCTTATTTGACTTTCCTATTTGGAGTCCGGCAGGCATGGAACCTGACCGGGCCGTTACTTCTCTCTTTCTCTCTCCACACCCGGGTTGCTGCAATGAGGGCTCTCTCTCGGTATCCCGCTTAACGTCTCACGGTCCCTGGCTCTCAATTGTTGGTGCTGCGAGTCTACCACTGCCTCCGGTGTATGCTGGTACGGGCCTTGCACGGCTCCAGTACCAGCTCAGCTCACTCAGCTCTTCACAGTTCTGTAGTGACTGCACACTCTGCTGATTTCCCCCCAGAACCTGTATTTATAGGGGGAACTGGCTTAAGGGCAGCCAGTTGAGCTCCCCCTACAGGCCTGGAGTGGAAGGTGTTGTGTGGAAGTGGTTACTCACTGTGAGAAATCCTTCAGTGTCCCAGGGAAGTCTGTGGTTACCTGCTACAGGGTGCCACACAAGCATAGTGGATGGGATTTCAAGAAATCCCATCCTCTCTATGTTTTACCCGCCTGCAGCGTTTTTAGAGCTGCGGTGCGGGTTGCTGGGAGTCCACTCCTCCGCAGCATGTTTATTTTATGCTGCGGAGTCGGAAGCGGCTCCCATCGGGTGACTGCAGGGAGAAGCCGCCCTGCGCCCGCCGCACATGGTGAGTACAGGGCGGCTGTGGTCTCCCTGCGGCCACCCGCAGCTTCACTCAGGTCCGGAGGAGCTGCGTCCAACACGCAGCTCCTCCAGACCATGAGCACATACCCTCAGAATAAAGATGACTGCAAGATCAGTACAGGATCAGTAATGTAATGTATGTACACAGTGACTGCACCAGCAGAATAGTGAGTGCAGCTCTGGAGTATAATACAGGAGGTAACTCAGGATCAGTAATGTAATGTATGTACACAGTGACTGCACCAGCAGAATAGTGAGTGCAGCTCTGGAGTATAATACAGGCGGTAACTCAGGATCAGTAATGTAATGTATGTACACAGTGACTGCACCAGCAGAATAGTGAGTGCAGCTCTGGAGTATAATACAGGAGGTAACTCCGGATCAGTAATGTAATGTATGTACACAGTGACTCCACCAGCAGAATAGTGAGCGCAGCTCTGGAGTATAATACAGGAGGTAACTCTGGATCAGTAATGTAATGTATGTACACAGTGACTGCACCAGGAGAATAGTGAGTGCAGCTCTGGAGTAAAATACAGGAGATAACTCAGGATCAGTAATGTAATGTATGTACACAGTGACTGCACCAGCAGAATAGTGAGTGCAGCTCTGGAGTATAATACAGGAGGTAACTCAGGATCAGTAATGTAATGTATGTACACAGTGACTGCACCAGCAGAATAGTGAGTGCAACTCCGGAGTATAATACAGAATGTAACTCAGGATCAGTAATGTAATGTATGTACACAGTGACTGCACCAGCAGAATAGGGAGTGCAGCTCTGGAGTATAATACAGGAGGTAACTCAGGATCAGTAATGTATGTACACAGTGACTGCACCAGCAGAATAGTGAGTGCAGCTCTGGAGTATAATATAGGAGGTAACTCAGGATCAGTAATGTTATGTATGTACAAAGTGACTGCACCTGCAGAATAGTGAGTGCAGCTCTGGAGTATAATACAGGAGGTAACTCAGGATCAGTAATGTAATGTATGTACACAGTGACTGCACCAGCAGAATAGTGAGTGCAGCTCTGGAGTATAATACAGGAGGTAACTCAGGATCAGTAATGTAATGTATGTACACAGTGACTGCACCAGCAGAATAGTGAGTGCAGGTCTGGAGTATAATACAGGAGGTAACTCAGGATCAGTAATGCAATGTATGTACACAGTGACTGCACCAGCAGAATAGTGAGTGCAGCTCTGGAGGATACTACAGGAGGTAACTCAGGATCAGTAATGTAATGTATGTACACAGTGACTGCACCAGCAGAATAGTGAGTGCAGCTCTGGAGTATAATACAGGAGGTAACTCGGGATCAGTAATGTAATGTATGTACACAGTGACTGCACCAGCAGAATAGTGAGTGCAGCTCTGGAGTATAATACAGGAGGTAACTCAGGATCAGTAATGTAATGTATGTACACAGTGACTGCACCAGCAGAATAGTGAGTGCAGCTCTGGAGTATAATACAGGAGGTAACTTAGGATCAGTAATGTAATGTATGTACACAGTGACTGCACCAGCAGAATAGTGAATGCAGCTCTGGAGTATAATACAGGAGGTAACTCAGGATCAGTAATGTAATGTATGTACACAGTGACTGCACCAGCAGAATAGTGAGTGCAGGTCTGGAGTATAATACAGGAGGTAACTCAGGATCAGTAATGCAATGTATGTACACAGTGACTGCACCAGCAGAATAGTGAGTGCAGCTCTGGAGGATACTACAGGAGGTAACTCAGGATCAGTAATGTAATGTATGTACACAGTGACTGCACCAGCAGAATAGTGAGTGCAGCTCTGGAGGATAATACAACAGGTAACTCAGGATCAGTAATGTAATGTATGTACACAGTGACTGCACCAGCAGAATAGTGAGTGCAGCTCTGGAGTATAATACAGGAGGTAACTCAGGATCAGTAATGTAATGTATGTACACAGTGACTGCACCAGCAGAATAGTGAGTGCAGCTATGGAGTATATAATATAGGAGGTAACTCAGGATCAGTAATGTAATGTATGTACACAGTGACTGCACCAGCAGAATAGTGAGTGCAGCTCTGGAGTATACCACATTATATGATTTCTATCACATATGTATGTGTGTACACTGGGCCTAAGCTGTAACCTTGTGTTAGGTGATATTGGCTTTTATACAGAGGAGAATTATGGTACTGTTCGGGCAGTAAAGCTTTTCTCATTTCTCCATTATTTCTGCCGCTGATGGTGAATTATAGGATTATTAATAATAGAGTAATATTGTACTTTACATTTATCAGGATAATTAGGAGATTGCCTCACCACCTCTGCAGTGTTTCCTTGCACATTAGCACAGCGGTGACACCTTCTTAAACACAGGATATCGCACGTTTCCTACACTAATGGCTGTGCCTTTTTCCGGAGGAAATATTAGACCGTGGACTTGAACCTTGGAAACCCTTGACCTGCTGTCTATATACCGTCAGGGACCATCAGTGCTAGCCAAATTCCTGGCGGGCTGCAACTCCACAACATGACCACTGGGTGGCCACATATAGCATAAACAGATCCCAACAGACTAGCTTTTTTGTCCTCAAGAACTTTCCTATTGTGAAAAACATCAGAGTAAAGGTCGAGCCAAGAAAAAAGTGATCAATCTCACATACCCGGCCTTCTAACTACACTGATGTAACAAAGGTTATGGACACATTCAGTCATTTTCTTTACTTCTTAAGCAAGTTTCATTCAAACATTTGCACTTTGCCGCCTGCAGAATGAGTTAACTGAGGATCTGTCAGTGAGCTCCTTCTCACAGGAGACTTTCTTATCTTCCTTGTGTATTTCACTCACTTGACCTATAATGGAAAGCTTCTTCTCAACTTGTAGGTGGTCAGAAATTCACAGAGAGAAGAATAAATGAAGGAAGATAAAAGTTATGATTTGAACTCTCCCGTCCGAAGGAGCTCACTGGCAGAATCTGTTTGAAGGGTTATTCGGGGTACAAGAATACACAGGATGAGTGATAACTTCTTGATCAGTGGGGCTCTGACTGCGGAGACCGCCATTGATCCCAAGATCCTGTATGAATGGAGTAGATGTGCTCATGATGACTGCTGCCCCATTCATTGTCTATGGGACTGATTAGCAATGTACACAAGTGCCCCATTCTGGAGCCTCCCCAATCTGAAAGCTATCACCTTTGCATAGACGATTACTTCTTGTAACTGGTATACTTAAAGGGATTCGTTTCACCCTATTAATTGGATAAATTCTATTGTGCTTGTAAAAACAAGCAAACTGACCTCTTCTGCAGTCTATCGGAGCAGCACTTTCAAGCTCTTTGCTATACAGCTTGTAAGCGCTGCTCTGAGGTTGACCGGATCAAGCCAGTTTCAGCTCCTGCGCTCCTCCGATGCTGCGGCACAACCGTGACACTGGCCCAATCTGACAATCAAGAGCGTAAGCAGAAAGTTAGGATTCAGAGGAGTGGTACGCCCCCGCGGAACGATCATGGGGATAACCTTTTATTGAAGACTAAATATGATTTTTAGTCAGTATTACCTGCATTAAAATTGGAGAAAGGCGTCTATATTCTTTAATTCTAACTCCCAACGGAAAGCCTTTTTCCTCTATGGGGGTGTACTGACGGCCTTTGGTCCCACCAGTCCCTACCGGGATGGAAGAGGCACCATTGGTCACAGAAAATGACATCACATTGCTAAAGACCGATCTAGATGAGTTAATATCCGGGAAACGTGCCCTCATGGGAACACTCCTTCCCCAATTCGGCTTCATAATTTCATCGTTTTGAAGGTTGAGTGTAGACTTCAGTCCATCGACTCAATCCTATATCATAACATGACGATCCAGAGGAAGCAAAAACCCCGTGAGGCAGACACTCAGATCAATTAGGGAGAAAATTGTTTCCAGACTCCACAGACAACAATCAGACTAGTTCCCCGGATAATCACCTAATCACAGAAGCCAGCACACATAATCAGTAATAAGATATTTTTCATGAAAGGCATCCAGTCCTCTCTTAAAGTTTAGTAGTGAATCACTCATTACATCATGCAGCAGAGAGTTACATAGTCTCACTGCTCTTACAGTAAAGAATCCATAGTCTCACTGCTGTTACAGTAAATAATCCACAGCCTCACTGCTCATACAGTAAAGAATCCATAGTCTCACTGCTCTTACGGTAAAGAAGCCATAGTCTCACTGCTCCTACAGTAAAGAATCCATAGTCTCACTGCTGTTACAGTAAATAATCCATAGTCTCACTGCTCTTACAGTAAAGAATCCATAGTCTCACTGCTCTTACGGTAAAGAATCCATAGTCTCACTGCTCTTACAGTAAAGAATCCATAGTGTCACTGCTCTTACAGTAAAGAATCCATAGTCTCACTGCTCTTACGGTAAAGAAGCCATAGTCTCACTGCTCTTACAGTAAAGAATCCATAGTCTCACTGCTCTTACAGTAAACAATCCATAGTCTCACTGCTCTTATGGTAAAGAATCCATAGTCTCACTGCTCTTACAGTAAAGAATCCATAGTCTCACTGCTCTTACAGTAAAGAATCCATAGTCTCACTGCTCTTACGGTAAAGAAGCCATAGTCTCACTGCTCTTACAGTAAACAATCCATAGTCTCACTGCTGTTACAGTAAATAATCCACAGCCTCACTGCTCATACAGTAAAGAATCCATAGTCTCACTGCTCTTACGGTAAAGAAGCCATAGTCTCACTGCTCTTACAGTAAAGAATCCATAGTGTCACTGCTCTTACAGTAAAGAATCCAGTCTCACTGCTCTTACAGTAAAGAATCCATAGTGTCACTGCTCTTACAGTAAAGAATCCATAGTCTCACTGCTCTTACAGTAAACAATCCATAGTCCACTGCTCTTACATTAAAGAATCCATAGTCTCACTGCTCTTACAGTAAAGAATCCATAGTCTCTCTGCTCCTACAGTAAAGAACCCACAGTCTCACTGCTCTTATAGTAAAGAATCCATAGTTCACTGCTCTTACAGTAAAGAATCCATAGTCTCACTGCTCTTACAGTAAAGAATCCATAGTCTCACTGCTCTTACAGTAAAGAATCCATAGTCTCACTGCTCTTACATTAAAGAATCCATAGTCTCACTGCTCTTACAGTAAAGAATCCATAGTGTCACTGCTCTTACAGTAAAGAATCCATACTTGCCTGACACTGGTCAGAAAAGTTTAATTTGCTGTTCACCATACACCCAAGTCATTTTTAGGTGGCAACAACCAGACAAACTAGGAAAAACTTTAGTTTATAGCAGTACATGTACAGCAACGCTATAGTATATGCTGTACATTATAGTACAGTAGAGCAGCACTATGGTATATGGTGGTACATTACAGCACATGTATAGCAACGCTATAGTATATGGCGGTACATTATGTATATGTATAGCAGCGCTATGGTATTTGGCGGTACATTACAGTACATGTATAGCAGCGCTATGGTATATGGCGGTACATTACAGTACATGTATAGCAGCACGATGGTATTATGGCGGTACATTACAGTACATGTATAGCAGCACTATAGTATATGGCTGTACATTACAGTACATGTATAGCATCACATAGTATATGGCTGTACATTACAGTACATGTATAGCACACTATAGTATATGGTGGTACATTACAGTACATGTATAGCAGCATTATAGTATAGGGCGGTACATTACAGTACATGTATAGTAGCGCTATGGTATATGGCGGTACATTTAAGTACATGTAGAGCAGCACTATGGTATATGGCAGTACATTACAGCACATGTATATTAACCTATAATATATGGTGGTACATTATAGTACATGTATAGCAGCGCTATGGTATATGGCGTACATTACAGTACATGTATAGCAGCGCTATGGTATATTGCGGTACATTACAGACATGTATAGCAGCACTATAGTATATGCGGTACATTACAGTACATGGATAGCAGCACTATAGTATATGGCGGTACATTACAGTACATGTATAACAGCGCTATGGTATATGGTGGTACATTACAGTACATGTATAGCAGCGCTATGGTATATTGCGGTACATTACAGCACATGTATAGCAGCACTATAGTATATGGCAGTACATGTATAGCAGCACTATAGTATATGGCAGTACATTACAGCACATGTATATTAACCCTATAATATATGGTGGTACATTATAGTACATGTATAGCAGCGCTATGGTATATGGCGGTACATTACAGTACATGTATAGCAGCGCTATAGTATATGCGGTACATTACAGCACATGTATAGCAGCACTATAGTATATGGCGGTACATTACAGCACATGTATAGCAGCACTATGGTATATGGCGGTACATTACAGTACATGTATAGCAGCACTATAGTATATGGTGGTACATTATAGCACATGTATAGCAGCACTATGGTCTATGGTGATACTCCGCTCCCCATGGCCCCCCGATCCTCCTGGCCCCCGCTCCTCCACAGTAAAAATAAAAAATCCTCAGTGAGGATACTCACCTGTCCGCCGCCTCGCTCCACCTCCATCTTCTAGGTCCTACTAGGGCTGCGGGGATAGAGGGGGGCAGTTAGAGCAGATCGGGGCAGGAGGAGCGGGGGTGCCGCGGGGGGCCGCAGGGAGCACGGGCAGGAGGAACTGGGGGCTGTGAGGACAGACTGTGTATCCCAGCTACAGCGGCGCTTTAGCCGGGCAGCAAATAGGCGCGAAATTCGAACTTTGAATTCTCACGCCTATTTGCATAGTCTGCGTTCATTGGCGCCCGCCTGCGTCGGGCACCAATGAGCAGCCTGTGTCTGGCGCGCGATTTCGGCGACAGACACACTCAAAAAACCCTTAGACAATTATATAGTAGATGCATACAGAACAATTGTATTAATAATTATTCTGTATGCATTCAACATTTGTGGACTGATCTCCAATCAGCTTACATACAGCTTACATGCAACTGACCGAAAATCATTCAGCAGTCGCAATTGTGCCTGAACCTGAACTTGGCCAAGATTTCCGATAAGCATTTTTTTCTATTATGGTGGAGGTCTGACTACTAGGACCACCTAATCCTAAAAAATTGGGTAGCTAAATCCAACTACTAGAAGCATGTAATCCTAAAAAATTGGCTAGCTAAGGTCCGACTAGTAGGATCACCTAACCCTAAATATTGTGTAACTATGGTCAGATTACCCAAACCACCTAATACTAAATGTTGGGTAGCTAAGGTCAGACTACTTGGAACAGTCTATCCTAAAAAATTGGGTTGCTAAGGTCTGACTAGTAGAACCACCTAATCTTAAATATTGGGTAGCTAAGGTCCAACTTGTAGGATCAACTAATACTAGGAGTTGAGTAGCTAAGTTACGACTACGAGGACCAAGTAATAATAAATGTTGGGTAGCTAACGTCCAACTGCTAGGACCACCTAATACTAACCTGTTGGGGAGCTAACGTCAAACTGCTAGGACCATTAATACTAAGTGTTGGGGAGCTAACGTCAAACTGCTAGGACCACCTAATGCTAAAAATTGTGTAATTAAGGTCCAATTACTCTGACCAACTAACTCTAAATGTTGGGTAGCTAAGGTTCTACTGCTTGGGTCACCTAACCCTAAATGTTGTGTAGTTAAGATTCAACTGCTAGGATCACCTAATCCCAAAAGTTCAGTAGCTATGGTCCGAATACTAGGACCAGGTAACCCTAAAAGTTGGGTAGCTAAGATCCAACTGTTAGGATCACCTAAACCCTAAATGTTGGGTAACTATGGTTCGACTGCTAGGACAACATAATCCTAAACACTGGGCATGTAAGGACCGAGTGCTAGGACCACCTAATCCTAAAGTTGGGCTGCTATGGTTTGACTGCTAGGACACCCTAATCCTAAAAATTGGGCAGCTAAGGTCCGACTGCTATGACCATCTAACTCGAAAAGTTGGGTAGCTAAGGTCCGACTACTAGGCCCACCTAACCCTAAAGTTGGGTACGTAAGGTCCGACTGCTAGGACCACCCAACCCTAAAGTTGGGTACGTAAGGTCTGACTGCTATGCCCACCTAACATTAAAGTTGGGTACGTAAGGTCTGACTGCTAGGCCCACCTAACCCTAAAGTTGGGTATGTAAGGTCTGACTGCTAGGCCCACCTAACCCTAAAGTTGGGTACATAAGGTCTGACTGCTAGGACCACCCAACCCTAAATGTTGAGTAACTAAAGTCCAATTACTAGGACCTTATCTTAAAACATCTGGAGGAGAAGAAAGCTAAACCACAGTTTGCCCCGATGAGTCTTAGGATGGATGTGGGTCCTGACAGTCTGAACCCCACAAATGATGATCTCTTGGTAAAACCCTTTATCTTGAAGGGGACATTCATAGCTATGGAAGTGTAACTGATCTTTTTAAAAAAGATCTTTGACCCTTCAAAATGTTAGATTTGTTGGGGTTTGTCAGCCACTAATCACTAAAATGGAGAATTCCTCAGTCGAGAGATGTTCTCCACCGATGCAAAGGTCAACTGTAGTGTTGGAGTAGAGAAGACCTCAGCTGATGGCTTCCAGTCCTTCATCTTTCTGATTGCTGGTGTTCTCGGTATCCGGAACCTCACACGTCAATAATTCTGACACGCCAGAAGTTTTTCGGAAGTGCGGATCCATTTTTGGTCTCCGGCCGAGCAGAAATGGAACAGGAGACTCCAAATCTCCAAAACAATCTGGGTCCCGTCCATGACCCTAGAGAAGATGGAATGCTCCTGTAAGATTATCTTTCCATTGTTCTATGTGTTACATACAAATGGGATGAAGTCAGAGGAGTCCCCGTCACTTAATGTTTTGATAAATGATGGGGAGCGGCTGAATCGGGATGGATGGTGTCAGTCGGCTGGCTCCTCTCCAGAACCCTCGCACAATAAACGTCTTGTCAAGAGCAAAAATCAAAATGTGTCTTATTGGCCGAATATCCTTGGAGACCGATGTGTTGAGTGAATGGAATTTGTACAAGAGCTTACTGGCCCCATTACAACATGGCTTTACCGAGAGCCGCCGGTCCTGACGCCCCGCTCCCTGCTCATTACCACCCCCTCCACCGGCTCCAATAAAGCTCTCAATATGACAAGCCGTCACCTAGACCATCTCTAGTGCTGCTGAAGAATGTCCATTGCTTTGGCTTCAGCCTCAAAGACCACAAAAATTCTGATTACAAGACCGGCGAGCCAGCTCCACAGTGTTCATAGGTATTCCAAGCAAAATTCTTATTTTTATCATTAAACAGCATGAAACATTGTAACCTGGGTGCCCATCAGACCTTGTGCACTGATTGGGAGTATGATGTAACATAGCGTGAAATATTCACTTCTAAAATGATCCGTCTGTTGCTGTAAATATGGAACTAGTTTTACCTGGTGTAAATGCCGCCATTCTCCTGAATTCGGCGATGTTTTTCTTGTCTTCCTGCGCCTCTCCGCTCCTGAGATATGACAATCTCTTTCCTGTGTGTGATTCTAGTCTTGTTGTGCAAGTGGGCGTAGTCATCACCCCTGAAAACCACACCCAGTTGACTAACAAGACTATGTTTACATACATAGAGAATAGGCCGTATCTCTGGAATGGAGAGGCACAAAAACAAGAGAAAAACAATGCCGGATTCAGGAAGACAGCGGCATTTACACCAGGTGTATATATATACAGTCATATGAAAAAGTTTGGGCACCCCTCTTAATCTTACTAATTTTTTTTTTTAAATTTGGGTTTTTGCAACAGCTATTTCAGTGTGATCTATGTAATAACTGATGGACACAGTAATATTTCAGTGTGATCTATGTAATAACTGATGGACACAGTAATATTTCAGTGTGATATATGTAATAACTGATGGACACAGTAATATTTCAGTGTGATATATGTAATAACTGATGGACACAGTAATATTTCAGTGTGATATATGTAATAACTGATGGACACAGTAATATTTCAGTGTGATATATGTAATAACTGATGGACACAGTAATATTTCAGTGTGATCTATGTAATAACTGATGGACACAGTAATATTTCAGTGTGATCTATGTAATAACTGATGGACACAGTAATATTTCAGTGTGATGTATGTAATAACTGATGGACACAGTAATATTTCAGTGTGATATATGTAATAACTGATGGACACAGTAATATTTCAGTGTGATCTATGTAATAACTGATGGACACAGTAATATTTCAGTGTGATGTATGTAATAACTGATGGACACAGTAATATTTCAGTGTGATATATGTAATAACTGATGGACACAGTAATATTTCAGTGTGATCTATGTAATAACTGATGGACACAGTAATATTTCAGTGTGATATATGTAATAACTGATGGACACAGTAATATTTCAGTGTGATCTATGTAATAACTGATGGACACAGTAATATTTCAGTGTGATCTATGTAATAACTGATGGACACAGTAATATTTCAGTGTGATATATGTAATAACTGATGGACACAGTAATATTTCAGTGTGATATATGCAATAACTGATGGACACAGTAATATTTCAGTGTGATCTATGTAATAACTGATGGACACAGTAATATTTCAGTGTGATCTATGTAATAACTGATGGACACAGTAATATTTCAGTGTGATCTATGTAATAACTGATGGACACAGTAATATTTCAGTGTGATCTATGTAATGACTGATGAACACAGTAATATTTCAGTGTGATCTATGTAATAACTGATGGACACAGTAATATTTCAGGATTGAAATGAGGTTTATTGTAGTAACCAAAAATGTGAAATATGCATTATTTCAAAATTTGACAGGTGCCATAGTATGGGCACCTCAATAAAAAAGTGACATTAATATTTAGTAGATCCACCTTTTGCCTCTAGTGGCTTCCTGTAGCTGTTAATGAGTTCCTGGATCCTGGATGAAGGGATTTTTGACCATTCCTCTTTACAAAACAATTCCAGTTCAGTTAAGTTTGATGGTCGCTGTGCATGGACAGCCCGCTTCATACATCCCACAGATGTTCAATGATATTCAGGTCTAGGAACTGGGATGGCCATTCCAGAACATTGTAATTGTTCCTCTACATGCATGCCTGAGTAGATTTGGAGCCGTGTTTTGGATCATTGTCTTGCTGAAAGATCCATCCCCGGCGTAACTTCAACTTTGACACTGATTCTTGAACATTATTCTCAAGAATCTGCTGATACTGAGTGGAATCCATGCGACCCTCAACTTTAACAAGATTCCCAGTGCCGTCATTGGCCACACAGCCCCAAAGCATGATGGACCCTCCCCCAAATTTAACAGTGGGTAGCCAGTGTTTTTCTTGGGATGCTGTGTTTTTGTGGCGCCATGCATAACGCCTTGTTGTATGACCAAACAACTCAATCTTTGTTTCACCAGTCCACAGGACATTCTTCCAAAATGAAACTGGCTTGTCCAAATGTGCTTTTGCATACCTCAGGCGACTGTTTGTGGCGTACATGCAGAAACGGCTTCTTTCGCATCACTCTCCCATACAGCTTCTCCTTGTGCAGTGTGCGCTGTATTGTTGACCGATGCACAGTGACACCATCTGCAGCAAGATGATGCTGCAGGTCTTTGGAGGTGGTCTGTGGATTGTTCTTGACTGTTCTCACCATTCTTCTTCTCCACCTTTCTGATATTTTTGTTGGCCTGCCACTTCTGGCCTTTACAAGAACTGTCCCTGTGGTCTTCCATTTCCTTACTATGTTCCTCACAGTGGAAACTGACAGGTTAAATCTCTGAGACAACTTTTTGTATCCTTCCCCTGAACAACTATGTTGAACAATCTTTTTTTCAGATCATTTGAGAGCTGTTTTGAGGAGCCCATGATGCCACTCCTCAGAGAAGATGCAACTAGGAGAACAACTTGCAAGTGGACACCTGAAATAGCTTTTCTCATGATTGGATACACCGGGCTATGAAGTACAAATATCAATGAGGTTACCAAACCAATTTAGTGCTTCAGTAAGTCAGTAAAAAGTAGTTAGGAGTATTCAAATCATGAAAATCAGAAGGGTGTCCATACTTTTGCACCTGTCAATTTTTGAAATAATGCATATTTCACATTTTTGGTTAGTGCAATAAACCTCATTTCAATCCTGAAATATTACTGTGTCCATCAGTTATTACATATATCACACTGAAATATTACTGTGTCCATCAGTTATTACATAGATCACACTGAAATATTACTGTGTCCATCAGTTATTACATAGATCACACTGAAATATTACTGTGTCCATCAGTTATTACATATATCACACTGAAATATTACTGTGTCCATCAGTTATTACATAGATCACACTGAAATATTACTGTGTCCATCAGTTATTACATATATCACACTGAAATATTACTGTGTCCATCAGTTATTACATAGATCACACTGAAATATTACTGTGTCCATCAGTTATTACATAGATCACACTGAAATAACTGTTGCAAAAACCCAATTTTAAACAAAAAAAAAAATAAGTAAGATTAAGAGGGGTGCCCAAACTTTTTCATATGACTGTATATATAATGAAAATGCCTGAATTTTTTATGTTCTCGGAATCCCTTTATAAAATAGACCTGTCACTGCCCATATATATATATATATATATACCTATATGTATATGTATATATGTGAAAAAAAAAAAAATATATATATATATATATATGGGAAATGATAGGTGTCCTTTATATTTCAAGGACATGACGCACTGTGATAAAACAACATATAAGCTTAAGTTCATCCGTTACATGGCCTGCCTGCATTTTGGGTGTCATCCAGCCATCTACATTTGCTGCCCCATGAGCAGAATACAGGTTGCTTTCATCAGGGCCAGTATGTCAGTGATGGTTAAAAAGGTTTTCCACTACTAATGTGACCCCCTTTTGTCACGATTAGCTTAGTCAGGACCTGCAGCTCTCTGGCGCCCCCTTAGCCTGCTGGTCAAATCCGGTATTGCCAGAGGATAAGAAAGGTGCCCAGCTGCTCTAATTTATGTTGTCTACTGCGGCACGTGATGTGACAGGATGTATATATACCACCAGTTCCTGCCAGGAACGTATATATACCTCAATCCAGTCACCCTCAGGCCACAATATCACATAAATACAGAAGTATGCTGCCACCACCGACCTCTCTCAGGTGGGTCGGTAACCTGTGCGATAGCGTAAAAAATGAGCAGGGAGGACGTGATAAATCGTTCATAGGACAAGGAGATCGAAGCTAGTAAATTAAAATAGTTTACTCCGAAATAGGGCAATGGTTACAAAGATGTACAGAATATTATATAAGAGACAAATTACATGTATGAATAACAGTTATAAAAAATAAAAAGGAATACCGTAAGAAAAGTTTCAGACCTAGTCAGGCTTGGTACTTAGTTTCTTGGAGGAGGCCCTTCTCCTGGATGGGTAGATTCTGTCGACAGTTAGCTGGTGTTGACTGTCAGACCTCGAGAGCAGAATGCCCCCAAAATGTCCTCTTTGCTTTTATTAACCAGGAGGAATCTTTGACCCCCCTTCGCCGAGTGAGCCCTCCTTTGTAGGCGTGTCTGCTGAGCCATCCTCTCTCACTTGGCTTAATGAATCCCCATTTTCCATATCTAGAGATGGGGCCGTCTCACAATTATGATTTACTAGATGGGTGCCCGATGCACAATGCATCGGGATTCTAGCAGAGCGAGTCTGTGACTCGCAATGGCCGCTTCGCGGCCAATGCTTCGCGCTGCTAAGGCGACTCGCCATGCCCACTGCGCGGGCATAGCGAGTCGCCTTAGAACTGCTCGCAATGGCCGCTTCGCGGCCAATGCTTCGCGCCGCTAAGGCGACTCGCCATGCCCGCTGCGCGGGCATAGCGAGTCGCCTTAGAGCTGCTCGCAATGGCCGCTGCGCGGCCAATGCTTCGTTCGTATCCACATGACCACGCTGAGTCGCATGCGAGTTTGGTGCGCGAAATCCATTCGTAATTATATAATAGATAACTCATTTTACAGGTCAGGTTATTCTGAGAAGTTTGATACCAAATATGACTTGATGGTCTTATTTGGAATGCCAGCAATCCCTTCCCAGGTTCCTGATCGTTGTATGACTGTACAAAATACATCATTGAATACATAATACGGCAAGTAATCTAAAAATATGCATTATGTGTTTGTGGTATGATCGGGTCGTCTTAACTTCGATATTGAAAACACTGTGACATTTAGACAAAGGATTTTGGTTTGGGAACAGATCTTGGCTGAAACCTGTAAGCTCGGCCCCCTCCCCCCTGGTATTTACGATACGTCGTAAATGGCTTAAGCTGGGGGGGAGGCTGGAAATGGTTTCTATGTAAACCTCACAGAAACCAGCTAAAAGCGAGGAGGGAGGAGGGAGTAAATCTGTCTCTGCGGAAAAAATCATGAGCAATATCATCCATTCATGACACCTTTCTTTTGACATATCTATCACTTTCCCATTATAGTTCTGCTATCTACCATGCTCCTGTAAACATATCTCTAAGTTGCTCGTAAATACCTTTATTGGGGTTGTAGCTTTGAACCTTCTAGTCTGGAGACTGGATTTGGACTAACTGAGCAGCGCACGTCACTGGTGGAGGCTCAGAGGAGAGTGCAGTGTGATCTGCTCATGCGTGCCCAGACTGCTGTCACTCACCGAGAAGCAGGGCCTCCCCAATCAGTGACGTGCCCTGCTCAGTTGGTCCAATTCCGGTCTACAGCCCAGAGGGATGAAAGCTACAACAACAATAAAGGTATTTACAAGCATCTTAGAGAGAAGTTTACAGGAGTGGAGTATATAGCAGAAATATATATATTTCTGCTATATACTCCACTCCTGGAAACCTCTCTCTAAGATGCTTGTAAATATCTTTATTGTTGTTATAGCTTTCATCCTTCCGGGCTGTATATATACAGTGCCTACAAGTAGTCTTCAACCCCCTGCAGATTTAGCTGGTTTGATAAGATGCAAATAAGTTAGAGCCTTCAAACTGCAAACGAGAGTAGGATTTATTAACAGAAGCATAAATCTTACACACCAAAAAGTTATGTTGCTCAGCTGAATTTTAATACATTTTAAACATAAAAGTGTGGGTCAATTATTATTCAACCCCTAGGTTTAATATTTTGTGGAATAACCCTTGTTTGCAATTACAGCTAATAATCGTCTTTTATAAGACCTGATCAGGCCGGCACAGGTCTCTGGAGTTATCTTGGCCCACTCCTCCATGCAGATCTTCTCCAAGTTATCTAGGTTCTTTGGGTGTCTCATGAGGACTTTAATCTTGAGCTCCTTCCACAAGTTTTCAATTGGGTTAAGGTCAGGAGACTGACTAGGCCACTCCAACACCTTGATTTTTTCCCTCTTGAACCAGGCCTTGGTTTTCTTGGCTGTGTGCTTTGGGTCGTTGTCTTGTTGGAAGATGAAATTACGACCCATCTTAAGATCCTTGATGGAGGAGCGGAGGTTCTTGGCCAAAATCTCCAGGTAGGCCGTGCTATCCATCTTCCCATGGATGCGGACCAGATGGCCAGGCCCCTTGGCTGAGAAACAGCCCCACAGCATGATGCTGCCACCACCATGCTTGACTTTAGGGATGATATTCTTGGGGTCGTATGCAGTGCCATCCAGTCTCCAAACGTCACGTGTGTGGTTGGCACCAAAGATCTCGATCTTGGTCTCATCAGACCATAGAACCTTGAACCAGTCTGTCTCAGAGTCCTCCAAGTGATCATGAGCAAACTGTAGACGAGCCTTGACATGACGCTTTGAAAGTAAAGGTACCTTACGGGCTCGTCTGGAACGGAGACCATTGCGGTGGAGTACGTTACTTATGGTATTGACTGAAACCAATGTCCCCACTGCCATGAGATCTTCCCGGAGTTCCTTTCTTGTTGTCCTTGGGTTAGCCTTGACTCTTTGGACAAGCCTGGCCTCGGCATGGGAGGAAACTTTCAAAGGCTGTCCAGGCCGTGGAAGGCTAACAGTAGTTCCATAAGCCTTCCACTTCCGGATGATGCTCCCAACAGTGGAGACAGGTAGGCCCAACTCCTTGGAAAGGGATTTGTACCCCTTGCCAGCCTTGTGACCCTCCACGATCTTGTCTCTGATGGCCTTGGAATGCTCCTTTGTCTTTCCCATGGTGACCATGTATGAGTGCTGTTCACAAGTTTGGGGAGGGTCTTAAATAGTCAGAAAAGGCTGGCAAAAGAGATAATTAATCCACACATGTGAAGCTCATTGTTATTTGTGCATGAACTACTTCTTAATACTTTAGGGGGACCAAACAGAATTCTGGTGGTTTGAGGGTTGAATAATAAATGACCCTCTGAATTACCGTATATACTCGTGTATAAGCCGACCCGTGTATAAGCCGACCCCCCTACTTTTGCCCCCAAAACCTGGGAAAACCTATTGACTCGTGTATAAGCCGAGGGTGGACTCCAGCACAGGTATACAGCCCCCAGCAGTGTGGTATACAGGCTCCCCAATGGTAGTATACAGTAGCCTCCCCAGTGGTAGTATACAGCAGCAGCCCCAGTGGTATATACAGCAGCAGCTCCAGTAGTTAGTATACAGCAGCCCCAGAGGTATATACAGCCCCAGTGGTAGTATACAGCATCCCCAGAGGTATATACAGCCCCAGTGGTAGTATACAGCATCCCCAGAGGTAGTATACAGCAGCCCCAGAGGTAGTATACAGCAGCCCCAAAGGTATATACAGCAGCCCCAGTGGTAGTATACAGCAGCCCCAGTGGTAGTATACAGCAGCCCCAGAGGTAGTATACAGCAGCCTCAGAGGTATATACAGCCCCATTGGTAGTATACAGCAGCCCCAGAGGTATATATAGCCCCAGTGTAGTATACAGCAGCCCCACAGGTATATACAGCCCCAGTGGTAGTATACAGCAGCCCCAGAGGTATATATAGCCCCAGTGTAGTATACAGCAGCCCCACAGGTATATACAGCCCCAGTGGTAGTATACAGCAGCCCCACAGGTATATACAGCCCCAGTGTAGTATACAGCAGCCCCACAGGTATATACAGCCCCAGTGGTAGTATATACAGCCCCAGTGGTAGTATATACAGCCCCAGTGGTAGTAGATTGCAGCCCCAGCGGTAGTATACAGGGCCCCAGCAGTATATACAGCCCCAGTGGTATATACAGCCCCAGTGGTAGTATATACAGCCCCAGTGGTAGTATATACAGCCCCAGTGGTAGTAGATTGCAGCCCCAGCGGTAGTATACAGGGCCCCAGTGGTAGTATATACAGCCCCAGTGGTAGTATATACAGCCCCAGTGGTAGTATATACAGCCCCAGTGGTAGTAGATTGCAGCCCCAGCGGTAGTATACAGGGCCCCAGTAATCCAGGGCCCCCCCAGCGTCTCTCCGGTCACCTGAAAAGCAAACTATACTTATCAGTGTCCGCTGTCCGCGCCCGCTCGCCTCTGCCCGGTCTGCCGTCTGCGATCCTCCATCTTCATGCGGCATCTTCCGGTTTCCTGTGCTCGTCGCAGGGAATGACGTCCTTCCCTGCGACGAGCACAGGAAACCGGAAGATGCCGCATGAAGATGGAGGATCGCAGACGGCAGAGGCGAGCGGGCGCGGACAGCGGACTGATAAGTATAGTTTGCTTTTCAGGTGACCGGAGAGACGCTGGGGGGGCCCTGGATTACTGGGGATGCGGGGGCTGCTGTATACCGATGTATACATCGGTATGTACCGATGTATACATCGGTATACAGCACTGACTCGCGTATAAGCCGAGGGGGGTACTTTTCAGCCCAATTTTTGGGCTGAAAAACTCGGCTTATACGCGAGTATATACGGTAACTTTTAACGCTTTAAAAAAAAAAATCTTTTTGGCTGCACTGCATTTCCCACTTCCAGGCTGATCTATAGTCCAAATGTCACAATGCCAAGTTAATTCCGCATGTGTCAACCAGCTAAATCTGCAGGGGGTTGAATACTACTTGTAGGCACTGTATACAATTTTCATAGTCATGAAAATACAGAAAACTCTTTGAATGAGAAGGTGTGTCCAAACTTTTGGTCTGTACTGTATATATATATGTGTTATTTAAGAAAAGTTAGGACAAAAGAAAGGGGTCACATTAGTAGTAGAAAGCCTCATTAATGCCTTTTCCACACACGTCTGTGCCTTTGCTCACGACCCTTCTGAAGATTTCAACCGACTTTCAGAAAAATGAGATTTGATCATGTCGTTGACGTCAATGGCTGTGTCTGGGTCTGAAAATCGGGATTTAGATTTAGACTTGAACGCTATTTAAATCCAGGTCATCATCATCAAACTTTGGATTAGAAAGGGAGCAACTTGGATCCGAGTGTAGGCGATTGTTGTATATGTAGCCTGGATAAACAGACATGCCGGGCACCACTCAGAAAGCCAACAAGTGACCCATTCCTGGTCATTCAGTATGAACTCCCCATGAGACAGCTGAACCACGGTGCTGCGTTTCATGGTCCAGAAGTCCAATGACCAGTCCTAAGCATATGTTGTATATGTAGGCTCACTACCGCCAGGTGTTAAATGCATCATAGGTTAAGGATAGGGCAAGCAAAGGATTGGAAAAACATGGCTACTTTTTCCTAAAACAGTGCCACACTTGGCCATAGGTTGAGTCTGGTATTGCAACCAACTCAAACTCATCTCATGAAGCCAACATCAGTATATAGTCCACCAATGCACACTGAGGAGGTGGCTGTATATGTGCTCTGCAATCAGGCTACATAGACATGAACGGGAGCTATGGAAATGAGACAATTTATCATCGGCACACTCGGGTGTACGGACTCCCAGCATGCGGCGCAACATAAAGGTGACAGTGGGGATGGTATGGAAGGAAAGCCCTGGTGATAGGGCGTGGGGAGATGGGTCCTGACATTTACTTGAGGCTGGAATCACACGGTCCGAGAGGCATGTGAGATACTTGCATGAGTCTTGCATGACTCATCCAGCACGGCCGCTAGTTCTCTGAACGGGAGCGCGTCTGCTACATAGAAACTCACACAGCTGACACACTTGCGACCAGAGGGCCTGCGGCTGTTTCGGGTGGGTCATGTGAGTATTTTGCATGCCTCTCAGACCATATGTTTCCAGCTTGAGTCTGAAACCTAAGCTCCCTATCATCCCAATACAGGTCCTTCCCCCCTTTGCCGTCAGTCACCTGCCTAGGCTCTTGCTTGTGTTGGACTCACCCTGGTTAGTGTGTGGGCCAATAAGACATTAGTCTCACCACTATGATAATACAATACAAGGAAGGGAAGATAGACGGGGAAAACAGACACAAAAAAGATAAACTTGAAAACTTCACAATTGCAGCACGATACCAGCTTTTTCTTAGAGACAAAGCCCTTTCAAAAGTCGCCGGCATAGAAAGAGATTCAAACATCGTTGCCAAGTGGTAAATCACTTTTTTTTTCACTTTTCATAGCGGAGGGGAGTGGTTACCAAAAACTGCACCTGAGATTAAGGCTACAAAGAACAACTACATAGGGAAAGTCATTAACCCTGCCATATCAAAAGAAAGGATTTACATTTATAGAGCTTGTAAAGCATTGTGACCATCAAATCCCAGACTCGCTAACAGTCTCCCAAGAGCGGGACCCTCTCCTGACAATTACAGAGCCCACAGATGACACCTGTGAAAGTGCATCTGTCTGATGAACCCTTTTAGTGACATTCAATGATTCCTAACCCTTTAGGAACACGATCACCCGTGCCGTATAAATTACCTTACCTTTATACTGAGGGTCATTATGATTACAGAGATACCAACTTTATATAGTTTATTATGTCTTTTTACCATTATAGAAAAAAACCACTTATCTAATAAAAAAAGTTAAGGTTTAAATCGCCATTTTCTGGACGCTTGCATTACTCATTTTTTCATTGATGGATGGCCAGCAGCTGATAGGCAGCAGTGCAATGTGACAGCAGAGGGACAAGATCAGAGATTGTGAGCTGTGTGGGGAACTGACAGCCAGATGACAGATCAGAAGCTTATGCCAAAGAAAAGGCAGATGAATTTACATTGATCCTGACATCCTGACATTGCTCAGCTCTGTGCTGTGATCTGATACATTGTCACCTCACCAGCTGCAGTCAGCAGTGTACGCCACGCCCCCTCCCTTATATGGCTACATGCCTGTATTCACTGTGAAGACGGATCTGAGTGAGAATGAACATATGTCTGCTTCACACACAGTGTAGGCCTCGCCCCCTCCCTTATATGGTTACTTGCCCGTATTCACTGTGAAGACGGATATGAGTGAGAATGAACATATGTCTGCTTTACACACAGTGTAGGCCTTGCCCCCTCCTTTATATGGCTACATGCCCGTAATCATTGTGAAGACAGATCTGAGTGAGAATGAACATATGTCTGCTTCACACACAGTGTAGGCCTCGCCCCCTCCCTTATATGGTTACATGCCCCTATTCACTGTGAAGACGGATCTGAGTGAGAAGGAACATATGTCTGCTTCACACACAGTGTAGGCCTCGCCCCCTCTAGTGGGGACACCTTGGGGAAGGTTTATGTATGGTTTCCCACCAGATTTGTCTGAAAGTATATTTGAAAGTTGATTAAAAGCTCTACATTATTATTAATAATAAAGCGTAACTGCCATTTAAAGTTTTAAGTCTTGTTATCCGATTAGCTGCTGCGATCATTTGATCACTCCATTGGTTGATGAGTATTTTATTAGGAGTACAAAGATGGTGGAACTGGGAGCACTTGTTTGATCTCTGATCACCATAAAACACCCCTCAGGTACATTGCGAAGGGGACTAATAGGGTGACAGAGGGAGCCTTCTCCCTTTATCAAACCAGCTATACAGCATAGTCGATCATGATTGGCTCAAATAAATAGTAAACAGCCAGGGTTAGCGCTGGCTGTGTTTTACAGCTGGCACCTGCTACTTATTGGTATGGCTCCTAAACCCCTACCATGCAAGTGACAAAAACCCTCCAGTCCTTGCTATGCATTTTTTGGGGAAGTTTAAAGAGAGGAAAACAAAAAGCTCCGACCCTACAGACCCTACAGGACAAAGGCTATAAAAGTAAAACCAATTAGAAATGTGTTGATTTAAAGCGACCACGTTCTTCCTGTCCAGTATTAACCTGTCAACGGTATAACTAATGATAAGCGTTCTGGTAATTCATCTGCTGCTTTAAATGACTTTTCGCTTCCTCCATTAGGCACATAGAAAGCGACATAGGCGGAAATTGGCCTCTATTGTGCTGCCGTGAAGATGGTGTGAAAGTTCCCCATTGTTTACGGGGTGAAAGATTAATAGATAAGATCAATCTCTCCAACCAGTCATGGTACAGAGTTCTGTTTCTCAGTGGCCAACCCAAGACAAGGAGTAGAATTCATCTTTGCTTTTGAAAGGGGTGAGAACAACAGTATCCAACTTGCAGGAAAGCGCCCCTCTGACGACAGTCCCAGGTTCAGCATCCTCAGACACGAAATTCATTTGAAGTGTATTGTGGTGCAGTGAGCTGCCAGCTTCCTGCACCGCAATACCTACAGCAACCACCAGGGCAGCCACTTAGAGGTTGGCAGCTGATGTTGGTGTGCCCGTCGCATTACATCACTGCCATGCATTGCCCACCCCATTGCAATAGCTATGTAGGAGGAAGAGGACAGTTAAGAAGACTTGTTTATTTTGTTGTTGATTCATATAACAATGGCCCAGGATGGAGGCTATTATTACAGGAAGTGGTTCAGGATACATAAAGGGTCCTAGGATGGCAGACTTTACTAAATAATTATGCCCAGGATGGCTGTCATTATTACAGGACAGGGGACATTACTACCGGAAGGGACAGGAACGCGGGAATTATTAAATAAAGAGGCCAGGATGGGGGCCATTATTACAGGAAGAGACTCTGGATAGGGTTCATTATATCAGTAGGGGGTTCAGGATGAGGCCATTATTAAAGGAAGGAGCTCAAGATGTGGGCCATTATTAAAGGAGCTCCAGATGTGGGCCATTATTAAACAAAGGAGCTCAAGATGTGGGCCATTATTAAAGGAAGGGGATCAGGATGGGGGCCATTATTATATAAAGTACCCAAGATGGAGGACACAATTAAAGAATACAGGACAGAGGACATCGCTATAGAAAGAGACAGGAACGGAGGGCATTATTAAATAATGAGGCCAGATTGATACCATCTTTACAGGATGAAAGACATTGCTACAGAACGGAGGACACTGCTACAGGACAGAGGACATTGCTACAGAATGGAGGACATAACTACAGGACGGAGGACATAACTACAGCATGGAAGACATTGCTACAGGACGAAGAACATAAGTACAGGATGGAGGGCATTGCTACAGGACGGAGGACATTGCTACAGGATGGAAGACATTGGTACAGAACAGAGGACACTGCTACAGGACAGAGGTTATTGCTACAGGATGGGGGACATAACTACAGGATGGTGGACATAGCTACAGGACAGAAGAGATTGCTAAAGGGCGAACATAACTACAGGATGGAGGACATAACTACAGGACGGAGGACATAACTACAGGATGGAGGACATAGCTACAGGACGGAAGAGATTGTCTACAGGGCTAACATAACTACAGGATGGAGGACAGAACTACAGGACGGAGGACATAACTACAGGACGGAGGACATAACTACAGGATGGAGGACATAGCTACAGGACGGAAGAGATTGCTACAGGGCTAACATAACTACAGGATGGAGGACATAACTACAGGACGGAGGACATAACTACAGGATGGAGGACATAGCTACAGGACGGAAGAGATTGCTACAGGGCTAACATAACTACAGGATGGAGGACAGAACTACAGGACGGAGGACATAACTACAGGACGGAGGACATAACTACAGGATGGAGGACATAGCTACAGGACGGAAGAGATTGCTACAGGGTGAACATAACTACAGGATGGAGGACAGAACTACAGGACGGAGGACATAACTACAGGACGGAGGACATAACTACAGGATGGAGGACATAGCTACAGAACGGAAGAGATTGCTACAGGGCTAACATAACTACAGGATGGAGGACATAACTACAGGACGGAGGACATAACTACAGGACGGAGGACATAACTACAGGGCGGAGGACATAACTACAGCATGGAAGACATTGCTACAGAACGAAGAACATAAGTACAGGATGGAGGGCATTGCTACAGGACGGAGGACATTGCTACAGGATGGAAGACATTGCTACAGAACAGAGGACACTGCTACAGGACAGAGGTTATTGCTACAGGATGGGGGACATAACTACAGGATGGAGGACATAGCTACAGGACAGAAGAGATTGCTAAAGGGCGAACATAACTACAGGATGGAGGTTATAACTACAGGACGGAGGACATAACTACAGGATGGAGGACATAACTACAGGATGGAGGACATAGCTACAGGACGGAAGAGATTGCTACAGGGCGAACATAACTACAGGATGGAGGACATACCTACAGGACGGAGGACATAACTATAGGGCGGAGAACATAACTACAGGATGGAAGACATTGCTACAGGGCGAACATAACTACAGGATGGAGGACAGAACTACAGGACGGAGGACATAACTACAGGCGGAGGACATAACTACAGGCGGAGGACATAACTACAGGATGGAGGACATAACTACAGGATGGAGGACAGAACTACAGGACGGAGGACATAACTACAGGATGGATAGAACTACAGGACGGAGGACATAACTACAGGATGGAAGACATTGCTACCGGACAAACATAACTACAGGATGGAGGACAGAACTACAGGACGGAGGACATAACTACAGGATGGAAGACATTGCTACGGACGAAGAGCATAACTACAGGATCGAGGGCATTGATACAGGATGGAAGACATTGCTACAGGACGAAGAACATAACTACAGGATGGCGGACATTACTACAGGACAGAGGACATACCTACAGGGCGGAAGACATACCTACAGGGCGGAGAACATAACTACAGGACAGAGGACATTACTACAGGACAGACGACATACCTACAGGACCAAGAACATAACTACAGGATGGTGGACATTACTACAGGACAGAGGACATACCTACAGGACCAAGAACATAACTACAGGATGGTGGACATTACTACAGGACAGAGGACATACCTACAGGACAGAGGACATACCTACACGGCGGAGGACATAACTACAGGGCGGAGAACATAACTACAGGACAGAGGACATTACTACAGGACAGACGACATACCTACAGGACCAAGAACATAACTACAGGATGGTGGACATTACTACAGGACAGAGGACATACCTACAGGGCGGAGGACATAACTACAGGATGGCGGACATAGCTACAGGACGGAAGAGATTGCTACAGGGCTAACATAACTACAGGATGGAGGACATACCTACAGGACGGAGGACATAACTACAGGATGGAGGACATAACTACAGGGCGGAGGACATAACTACAGGACAGAGGACATACCTACAGGGCGGAAGACATACCTACAGGGCGGAGAACATAACTACAGGACAGAGGACATTACTACAGGACAGACGACATACTACAGGACCAAGAAACATAACTACAGGATGGCGGACATTACTACAGGACAGAGGACATACCTACAGGGCGGAAGACATACCTACAGGGCGGAGAACATAACTACAGGACAGAGGACATTACTACAGGACAGACGACATACCTACAGGACCAAGAACATAACTACAGGACAGAGGATGTTACTACAGGACAGAGGACATACCTACAGGACCAAGAACATAACTACAGGATGGTGGACATTACTACAGGACAGAGGACATACCTACAGGACAGAGGACATACCTACACGGCGGAGGACATAACTACAGGGCGGAGAACATAACTACAGGACAGAGGACATTACTACAGGACAGACGACATACCTACAGGACCAAGAACATAACTACAGGATGGTGGACATTACTACAGGACAGAGGACATACCTACAGGGCGGAGGACATAACTACAGGATGGCGGACATAGCTACAGGACGGAAGAGATTGCTACAGGGCTAACATAACTACAGGATGGAGGACATACCTACAGGACGGAGGACATAACTACAGGATGGAGGACATAACTACAGGGCGGAGGACATAACTACAGGACAGAGGACATACCTACAGGGCGGAAGACATACCTACAGGGCGGAGAACATAACTACAGGACAGAGGACATTACTACAGGACAGATGACATACCTACAGGACCAAGAACATAACTACAGGATGGCGGACATTACTACAGGACAGAGGACATACCTACAGGACCAAGAACATAACTACAGGACAGAGGACATTACTACAGGACAGACGACATACCTACAGGACCAAGAACATAACTACAGGACAGAGGATGTTACTACAGGACAGAGGACATACCTACAGGACCAAGAACATAACTACAGGATGGTGGACATTACTACAGGACAGAGGACATACCTACAGGGCGGAGGACATAACTACAGGGCGGAGAACATAACTACAGGACAGAGGACATTACTACAGGACAGACGACATAACCTACAGGACCAAGAACATAACTACAGGATGGTGGACATTACTACAGGACAGAGGACATACCTACAGGGCGGAGGACATACCTACAGGGCGGAGAACATAACTACACGACGGAGGACATTACTACAGGACAGAGGATGTTAGTACAGGGCGGAGGAAATTTCTACATGGGTTTGTAGATCCGACCAAAATGCTGGTGGGTTTCCCAGTCCATATTTTGCACCGGGGCTCATACCTCTCTAGTTATGCCACCGCTTGCCAGGACTGTCCTGAATTTTAAGAAACAGTTATGTCAAATTCAGGCGCAGATAAGACCAAAAAGTTTACATAAACCTCATGCAAAAGTAAGCATGTCTGGGGAAATCAATGGAGAGGGACTTAGACCATTCTACAAATCTTAATGTTTGTAAGTACAGTACATTAGATGGGAGGACAGTTAACACCTATCTAATGTTTAAGGTTGTCTTAAACTGACTCTTAGATATTGTGAGTTGGCAAAAGTGTTGCGTGCATTTGAAGTCTTCACCCGGCCCCATAGGACACCATGGACACGGTCTACACAAAGCTTCCCATACACCATTCATCATGTGACTCTACTTACTAGCTCAGCACCAGCTCTCTTGGAGAACTTAGTTATGTAATGAAGAACAGGTCCAAAGGGACCCAAGGAGTGTACAATAAGAACAACTATTTGTGAGTTGCATATTTTTCTAGAAAACACCACAATCGTCATCTGATGTCAGCTTTCACTTCAGACGTCTTTGGCTGTGAAAGGTCCTATCTGCTGGTAACACAATCGGCCAAAATGATGAGGCCATAATGATGAACAGGTGACCCGTCGTTGGTCTCCTCTTCTCCATAATAATATCTCATTTCTATAGTAGTCATACATTGGTCAGATAACAGAAAAAGAGTGGAGTAATATGAGAAAAATGCAACCTTATGATACCTTTACAAGCGCTACCGAAGGTAGCAACAGGTAGGCACCGCACGTGCACGCGCGCGTTTTCAGCGGTTCCTAACATTACCTGATACCGCAATTACATGCCGCCACAAGGTGCTCCACACTAGGTATTTTCGTTCCCCGGAAGCACCGACGGGTGCCGCAGGTTACCTTCTGTGGAGCACCTTCCCTGATTTACACGCCGCCACCACAAGGGAATCTGGGCGTACATATTGCGCGCCGTAACTACATAAGCATGACAGAATTGTGTATTGCGCGATGCTCGTACGGTGATTGGACAATGCAATAGCATCATGATTGGCCAGCCAGCGCAGGAAGGCTGCCTAATACATGACGCTATAGCAAATGTGTAGTGTGACTGGTCAGCTCGTTAAATATGCCGCCCTGTGCAGTCACAGCCAATGGGTACACAGTAACCCCCACCAATGATAGCTGATGGCGCGTGGTATACATGATGCTGTAGCATGTCCCAGGTAACTCAAATACCGTGCCTGTGCCCTGATTACACGCCGCCACCATAGGGGTTATACCTGCTTGTTTTTCAGCACGGCTGAAAGACAGGTATCCACAGACACAGGAAGGTATAACCAGAATTACACGCCGCCACTTCGCGGTGTTTTGAAGGTACAATTGTCTCCGACACCTGCCGGTTTCTACCTTTCGGTAGCGCCGTGTAAAGGTACCATTAGAGTTGAGCAAAAATATTTGCATGGTCCAGCAGCCATGTCTGAAGTCCGCCAGAAAAGATCTCAAAGCCCAGCTCAACTGAAGAGAAGGGGCTGCAGTGTTGCACATATCCTTATTCGAGGTGTGGGACTTCTTCCCCTTTGCTTACATCTCAATGCTCTGTAAACCGTCCGTCGCTGCTAGACCGCAGAACATGTGCACAGTGCTTACAAGCTCTTTCTTGTTCAGCTTGTACATACTTGATTTCGAGCTGGTCAGATAGCCGGAGCGCGCTCTTACTTTCTTAATCTTAGCCAGCGTTAGTGCAGCGCTTACAAGCTTGACAGAAGCGGCGGGCGGTCTCCTGAGCAACGAGTTGTACACGAAAGAGTTAAAATCTCAAGAACGGCTGCAAATCTTAAAAAGCAGTAAATTACGACATTGCTTGTTTTTACACGCACTATCCAAAAAATATATCCAAAAATATCCGTCTGTGAAGATGGAAATAACCCTTATCAACAAGAACTACTGCATCCCCAGCTGATCTCCGGGCATAAACAATATCACATGACAACTGTAGCCAAATCAGTGTCCACTCATTGGCTGCCGCTGACATGTGACATTGTTTATCTCAGGAGACCTGCTCACTGCTGAGCCCATGTGAGGAGCTAGCGCTCCTGAGTCCCTTTGAAGAGCGTGGAGGGGGTGCTGGTACGGCTTTACACTCGCCTCTGCCGCCGCTCAGAGCCTCCAAGCTGACGGCCGCCAGCTGCGTCCCGGGTCCCGCCATCAATACAGTAAGGGCGCGGCCGCTCTCACCGGGGTGGCAGCCCTAAAGTAGGACTATGCCACCGGCCTGGGGGGCAAATGCCTCCCTGCCACCCGGGCCAGTCCGCCTCTGTATCAGGGGATACAGTAGCCTGTGCATCGGGGGGTGTTGGTACAGTTTTTATCTTTTTTTATTCTCCGCTCTGGGCCCCTATATAACGTGTCAGATTCATTAAGTCTAACAATTGACTAAGAGGCACACCCAATTTAATGAATTTGGCGGCATGAAAAATGCTATTCTAGACAGGAATTGAAGTTGCATTTCTGGGATAATAAATACGACATGGCACCTACATAAAATATAAGTAGTCCCACAAGGAAACTCAAAGCCTCATCTGGATATGTCGGACACAAATAAAAAAGGATACGTAGATGAGGTTCTGCAGCAGCGCATGGAGGAAATTAATAGATTCGCAAATTGTTCTCTTTGTCTTGGCCAAAAATGATCCTGTCCACAAAGAGTTAGGCAATGTAAGGTACATGTCATCCTTCCGCCCCACAATACGCCATTGTGTGACTTCTCACCGCGCTCCATCATCCGCCTGTACAGCATTGGATAGTTCCAAGGAGAAACTTTTGGAATAGTTTTTTTTTTCGGCCTCTCGATCATTAGGTGTCAGATCAAAGAGAATTTGCCTAGATAATGAGTAAATGCATTACTATTGTCAGTTCTCACTTTCATCTACCTGCTGGGCCGCCATTACCGGCGAGATATTACAAGCGCTGCTTACATTATTTCAATTATTCAGAGAACCAAGCCGGCAATATCCATCTAGAGTCCTTTCATCGCTCCACAATGCCACTCAGTAAAGCTATGCTGAGGCAATCTATGTCTCTGCAGGGCCGGAGTCGTGGAAATATAATCCTTGGCTTCGGGAGGGGATATTGAAGAGTTCTGAGTTAAACAATATTTAGGTGGGCATTGGGTATCCTAGGGTGGCACCCTGGCACCCTGGTTGGGGCACCACAGAACTCTTGGTACACATATGGAATGTACACAGCAAGCAGAACTCACAACTAACAACACCTTTAGGACACCCTGTTTCACCCCAGGCCTGTAGGGGGAGCTCCACTGGTTTCCTTAAGCCAGTTTCCCCTATAAATACGGGTCCTGGAGGGAGAAACAGCAGAGTGTGCAGATGCTAGAAGAGCTGCAGGAAGTGTGCAGTCACTGGTACTGGAGCCATATTAGGCCCAAACCAGCACACCCAGCAGAGTGAGAGACCCTTGCAACTGGGGTCATAGGACAGGAGGGAAGCACCTCTCAGGGACAGAAGAGTTACCCTAACTCTCCCCTCACAATCCGGTTACTGGAACTGACGTGTAGGAACTACAACGTAACCCACAGAGAAACCAGCACCACAACCAGGGAGTCTAGCCCCTGTACACCTGAAGCACCCACGGAAGAGAGCCCAGGAAAGAGGGAAAAATTTACCTCATCCCTTTTATAGTGCCCTCAGTGCAGCTAACACAGGTGAATCCCGTTTTACCAGAACGTACAACCCGGTCCGGCAGGATTCCAAATCCACCAGACCTCATCAGAACAGCAGAGAAGGAAGCCTACACCACTGCTTGCTGTAGAAACTCCAGGAGTGTCAACCTCATCACCCGGTCCGAGTGTACCTGTTATCATCAGTAAAGGTACCAAAAGACTCTTTGTGTGTGAGCGTCATTCCTGGACTAATACTCAGTAATTACTGAGCTGCCATACTACATCAAGCGCAGCTCGTGGCCCCGGGGACTCCAGCTCATCCTGTGGGGAGCGTCCCATCTAGCTGCCGTACATCCCCCGGAGACCCAAGCAGCGCCGATGTAATCACCGGATACCCACAGGTGGCGTCACGACAAGAAGAATTAACCCCTACCCGTTCAAATCCCCTCATTTTGATCTGACCACCGGGCCCCACAGCCTCGGGAGGCGAAACCGTGACGGGAGAAGCAACGCCCGGAGACGTGAAGACCCGGCTACGGTGAGTCACTAGGTTTCACTCATGGCAGAAGTGGAGCCGCTCTATAGCCACATGATGAAAACTACCAACATGTCCCATTTCTCAATGGCCAGGGTTACAATTCCCTTTGACCCCATGGCAGTAGAGTGCTCCTTCTATACAGATAGATTGATGAAAGAAGCATTATTGGACATCAGGAAATAAAAAGGTGGCTACAAGGAAAGAAAGGAGCACCTCACCATCATAAAACAGGGAATAAGTAAAGCGCTTCGGTGTTATTGGCGTCGATCTCTGCTGGAGCAGAGAGGTCACAACCACTCCTGCCTGTGACTCTGTGGATTCCTCTGAAGTCAGGTCTACAGACCAGCAGCTTCTCTTCCGCTCTTGGGGTGAGACTACTGATGTCATGCTGATTCTCATCTGGTGCCTCCACTGCTTGACCATGGAGAGCAGTTGTCAATCAGCATGTTGTCATCTGTCACACCACGTTCACAGAGTAACCTAGGAGAGGAAGAGCTGCTCTGTTAACTTGAGCAGCAGAATCGCCGGTAGGAGCGCTTCGTGACTGGTAGAATAGGCAGTTCATTAATAACTACCTGCTTGTTAGTCCTTAGACCCATAGTAAAGAAAATAATCCCATACAACCCTTTTAATACTTTATGGCAGGGGTAGTGAACTCCAGGCCTTAAGAGCCACACACAGGTCAGGTTTTCAGGATTTCATTAGTGTTGCACAGGGTTGGCATCATCACCTGTGAAATACTAAGGACATCTTGAAAACCTGACCTGTGTGCGGCTCTTAAGGTCTGGAGTTCCCTACCCCTGCTTTATGGTAACAAAGCTGAGCTCAGACTACTGTGTGTAGAGGAATACTTGCAAATGATACTCCAAGAGGACCTGTCACTTTATAAAAAAAATTGTTAAAGGGGTTGTCCACTACTACAACAACCCCTTCTGAGTCCACTTGTTTTCCCCAGTTAAAGTGTCACCACCATTTACATTTTTAGTTAATAATAATGTAGATCAAGTGTTTTTAATAAACTTTCTAATGTACGTCATTAGACAATTCTGGTTGAAAGCCATTCATAAACCTTCCACTAGGTGTCCCCACTAGACTGTGTGTGAAGCAGACATATGTTCACTATCAGTCAGGTCCATCTTCAGTGAATACGGATATAAGGATAAAGGGTACGTGGCCTACACTCCTGACCACAGCTGATGAGAAAACAATGTATCAGATTAGGCTGAGCTAAAGCCCAGTTGTTAAGCGACATCAGAGTTCAGATCAGGTCAAACTCTCAGAAGTTTATGTGCCAAGAAAGATCTGTCACAATCTCTGTTAACCCCTTGTTTGCTGGCTCCCCACACAGCTCTCTTGCCCTTTCTCTGCTGTCACATTGCACTGTTCCCTATCAGCTGCTGGCCTCACCGATATAGCCATAAAATGCAATTTTGAAAAGAGCACAGAAAAATGTGAGAAAATATGTCATATGGCCCAAAAAAGCATTATCTTAGCTGCTGTTTGACCCATCATTAACAACCAGTGCAGCACTGTTATTTTTAATTTTTTTAATGAAATGACATTTACACTTTAAAGGGGTTGTCCGCTACTAGGAAAAACCATTCTGAATCCACTTGTTTCCCCAGTTAAAATAAAAGATCCTGTTTTTACCTCCCGTGCAATTGCATTCCCAGGGATCACTTGACATTGTGCTTCCAATCACTGCCGGCTTTCTTCTCCCCGCCTTAGAACCAAACAACTATTAACAGAAAGTAAGCGCTGCGGCTACCGCTCATTTCCTGCTGATGGCTCATTTTGTCAGAAGTGGAAGAAGGAAGCCGGTGATTGGAAGAAGGGCTCGCGTGACGTCATAATGTCACGTGATCCCTTGGAATGCGATTGCACGGGAGGTGAAAACAGGGTCTTTTATTTTAAATATCTTGTAAAATTTCCTGAGCTCCCCTGATTCTATTGATATTTTTCTGTTTTATGCTGTGTCATCGCATTGCAGAGATATCTGCATGTGAAATCTCTGTTTGTAATACAACCAGGCGTGCACTTTCACCCATCCCTCACAGAAGCTGCAAATCACAGCTCAGCAACATCTGTGACTGCTACATCAGCTGGCGAGCTGTCATTGGCAGTGTCTGGGAGGGAGGTCCCCAGAGAAGAATCTGAAGAGACGCCCAGGTGGACTGCAAACAAAGATTTCACAGGTGACACTTCAATGATAACAAATGTTAGTATCTCTGCAACTGAATGATGCAGCGCAAAATGGAAAAAAAAGCTGTAGCATCAGGAAAGAATGCAGATTTGTACAATGTATTTAAAGGGGTTGTCCGGGCTTTTGCTATAATTCATGTGTGTATCTAGGCTGCAAAATGTTGGCAGTTTGTATTTTACATTCTGTCAACATTTTGCAGACTTACCTAGATATCACCTATATTGCATATGCAAGAGATGTCCAGGGTGTGTGTTTGGAACTGGTCGTTAACACCCATTGTTCTACAAACCCCCCCCCACACAGTAGCAAGCCCGCCCCAGTGTGTGTATGCCTGGCCACTCCACACTTCCTGTGCCCGCCCTCTCCCATCTTCAGCATGCATTGCCCACCCTTCCCAGTGTCTGTATGCCCAGCCATAACATACTCAATGCACTAGAGAGCGGTCATCTCTGTGGCACTGTGATGAATCTGCAACTGTAAGATGACTGATCTCAGTGCTGTGTGAGCGCTCAGTGTTTCCCCTGTGCTGGCGTTGATGTGATTATGAGTGCTGATGCCATACAGCCACCCAGGCCCACCCCTCTGCACTGAGCTGCCGCTCAGGCACATCCCCTCTGACCTCACAGCTGCTCAGGCCCGTACCCTCTGACCTCACAGCCACTCGGGCCCATACCCTCTGACCACAAAGCCACTCGGGCCCGTCCCCTCTGACCTCACAGCCACTCGGGCCCGCCCCCTCTGACCTCACAGCCACTCGGGCCCATCCCCTCAGACCTCACAGCCACTCGGGCCCGTCCCCTCTGACCTCACAGCCACTCGGGCCCGTCCCCTCTGACCTCACAGCCACTCGGGCCCGTCCCCTCTGACCTCACAGCCACTCGGGCCCATCCCCTCAGACCTCACAGCCACTCGGGCCCGTACCCTCTGACCTCACAGCCACTCGGGCCCGTACCCTCAGACCTCACAGCCACTCGGACCCGTACCCTCTGACCTCACAGCCACTCGGGCCCGTCCCCTCTGACCTCACAGCCACTCGGGCCCGTCCCCTCTGACCTCTCAGCCACTCGGGCCCGTCCCCTCTGACCTCACAGCCACTCGGGCCCGTCCCCTCTGACCTCACAGCCACTCGGGCCCGTCCCCTCTGACCTCACAGCCACTCGGGCCCGTCCCCTTAGACCTCACAGCCACTCGGACCCGTACCCTCTGACCTCACAGCCACTCGGGCTTGTCCTCTCTGACCTCACAGCCACTCGGGCCCGTCCCCTCTGACCTCTCAACTACTCGGGCCCGTCCCCTCTGACCTCACAGCCACTCGGGCCCGTCCCCTCTGACTTCACAGCCACTCGGGCCCGTCCCCTCTGACCTCACAGCCACTCGGGCCCGCCCCCTCTGACCTCACAGCTGCTCGGCTCCGTACTCTCTGACCTCACAGCACTCAGGCCTGTACCCTCTGTCCTCACAACCGCTTGGGCCCACTCCCTCAGTGAAGCAGAATGAACAGCTCAGTGCAGAAGGGGCGGGCCTGAGTGGCTGTGAGGTCAGAGGGGGCTTACCAGAGCGGCTGTATGGCATTAGCGCTCATCATCACATCAGCGCCGGCACGGGGAAAACGGTGACCGCTCACACTGGACCCTTTAAGGCATTACGCATTCTATGCGGAAAGTCTCCTTACATGTAGATTTGGCCTTCTCTGCAACCCCAGTGACTAAACAACAAATTAAACTACCATCTGCCTTGTCAATTCCATTATGACGGAGATCATGAATAGAACAGGGTTTATTTTTATCGTGCATTAAAAAAATTTGCAAAAATAACCCTACCATAAGCAAATATCCAAATTATAATAATTCATATCCTATTATAAAACCCATCAGCAGGACGCTAGTGTGCTAATGACACGTCTTCTTTGCCACTAATTGGAGATTTCACAAGCAGTCATTAACATGATCTGTCTCTAAAATCAAATTTGGATCATTCGGGAACAGCATCAAAGAGTTAGATATCCATCTGTCTGTCTAACTTCCCAAGTAGTGACATTTTCAAGTGCTGCATACTATACAAAAAAGGTAAACTACCGAACATGGATGCAAAACCTCATAAGGAAACTTAAACAAAAACTCAATAACTTGTGTAATAGACGTTCAGGGTCTTCCATCTCTCTGGTTGGGAAGCCTCCTGCTGTGTCAGAAACCTCCAAAAAGTAAGTTCAGAATTGTGCAGAAAGCAAATACAATTCACCTGAACTAGATTTTAATCCAGAATCTCCTATTAGTCTGGAATATAAACAGGATAGTAATGCAAAATGAATGGCAGATGCAAATACAAAAGAGTGGAAGGTCAAAGAGCAAAACGAATAGGTAAATAGAAGCCAGAAACTTCTCATAAAGCCTTGCAGACCATTTTTAAAGGGCTGACAAAGGCATAATAAGTTTAACCAACAGTCATGGATCCTTGATGTATAAAATGAATGAGACTGAAGGTGGGGTCTCCACAGGTCAACCATAAAAAGGTAGTGCCTGTGTGGGCTAACCAGACCAAAGGTGGGGCCTTGGCGGGGCAACCAGAAAGAAGGCGGTGCCTTTGTGGACTAACCAGACTAAAGGATAGATCTCGGAGGGTCAAGAAGACCAAAGGTGGGGCCAACCAGAAAGAAGGTGGTGCCTTTGTGGACTAACCATACTAAAGGATAGATCTCGGAGGGTCAAGAAGACGAAAGGTGGTGCCAACCAGAAAGAAGGTGGTGCCTTTGTGGACTAACCATACTAAAGGATAGATCTCGGAGGGTCAAGAAGACGAAAGGTGGTGCCAACCAGAAAGAAGGTGGTGCCTTTGTGGACTATCCATACTAATGAATAGATCTCGGAGGGTCAAGAAGACGAAAGGTGGGGCCAACCGGAAAGAAAGTGGTGCCTCACCGGACTAACCATCACTGGACTAACCATACTACAGGATAGGTCTCAGAGGGTCAATAAGACCAAAGGTGGGGCCAACCAGAAAGAAGACGGAGCCTGAGCAGGCCAACTAGACCACAAGCGGGGCCTCCATAGGCCATCTACTTCAAACTCACAAAGCTCTCACTGATCTCAGGGAGACCAGTCAAGGAAAACACTGTGGGCAGCCTGCTAAAGCGCTCAAACACAGTGAAATCCATGGTGCATTGCCCCCTGGGAATTTCAATATGCAAATGGAGTCCGTGGAGACTTGTTTAAGAGTCTCAAACGAGACTCCACGGACTCCATTTGCATCTACTTGGAATTTTGAAGAACTAGTCAGTCAAAAAAGTAATGCTTTAAGACATGATAGGTTTAACAAGCAGTCATGGATCCTTGATGTGACAAATGAAAGAGGCCAAAGACGAAGCCTCTGTGGGCCAATGAGAAAAAAGGCAGTGCCTCAGTGGGCTAACCAGGTCTTGGCACGGCAACCAGAAAGAAGGCAGTGCATGAGCAGGCCTACCACACCCCATGTTTAACAAACAGTCATGGATTTTTGATGTGAAAAATGAAAGAGGCCAAACACAGAGACTCTGTGGATCAACTAGACCAAAGGCTTCTGTGGGCCTAGAAAACCAAAGGCAGTTTTGTTTTAAGACATTCTACTAGGGATGGGCGAATCTACTCGCTAGGACTCGTTACTCGGCGAGTAGTAAGGAACTCGCAGGACTCGGTACTCTGCGAGTTTCCCAGTGATTACTCGCACGAGTCCAATGCAAATAAATATCAATCCTAGTTTTGTCAGAAACGCTGACAAAACTCGGATTGCCATTGTTTGCATTAGACTCTGCTACTGTGCCAGTGATAGCAGGGAAACTCACAAATAACTGCTGTTACATTGCGAGCTGAGTCCAGCTGTCTGCTCTGTGCAGCTCCAGGGTCCTAGAGCCCGCCTGCTCACAGACATGATGTAGCAGTGCTGAGATTGTTCTCAGTCTGCTCATTCCCTGTGTATAGACATCTATATCTATGCACAGGGGATGTAGCAGAGAGGACATCGCGTTTTGGACTACGTCGGACGGAAGAGGATTTTTTTAATTAAAGATGGAGTCCCTAATGGCTTTTTTTTTTATTTCAAATAAAATTTTTTCTCTGTGTTGTGTTTTTTAACCCTTTATTGGAGATTCTTAGTGGCTGGGTCAAACGTGGCCTGACATTAAGAATCTCGGGCTTAATACCAGCTTGTATAACAAAGCTGGTATTAACCCCTTTATTACCCAGCGTGCTACCGCCACCAGGGCCACTGGAAGAGCGGGGTTCAGCGCCAGAGGATGGCGCTTCAATGAACGCGCCATCTTCTGGGCGGCTGCGGGCTGCAATTTGCAGCGGGGGGTGCCCAGAAAGCTTGGGCATCCCTGCGCTGCGGATTCCAGCCCCCAGCTGCTTAGCTGTACCTGGCTAGACATAGAAATTGCGCGGAGCCCCACGCATTTTTTTTTTATTATTTCATGAATTCCAGAGTCAGAGTCTCAGAGTCAGAGTCTCAGAGTCTCAGAGTCAGAGTCAGAATCTCAGAATTTCATGAAATAATTTAAAAAAAATGCGTGGGGCTCCGCGCAATTTCTATGTCTAGCCAGGTACAGCTAAGCAGCTGGGGGCTGGAATCCGCAGCGCAGGGATGCCCAAGCTTTCTGGGCACCCCCCGCTGCAAATTGCAGCCCGCAGCCGCCCCAGAAGATGGCGCGTTCATTGAAGCACCATCCTCTGGCGCTGAACCCCGCTCTTCCAGCGGCCCTGGTGGCGGTGGCACGCTGGGTAATAAAGAGGTTAGGGCCAGCTTTGTATTATCAGCTGGCCCTAAGCCCGAAATTTATGGCGGTCACGCCAATATTAGACATGACCGCCATGAATTTCTATTAAATTGTTTTAAAAAAAACACAACACAAAGAAAAATTTTTATTAGAAATAAAAAAAAAAAGCCATTAGGGACTCCATCTTTAATTAAAAAAATCCTCTTCCGTCCGACGCAGTCCAAAACGACTCTCTGTCCTATAGATGTCTATGCACAGGGAATGAGCAGACTGAGAACAATCTCAACTCTGCTACATCATCTCTGTGCACAGACATTCATGTCTGTACACAGGGAATGAGCAGACTGAGAACAATCTCAGCACTGCTACATCAGGCAGCAGGCAGGCTCTAGGACCCTGGAGCTGTGGCAGCCAGCACACAGAGCAGACAGGACTCTTATCTGTGCGAGTTTCCCAGCGATTACAGTTGCAAAGTAAACGAGTCCAATGCAAATAAATGACAAAACTCGGATTGCTTCAGGCTGAAGCTTCCGAGACACATCTGCGATTTGTAAATCTCACACTACTCGCTATTACTCGCTTCCCCATTCATTAACATTGGACTCGCTAGACTCGCAACGAGTAGCGAGTCCTGGGCTCGGACTCGCTAGAGTCAAGCGATTTCGAGTAATTTAGGATTCGCCCATCACTACATGCTACGTTTAACATTCAGTCATGGATCCTTGTGAAAAAATAAAAGACCAAAGGAGGAGAATCAGCGGGCCAACTGGACCAGATAGGGGGCCTCGGTGGGCCAACAAGACCACAGGAAGGTCTCTGTAGTTCATCTAGTTAAAATTGGAATCCAGTAGAACTAGCCAGTCAACAAGGTAATGTTTTGAGACATGATAAGTTTAACAAGCAGTCATGGATCCTTGATTTGAAAAATGAAAGAGGCCAAAGAAAGGGCCTCTGCAAGCCAATGAGAAAGAACCGCAGTACCTCAGCGGGCCAATCAGACCAAAAGCGGGGCTTTGGTGGGCCAACAAGACCAAAGGCCAACTAGTGAGCCAACCAGAAAGAAAGCGGTGCCATAAAGGGCCAACAGGACCAAAGACAGGGCCTCGGTGGTTCAGTAGATCACAGGTGGGGCCTTGGTGGGCCAACAAGACCAAAGGTGGAGCCTCAGCAGGCCAACAAGACCAAAGGCATGTCTCCATAGGACATCTAGTTAAAATTGGAACGTAGTAAAACTAGCCAGTCAAGAAGGCAATGTAATAAGATATGATAGATTTAACTAACAGTCATGGATCCCTGATGTGCAAAATGAAAGAGGCCAAATGCGGGGCCTCCTCTGTACAACCAGAACACAGGCGAGGCCTCCGCTGTACAACCAGACCACAGGCGGGGACTCTGCTGTACAACCAGACCACAGGTGAGGCCACAGCTGTACAACCAGACCACAGGAAAGGCCACAGCTGTACAACCAGACCACAGGAAAGGCCTCGGCTGTACAACCAGACTTCAGGCGAGGTCTCCGCTGTACAACCAGACCACAGGCGGGGACTCTGCTGTACAACCAGGCCACAGGTGAGGCCACAGCTGTACAACCAGACCACAGGAAAGGCCTCGGCTGTACAACCAGACCACAGGAAAGGCCTCGGCTGTACAACCAGACCACAGGCGAGGACTCTGTTGTACAACCAGACTTCAGGCGAGGCCTCGGCTGTACAACCAGACCACAGGCGAGGTCTTTGTTGTACAACCAGACCACAGGCGAGGCCTCCGCTGTACAACCAGACCACAGGAAAGGCCTCGGCTGTACAACCAGACCACAGGCGAGGCCTCGGCTGTACAACCAGACCACAGGCGAGGCCTCGGCTGTACAACCAGACCACAGGCGAGGCCTCGGCTGTACAACCAGACCACAGGCGAGGCCTCGGCTGTACAACCAGACCACAGGAAAGGCCTCGGCTGTACAACCAGACTTCAGGCGAGGCCTCGGCTGTACAACCAGACCACAGGCGAGGCCTCGGCTGTACAACCAGACCACAGGCGAGGCCTCGGCTGTACAACCAGACCACAGGCGAGGCCTCGGCTGTACAACCAGACCACAGGCGAGGCCTCGGCTGTACAACCAGACCACAGGAAAGGCCTCGGCTGTACAACCAGACTTCAGGCGAGGCCTCGGCTGTACAACCAGACCACAGGCGAGGTCTTTGTTGTACAACCAGACCACAGGCGAGGCCTCCGCTGTACAACCAGACCACAGGAAAGGCCTCGGCTGTACAACCAGACCACAGGAAAGGCCTCGGCTGTACAACCAGACCACAGGAAAGGCCTCGGCTGTACAACCAGACCACAGGAAAGGCCTCGACTGTACAACCAGACCACAGGAAAGGCCTCGGCTGTACAACCAGATCACAGGAAAGGCCTCGACTGTACAACCAGACCACAGGAAAGGCCTCGGCTGTACAACCAGACCACAGGAAAGGCCTCGGCTGTACAACCAGACCACAGGCGAGGCCTCCGCTGTACAACCAGACCACAGGAAAGGCCTCGGCTGTACAACCAGACCACAGGCGAGGCCTCGGCTGTACAACCAGACCACAGGCGAGGCCTCCGCTGTACAACCAGACCACAGGCGAGGCCTCGGCTGTACAACCAGACCACAGGAAAGGCCTCGGCTGTACAACCAGACCACAGGAAAGGCCTCGACTGTACAACCAGACCACAGGAAAGGCCTCGGCTGTACAACCAGACCACAGGAAAGGCCTCGGCTGTACAACCAGACCACAGGCGAGGCCTCCGCTGTACAACCAGACCACAGGTGAGGCCACGGCTGTACAACCAGACCACAGGCAGGTGAGGCCTCCTGAGGCCACCTAGTTCAAATTGAAGTCTTGTAGAACTACCAAGTTTTAAGTTTATGCACATTTTTGTGATAAATAAAAAAAATTTCAGCCAAATGATCGCCTCCAATTCAGATAACTGCCTTTAAAAATTTCCAAGCGGCCCTGAATATCTTATCCCCAGACTCCATTATCCACGGCCCTCCGCATACATATTATACACACTATGTGCAGTTTTCTCTTCGCCACGGTGAATAAGCGTTGATTGCTGTTCGTGCAGACGCAATTAAACCATTTTTATGGGCAGCAAATAGTGGTGATTTGTTGTTTTTACATTTACTATTCACTTCCCTTATTTCCCGCTGATGATAATTAGATTGTGAATGCATCCAAACACAATCTATGTTTACAGGACAACAAAGGAAAAAATCCCACGAACAGGAATAGATGGAAACGGGGGAACGAAATGCAATATTTAAAAGAAAGTCAATACTTTCATAGTTCACCTTATATATGTGATGTCATCCTATTGCTGTGTTGATGGGTCACTCTATGAGAAAGGTTCATAGTGGGTCTTTGCGGGTGGTGAATGATCATGTTTAAAATCGGGATTCCATATTAAATGTAATTTAATGTTAATGTTAAATTGCTTAATAAAGGATTTTTGGGTGAACAAAAGTATGGCTCTTGAGGACTCGTTCTGTGCTGCATTACACTGACAACCTATTCACATTGTAATGTTCAGACAGGTAGCTGAGGAACTGGAAGCCGCAAGCAGCCAGGAGACGTCCTGGATATCATAGACAGGTAGCTGAGGAACTAAAAGCTGCAGACAGTCAGGAAACATCCTAGAGATGGCAGACAGGTTACAAAGTTACTACAAGCCACAGGCAGAAAGGTAGCAGAGGAAACAAAAGCTTCAGACAGTCAGGAGACATCCTGGAGACTGCACACATGTTGCAGTGGAACTAAAAGCAAGCAGACAGATAGCTGAGGACCTGGAAGCTGCAGGAGGCCAGGAGACGTCCTGGAGACCGCAGACAGGTTGCAGAGGTACCAGAAGCCGCAGGCAAAAAGGAGACTTCCTAAAGATTACAGACAGGTAACTGTGCACAGGTAAACTAAAAATCCAGGTGTGTGTATCTTGAGAGGGTTTTTGGAACAAGTCAAGCCAGAAATGTCACCCGAAGCAAGGATCACCAAGCTACGACTTGTCTACACATCATATGTAGAGAGCAATCACTGGAGAAGGACGTCATGGTTGGAAGAATAGAAAAAACAAGGCAAAGGGGAAGACCAGTAACCCAATGGCTTGATACTATGAAGATAACGGTAGGGAAGACCGTATTGAACCTAAGTAGTCTTGAAGTTGACCCTGGTGGACCTATCTAGGTTTAGAGAAGACCCTGGTGGACCTCTCTAGGCTTGGAGAAGACCCTGATGGATCTATCTAGGCTTGGAGAAGACGCTGGTGGACCTATCTAAGTTTGATGAAGACCCTGATGTACCTCTCCAGGCTTAGGAAGATCCTGGTGGACTTTTCTAGGTTCATCAGGGTCCTCCCCAAACCTATTTAAGTTTGGAGAAGACCCTGGTGGACCTATCTAGGCTTGGAGAAGACACTGGTGGATATATCAAGGCTTGGAGAAAACCCTGGTGGACCTATCTAGGCTTGGAGAAGACACTGGTGGACCTATCTAGGCTTGGAGAAGACACTGGTGGATCTATCTAGGTTTGGAGAAGACACTGGTGGATCTATCTAGGCTTGGAGAAGACACTGGTGGATCTATCTAGGCTTGGAGAAGACCCTGGTGGATCTATCTAGGCTTGGAGAAGACACTGGTGGATCTATCTAGGTTTGGAGAAGACACTGGTGGATCTATCTAGGCTTGGAGAAGACCCTGGTGGATCTATCTAGGTTTGGAGAAGACACTGGTGGATCTATCTAGGCTTGGAGAAGACTCTGGTGGATCTATCTAGGTTTGGAGAAGACTCTGGTGGACCTATCTAGGCTTGGAGAAGACACTGGTGGACCTATCTAGGCTTGGAGAAGACACTGGTGGATCTATCTAGGCTTGGAGAAGATACTTGTGGACTTATCTAGCCTACACAAGATCGATCTTCCTACAGAGCGTACGTCCATCAAGTCCCCATGGCTCAAGATCGAGCTGAAGGCTGATAAATAATAATACATGTTATACAGGAATAGAGAAATAATTAAATTGTAAGAAACTCATCTAAACCTTTCTGACTTTCCACTAAGATTTTTTTAGCTTCGGCCATTAACGCCCATAGAGGTTTCTTCACGATGAACAGATTGTTGGTAAATTATGGGCCATTTGTTGCAGCTCGTGATTAAAAGCTGTGGAGCATCTACTTAAAAAACTCTTTACAGCCGGGGATAAAAGCCGCCATTATTCTCCGCCGTCCCCCTCTTCAATAGTAAATTTGGACATAAGCTGTTGAGCGCCTCGTTGGCACAAACTCTTCATCATTTCAATTTCAATAGCCGACGATATGAAGTGCGCCGACGGAGAAGATTAAGGAAATTAAATGATTCCGAGAATAATGCGGCTTCATAGGAGTCGGGATTGGAGCAACCTGCCCGGATTGTGGAGAGCCGGCACATTTTGTCTTTCACATGAATTGTTTTCATCTACATGGACTCCGTCTAATAAGATTAAACCCATTTCTAATGTTAATAAAAATATATTTTCAAAGCAATATTCAGGTTACTAGATGGGAAAAAGACTTGTTGCTTAGACTCAGATACCCAGGCGGTGCCTGGTACACAGGTGCTGTCCCCTCTATGACCAACTATGTAAGGGGCAGTAGGAAGGTTAGACTCCCCCGGTGGCTACGGCTGGAGAGGAGACCCTGCATGTTGCCATGGAGCAAGGTGAGATGGATGAAGGTGATGGGAGAATGAGCAGGACAGCCGGAGAAGGTCCCATCCGGTAGGGCATGGCCCGGAGGATGGCTACTCGCTCGGGAGACAGGTTCATGGCCAAGAAAGACTAGAGATGGAGGCAAAGTCCATTCATTAGAAGGTTGAAGGAGGAGAAACTGCTGGGTCTGATGGAAGGTGAGGGCCCCGGAATTGGCAGCTGAGTGATGGCGGCTGATCTATCAGCTCGCATTATACCTGAATCGACTCTCAATAAGGGAAGGCTAATACGACTGAGCTTGGGTCCCTCTAGAATCGCTACCGGACAAGCCCCCTTAACTCGTTACAGTAACTTGGCCACCAAGGGGGTAATTAATATTGATTCTGCCTAGGGTTGGGGATATATCGAGGAGGATGGAAGGCGAGAAGCCAAGTGATTATTCGCCCGTTTGTCTTTCTAGAACTCAATGACCCCCACTGTTGGTATGCGGCCAGTGTGATGAGGAGATCCATCATATTCGTCGGAGAGGAGTGTAGTTCCCACGGAGTAGGCAGCACCCGTGGATGCATTTATTGAAGAAAGTGGGGTTGTAAGACTCCTTGCTGTCAATCAGGTTGGCATCTGCAAAAGCAAGGGTAGTCCCTAAGCCCCTTTGTCTGCGGACATATGGCAGGAAGGCATAGCTGAGTTGTGATGCAGCTGTCAGTTGAGTGGTCGGCAGCTGCGTGTGATGTTTTCCCCCTCGTTTTTTTTGTTGCTCATTACCCTCTATGATTATGGAGGGATAGATATTTAAGGTAGATACCGCTTCCTATGAATTGTTGCTATTATGGACTGCCATGCCCTTTGTCTGCCCCATGGACCACCTCACTTGTCTTATGGACTTGTTTACTTGTATCCTATAGACTGTCACCTTTGCCTATAGATTGCCCCAGTACTTTGGCAGATGGATGTAATGGACCTGCGGAGTGCGGCTTGGAAGGATAGAAGGAGGAGGGCGATCCCTGAACTGTTTGCAATGTTTTATAGATGTGCCCCAGGAAACGGACTCAAACAGACCTGAGCTTGTCGTGATTGTTAACGACGTTATAGGACCTAATGCTCAGGAGAAGACTGAAGCGTGATCTGCGCTCCCCCTTCTTTATTTTTTTTTTAACTTTTATGAACAATGGTGTGTTAGAATGCAAACTGTGTTTTATTATTGTGAAGTTTTATTGATAATGTTGATGTCTGCATAGTTATGCTATTAGAAGTGTATGCGGGTACTTGGTCGGGGACGACCAAGGTTATAGAGAGGGGAAATGAAAGGGGGTGTGGGAGTGTGTTAGTCTCCCCCTTACTATGATGAATACTCTGTACACATAGGAGTTGTAGTAGATGCATAATTATGTATTTTTAATGAGGGTAACTGTGTTTCGGTGGCCCTCTACTGACCAGGGTGATGACAGGTCCCTGTTGTCCATGAGTTATTAATTATACTGATTGATGCTCTTGGTGGATGGGGCTTGGTCTATAAAAAAAAGTCCTACATGGTAGTTAGAAGAAAAGGAACTGCAGCAACGTTAGCGAATGTATTGACTCGGCATTGCCATTGATGGATGTTGGACATAATTGACTCATTGTGTGTTTTGACCATCACCGAGGGTATCTGTGGCGCCCCTGCGTCCAGGAGGCCACAAAAGGGAACTGCAGCCAGGCAGGTAGGACAATTGTTGCACAACAGCACCCTCACAGCCCACACAACTAACGTGCAGTAGAAGGTAGCATCCAGCCCTAAGATTGGTGACTCTAGGCAATTGAGGGGTGGTGGATTTAGAGGAGTGGGTTGGACACACACGTAGTCAGGTGACTTGACAGTAGAAATAGTGAAGGGGAGGAGGAAGGAGTTCAGTAGGCCCAGGGTGCCGAGCTGTAAAGATCAAGAACAGTAGGCCATAGTGAGCTGAACAGCAAAGACTAAGCACAGGCCAAGAGACAGCAGAAGGTTGAGCTAAGCTGAGCAGGAGAATGACACACACGTCCTGGAAGAGTGAAGGTATAAGGAGCGCAGAATCTGTACCGAGCCAGGGTGAGCCGGAGGAGAGAGAAAGCCTATCCGGAGCTGGATCCCCAGGAGTGTGAGAGGACAGAGAGGGACGGTGATACCCGGGCCCTAGAACTACAGCAAAGCTACTGACTGCAGGCGGAGTAGCCCTCCTATTATACTGAGAGACGCAGAGGGAAAGAGCCTGGTAGAGCCTCATACCTGAGGACTGCTGGAGGCTGGGCTGAGTAGAGTGTCGGCTCTAGAGGGGACCGTAGTTCACCCGGCATCCCCAGACAACACGACGGGGGACCATAGTTGCATGCTAGAGTCTCTACCCCAAAGGACAGGCAGTCAGTGACGACCAGAAGGACCCACAAGGGCCCGAGTCACCGCCATACTGTCCGGAGACACCCACCAAGTGTACAGAGAACGTAAACAGCCCGGAAAGGACACAGAGACCGTGTGAGGGTCACAGAGAGTGAGGCCTGGCTGCAGGGAGTAAAGGGAACCCGGAGAGGGAGAGTGTGCCCTTGTACTTGTACTGAACTTTGTAAGAACTGTAAATGACTTGTGAACTGTCTGAAGAACTGAGAGTAAACACGGAAAACCCTGAGATTGCCTTCCTTGTGTCTCTGCATGAAAGCGATTCTCTCCATACAGGATTACAGAAAGCCCTCCACCTGCAGAGCCACAGCACAGCCTGTCAGCACCAGCACTGAGAAGAGATCCCTGCAGCGTCCACACAGTAAGTGTACTGAACATTCCACCATACTTAACCCTTACTGCCCCGGGGAATACAGTTCTACCCACTGGAACTATACCATCTACGCTGCTATTCCATCATCCCCGGAGGTTCTGCAGCAGCGGCGGCCCCCATCACTGGCCGCATATAGTGGGTGGCGTCACGACTGACAATTGAATCCCCTGTAAATATTCCCCTTTTATTGCCGAGCCAGGGACACGGACCGGACCAGGACCACCCGTGACTTCCCCAGCAGCCGACCCGGTCCGGTACCGAGTACCCCCGTCCCCGTGGGCCCGACATATCAGTAAATTGAACTTTTTTACTGGTGACCCAACTGAGGTATCTGCTGCTGCGGGTCCAGGGCTGCACCGTGACCTGGGCCCAGACTTCAGCCTGACTGAACCCGGCCCACGTGCCGTCGGCACCCTGACAACTCGCCAACCATCTAATGTGCTTGACATATTTGGACAATTTCGGTTAGGAAAAAGGTATGGATCTCATTGAACTTCAACATGTGTCTTACTGTAGGTTACTCCACTTCCCCAAGCATACATTGGTATGGAGGGATAGTCATTAGGAATAGTTAGCTACACATTCCTTGAGCTGACAGCTACTGACAAACGGTAGCGTCTGTGAAGACTGTGTCAATGAGGAGATTCTGGCCACATGTGCAGATGTGAACTATTCTTAATTATGTCAGATGTTCAATTAATTTGTTCTGCACGTCAAGGCACATAAGCCATTGTTTCATGTGAGACTGTCCAGGACCTTTTTTTGTATGCTAATTTGTGGAATGCCTGCTGATTGTGGATTGCATCAGCCCCCTGCGGTTGTACTAGACTGCATTATTCAAAGGACAATTATGCTGTTGGATTGAGCTGGTGAAAAATGAAGGAACAGCCATGAATATTTTCCCCCCAATCCTGTGGGGTACAATGCCCTAAAATGGGAGCTGAGAGATAAAAAATAGGGGCCTGCTCCTGGCACCAGTGTGATTCTCCAGGATCTCAGCCTAGGGACCATGGTTCCAGCTGGTGGATTACAAAACTGCTTCACTGTCCAACACTGAACACACAAATTTGCTTGGAGAATCAAGGTTGGGACAATTTGGTCACCAAACCACATACTTCGGTGTACTCGATCGGTTTCCCAAGCTTGCCACTACGTCTCAGTGGGAGCATATCAAAAGCGCGGTACTGCTGGCTGGGATATTTGATCCCCTGAAGTTGTGGAGGTTATGAATGCTGGAGAGCCACGCAAGGGTGAGCCTTTGTCACGTGCACCATCTTTGTCATTACTGCGAATGTTCTATATGCTGTTGACTGTTGGTGATCCATGAAGTTTTACCGGAGCTTGGTACCCTCACCCTGTGTCGTCACCTCCTCCTCCTCCTGTACAATGACTGATAACACCTTTATATACAGTATAAAACACAGGATCCACAATTCACAATAGGTGATATCACAGCTCACCTCCTCCTGTACAATGACTGATAACACCTCTATATACAGTAGATAACACAGGATCCACCATCCACAATAGGTGATGTCACAGCTCACCTCCTGTACAATGACTGATAACACCTCTATATACAGTAGATAACACAGGATCCACCATCCACAATAAGTGATATCACAGCTCACCTCCTGTACAATGACTGATAACACCTTTATATACAGTATATAACACAGGATCCCCCATTCAAAATAGGTGATATCACAGCTCACCTCCTCCTGTACAATGACTGATAACACCTCTATATACAGTAGATAGCACAAGATCCACCATTCACAATAGGTGATATCACAGCTCACCTCCCCCTCCTGTACAATGACTGAGAACACCTCTATATACAGTAGATAACACAGGATCCACCATTCACAATAGGTGATATCACAGCTCACCTCCCCCTCCTGTACAATGACTGAGAACACCTCTATATACAGTAGATAACACAGGATCCACCATTCACAATAGGTGATATCACAGCTCACTTCCTCCTGTACAATGACTGATAACACCTCTATATACAGTAGATAACACAGGATCCACCATTCACAATAGGTGATATCACAGCTCACCTCCTCCTGTACAATGACTGATAACACCTCTATATACAGTAGATAACACAGGATCCACCATTCACAATAGGTGATGTCACAGCTCACATCCTCCTCCTGTACAATGACTGATAACACCTCTATATACAGTAGATAACACAGGATCCACCATTCACAATAGGTGATATCATAGCTCACCTCCTCCTCCTGTACAATGACTGAGAACACCTCTATATACAGTAGATAACACAGGATCCACCATTCACAATAGGTGATATCACAGCTCACCTCCCCCTCCTGTACAATGACTGAGAACACCTCTATATACAGTAGATAACACAGGATCCACCATTCACAATAGGTGATATCACAGCTCACCTCCCCCTCCTGTACAATGACTGAGAACACCTCTATATACAGTAGATAACACAGGATCCACCATTCACAATAGGTGATATCACAGCTCACTTCCTCCTGTACAATGACTGATAACACCTCTATATACAGTAGATAACACAGGATCCACCATTCACAATAGGTGATATCACAGCTCACCTCCTCCTGTACAATGACTGATAACACCTCTATATACAGTAGATAACACAGGATCCACCATTCACAATAGGTGATGTCACAGCTCACATCCTCCTCCTGTACAATGACTGATAACACCTCTATATACAGTAGATAACACAGGATCCACCATTCACAATAGGTGATATCATAGCTCACCTCCTCCTCCTGTACAATGACTGATAACACCTCTATATACAGTAGATAACACAGGATCCACCATTCACAATAGGTGATGTCACAGCTCACCTCCTCCTCCTGTACAATGACTGATAACACCTCTATATACAGTATATAACACAGGATCCACCATTCACAATAGGTGATGTTGCAGCTCACCTCCTCCTCCTGTACAATGACTGATAACACCTCTTTATACAGTAGATAACACAGGATCCACCATTCACAATAGGCAATGTCACAGCTCACCTCCTCCTCCTGTACAATGACTGATAACACCTCTATATACAGTAGATAACACAGGATCCACCATTCACAATAGGTGATATCACAGCTCACCTCATCCTGTACAATGACTGATAACACCTCTATATACAGTAGATAACACAGGATCCACCATTCACAATAGGTGATATCACAGCTCACCTCCTCCTCCTGTACAATGACTGATAACACCTCTATATACAGTAGATAACACAGGATCCACCATTCACAATAGGTGATATCACAGCTCACCTCCTCCTGTACAATGACTGATAACACCTCTATATACAGTAGATGATACAGGATCCACCATTCACAATAGGTGATATCACAGCTCACCTCCTCCTCCTGTACAATGACTGATAACACCTCTATATACAGTAGATAACACAGGATCCACCATTCACAATAGATGATGTCACAGCTCACCTCCTCCTGTACAATGACTGATAACACCTCTATATACAGTAGATAACACAGGATCCTCCATTCACAATAGGTGATGTCACAGATCACCTCCTCCTCCTGTACAATGACTGATAACACCTCTATATACAGTAGATAACACCGGATCCACCATTCACAATAGGTGATATCACAGCTCACCTCCTCCTGTACAATGACTGATAACACCTCTATATACAGTAGATGATACAGGATCCACCATTCACAATAGGTGATATCACAGCTCACCTCCTCCTGTACAATGACTGATAACACCTCTATATACAGTAGATAACACAGGATCCCCCATTCACAATAGGTGATATCACAGCTCACCTCTTCTCTTGTATAATGACTAATAATAACTACTGTATGTACTGTAGGCAGGAATCAGGACAATGTTTCCTTTGGTACACTTTTAATCATTTATTTCTGGGCTTCTTGTTCCTTGGATCTTCTGCAAGGATAAGGCTGATTTTCAGGTTTGTCCACAATGAAGTTCTCTAACGTCACATTAAACACTGGATAAAAAGTATTTAGGGAGCGAGGTAGGTGTGCAGCACCTATGTTTTATTGTTATGCTCCAACCTTAACATAGAAGTCACACCTCAACCGCCCTTGAATCATTAATAGTGCAAATGAACTGACTGAAGGACATCGGTAGTGATGTACTCAAGTTCTCAATGCAAGTCTATAAGTGCCAGAACGAGGCCCTCATAGATTTGTAGACTTGTATTGAATAGTTTTCTCTGTTGCTTTCCATGAAACATTTTAAAGATCCGGTAGGTTACAAATCACCGGATTCTGGCGGGATAGAGGTGATAAAAGGCAAATATGGGGGCGGGTGAGTGTATGACTAAGTGCAGGTATTAGGATTGGAAACACCACTCCAGCACTGCAATGTGAAGAAAACACTGGAATGGTGCTCTATTTTTCCACTGACACATCACATTCCTGTAGGAGGTCTTATGGTATGCAGGACAAGTTGTAGTTTTGAATAGTTTTTACCATATTAAGTGCTGAAAACAAGGCAGACAAATATTTATGTATTTCTATTATTTATACTTCCCTCCTACCCTGTGTAAACTGCAAATAACGCGATTAATTCCAACTGTCAATCACAGTGAATTCTCTGCTGCCCATTCCCTAAGGAATGAATAGTCATGCATCATTATACAGACCTGCCTTCCTGTGATCTGTCTGTTGTGTGACTCATTCACTGCAGAGGAGAAGAGAGGGGGGAGAAAGTGTGTGCTCTTAGCTGCAGCTCTTCATATCATTGTGTGTATTGAGGCGTGTGCAGTGTGCGCAGTCTGAGATATTTCTATGTGATTATAAGAACATTTGATCATTTGCTCAGCAGTTACACACATTTCATGTCTGCAGGAAAACCAATGTTCGATCTACGGCTATTCTGAAAGTTCTCTACACACAGAACTGTCAAATGCGGCGTGGATCGCAAAAGCCGACAGGTCTTCAAACAGTGATAGTAATATAGTAGTGGTTTTAAATCACTCCTGCAGCCCCTCCCCAGGTGCCCCCATAGCATATACATATGCCAAATTAAATTTTATTACACTTTCTCCTTCTACTGTTCAGGTTCAGCTGGGGGCTGTAAACGGAAGCAAAACAGTGATTAAAGCAGCAGCATTATACTTACCGAGGATCACACACTTGTAACACCACTTCTGGGTCCAGCTCATTAACCTCCAATTAATTATTATTTTTATTATTATTATCTATTTTTATAGCGCCATTAGGTTCCATGGCGCTTTACATGAGGATAAGGGAGACAAGAACAAGTACACTAAATTTAGATGATCGGGACGTACAGGTACAGGAGGGCATGGACCCTGTCCACGAGGGCTCACAGTCTATGAATTCAATGAACTCTTTCTTTAACAGCAGCTCAGTCTGATAGCACTGCTTGCAGTGAGAGAAGACTAATGTCACTGCTCACCACATGTCTCCACTTACCATATGTAGCAGTGCCGAGTATGCTTCACTGGACATCTCTGTGGATTATCATTGGAGGGTATCTTTGGGGTTAATAAATGGGTTAAACAAGGATGTCTGTGTGTTTTACTTAAAATAAAGAATTTTTTTGTGTCTCTTTAACTATTTACTCACATGATTGATAATGTGCGGGTTTCATAGAAGCCGGAAAATTATCAATTTAGGGCTTAATGACAGCTGTCAATACTCAGCTGTCATTAACCACTTCTATCACCCTTATGCCAAAGCACCAGGGCATCAGGAATTGGCGCTTTTAATGAATGCACCAATTTCTGGGGCAGCTGCGGGCTTCTATTAATTAGCCTGGGGGGCCAAATAAGTATAGGCCTCACCACATGGGAATATCAGCCCCCAGCTGCCCGGTTTTACCTTGGCTGACAATTAAAAATAGGGCAAAGCCCACATATTTTTTTTACTTTTATTCATTTATTTAAATAATTTTTAAAAAAAAGGGCTTCACTGTAATTTTGATTGCCAGCCAAGGTAAATCCAGGCAGCTGGGGGTGGCAGCCTGTAGTTGGCTGCTTTATCTGCAATGAGAATCAAAAACATGGAGGATCGCTACGCAATTTAAAAAAATTATTTATGTATTTGTACACCTCTATGATGTTAGGCTCGTTGTCAAAGGCCACCATTCAGAGACACAGGCACAAAGGGTGGGGGTCCAACAGCCAATCACAGATGATGTCACACAGAGTGGGCGTCTATGATTGGCTGTTGGAGGCAGAGTTCAGTGCATAATCCTGGAGGTTAATGAGCGGACCCAAAAGTCGTGTAATAAGCGTGCGGTCCTCAGTAAGTATACTGCTGCTTTAATCACTGTTTTGCTCTCTTTTACAGTCCCCAGCCCACCTAGCCTCCTTTTTATAACTGTAAAGTCTGGGTTCAGGTCAAGTCCCGTCCCGAACCTGAACTTCACAGTTATACAATGGTGGCTAGGCTTTTCTGGTGTGGTCTACACCCTTAGTCAAAGTAACGTGTCAGTTTTTAAAGGGAAACTGTCACCAGGTTTTTGCCATCCCATCTGACAGCAGCATAATGTAGAGATAGAGACCCTGACTCCAGCGATGTGTCCCTTACTGAGCTGCTTGCTGTCATTTTGATAACATTACTGTTTTCTCTGCTTCAGATTTAGCAGTAAATGAATATGCTGGACTACTTGAGTAGTCCTATAAAGATAATCTCCAGATGATTAAACAGTGATTTCATCCACACTACATTGAGCAGCCCAGTAAGTGACACATCGCTGGAATCAGGATCTCTGTCTCTATATTATGCTGCTGTCAGATGAGATGGCAAAACCTGGTGACAGAGTCCCTTTAACAACCTTTCCTATATAAAGACTGAATGAGACCTGCATGTATCTGCCAGTGTGGATACCACTATCAAGAGCCAAGACACATGGGAAGCAAAATGCATCTTATGGCCTTAACATCGTCCTGTGGACCGGCTGATCATATAAAGCATCTTTGTGCTGTTTTATCAGATAATAAAATGATGATGTCGGTAATTAAACAAAAATGTTTCCACTTCTTCCTTCTCACGTGTATAAATAAGCTTTTTATGGCATTTACCATAGAAAATCATTAACTAATTGAGTTGTCAGTACTAATATCAGGAAAGATAAACCAACATCAAGGTCCTCCCTGAATATTCAGGACTTTGGATTCTATCAGTAGAAGAAAAAGTAAAATCGGGAGGAAACTCTGATCCAGATTCACCTTTTCAGACTAAAAATCCACTGCAAAACAAGGCACTTTGTCTGGAGGACCATTCATTAGAAGGTGGCCAATTCACATAAATAGGCAACGTGTAATACTCCATTTCTCCTGTAGTGGCCACTGCAGCTTTTCTCCTAAAATAACTGAGCTTGATCTGCAGCGATCCTCTAATTGTCAGTGGGTATTCATTTAAAGTATGGATTTTAAGTACGGGTTTACCATTGACTACTTTGAGATGAAGAGTTTTTATATCTTAGGAAACTACATTTATTAAAACTTTCTATCCTGTACTTTATGGACAAAAGTATGTGACCCCTTCTGGAGATTTTCTGACTTTCTACTTTTAACATATTAATGTCTAGAGATGTAATCAGCCGTTTGCAGCTGTAACAGCTCTAGCTCTTCTAAGAAGTATTTCAACAAGATTTAATGTTTCTTTTCAAAGAAACAAAGGGTCCAATGCCGACCCCTGAAAAACAAGCCCAGTGCAGCATTAATCCAGCACATTGAATTTCAAGGCCTGAGTTTCTATAGATTAGGAAACTAAATTTATCAAAACAAACATTACGTGAAAGAAAAGAACCCCTTTAATGTTTCCCTTTAGTGGAACAAAAGGCCCAATGCTGACCCCTGAAACACAAGCCCAGTGCAGCATTTATCCTGCACATTGAATTTCAATGCCTGAGTTTCTATAGATTAGGAAACTGCATTTATCATAATAAACATTATGTAAAACAAAAAGAACCCCTTTAATGTTTTCCTTTAGTGGAACAAAGGGCCCAATGCCGACCCCTGAAACACAAGCCCATAGCTTTATCCCTCCAGCACATTTCAATACCTACATTTATTAAAATTCTCTAATCAGCACTATAAGGACAAAAGTATGAGACCCCTCCGGGAGATTTTCTGACCTTCCATTTACATCTATACACGTTAATATTTAGTCATCCCTTTTGTGACTGTAGCAGCTCTTCTAGGAAGAATTACTACAAGATTTTGGAGGTGTGTGAGGGAATTTTTGCCCCTTCATACAAAAGAGTGTTTGTGAGGTTGTTAGGTTTTAAAAAGTGTCAGCCGGACCAAACATGTCAAAGGAAAAAAAGTCCTTTAATGTTTCCTTTCAGTGGAAGAAAGGGTCCAATGCCGACCCCTGAAAAACCAGCACATAGCATTACCTTTCCAGCACATTGAATTCCAATATTTGAGTTTCCATATATTAGAAAACTACATTTATTAAAACTCTCTAATCTAAGCAATATGGATAAAGGTACGTGACCCCTCATCGAGATTTTCTGACATTTAATTTTTCATCTATAGACATTAATATGTCGTCAGCCCCTTTGCAACTATAATGTGGCACCCCTGCAGTTAGGCCGCCACAATTGGTACTGCACGTGTTTTTATACGTATAGTATCAGGCCTGGAGGTAAGAGGAGGAAACTTTGCTGAGACCCCCCAAATACACCAAACACACCTGAACTCCAGGCCAGAGAGGTGATGGCCTTGAGTTCCACCTACTGTCTGGAGGCAGGGGTTGAATAAGTGATGGGTGGGAGTGTGGGGAGGAGAGCTCTAGTGGAGTCTAGGCAGCTTAGAGACAGCATGGAGCGTGGAGTGAAGTGCTAGGCTGATGAGCTGGAACACGAATCTGCTGCCAGCTGTTAAAGCTTGGCAGAGGAGCTAGCTGCAGCAGAGGGCCCAGCCCTGATTCGATTCGACTCAAGACCAATTGTGAAACTGGAGGTCACTGGATTCAGGTACAGTGACTCACTTGTGGAGCTTCCCAGGTCTTAAGGGGCTATAAAGGGTCAGAGGACAAGAGATTGTCGCTCATTGGACCCACAGCTACCTGCCTGGCAGGGGGGCAACCATGGACACTTTGGAGAGAAATGGGGTAGCATGAGTCAGCATGGGAAAAGGCAGCTGGAAGGCAAAATACCCTGTGGTATCAGCAGAGTGGACTCTGAATACCACTGGGCTGGCCAGGCTGTGCTCCTGGTGAATACAGTACTCCAGCTGGGGTGTGACTTCAAATTTCAAGTATAGGGTAAGAACTGCAAGACTGTGTGTTGTCAGGTCCTTTCTACACCCCTCCTGCACCACAACCCTCATCCTCCTCCTTTGCACCATTCACCATCCCAACCACCTTCTACACCTCCCAAAGGACCCCTGCCCTGACTGGAGAGGGCTTACCATCTGGCTACCACACCATCACCCCTTGGAAGCCCACACAGCAGCCCCTGGTCACCTATGGGCAGACACTCCAGTTGGTGTCACGGATAGGGATGAGTGAGTACACTTGTTACTATTCGGAACTCGCCGAATAGTAGCGTATTCGGGTACTCGCTACTCTCCGAGTATCTTATGATTACTCGGGAGTAGCGAGTAGTCCATTCACTTTCGCAGTGTATCTATAGGTACACTGCGAAAGTACCGTAAAAGGGAATAAAAGTTGTTAAAAATAATAAAATGACATACTCACTTGTCTGATGCCTGCATTGGGACCGGCAAAGAAGACCCCGGAACCGCACTGGGACCAGCAAAGAAGACCCCGGACCGTCCAAGAAGACCTGCGATCACCAGACGACAAGGACCTGTGACTTCCTAGGTGTACTGCCAGGACCTTGCAATCTGGCCAATCAGGTGGCCGCTAGCGATCATGTGGTTGTGACGTCTCGCCATCTTATTGGCCGGTAGCGATCTGGCCAATCAGATGGCGAGACGTCACAACCATATGATCGCTAGCGGCCACCTGATTGTCTGGAAGTCACAGGTCCTTGTCGTCCGGTGATCGCAGGTCTTCTGGGACAGTCCCGGGGTCTTCTTTGCCGGTCCCGATGCAGGCGTCGGAAAGGTGAGTATTTAATTTTATTATTTTTAATAACTTTTATTCACTTTTAGGGTACTTTTGCAGTGTATCTATAGATATACTGCGAAAGTAATCGGACTCGCTATACTCGCAACGAGTACCGAGTACCGGGACCTACTCGTTGCGAGTATAGCGAGTCCGAATATTGCGGTACTCGCTCATCCCTATTCACAGACTACTACTTCCCCTGTAAATAACCCCTTAACATGTCCGGCCAGGCCTCTGGGACTGCCACTGTGACTCTTGAACCGTCTGCCCTGGATGGTCGAGTACCCTGGCCTCACGGGTTGTGACAGTGACAGCTCTCCCTCTCCTAGAAAGTGTTTCTGCAAGATTTAAAGTTTCCCTTTAGAGGAACAAAGGGTCCAATGCTGACCCCTGAAACATAAGCCCATAGCAGTATCCCTCCAGCACACTGAATTTCAATCTCTGAGTTTATTTATATTAGGACACAGCATTTATTAACTCTAATCTGCACTAAATATAAAAGAGTATGTCACCCCTCCTGGAGATTTTCTGATCTTCCTTTTTACATCTATAGACATTAATATGTTGTTAGCTTCTTTGTGGCTAACTAAGAGTCTAATGCCGGGCCCTGAAAAGCAAGCCCATAGCATTATCCTTCCAGCTCATTGAATGAGAATACCCAAGTTTCAATAGATTAGGAAACAGCATTTATTTAAACAAACATTATGTGAAAGGAAAAAACCCTTAAAATTTCCATACAATGGAAGAAAGGGCCCAATGCTGACCCCTGAAAAACAAGCCCATGGCATTATCTCTTCAACACATTGAATTTCAATATCTGATCTTCTATTATTACACAGTTTTGTTATTATGCTAGGAGAAGAACAGCCACTAGAACGGTGTGGCAGCAGCTTAATACACTCTTTCCTTCGACAACACATGCACATCTGTCTTTTTCTGAGCTCTTCTCAGCTGCTTTATGACCACAGACTCAATCAAAGTTGAATGTGGGAAAGAGAGAACCTGTAAAAGCCAAACAATGCGACATTTTTAATGACGCCCAACTGCAAAAATTATGTATTTAAGAAATAAAAAATAATAATTGGACAACCCCTCTAAATTGTAGGGCATCCAAAAGAAGCCAATGGGCACTGAGGAGTAGCAGGTCCAATTTGTTCTAGAAGTCAGTAGGAGAAATAAGGACGGATGATGGCGAGTTCTGACTTATACCGGCCACGCAGGGATAAACAACTCCCAGCGTGTAGTGCAACACAAGGGAAACAACGGGGATGGAAAGTGAGGAAGGCCCTAACGGTAGGGGGAGGGAGACGGGTCACCTCCAGACACTCACCTTCATACCCTGGGCTCCCTAATGTCCCTATAAGGGTCCCCCCCATCACCTACACATGCCTAGTTTCTCACTGTCCCTCCACTCACCCTGGATAAATCAAAAAGCTGGTAAGCGCATTATTCTCACCCCTGCAGTAATCAGACATGAGGGAAAAGAAGCAGATAGAGAGACAGACAAAAAAAGGTATACTCAAAGTTAAAATAAGCGTTACAACTCCAGCAACTTCCATTGTGGTCAGCAAAGAAATAGATTCTGTAATGGCATCAGATGTTGGAACGAGTGACTTTTTACAGTGGAGGGGAGTGGTCATAAAGCTACACCTGAGATTGTACTAACAAAGAACTATCAGCAAGGAAAGAGTCCTTAAGACCCGCAGCAAGAACCCATAATTTCACACGCAATGGAACTCTCAGGTCCCTGACTCGTCAAAGGTCTTCCAAGGACAGGAGACCCCCATGATAGTACCCTGATGACCACATGCAAGTCAGGCACTGATGTTACTGGGGGCATGGGATGTATGGCGGATACATACTGACAGAATTTTAGTTGATGTAGTAAAACGTTGGATCCAGTATTATGGAAAGTCATTGCTTTTTTTTTTTACAAGGCAGCAAATAAAAAAAACCTCTTATCAGAATTGCTGAAATAATCATAATTTCTAGATAAGAGGAACAATCCGGTCCAGTAACAGGAAAGAAAGCAGCCGACTCAGCAGAGGGATGCAGCACGTGAAGGGCTATCCTGAGGATAGGTCATCACTATATGACAGCAGCTGGTAGTAAAGAGTATACAGAGACAGAACACAGCAGATCCATGGTACTGCATAGTGGCCGTTCTTGGGTACTGCAGCTCAGAATATATTCACTTCAATAGCAGCTGAAATGCAGTACCTGAGATTCTTTCTGTGAGGTAAAACAATATTTCTGTGAGGTAAAAATAGGCCACTAGGCAGTATGGAGCTGTTTAATTCCATCTGATCGGCAGGGGTCCTGGTGTTGGCCCCTCACAGATCCGATATTGGGGTGCGCTTTTCTTCTAGTATTATTAGCTTCCGGGGATGGTGCTCCACTGAAAACTGACAGTTGAATAGCATGGTTTTATTATTTAGACACATCCATTACACAGTACATAGCAAGGACACATATATAAGGTTATCTCAGCACAGAGATGTGGTATGATCAGACCATGTCCCTGTACGTCAGACACATCCATTACACAGTACATAGCAGGGACACATATATAAGATTATCTCAGTACAGGAGATGTGGTATGATCAGACCATGTCCCTGTACGGTCAGACACATCCATTACACAGTACATAGCAGGTACACATATATAATATTATCTCAGCACAGGAGATGTGGTATGATCAGTCCATGTCCCTGTATGCAGACACATCCATTACACAGTACATAGCAGGGACACATATATAGATTATTTTAGCACAGGAGATGTGGTATGAATCAGATCATGTCCCTGTATGTCAGACACATCCATTACACAGTCATAGCAGGGACACATATATAAGATTATCTCAGCACAGGAGATGTGGTATGATCAGACCATGTCCCTGTACAGTCAGACACATCCATTACACAGTACATAGCAGGGACACATATAAGATTATCTCAGCACAGGAGATGTGGTATGATCAGACCATGTCCTGTACAGTCAGGCAAATCCATTACACAGTCATAGCAGGGACACATTATAAGATTATCTCAGCACAGGAGATGTGGTATGATCAGACCATGTCCTTGTAAGTCAGACACATCCATTACACAGTGCATAGCAGGGACACATGTAAGATTATCTCAGCACAGGATATGTGGTATGATCAGACCATGTCCCTGTAGTCAGACACATCCATTACACAGTACATAGCAGGGACACATATATAGATTATCTCAGCATAGGAATGTGGTATGATCAGACCATGTCCCTGTACAGTCAGACACATCCATTACACAGTACATAGCAGGGACACATATATAAGATTATCTCAGCACAGGAGATGTGGTATGATCAGACCATGTCCCTGTACGGTCAGACACATCCATTAACAGTACATAGCAGGGACACATATATAAGATTATCTCAGCACAGGAGATGTGGTATGATCAGACCATGTCCCTGTACGGTCAGACACATCCATTACACAGTACATGGCAGGGACACATATATAAGATTATCTCAGCACAGGAGATGTAGTATGATCAGACCATGTCCTGTATGGTGAGACACATCCATTACACAGTACATGGCAGGGACACAAGTATAAGATTATCTCAGCACAGGAACATTTTTATAATCTCATCCAATTGTGGAAATTATTATTATTCCAAGATCTATTGATTAAACTTTGTTCATAGGAAAAAAATCCTTTACTTGCCAAGAATCTATGTAAAACTCCTCTGCATTTCTTAGAGATCTGGGATGGAGACAGCACAACACTTGTGGAGCTGGGAATAAACCCCAGAAAACTGCAGGAAGTATTATAAAGCAGAAAGGTTTGAAAAATTGCAAAACTTTGGACGCAAAAATGCCTTTTGATGTTTTCATACCAGCTTCACTGAATTGGGTGGAGAGTGTGCACCGCCCATTTGTCATATTATGGGGGGTGGTGGGGTAATGTCGCCACTTCTCCAGGTATGGGTGTGCAAAATAGAGTGCGGAGATCCACCAGTCACCCCCAACCCCAACTTTATTCCTTGGAGGGAGACTAAACCCAAGTGTGCCGCTCAGCCATATACCAGCACACCCATCAGATATACCTAGAATTTTAGGAATTGCCCTTCATGCAGTTTGTTCCCGCTACATTTAATGAGGCTCCATACTTTAAGCTATAGGAATGCCTTTCCTCGTGGTGGAGATTCCCGCATTGCTATAATAGCAGCTCAGGCTCCAGGCATGTGTACAGTGTAAACTGTGTGCAAGGAAACTTCTCCTCTCAAGGACATAGTGTGAATGATAATGACGGCAGGCCAATGTCAGGGTGAGGAAAGAAGAAATTAACTATGTCCCTGTGTGTGGGGTCCGCAAGAGAGGGGTGAGATCTGGACTGCACATATAAGTCTCAACAAGGCAAACCCAAACTAATGTTTGGCATACCCCTGGTATATTCATATTGTAATCCTAAGGATAGGGAATAACCTCATTTCTGGGTGGAAAAACACTCTACAGACAAATGGATTAATTGGGGCCACTAATCTATTGTTTTTCTTTACAAGCTCTCCTGAAAACCTAACTCTGAACCATGTCTCTGTCTACTCCCTAAATACTAAGTGCTCTCCTGGAAACCTGACCCTGGACTGTTTCATGATCATATCTCTGTCAACTACCTGAATACTACGAGCTCTCCTGGAAACCTGGCCCCAGGACCGTTTCATGACCACGTCTTGTCGACTCCCTGAATACTAGAGGTCTCCTGGAACCTGATCCTGACCGTTTCATTACCACGCCTTTGTCAACTCATTGAATTCTACAAGCTCTCCTGGAACCTGACCCCGAATTACATGTTGTCTACCTATAAGTAGCTATTAGTAATGACTAGCATCACAGGTAGGAAAATTTCTAGCCTTAATCACAATCCCAATAGTCCACCAAGAAGATGTAACTTTTAGGACCAAAGTAAACCAACTAACCAATGGTATATATTTTGACTATATAGGATATTCAACCAGGACTACACAAATGTAGTTCACAGAGACAGTAGTCTCGTAGTCTCTGTCTACTCCCTGAATACTACGAGCTCTCCTGGAACCCGACCCTGGATTACATTTTGTCTACCTGTAAGTAGTGACTGTGTCAAACCCTAGCTATAAGTAGTGATTACCATCACAAGTAGCGAAAAGATTCTAGCCTTAATCACAATCCCAAAAATCCACCAATTAGTGTCAGTTTTAGGAGCAAAATAAATCCATAAACAATGTATAAATTTAGACTAGGTCGATTTATCAACCAGGATTACACAAATGTGGTTCATTGAGACATACTCTCCGTCTACTCCCTGAATACTAAAAGCTTGCCTGGAACCGGGAACCTGGATTACCTGACTTCCCTGCTATCTACCTGTAAGTAGTGACTTTGTCACACCCTAGCTATTGGTAGTGACTAGCATCACAGGTAGGGAGACATTGTAGCCTTAATCACAATACCAAACGGCCACCAAGAAGTGTGACTTTTAGGACCTAAGTAAAAATAAGCATAACCAATGGAATAAATTTAGACTAGATATATTAACAACCAGGATGACCAAATGTCGTTCACAGAGACAGTAGGTTCTGTCTACTCCCTGAATACTATGAATTCGCCTGGAACCTGACCCTGGATTACCGGACTTCTCTGTTGTCTACCTGTAAGAAGTGACTGTGTCACACCCTAGCTATTAGTAGTGACTGGTGTCACAAGTAGAAAAAAGTTCTAGCCTCAAAACAATCCCAAAAGTCAACCAAGAAGTGTAACTTTTAGGACCAAAGTAAACCAACTAACCAATGGTATAAACCTAGACTAGATAGATTTGTCAACCAGGACACACAAATGTGGTTCAGGTTAAGACTCCCCCACCTTACATTAGTGCTTTTATATTTATTGCAGCCTCCTCAGGGGCGGAGAAAAGCATAATGAAGTTTTCATTGGAGGCATTTGAACTATTACATCATGCTCCACCCTGAGGGTCTAGAGTAGGCAAATTAGTTATAAACAGAGCTGAAATTAACTACGTCCCTGTGTGTGTGTGGTCTACATGAAAACAGAAAGATCTGGACTTCACACATAATGGAGTCTCAACACAGCATTTAAAAATGAAAACCTAAAAAATGTTTGGCATATCATCGATATATGTATATTTAATCCTCTGGAGAGAGGTAATCCTTTTAAAGACAAATGGATCCATTGGGGTCCCTTTACTAAGCTATGTTAATTGTTTTTTTGCGCCACATTATGTGTTTTTCGGACGCTTGAAAAGTGTAGGAGAAAGGTTTTAGCCTCACTCACAAACCCAAAGCGTCCACCGAGAAGTGGAACTTTTAGGACCAAAGAAAACCAGCTAACCAATGGTATAAACTTATACTAGATAGTCTGCGCCGGATTGATCAGCCAGGATGACACAAATCCATTGCACTTATGAATTTACGCTGTCATATTTATTACAGGCTCCTCAGGGGCGGAACAAGGCAGAGGGGATTTTTCATTGGAGGATTTTGAATTATCCATCATGCTCCGCCCCTCAGGGTCCAGAATAGGCAAATCAGTTTAGCTCAAAGCTGAAAAGCTGCTGAACGATTACATTCCTCATCAACTGTTAGCATTTCTGCTTGCTATTAGTGAACAGAAACACAAGTACATATGGAAGCTTAAAGCGGTCTCTGACCTAAATCCAAATTATAAGAAATAAGACACCACCAAGAGAGGATTGATCAGGAAAGATATCCCAAAGGCGAGACTTACCTTATTGAGGTGGGGGTTTCTGGTGATGTCATAGCCCCTCTTTTTGATGGTCGGGGTCTTGGGTGGATGCACAGCAGCAGGGCCGGTGTGGCACACCCTCGCCATTTCCCATGTAGTTCTGTGAGGGTTTCGAACAAGCGGAAGCCATGACCCCGTTCTCAGGACGCACCTGGAGACTCCGCTACCGAGGGACATTGTGTGTTTCGCGATCAAACTGTTCATATTTTATCTACAATGAAAAAGAAAAGTATAAAAAGTAAAATTTATAGACGTGTCACAGGAGATCAGGTGATCCGATCTTCCATTTTAGAAGCTGCAGGTCTCCATACGCTTACAAGCAACCGGCTACAGCAGGAGCTCTCCCCCCTTAGTGGAAGGAGCTTCTACTACAGCACTGAAAAGCAATAAAAACAGAGGACGTGGCAAGACTGAACTTCACCCGATCTGTTTCCATTGGCAAGGACCAATAAGGGCCAATCACAATGATACCAGGTCAGAGACAATCAGGGAAGGTGTGCAGCGGCCCCCATGCCTGCACAGCAGCTATTTTGAATAGTGATGAGTGAGCACTACTATGTTTGGGTGCTCGATACTCGTAACGAGCCGTCAGACACTCAGATGGGTGTGACTCGTGTACCGAGTGTAATGGAAGTCAATGGAAAATTATGGTATGTCATTGTAATAATTATGATATATTTATTCACTTATATTGCGCCATTAATTTCACAGCGCCTTACAAACATCATCACTGTCCCCATTCGGGTTCAAAATCTATGTTCGCTATCGGTATGTGTTTGGGGTGTGGGAGGTAACCAGGATCCAGAGGAAACCCGCAAAAACTAAGGAAGAACATACAAACGCCTTGCTGATGTTGTTGGGATTTGAATCCAGGACCCCAGGGGTGCAAGAATGCAGTGCTAACCACTGAGCCATCATACAGTGCTAACCATTGAGCCACCGTACAGTGCTAACCACTGAGCCACCATACAGTGCTAACCACTGAGCCACCATATACAGTGCTAACCACTGAGCCACCCATACAGTGCTAACCATTGAGCCACCGTATACAGTGCTAACACCACCTTGTAAGAGCCACCATATACAGTGCTAACCACTGAGCCACCATACAGTTGCCTAATACCACTGAGCCACCATACAGTGCTAACCACTGAGCCACCATATACAGTGCTAACCACTGAGCCACCATACAGTGCTAACCATTGAGCCACCGTACAGTGCTAACCACTGAGCCACCATACAGTGCTAACCACTGAGCCACCATATACAGTGCTAACCACTGAGCCACCATACAGTGCTAACCATTGAGCCACCGTACAGTGCTAACCACTGAGCCACCATACAGTGCTAACCACTGAGCCACCGTATACAGTGCTAACCACTGAGCCACCATATACAGTGCTAACCACTGAGCCACCATACAGTGCTAACCATGAGCCACCATACAGTGCTAACCATTGAGCCACCATACAGTGCTAACCACTGAGCCACCATTACAGTGCTAACCACTGAGCCACCATATACAGTGCTAACCACTGAGCCACCATACAGTGCTAACCACTGAGCCACCATACAGTGCTAACCATTGAGCCACCGTACAGTGCTAACCACTGAGCCACCATGTACAGTGCTACCATTGAGCCACCATACACAGTGCTAACCACTGAGCCACCATATAGCGCTAACCACTGAGCCACATACAGTGCAAATCACTGCACCATACAGTGCTAACCATGAGCCACCATACAGTCTAACCAGAGTCACCACACAGTGCTAACCACTGAGCCACCATACAGTGCTAACCACTGAGCCATCATACAGTGCGTAACCATGGGCCCATACAGTGCTAACCACTGGGCCACCAACAGTGCTACCACTGAGCCACCATACAGTCCTAAACAGAGTCACAACAGTGCTACCACTGAGCCACCGTACAGTGCTAACCACTGAGCCATCGTACAGTACTAAAAGCTAAGCCACTGTACAGTGCTATCCATAGAGCCACCATACAGTTCTAACCACCGAGCCACCTTACAGTGCTAACCACTGAGCCACTGTACAGTGATTACCAGAGTAACAGTCAGTGGCGTAACTACAATAGGTGCAGGGGTTGCGATCGCACCCAGGCCCTGCAGCCTAGGGGGGCCCCAAAAGTCCCTTTGGCCTATAGAAAAAGACTAATACTATGAAAGATTTTAAATAATTGGGGGCCCTGTTGGAGCTTTCACATCGGGGCCCCTGGGCCTGAAGTTACGCCACTGGTAATAGTACAGTGCTAACAATTGAGCCACTGTACATTACTAACCACTGAATCACCGTACAGTGCCAACCACTGAATCACCACTGAATCACCAAACAGTGCTAACCACTGAGCCACCATACAGTGCTAACCACTGAGCCACCATATACAGTGCTAACCACTGAGCCACCATATACAGTGCTAACCACTGAGCCACCTATACAGTGCTAACCACTGAGCCACCATATACAGTGCTAACCACTCAGCCACCGTATACAGTACTAACCACTGAGCCATATACAGTGCTAACCACTGAGCCACCATATACAGTGCTAACATGAGCCACCGTATACAGTGCTAACCACTGAGCCATCAATACAGTGCTAACCACTGAGCACCATATACAGTGCTAACCACTGAGCCACCATATACAGTGCTAACCACTGAGCCACCATATACAGTGCTAACCACTGAGCCACCATATACAGTGCTAACCACTGAGCCACCATATCAGTGCTAACCACTGAGCCACCATATACAGTGCTAACCACTGAGCCACCATACAGTGCTAACCACTGAGCCACCATATACAGTGCTAACCACTCAGCCACCGTATACAGTACTAACCACTGAGCCATCATACAGTGCTAACCACTGAGCCACCATATACAGTGCTAACCACTGAGCCACCGATATACAGTGCTAACCACTGAGCCACCATATACAGTGCTAACCACTGAGCCACCATATACAGTGCTAACCACTGAGCCACCATATAAGTGCTAACCACTGAGCCACCATACAGTGCTAACCACTGAGCCACCAATACAGTGCTAACCACTGAGCCACCATATACAGTGCTAACCACTGAGCCACCATATACAGTGCTAACCACTGAGCCACCATACAGTGCTAACCACTGAGCCACCATACGAGTGCTAACCACTGAGCCACCAATACAGTGCTAACCACTGAGCCACCTTACAGTGCTAACCACTGAGCCACCATATACATGCTAACCACTGAGCCACCATATACAGTGCTAACCACTGAGCTACCATATACAGTGCTAACCACTGAGCACCATATACAGTGCTAACCACTGAGCTACCATATACAGGCTAACCACTGAGCCACCGTATACAGTGCTAACCACTGAGCCACCATGCTGCCAAGTATAAAGTTCAAAATACCCTCCCACCCCAAAGCTCTACACCTACAGGCATTGCCCAGTTTAGAAAGCTCATATTCAGAGACCCTGTCGGAGAATTCTGACTTAATATAGGGGTGTGGGTGGTGGATGAGGGTCTTCTGTTTAGGATCTTCATCCCTTAGATGAGCAGATTCTAGGGGTTTATCTCGCTTTTGGAGACTTGTCCTGTCCTGTATACACATACAACCCAATGATTTAAACAGACAATGTGCAATACTTTATTTCTCCTGTGGAGGCACTACAGGAAAATTAAACACAAAATAGACTTCCTCCACAGTTTACAGCAGATGGGTGGAAATCACAGTGGAGCAAAACTTTGTGATCAACTTGTTTTCAAAGGATCTTTTTACGATGTATGGGGGGATAGTGTGATGGTCAAATGTGAAGAGCAAGGACAGAAAAAAGAAAAAGGATAACGAAAAAAAAACAAACAAAAAAATCAGCTTTTTGTTTGCACAAGTAAAACAGTTGTTATGTCTCCGTGCACATTGTCTGTGCAGATAAGTCCTGGAGGCTCACTGACGTCTGGACCAGATAAGAGTCTTAGGAGGATATTCTCACACTTCTGGACTCCGACTGAGTGCTCCAACTAAAATACTGAAATTGTGAATATTAACCCATGGATGACCCTAATAATCAGACACAAAGTCTGCACATCCATACATGATTATATACATCCTAGTGTTTACCAAGAAGCATTGGCAAAAATTACTCATCTAAATCTGACGGGACCCAATAGATGTCTGTTGGCTTATGCATGTACCCAATAGATGACTGTTGGCCAAAAGATGGCCGCAATAGGTGACTGTTGGCAGAAGGATGGGCCCAACAGATGGCTGCTGGCCGAAGCATGGACTCATTTAATGACTGTTGGCCAAAGGATGGACCCACCAAATTGATGACTGTTGACCAAAGGATGGACCCATCAAATTGATGGCTGTTGACCAAATGGACCCAATAGATGGCTGTTGGCTAAAAGATAGACGCACCAAATAGATGGCTGTTGGCCAAAAAATGAACCTAATTGATGACTGTTGGCCAAAGGATGGACTACCTAATAGATGGCTGTTAGCCAAAGGATGGTTTTGCTGGCAGCAATTTTGCCCGACTGTCTGATACATAGGAATGCTTCTTCAGCTGAGTGCTCCTGTGTTCTCTACGAGAGTACCATTGATATACTCCTCTAGCGGTAGAAAAAAAAAACTGGGATCGGCATCCTGGATCTTTTTCTACCTGGACATCACCTGTCATGAGAGAGTCAGGCGGTCCCACCATACACATTAGTATGTCGGTCTAACCCACCAACAGTAGTTAAACACCAATTTTAATGGAGGATCAATACGACCACTTGGACATGGTGGACTACTTGCTAGACCAGTGCCACTGCAGAAATTGGGTAATCTGACGAAACCACAGAAAGGGCACCTCTTCATCAAGCAGCCTTTGATGTCCATTCTCTTCTAGATCTGGTGCCTCTGTGGACAACACAACTTAACACAGTTCTACTCTAAGCTGCCAGGCATCTAGAGATTGTGGAGACCTCAAGTTTACACCAGCAGACTTGCAGCATTAAAAAACCTCCAATTGTCTACATATTTTTTCATTCAACGGTCACTTAATGGTTTGTTCACACAGCCTGACTACCATGGGTGTACCCAGGATCAAAACTAGGGGGAGGGGGCAAGCCATGGTCATTCAGAACATCATATCCGGACCGGTGCATTGTGGAGGCTGATCATGTGCTCCAGCGCATGCGCAGTGCGCATATTGAAGCCGGGACACACACATGATCAACCCCCACAATGAAGACATCACAGCTGATAGCGGGAGCAGAGAAAAGCCGGCTCACACTGCCGACCCCCCTGCCCCACGCTAGGTACGCCCATGCCGACCTCGCTTCTTTTTTTTAAACATTAAGTTTTTTATTGTGTTATAAAGCAAAAATAATATACAAAAACAATCGATTCCACACTATGATATAGTCACATTTAAGTTTAAAGGAGTAAAGAATGAAAGAGTAAAAGAATAGAAGGGGATCGATGAGGGGGGGGGAAGGGGGGGGAGGAAAGGATTATATTCGCTATTCCATACCAAATTAAATTAATTCTCCAGATTAGGTTCGGTGCATAAGATTTGTTCCAAATATGAGAGTATGTAATATATGGCCTCCTACTGGGACTCATTTGAGTATTGTGATGTGATCCAAGGGTCCCACCAGTTTATTTTTTTCGTTTTGACTTTATTATCATGCGATATTATAGTTTCATATTGCATATGCAGATTTACGAGGGAGATGAGTTCAACTTTTGTTGGGGCGGACCTATCCTTCCAATATCTTGCCACACACATCCTGGCGGCTATTAGGATATTGGTGATAATAGGTTTGAGAAGTGAAGGGAATTCTCCTATGTCAATGCCTAGTAGGGCCAGAGGGCGTCTAAGGTTATGGGTAACCCTGTGACTTCATTCAAGATTTGTTCTGTTATCTTCCAGAAGTTCCGCACACTAGGGCAGTGCCACCACATGTGCTCCATTGTGCCTTCCTGAGAGCAACCTTTCCAGCACTCCTTAGATTTAGATGGTTGAAATTTGTGTAGCCGACCTCGCTTCTGATGAGGATATAGATCAGTATACATGTGTTGACTGCCATTGTTCTGGCCAAGCTCTTAAACACTACAGGAAAGTACGAATATGCATGATCACGAAAATCAGCTAGAGAATACACCCCCAAGTCTAAACTTTTACCAGTATGTTCCAATGATATATCCTTTATCAGGCCTGTATAGGAACATTAATTCTATAATGAGTCCAAGAGAAGCAGAAGGCATCTACAGTATCTGTGTGGTTGGCTGAAGTGGCCGACCATCCGCTGTGTACGGCTCATCCCAAAAATAAAGTTGGTGGAGAGATGTATCAAGTGTTTAGGAGGAAAAAGGCAGAGGGGTCTGTCTGGCTGCAGCTTCTCTCTCCGTTGAAAACACATGAACGCTCAGCCAGATTGAGCACTTGTTTTTATGGGGAAGTTGAGAGAGATAGCTGCCTACAGAATGCATGTTTGGTTGACGGCCCTGTTTTAGAGCAAAGAGGAACTGCCTGCAGCTCTCTATCTTTGGATGTAAAGTCAAGAGAACCTCCAAGGAACCCACTTGAAGAAAATCCAACAGGTAAGAAGAGGCAGCGTCCAAATCCCAGGTGAAAATATAGCCCAAAAGTTTATTCTGCCGTATAAAAAGGAAACAACGTTTCGACCTATCAAGAAAGGTCTTCATCAAGAACTTCATAAAGATCTTTTTGATGGGTCAAAACGTTTGGATTATTTTTTCACTAGGTATTTGAGCTCTGTTTTTAGAGATCCTTAAAGCTCTTTAAGTTTCTTACTGCGACCACAATAACCTGACCCCTTGTGGGCTGTAATGAACCAAAATGACATCACTAAGGGTTTGGTCACACATGCCATACAAAAATCTGTGCGAATGAGCAGTGGTATAACTTGAGGCCTGAGGCAAAATCTCCAACTAAGGCCCTCAACTCTCACAGGGTTTCAATAATATTAATCTTCTAATTTGGGTCCCCCTAGGCTCCTGGATGTAACTTCAACCCTTGCACCCACCCAGTGGCGTAACTTGAAGCTCATAAGCCCCAATGCGAAAGCTCCAATGGGGCCCCCATATTTTGCAAATCTTTAATAGCATTAGTCTTTTTCTATAAGCCAAAGGGACTTTTGGGCCCCCCCAGGCTCCAGGGTGTAGGTGCGACTGCAACCCCTTCACCTACCATAGTTACATAGGTTCATATGACAAACCATTTGCTTGAGGATTCGCTCCATTCAATGTTTTTTTCCCATAACAGGTGGATGGCCATCATTGACAGATGCCTAAATTCACAAGTCCATATTTTTATTTTTTATGCTCATTTTTAAGCAGTGAGCCGAATCCGATTTTCATCCATTTTTGGGCCTTGTGCACTTTTACCATCAGTGTGGCCTCTGTTTTCCTCTTACGCAAGAAAATAATAAAAATAATTGGTGCTGAGCAAGCTTTACCATGCTCTGGTGCTCGGTACTCGAAATGAACAGTTTTTGGACGTTCGGACAGGCTCAACTCCTGAATATAATGGAAGTCAATGGGGAACACAAGCATTTTTCCCAATCTTCCAGACAAATGCTCGAGTTACCCATTGACTTCCATTATACTCAGTACTCGAGCTGCACCCGTCCAAGTATTCAACTGGTCGCTTCGAGTACTGAGCACCCAACCATGGTAGTGCTCGTCCATCACTAGTAATATTAATAAAATAAAATAAAGACTTCAGAGCTTCTCTTACCCATTAATTAGTAAAAAAACTAATGGTGGGTTTACACCTCCCGATATCGGGGCGATATCGTAGGCAACGGCGCGGGAGCGCGCATTTTTTGAGCGCTTTTCCCGATATCGCATCGGCGGTTTACACGCTGCGATATCGGGAAACAACGTCCCTACGATGTGTACGCCCACCAACCCAGTAACGACCATTTAACATGGGAGTTAATGGGTGAGGTGCGAGTACACATCGTAGTTGGGCTGTTACACGCTACGATGCTGCTACAACGGCCATCCGATATCGGGCGGTTGAATAGCACGCTTATTCAACCCCGATATCGTTTTGGCATCGTTCCAGCATCGCATTGTACGTTCAAACCGTACAACCGCTGCGAACGATATCGGGTCCAACTCGCGAACCACGTGACTTTTTGTCGGAGTTGGATTGGAGTTGGACGCCGATATCGCGGCGTGTAAACCCGCCATAAAACTTGATAGCACTTGGGTAACATGAACAGTGTAACTTGAAGCTCATTGGCCCTAATGCAAAAAGCTCCAATGGGGCCCCCAATTATTGCAAATCTTTAATAGCAATAGTCTATTTCCATAGGCCAAAGGGACTTTTGAGGCTCCCTAGGCTCCAGGGACCATGTGATTGCACCCCCTGCACCTATTAGTTACGTCTCTGGTTACCATACATTTTCTCATGGACCCATGGATTTGAATGATAAAAGATGGACAAGTCTAAGTTTTGGGCTTAGTTGTAGACACTTTGAGCACTTTTCATTATTACATTTGTGCTTTGTCTAGTTTTTGGTGTTTTTGTTCACACTATTTTTATATTTTTTTAGGTTTATGTTAGATATTTTTACTTGTATTTGTTTTTTTTTTTAATATTTTTTAGGTTTAGTTTAGATATTTTTACTTGTATTTTTTATATTTTTTTAGGTGTATTTTAGATATTTTACTTGTATTTTTTTATATTTTTTTAGGTTTATTTTAGATATTTTTACTTGTATTTGTTTTATTTTTTTAGGTTTACGGTACTTTAGATATTTTTACTTGTTTTTTTTTATATTTTTTTAGGTTTATCTTAGATATTTGTACTTGTATTTGTTTTTTTAATATTTTTTAGGTTATTTTAGATATTTTTACTTGTATTTGTATATTTTTTAGGTTTATTTACACATTTTAACTTGTATTTTTTATATTTTTTAGGTTTATTTTAGATATTTTACTTGGTTTTTTTATATTTTTTTTATATTTATTTTAGATATTTTACTTGGATTTTTTAAATTTTTTAGGTTTACTTTAGATATTGTTACTTGTATTTTATGTTATATTTTTTTAGCTTAATTTTAATATTTTACTAGTATTTTTTTAACATTTGTTTAGGTTAATTTTAGCTATATTTACTTGTATTTTTAACGTTTATCCCTCTGGTCATGTTTGTTTTTTTCTTAGATGTTTTAAGCCGATTCATCAACCGTGATTTTTTTAAACAACTTGCAAAAATGTGGCCCTAATACCCTCCATTCTTCATTCCTCCGTACAGATTGTTTAGTCTAGATTGTCTAGATTGTCAATTCTTTTTCCGGGATGTACAAATTTTTGGGTGGAGTGTTTTAAAGAATTTTTGGGGTAAAAACAGACGTCTGAATGAGGCCTTATCTGGAGCTTCTTCTACAAAATTGCCGATGGTTGGCGGTAAAAAAAAAAGAAAAATTGCAATTGACGGCACAAAATGAGGAAAAACTGAAGAAAGAAATGTAAAAAAATGCAGCAAAATTGATAATCCTGAATATTTCACACTCTGGATCTCACAATAATCTGTAGTTTTTCTCCCCTTTAATAATAATAATAATAATAATAATAATAATAATAAAAATAAAAACATAAACAATAAAAAAATAAGTAATTAATAATAATAATAATAATAATAATGAATAAAAACAATGATACATACATAATAATAACAACAATGAATAATAATAAAAATAATAATAAAAATATATGTAATAATAATTATAATAATAAAAAATAATTATTACAATAAATAAAAATAATGATAAGCAATAATAATAATCATAATAATAAATAATAATATTTCTAATAATAAAAACATGAGTACAAATAATGGTTAATAATAATAATACATAATAAAAATAAATAAGTAATAATAATAATCATAATAATAAATAATAAAAATGAATAAAAATAATGATAAATAATAGTAACAATACATAATTAAAAATAATGATATGTAATAATAATAATCATAATAATACATAATAATAAACTGAATAAACATAATGATAATATAATAAATAAAAAAATAATGATATGTAATAATAATAAAATGAATAAACATAATGATAAATAATAACAATAAATAATAAAACATAATGATAAGTAATAATAATAAATAATAATAAAAATAATAACAATAAAATGTTTATTTACATAGTGCCGCCATATTTGCAGTGCCTTACAACACGCAGGGACATTGTGAACTTCAGTATGTGTGAATTGTCCTTGCTTTTATCTCCTGTGGATTACACACTTCATACATAGATTAGCTGTGTACATAATCCAGCACGTCTCCATGACAACCAGACGCCACCCGGCCTGGACAGCAGGCCTCGCCTCACATTACAGGCCGCTAGGGACACAATTTCATCTATAAGCATCTAAAATCAAACTAACTTTATCGCTATACACTTCCCACCCCAAAAACCATCTAAACATTTGGAATATTAATTGTACCAGTCCATATTACCAAGAAGTTTGAATATGATTTACACTATACACAGACATCCCCTTTAAGGCAGGTATCCATGTTGAGGCAGCCATAGTCCTTTTATGTGATGTACGCTATACATGGAGATCCCCTTTAAGGCGGTTCTCCATGAGGCGGCAGAAACCGCTCCCACACGCCGCAGCCAATGACAATTGTTATGTTGAAGATAATGTTTATTTTTCAGCAGCAAAATCAAGCAGGGATTGGTCAAAGGGGGCGTGTTTCTGACTACAGGTGGAGGTTGGCCTTATGAGAGGTCTCATTACTAATTCATGAACGTTTAAAGAGATACGCACAAATCAATTCAGTGCCTTGCAAATGCTGAGTTGATAGAAGTCCTTTAGTTGTAATTTAGTGTGTGTGTGTGAGATAGAGGAGAGAGGAGAGAGATAGAAAGGAGAGAGGAGAGGAGGGAGAGAGGGGGCAAGAGAAGGAGAGAGTATGAAAGCGATGGGAGAGAGAGAGGGGAGAGTGAGAGAGAGATGAGAGAGGGGGTAAAAAAGAGAGGGATAATGAGAGAGGGAGGGACAGAAGAGGGGGAGAAAAAGGAGGGGGAGAGAGAGGGGGTGAGAGACAGAGGGGAGAGAGGGAGGAAGGGTAAGAGAGAGAGGAAAGAGGGCAAGAGAGTGGGAGAGAAGGGGGAGAATCAGAGAGGGGGAGGGAGAAGAGAGCGAAGGGGGAGAGAGGGAGAGAGAGGGGGAAAAAGAGAGGGGGAAGAGGGGGAGAGATAAGAGAATTGGGGGAGAGGAGAGAAAGAGAGCGGGAGAGAGGAAGAGAGGGAGGGAAGGAGAGAGACAAGGGGATGAGAAACAGAGAGATAGAGAGGTAGAGAGAAAGGGAGGAGAGAGGGAGAGAGACAGGGAGGAGAGAGGGAGAGAGACAGGGAGAGAGAGAATGGCACCCATATTGGTTGTCGTCACTAGTGATAAGGTAGCACTACCATTTTTGAGTGTTCGGTACTCTACTTGAGCAGTCAAGACACTAGGGTTTGATTACCAAGTATAACAGAAGTCAAGGGGAATCTTTCCCATTGACTTCCATTATAGTCAGTACTTGAATTGCGTCCATCTGAGCGTTTGACCTGCTTGTTTCGAGTCCTGCTCATCGCTAGCGGTCACATTCACCACCCAACGTTTCCAGAAACTGATATGACGAAAGAACGGCTAAGAAAAAGTTTTGTTATGAGCCGATTTTTTAAAGGGAATTTTATAGGGATTGTCACATTACTGCAGGAAGGCAATTGGAGGGGAGGGGGGGTAAGGTTGGGGGCGTGCTTGTTGAAGTTACAGAGGGTCCAGATGGGATCTCCTTAAAGGGGCTGTCTCAATATACTGAAGACAAAAAAAAACACCTGCTGTTGTGTTTCGCAATGTGATTAAAGATTATGGAGCCGAAGACACAACCGAGATCGTCTTACGAAACATCTGCCGAGCCCCGGTGTAAACAAGACGCCTGCGAGCCGGTGCGTCTGCAAATAACACACGGACATACATCACTGCGTGCGTCGCCAGCGCTAAATATAGACACTTTTTTAATTATACGACAGGATATCATCGATTATCTGAAATCTGATCCTGGCAAGAAGGGTTAAATCTGAGAATCGCCGCTCACTTCCGCCATTCACTGTCAAAAACAAAAATATTGCAAACCCCCCCACCCCCACCCCCACCACCAAGAAGACATTCATGTATCAACCTGCACTAACATGATATAGTTACAATGTATGGCCCCAGCCTCAGTGCATTCATCTACTGCCACAATAAGCACAATGTATCCCCCTCTGCAAGACAGAAGACAAAGGCCTGCAGTCAAGGCTTCCTCCATGTATCATTTACCTCTAGGCTAGATTCTGTAAGGACCAGCAGCAGCTGCACTCAGCACGGCAGGAGTTAATGCTCTACTGTATCAGGACACAGACAAGGCTGCTGCTTCTGTTTTTTTTTTTTTTTTTTTTGAAACAACTTTATTAAATAGAACAGAGCGTGAACAATCCATTTTAATGCAGCCCTTTTTCTTTAGTTTTTTATCCTTTCGCCTTTTTTTTTCTTTTTTTTTTTTTCTCCTTCTCTTCTTGCGAGACGAGTTGTAGTTTTCAACGACTGTAAAGATTCCAAACGTCGTTACTGATGAAAACAAAAAGTGTTTTTTCATTGAATTTTTTATTTTTTTTCTAATGAAATTTAGTGTGTAGAAAAAAAACTTTAATATAATTTTTCAGGTCAGTACAATTACAGCTAACATCATTTTTTTTATTTTATTTTTAATGTGAGACCATGTTGCCGTGTGAGAAAACATTTTATTCGCCAAAGTATTCAGCCATCTTCTCCGATTATTGCATTTTTGCGCATGTTTTTCTATGTTTTAATTTTTTTTATGCGTTTTGGTGCAGATATAATAATAATAATAATAATAATAATAATAATAATTCCACCAACATATTGCACAGCACTTTACACTGTGTTCCAAATTATTATGCAAATGTTCTTTTTCTCTGATTTCCCTAAATGGTCGGTGCAAATGACAGTCAGTGTAATAAGTCATCACCCGTTAGAGTATACATCGAATTTTATTGAAGAAATCTCCCCAATGTAACAGTATAATCTTCAAAATAAAAAACCAATAAATGCCCTGTTCCAAATTATTAGGCACAGTAGAGTTTGCAAAGATTTGATATGTTTGAAAGAACTGAAAATGCTGATTTGTAGAATTTGCAGCATTAATAGGTCACATTCACTGAAATAAAAAGCTATTTAACTACAAAACATCCTAACAGGCCAAGTTACATGTTAACACAGGAACCCTACTTTGATATCACATTCACAATTCTTGCATCCATTGATATTGTGAGTTTCTGGAGAGTTTCTGCTTGTATTTCTTTGCATGATGTCAGAATCGCCTCCCAGAGCTGCTGTTTTGATGTGACCTGCCTCCCACCCTCATAGATCTTTTGCTTGATTATACTCCAAAGGTTCTCTATAGGGTTGGAGTAAGGGGAAGATGGTGGCCACACCATGAGTTTATCTCCTTTTATGCCCATAGCAGCCAATGACACATAGGTATTCTTTGTAGCATGAGATGGTGCATTGTCATGCATGAAGATGATTTTGCTCCTGAAAGCACGTTTCTGCTTTTTGTACCATGGAAGAAAGTTCTCAGTTGGACACTCTATATACGTTGCAGAGGTCATTTTCACACCTTCAGGAACCTTAAAGGGGCCTACCAGCTGTTTCCCAATGATTCCAGCCCAAAACGTGACTCCTCCGCCTCCTTGCTGACGTCGCAGCCTTGTTGGGACATGGTGGCCATCCACCAACCATCCACTACTCTATTCATCTGGACCATCCAGGGTTGCACGACACTCATCAGTAAACAAGACTGTTTGAAAATTAGTCTTCATGTATGTCTGGGCCCACTGCAACTGTTTCTGCTTGTGAGCACTGTTTAGTGGTGGCCGAATAGTAGGTTTATGCCCCACAGCAAGACTTTGAAGGATCCTACACCTTGAGGTTCGAGGGACTCCAGAGGCACCAGCAGCTTCACATATCTGTTTGTTGGTTTGTAAGGCCTTTTTAGCAGCTGCTCTCTTAATCTGATGAACTTGCCTGGCAGAAACCTTCCTCATTCTGCCTTTATCTGCACAAACACATCTGTGCTCAGAATCAGCCACAAATCTCTTCACAATACGATGATCACACTTACGTTTTCGTACAATATCTAATGTTTTCATCCCTTGTCCAAGGCATTGCACTATTTGTTGCTTTTCGGCAGCAGAGACATCCTTTTTCTTTCCCATATTACTTGAAAACTGTGGCCTGCGTAATATTGTGGAACACCCAGTTTTCCTTTTATTGGGCTCACCTGCCAAACTAATTATCACAGATATCTGAGATTGATTTCAGTGATCCAAAGATCCCTGAGACACAATACCAGCAATGGGTTTCATTGACAAAAAATAAAAATCAAACCCTATGACACTTAAAAACAATTTACATAATAATTTGGAACACAGTGTACAATTCAGGGGGGGGTACGTGTATTGATAATAAAGACATAATCCAACAGATACCAAGAGGAGCAAGTGTCCTAATCAAGAGATTATTTATTATGTAGCTCTATTAATTCCACAGCGATTTACCTGCATCATCACTGTCCCCATTGGGGCTCACAATCTACATTCCCTATCAGTCTTTGGAATGTGGGAGGAAACCAGAGGAAACCCACGCAAACAAGGGGAAAACTGCTTGCAGATGTCGTCCTTGGTGGGAACTGAATCCAGGACCCCAGCACTGCAAGGCAAATCGTAATGGTGACCACTGTCTGCTTCTTCTTCTTGACCTTACTTGACTTTCTCGCTATGCTGCACTCATTCGGCATAAAGGACACCGCTCTCTCTTTGGTTCCCTTCTTGTTTTTCTAACCGCTCCTCCAGTTTATCATTGTCACGCTTGACCTGGCATATGTCCGAATGCACTGTGTGACAGAGGCGCATGGACCAACGGGTTTCGGGAGCACAACACTACACACAAGAGAACACCGGAGACACAATAACAAAAGTGGGCCCTGTCGGTAGGGAAGGGACGCCTCACCTGAGGTCATACCCTGATCTCCCCAGCGTCCCTATATGGGTTCTTTCACCCCGTCGCTAAGCAGGATACCTAGTCCCTCACTGGCCTGGCTTTTATCCCTCAATAGAGAGCTGGCCAGCAAGAGTAGTAGCACCACCACTGCACCAATACTACATGAAGGGAAGGAAAACACAACAAAGGATAAAAAGGGACTTCACAGCTGCGGCCACACTCCTAGCCAGCCGACGGCTTGGCACCAGTCAGTCTACCAACAGCTCCTTCCTCCCAGGTGGCTTGCAAAGAATGAGATTCATACCCAAGCACTAGCGGATGTGATTATTTGAAGAAGATGGGAGTGGTCACAGAGTAGATGCACCTGAACAGAACACCAAGGAGCTTGTTTTCAACAAAACTGACTTTAAACCATTAAAGGGAACCTGTCAGGTGGTTTATGCCTTCCCAGCTATCACTGTATGTAGCTGCAGCTTCATAATACTATTCTAATCTTCCTTGTCTGAGCTCATAGTGTAATGTGAAAGGTGAAAGAAAAGCATTTATACACTTATATTTCAGTCCCCACCTTGGAGGAGGGAGACTGTCTGGCAGGATAATACCGTAGTTAACTCACTTTTAACTTGGATAGCTGAAGGACCTGTGTGATGTAACGATCATGTGACCATAGTGGGCGGAGCTAAGCAAGCAAACTTATTATGTTCTATGAGAACTTTGCTCCGCCTATTGTAGTCACAAGGTTGTGACATCACATCAGGTCTCCCAACATGTTCTAGCATAAGGCTGAAATGTTAACTATTAACCTGCCAAACAGTCCCCGTCGTCCAAGCTGGAGACTGACTGCCTCATTACATAAGGAAATATAAGTGTATAAATGCTTTTCTTTCACCTTTCACATTACACCATGAGCTCAGACAGGGATGACTAGAATAGGACTATGAAGCTGCAGGGGTAGATAGTGATAGCTGGGGAACATAAACTACCTGACAGGTTCCCTTTAAGTACCAAAAGAAAGGAAAATACATTAAACATGAAAAGTCTCACAAAGGAAATGGCTAAAAATGAGGAAACACAAGCATTTATAGGGTCTTATCCTTTTTTTTGGAAGTTCAATAAAATCAAGGTAACTGCTCACCTAGTAAGTTTGTGGGACCCACAACCAGTATATGCGCACAATACAGCAGCCGCTGGATCCACACTCCACGAGGTCCGTGGCGGTAAATACTAATCCAGGAAAGACGGTGCTCTTTGATTCACACTATCCATACTTGCAAAAGGAACACAATAGATCAGAGGGTAATGGCGCCTTTATTCAATGCGTTTCTGAGCGTATCCCTGCTCCTTCATCAGGAAGGATGTTTTTGTGGCGTCCCAACTGGACAGGCGTCACAATTGGGGTACTGCACCCATAAATGAGTGTGCGGTAACCCCTGTCACAGTGGAAGGCAGACGTCTGTGGGAGGATTCCATCCCAGCACTCCCACATCCCAGCTTAGGCAAATGGTTGGAGCCCAGTCCCTAGGGGGAGGATTAGGGAAAAAGGGAAGACACACAGTGAGCTCTAGTCAGCACTGAGGAAAGAGTGAGAAAAGGAGACTTCCAAGGAGGGGGCCTGGAGAGAGAAAACAGGCAGCCCAGACTGAAGAAGGGGACCCCCCGAGCGCCCATACTCAGGGAGGGAACCCTGGTCCACTTTACCGGAGTGACGGTTCCGAAGACGGTCAGGGAGTCCATCTGCTGAGCCGAGAGCACCAGAGGTCGTGGGTCCGTTTACCTGCCCCGACACCCTGTCTGGCGGGATTAGTCACACCAGGTTAACCCACCAGGGTCGAGTCCCAGAGCAGGAGAGAGAGAGAATGGAAGCCGGGATCATCAGAGCACCTCAACGGGCCTGATATTAAGCGGGCTACCCCAGGACAGCCACCAGCAGCAGGACACGGGTTAGATCCAAGAAGGCATACCACGGGAGACTTCCAGAGACTCTGCAGCCCACTGTGACTATCTGGCCGGATAAAGACTGTTTTGCCACTGTGAACTGTATCATCATCTGCCTTGTTCCAGTAAAGTACCCGGGTAGAGTGACCGAGTCTCCGTGTATTTGTTTCTCTGCTTTACCATGGTCTGCTCATTTTTATCATCAGCACATCCATCACCAATGGTGCATCACTTCCCCGTGGGGTTAGCTCCCCCTGCAGGGAGCTGTACCACTTTGGCTGCCATACCACCACCTCCAGAGGTCTGAGGCGGCGCTGGTGCTCAATCACCAGAAGCTGCGGGTGGCGTCACGACAAACTTTATAAACTTTTATTTCTCCCATTCAACTTCCCCTTTTTTAAGTCGTCCACAAAGGCCATGGGTCTGGGCACCAGTGACATCCCTACCGCAGCAGAAGGTCCAGACACCCGAGTCCCCATACGCTTTGTGGAAACATCGCCTGAAAGACTTATAAAATTCTGAATTTTGTACAAAAAAATTAAACAATTGTCGTTGCCATATTTTGACACCTGTAACTTTTTTATATTTTAAAAGTCAATGGAGGGTTTGATTTTTTTCAATTTTAATTGATACCATTTTGGGGTATGTTTGATGTTGCAATTGCTTTTATTGTGTTCTTTAGGGGCAAGTGTGGAAACTGAAGAAGCAATTTTGGCGTTTTTATTCTTCCGTTCTTTACAAAGTTCGCGGGTTAACCCCTTAGCGATTAATCCAATTTTGACCTTAAAGGGAACCAACCACTAGGATTTATCCACCTGTAAATCAGTGCAGCATGACATCACTATTGGATTTTTATTTATTCCTCCCCTGTGGGCTTGGCAGTCTGCTGTAAGCCGAGTTCCCCCTAGATAAGTGGGAGGGGGTTTGGCTTACAGCAGACTGCCATGCCCACAGGGGAGGAATAAATAAAACCCCAAATTGTGATGTCATGCTTCACACGTCGATCACTTGTACTGATTTACAGGTGGACAAATCCTGATGGTTGGTTCCCTTTAACGACCAGGCCATATTTTTCAATTCTGACCACCAGTGTCCCTTTCTGTTGTGAATTATCACCTGTGCAGGAGACTGAATTACCAACTGTCAAATGCTAAGGAAATCTTGAAAACCTGGACTGTTGGTGGACCTTAGGACTGGAGTTGGGAACCTATGTTGTAAATAATAACTCTTGAATGCTTCAACAGATCCCAATGATTCTGAGTGCTTTTCATGACACATTGTACTTGTCTGGGGCCACAAGGGACTGGGTACTCAGGTAACATAGTAACATAGTAACATAGTTTTTAAGGTTGAAGGAAGACTTTAAGTCCATCTAGTTCCCCCCATAGCCTAACATGTTGATTCAGAGGAAGGCAAAAAACCCATGTGGTAACACTAATCTCCACATTGGGGGAAAAAATTCCTTCCTGACTCCAGATACGGCAATCAGACTAATTCTCTGGATCAACGCCCTATCAAAGAATCTAGTATGTATAACTGGTAATATTATAGTTTTCAAGAAAGGCATCCAGGCCCTTCTTAAATGTTAGTAGTGACTCCCTCATTACAACATCATGTGGCAGAGAGTTCCATAGTCTCACTGCTCTTACAGTAAAGAATCCGCGTCTGTGATTATGATTAAACCTTCTTTCCTCCAGACGTAGAGGACGCCCCCTTGTCCCCGTCTCAGGCCTAAGAGTAAAGAGATCATTAGAAAGGTCTCTGTACTGTCCCCTCATATATTTATACATTATTATAAGATCACCCCTAAGCCTTCGTTTTTCCAAATTTAATAACCCCAAGTTTAATAACCTGTCTTGGTATTGCAGACCCCTCAGTCCTCTAATAACCTGTCTTGGTATTGCAGACCCCTCAGTCCTCTAATAACCTGTCTTGGTATTGCAGACCCTTCAGTCCTCTAATAACCTGTCTTGGTATTGCAGACCCCCCAGTCCTCTAATAACCTGTCTTGGTATTGCAGACCCCTCAGTCCTCTAATAACCTGTCTTGGTATTGCAGACCCCCCAGTCCTCTAATAACCTGTCTTGGTATTGCAGACCCCTCAGTCCTCTAATAACCTGTCTTGGTATTGCAGACCCCTCAGTCCTCTAATAACCTGTCTTGGTATTGCAGACCCCCAGTCCTCTAATAACCTGTCTTGGTATTGCAGACCCCTCAGTCCTCTAATAACCTGTCTTGGTATTGCAGACCCCTCAGTCCTCTAATAACCTGTCTTGGTATTGCAGACCCTTCAGTCCTCTAATAACCTGTCTTGGTATTGCAGACCCCTCAGTACTCTAATAACCTGTCTTCGTATTGCAGACCCTTCAGTCCTCTAATAACCTGTCTTGGTATTGCAGACCCTTCAGTCCTCTAATAACCTGTCTTGGTATTGCAGACCCCTCAGTCCTCTAATAACCTGTCTTGGTATTGCAGACCCCTCAGTCCTCTAATAACCTGTCTTGGTATTGCAGACCCCTTAGTCCTCTAATGACTTTTGTCGCTCTTCTCTGGACCCGCTCTAGTTCAGCTATGTCTTTCTTATACACCGGAGACCAGAATTGTACACAGTATTCTAAGTGTGGTCGCACTAGTGACTTGTATAGAGGTAAAATTATGTTCTCCTCATGAGCATCTATGCCTCTTTTAATGCATCCCATTATTTTATTTGCCTTTGCAGCAGCTGCCTGACACTGGCCACTAAATGTGAGTTTGTTATCTACCCATACACCCAGATCTTTTTCAGTGACAGTTTTGCCCAGTGTTTTACAATTAAGCACATAATTATACCTTTTGTTTCCTCTGCCCAAGTGCATGACCTTACATTTATCCCCATTATTATTATTATTATTATTATTATTATTATTATTATTATTATTTATTTATATAGCGCCATTGGGTTCCATGGCGCTTTACATGAGGATGAGGGAGACAAGAACAAGTACACTAAATCTAGGCGATCAGGACGTACAGGTACAGGAGGGGCAGGGACCCTGTCCACGAGGGCTCACAGTCTATGAGGGGTGGGTTAGGATACAGTAGGATGGGGGAATGTCAGGTATGGGGCGTTCGCCTGGGTCTCATGGCAGGTTGTAGGCTTGACGGAACAGGTGAGTCTTCAGGTGACACTTGAAGTTACTCAGGGTAGGAGAGTGTCTGACGTGTTCGGGTAGGGAGTTCCAGAGTAAGGCAGATGCCCGGGAGAAGTCCTGAACTCGGTTGTGTGAAGAGGTGATGAGGGGGGAGCAGAGGAGGAGTTCTTGGGAGGAGCGGAGGTTGCGTGAGGGTAGGTATCGGGAGACCAGGTCGGAGATGTATGGTGGGGCCAGGTTGTGTATGGCTTTGTACGTCATGGTTAGTGTTTTGAATTGGGATCTCTTGGAGACGGGGAGCCAGTGAAGGGCTTGGCAGAGGGGGGAGACAGCGGAGTAGCGGGAGGACATATAGATGAGTCGGGCAGCGGAGTTGAGGATAGACTGGAGAGGTGTGAGGGAGTTAGCCGGGAGGCCATTGAGAAGGAGGTTGCAGTAGTCAAGGCGGGAGATGATAAGAGCATGGATGAGTGTTTTAGCAGTGTCGTGGGTGAGGAAGGAGCGGATCCGTGAGATGTTCTTGAGCTGGAGCCGGAGGGATGTGGTGAGGGCCTCGATGTGGGGTTTGAAGGATAGGGAGGAGTCGAGGATTACCCCGAGGCACTTGGCTTGGGGGACTGGGGAGAGGGCGCAGTCGTTGATGCAGATGGATAGGTTGGGAGGTGGGGTGGAATTTCTTGGGGGGAAGACTATGAATTCAGTTTTGTCCATGTTGAGTTTAAGGAAGCGGGCAGAGAAGAAGGATGAGATGGCGGAAAGGCATTGAGGGATTTTCGAGAGTAGGGAGGTGATGTCAGGGCCAGACAGGTAGATTTGGGTGTCGTCGGCGTAGAGGTGGTACTGGAGGCCATGGGACTCGATGAGTTGCCCTAGGCCGAGAGTGTAAATGGAGAAAAGTAGGGGTCCCAGGACCGAACCTTGGGGGACTCCGACAGAAAGGGGGTAGGGTGAGGAGGAGGTGTGGGAGTGGGAGACGCTGAAGGTCCGGTCCGCTAGGTATGAGGAGATCCAGGAGAGGGCAAGGTGGGTGATGCCAAGGGATTCCATTAAAGCTCATTTGCTATTTATCAGCCCAAGCTTCTAGTTTACATAAATCCTCCTGGAATATAAAATTGTCCTCCTCTGTATTGATTACCCTGCAGAGTTTAGTGTCATCTGCAAATATTGAGATTCTACTCTGTATGCCCCCTACAAGGTCATTAATAAATATATTAAAAAGAAGCGGGTCCAACACTGACCCCTGTGGTACCCCACTGTTAACTGTGACCCATTCTGAGTGTGTTCTATTAATGACCACCCTTTGTTTCCTATCGCTAAGTCAGTTCTTAACCCACTTACACATATTTTCCCCTATCCCCATTACTCTTATTTTATGTATCAACCTTTTGTGTGGCACCGTATCAAAAGCTTTTGAAAAGTCCATATACACCACATCCACTGCATTTCTTTGGTCCAGTCCAGAACTTACTTCTTCATAGAAGCTTATCAGATTAGTTTGACAGGAACGGTCCCTCGTAAAACCATGTTGATAATGGATCATGAGGTTATTTTTCTTCAGATACTCCAGTATAGCATCTCTTAGAAAACCCTCTAGGATTTTACCCACAGTAGAGGTTAAGCTTACTGGCCTATAATTTCCAAGTTCAGTTTTTGTCCCCTTTTTGAATATTGGCACCACATTTGCTATACGCCAGTCCTGTGGTACAGACAATGTTATTATGGAATCTTTAAATATTAGAAATAATGGTCTATCTATGACAGTACTTAATTCCTGCAGCACTCTGGGGTGTATCCCATCCGGGCACGGGGATTTGTCAATTTTAGTGATTTTTAGACGATGCCGTACTTCCTCTTGGGTTAAGCAGGTGACATTTAATTGAGAATTTTTGTTATCACTGATCATGTTGTCTGTTATGGGATTTTCTTGTGTAAATACTGTAGAAAAAAAGTCATTTAGCATATTGACTTTTTCCTCATCCTCATCCACTATTTCACCCAGACTATTTTTAAAGGGGCCAACACAATCATTTTTTAGTTTCTTACTATTTATGTAGTTAAAAAATATTTTGGGATTCTTTTTACTTTCTCTGGCAATGAGTCTCTCTGTCTCAATCTTTGCTGCCTTGATTTGCTTTTTACAAATGTTATTTAATTTTCTGTATTTATTTTATGCCTCATCACTACCTATTTGCTTTAATTCCCTAAATGCTTTCTTTTTGTCTTACCGCTTTATTTAGCCATAGTGGGTTCCTCCTATTTCTAGCATGTTTATTCTAAAATATAGCAAATTGTGGGGTATTGGTTTGTCTTTTGGTCCAAAACACGTAAGCTTGTGAGCCCCTACACGGCTCCCCACGGATCACAAGTCCTATCCACTAAATTCTCATTTAAAGCGAAAAAAGGACACAAATAGAAAATACATTTTCTTACCCAGCAGATTCAGGTCAGATGACCATTACACTCAGTGCTGTGTGCAGCTCTGCCCAGGTTACAACTGAAGGCATTATGAATGCAAGACACCAGCCCCAATCACTAGCAACCTCCTTTTTCACAGAGGGAGTGACCACTGGTTGTCCTGCAAACACAATGGGTTTCATATAGGGCGCAGTTCACACAGGCTTGCACAGTGTATGCCCAGCCTCTTACATTAACCCCATCTCAGTAGGCGGGCTGTTACGGCATTCAACACCGCTACCTGCGCCGGAACAAACGCACCCACATGACCCAGCCACACACAGCAACAAAAGAGTGCAAAAAAACCTGGGCAGAGCTGCACACAGCACTGAGTGTAATGGTCGTCTGACCTGAATCTGCTAGCATGTTTATTCCCATAGGGTATATATTGTGCACAGGTCCTATTCAGGATGCTAATAAACATCTCCCATTTGCTTTGTGTACTTTTATGTCTCAGGACATCGTCCCAGTTTATTGCACTAAGATCATCTCTCAACCGTTGGAAATTTGCCTTCCTGAAGTTTAGTGTCCTTGTAGCCCCTCTACTACACATCTTATTAAAGGATACTTGAAAACTTATTATTTTATGATCACTATTACCCAAGTGACCTCCAACACGGGCAGTCGGGTGCAGGGATGTCACGGGTGGTCCGTGCCCGAGCCTGTGCCCTTGGGTGACAACGAAAAGGGGTATATTTACAGGGATTAAAGTTATTGTCAGTCGTGACCTGTAGGTCCGGTGATGGCACCGGCGCTGCTGAGACCTCCGGGGGATGGGCGGCAGCAAGTTGTTGTGGCTCTCTACAGGAACAGTGCGGTACCCGGGGCTGTATGGACGGATGATGGAGTAGGGCAGCGCAGTCGTTGTGGTGTGAGACTGGAATGATGAACACACACACAGAAAGTCTCTTTGGTACCTTTACTGATGGCAACCGGTACACATCCAGGGATGAAGGATGCACTTTGGGACTTCCACGTCGAGTGAGGTATAGGCCTCCTTGTCCTGTTCCTTCTCTTTAGTCTGGCGTGTGTGAAACCCAGCCTGACCTTCTGCGTCTGTTACACCCGTGTTGCTGCACTGAGGGCTCTCTCTCTGGGCTACTGTTGTCTCTCCTGCAGTCCCTGGCTCTCAAATGTGGGTGCTGCGGGTGTCCGGGAAGCTAAGGCTCCACGGTGTACTGGATTCTCTCTGCTGGGCTGATCTGTTTCCCTTTGTGCAGACTCGGTCTCCAGTGACCGGTGTTCTCCTTGGATGAGCCGGGATGGCTCCTCTGCCCCCTCTGTACTGCTCCTCCCCTATGCCTGTGGTCCTCACTGTCTCTGAACCTCACGCTGTCTATGGCGGTGCACTGGTGTCGGGCCTAGCACGGCTCCGGTAAATAGTTTTTGCTCACTAGCTCTGAGCTGACTTCACAGTTCTTCTAGTGACTGCACACTCTGGCTAACTCCGCCCCCAGCACCTGTATTTATAGGAGATCTGGCTTAACAGAAACCAGTGGGGCTCCCCCTGCAGGCCTCGAGTGGAAGGTGTTGGATGTATGTGAGTACAAAACGTGGAAATCCCTTAGTGAACTAGTTGGTTCTGTGGCTTACCTGGCACGTGGCGCCACATACTTTATGTTAGTAGTAAATTTAAGTAATTTATTTTTGCAAACCTTTTGGAATTTCCATGAAAATTTAGCAATTTTCAAACTTAATTTGTATACCCCTAAGTCAAAGAATTTTTGTCAGACAAAATAATGAATAAATCATATTTCCCCCATATGTCTATGATGCACGCCCAGGGTTGTGGGGTACTCAGAATTGGGCTGTTAAGCAGTTCTGGGGAGTCACAGGGGTCGAGACCCGGGTTCCATGACTCACCTACAGCATGGATGGGTTTCCACAGTGGGTACACAAACACAGACAACACCGTCCACCCCGGAACAGTGGGGGGAGCTCAACTTGCTGCCCTTAGGCAGGATCCCCTATAAATACTGGTGCTGGGGGCGGAGTTAATTAGGGTGTACAGACGCTACAAGAGCTGTGAAGACGTACTGGTGGACGGTGCTGCGTTAGGCCCGAGCCAGTTACCCTGAACAGCCCCGAGTAGTTCTGCAAGGAGCAAGAGTGGGGTCGGAAGGCGAGGAGAAAGAAAAGAGTGGGAACCAAGGAGCCAGCGTTAGGTTCACCCAAACAACACGTCGGACACCGGAGTCAGGGTCTACTGGAGAGCACCCGGCCCAGTAAAGAACACCGGTATACCGTGGATACTTCAGTCTCCTGGGCATCCTGCGCAGTCACTCACCAGGGAGCCAGGCACCGCGGAGAGAAGAGCAGCGGAATTCAATCGAGGGTGCCCCGCTCACAGCACAGGTGGAGAGAGAGAGCAGAGGAGGCCAGCCAAGTTTCACATGGGGCAGGGGCTTCACACACACGGGAAAGAGACAAAGAGGCCTTATACCCACTTGCTGTGGAGACCCAGAAGTGCATCCTGAACACCCGGCAGTGCTCTGGACGTTTACCTGCAACAACACCAGTAAAAGGTAAAGAACAACCAGCGTGTGATGTGTGTGTCAGTTCCTTACCCGACCCCAGCCATCCACAGAGACTGTCCCTTTATCCAACAGACTGGTCAAATCACTGCTCCATCCCTCATCTTAATAACCAAACCACCCAGGGATCCAGCTCCGCCTGTGCGGATCTTCAACACCTAGCTGCTCATCCATCATCCCTGGAGGCCCTACACGGCGCTGGTGCAGTCACCAGATACCACAGGTGGCGTCAAGATAAACTTTTATAAACATTTATTCCCATTCCAATTTCTCCTTTTTATTTGACCACCAGGGCCAGGGGTCTGGGCCGGCCACCAGTGACATCCCTACCACAGCAGAGGGCCCAGATACTCGAGTCCCCATACCCGGGCTAGTCACAGGCGTAAAGCAACAGACAGACTCACGGTTTTGTAGTTCCACAGTCCTTTACTGGAGGATCTGTAATTCAGACAGTTGTTAAGGGGTCCTTGATTGAGAGCAACTCAGGGTAAGCTCCACCTGGCTGGTTCTGAGGCTTCCTTGTTGAGCTCAGTGTGCAGGCTCCTGCTGCAGCTTTAGCTAAGCTGCTAGCCCTCTTCTCCTCTGGGGTTCCGGAATGGTAGGCAACTCGAGTTGTTTATTAGTCCATCGTCTCGGGTAACAGCTCCTGAACACTCTGTGGTTGCTTTGCCTCCAGGCACAGGGTGGCTGGGGAACTTGGAATTCCCCACCTTCTTGTATTGACTGCCAGGACGTTAGACCCTGCACAGGCTTGACTCCGGTGTCTGTTCTTTGCGCTGTTCCTCTGGGGTGAGCATGACACCGCTCGCTCCCAGTGTTCCTTCAACACTTCCTCAGACCCTAGCCTTGAGTTAACGATCCTGGGACGAGCTTAAGGCAGCCTCCAGTCCACCAGGATGTCTTCCTCAGTTCTCCTAGGAACTGAACTAACTAGCTCTGCCCCAGATCAGAATTTATAGGGGAGCTTACCCTGAAGCCGGGTTTAGGTCTCCCCCTTCAGGCCTGGAAGCAGAAAGGTATTGTGTGCGGTTACCCGCCTAGTGTGAATACCCTTCTGTTGCTCTCAAGCATGACACCACCACGCGGGGGCAATAATGACATTGTGGCAATTGGACCCTGGAGTGACACATCTACTTTACATCTGCATCAGTTTTCCTATGTCATTTTATTGTGTTAGGCTTTCAGAAGGGTTAGAACTTTAGCAGCAATTTCTCATTTTTTCAAGAAATGTACAATACCTGGGGATCTACTCAGATTCAAATGGTCTTCGAGGGACCTATATATTGGAAACTCCCCAAAAATGGTACCATTTTAAAATCTACACCCCGCAAACATGTCAAAACCGCTATTTGGAAAGTTTTAAAACCTTCAAGTGCTAAAGAGGAATCGATGCAAATTGGAAGGAAAACAAAAATGAACTTTCACCTGTAATATGTTGCTTTAGCTCCAAGTTTGTAACTTTTCCAAGGGATGGCATTACAAAATGGACCCCCCAATTTGTGACCCAGTTTCTTCTCAGCACACTGATACCCCATTGTCCTGTTTGGACAAACAGGAGGGCTGAGAAGGGAAGGAGCACAATATTGGCTGAAATAGATGGTGGGCACCATGTTGCATTTCCCGGACCCCTAAGGTGCCCAAACAGCAGAAAACCCCGACACGTGACCCCATTTTGGAAACTAGACCCTTGAAGGATTTTATCTAAGAATACAGTGAGCATTTTGAACCCTCAAGTACTTCCCAGAATTTGATAACATTAGTTCGTCATATTGATAATTTTCACAACAGCTAATAGGAGAAAACAGACCCCCATAATTTGTTATGCAATTTCTCCCGAACGCGATGATACCCCACATGTGGTTAAAAACTCCTGTTTGGGCACATGGCAGTGCTTGGAGGGGAAGGAGCAATATTTGATTTTTGGAGCATGGATTGAAGATGTCATGGTACATTTGCCCCTGAGGAGCCAAAACAGCAGAAACCCATACAAGTGATCCTCTTTTGGACACTACACCCCTAACAGAGTTGATCTAAGGGTGTACTGAGAATGTTTAGCCTACAGGTGATTCACAAAACTGTATAACATTTAGCCGTGAAAAAAAACTAATACTGTTTTAGCACCAAATTTATAATTGACACAAGGGATAATAGGAGAAAATGGACAGGACAACTTGTTATACATTTTTTACCGGACATGGTAGTACCCCATATGTGGTTGTACACTATTGTTTGAGCACACGACGTGGATCAGATGGGAGGAGCGCTACTTGGTAGTTAGAATCCAGACTCTGCTATCGATTGTGTTTTCCATTAGCCCCGCCCCTGAGGTGCCAGATCGATAGAAACCCACAAACTTGACCCCATATTGGAGACTTCGGTGCATAAGGTATTTGTCTAGGAATATAATGAGTATTGTGAAACCCACAGGTGCCTCAGAGAATTTTATACCGATAAGAAGTGAGAATATAACATTTTAGTGGTAAATATTTAATTTTTTTTTATTGGCTGCAAATTTTTCAGTTACACAAGGGTTAAAAGGTGAAACTGCATGCCACAGTTTATTGTGCAATATCTCCAGAACGCAATGATGCAATATATAATCTTAGAAACTATTGCTTGTCCATACGGCATGGCTGAGCGGAAGGAGAAGTTATTTGGCTTTTGGACCATGGATTGTGCTAGAATAGTTTGCAGGCGTTATTTGCAGGGCCCCCGAGGTGCCAAAATAGCAGAAAATTCCCAAAAGTGACAGCACTGTAGAAATTTCACAATTAAATTTATCAACCTCTGCAGTGACTATATTGTAACATCCACGTGTTTTTTTTTCTGGAGAACTGCAAACGTGTCAGCCAAATGCCCATACATTGTGCCCAGCTTCTGCTTCTTGAGACATGCCCCTGTAAATTGTTAAGTGTGCTCCCCAAACAACAATAATGCCAAACATGTGGCTGCTTATGGAGGTTTATTCACAAAGGGGGCTTAGAAGGAGGATTTGGGAGGGCAAAGTTCACTGCATTTTGAGGGATGGAAGCTTTTCCAGAGCCTTTGCTTTAGCAGTAATGTGGGAACCCCCCAATATTTACAGTGATAGTATCACTGGGAACTAAGGAAGGACAAGGGGGTCCAGGTCTGCTAGACTGACCCTCAGGCTCTGGGAGCCCTATCTGTCCCTTATCACAGAATTACCTCTGATGGTGAGGATGTCTGAGCTGCCACGCTTGCCCTGCTCCTGGCCAGCCCTTGTCTGATACCTCCTATCCCCACCCCAGTGGGGGCCGGAACAGGAGTGGTAAGACCCCACACAAATAGACAAAAGAGAAACCAAAGACTCTCACAGCAATACACACACAGGTATAAGACAATATGTGCACCGGGGGAAATAAAGAGCAGGAGGAAAACCAGATGACAAGAGGATTTTCACAGCACAACAAACAGCACTCAGAAGATCTCCAGAAACTAGATCACCACAGGCAAGGACATCATTGCAAAAGCTATAGTCAGCATGGTAAGACAGATTCTACCATCTTAAAGGGAACCTGTCAAGTCATTTATTCCCCCAATCCTATCACTATCTGTCCCTGCAGCTTCCTACTACATCTCTAATCATCCCTATCTCACCTACATCAGTGAAGTATAATGGCAGTAAAATGATATTTATAACTTACCGTATATACTCGCGTATAAGCCGAGTTTTTCAGCCCAAAAATTGGGCTGAAAAGTCCCCCCTCGGCTTATACGCAAGTCACTGTATACTGTATACACTGTATACAGTATACAGTCACCCCCCATCAGTATACAGCCCCCCCCCCTACTGCCGCAATCCTGTAAAAGAATACACTAGTATACTTATCCCTGCCGCTGTCCCGCTGCCGCTGTCCCGCCGCCGCCATCACGCTCCTTCTGCTTCATCCATCTTCTTCCGGCTTCCTCCGGTGGGCCAGGCAATGACGTCATTGTCTGCGCGCCAGAGGAGGAAGCCGGAAGGCGCTGGATGAAGCGAGGAGCGGATGGCGGGGACAGCGGCAGCGGGACAGCGGCAGGGATAAGTATACTAATGTATTCTTTTACAGGATTGCGGCAGTAAGGGGGGGGCCTGTATATACATGGGCTGTGCTGTGTACTGGGCTGCTGTATATACTCGGGCTGCTGAACTACACTGGGGCTGCTGTATACTGCCACTAGGGCTGCTGTATATACCTCTGGGGCTGCTTGTATATACCACTGGGGCTGCTGTATACTACCACTGGGGCTGCTGTATACTACCACTGGGGCTGCTGTATACTACCACTGGGGCTGCTGTATATACCTCTGGGGCTTCTGTATACTACCACTGGGGCTGCTGCTGTATATACCACTGGGGCTGCTGTATATACCTCTGGGGCTGCTGTATACTACCACTGGGGCTGCTGTATACTACCACTGGGGCTGCTGTATATACCACTGGGCTTGCTGTATATACCACTGGGGCTGCTGCTGTATATACCACTGGGGCTGCTGTATATACCTCTGGGGCTGCTGTATATACCACTGGGGCTGCTGTATACTACCACTGGGGCTGCTGGTATACTACCACTGGGCTGCTGCTGTATACTACCAATGGGGCTGCTGGTATACTACCACTGGGGCTGCTGTATATACCACTGGGGCTGCTGTATACTACCACTGGGGGCTGCTGTATATACCACTGGGGCTGCTGTATATACCCTGGGGCTGCTGTATACTACCAATGGGGCTGCTGCTGTATATACCACTGGGGCTGCTGTATACTACCACTGGGGCTGCTGCTGTATACTACCACTGGGGCTGCTGTATAACCTCTGGGCTGCTGCTGTATACTACCACTGGGTGCTGCTGTATATACCACTGGGGCTGCTGCTGTATACTACCATGGGGCTGCTGTATATACCCTGGGGCTGCTGTATACTACCACTGGGGCTGCTGTATATACCACTGGGGCTGCTGTATACTACCACTGGGGCTGCTGTATACTGGCCTATTGGGGCTGCTGCTGTATATACCACTGGGGCTGCTGCTGTATACTACCACTGGGGAGGTGCTGTATACCACACTTTTGGGGGCTGTATACTTGTGCTGGGGTCCACCCGGCTTATACATGAGTCAATAGGTTTTCCCAGGTTTTGGGGGCAAAAGTAGGGGGGTGGCTTATACACGGGTCGGCTTATACACGAGTATATATGTAATTTTCCCCCATTGTGTAGACTGAGGCAATGTGTGGGTGGTCTCTCCGAATCCATGCCTTTCCTTGCTCCATGGTATCACACCCCGGTGGGCATGATAATGCAGAGGTGCGGCCCCAAGTTTCAAATCCATGGGCTGGTCACTGACCCTCATGCCTCCACACTCTGCACATTGTTAACAAGCTGCCAATCAGTGGTGGGGGCAGACTTACACAGATTAGCTGAACCACTTGGCACTCAAGACCTAGTCCTGTAGTGATAATCTCCTGCTAAAAAAACAATGATTGTGTTACAACTAAAGTAAGCTGCTGAGCAAGTAACACAACCTTGGAATCAGGCTCTCAGTCCTTACATTATGCTGCTTTCAGAAATACTTAAAAAACAACTAACAGATTCGCTGTAATTCTCAGCCTCAGAATCCCATAAGTGTCCCTCCCATATGTGAGCCACAGAACCCCCATAAGTGTCCCTCCATATGTCAGCCACAGAACCCTCATAAGTGTCCCTCCATATGTGAGCTACAGAACCCTCATAAGTGTCCCTCCCATATGTGAGCTACAGAACCCCCATAAGTGTCCCTCTCATATGTGAGCTACAGAACCTCCATAAGTGTCCCTCCCATATGTAGCTACAGAACCCCTATAAGTGTCCCTCCCATATGTGAGCCACAGAACCCCCATAAGTATCCCTCCCATATGTCAGCCACAGAACCCTCATAAGTGTACCGTCCCATATGTGAGCTACAGAACCCTCATAAGTGTCCTCCCATATGTGAGCTACAGAACCCCCATAAGTGTCCCTCTCATATGTGAGCTACAGAACCTCCATAAGTGTCCTCCCATATGTGAGCTACAGAACCCCATAAGTGTCCCTCTCATATGTGAGCTACAGAACCTCCATAAGTGTCCTCCCATATGTGAGCCACAGAACCCCCATAAGTATCCCTCCCATATGTGAGCACAGAACCCTCATAAGTGTCCCTCCCATATGTGAGCTACAGAACCCCCATAAGTGTCCCTCCCATATGTGAGCCACAGAACCCCATAAGTATCCCTCCATGTCAGCCACAGAACCTCATAAGTGTCCCTCCCATATGTGAGCCACAGAACCCTCATAAGTGTCCCTCCCATATGTGAGCTACAGAACCCTCATAAGTGTCCCTCCCATATGTGAGCTACAGAACCCCCATAAGTGTCCCTCCCATATGTGAGCTACAGAACCCCCATAAGTGTCCCTCCCATATGTAGCTACAGAACCCCATAAGTGTCCCTCCCATGTGAGCTACAACCCCATAAGTGTCCCTCCCATATGTGAGCTACGGAACCCCCATAAGTGTCCCTCCCATATGTGAGTCACAGAACCTCCATAAGTGTACCCTCCCATATGTGAGCCACAGAACCCCATACGTGTCCCTCCCATATGTGAGCTACAGAACCCCCATAAGTATCCCTCCCATATGTCAGCCACAGAACCCCCAGAAGTGTCCCTCCCATATGTGAGCCACAGAACCCCCATAAGTGTCCCTCCCATATGTGAACCACATACCCCCATAAGTGTCCCTCCCATATGTGAGCCACAGAACCCCCATAAGTGTCCCTCCCATATGTGAGCTACAGAACCCCATAAGTGTCCCTCCCATATGTGAGCTACAGAACCCCCATAAGTGTCCCTCATATGTAAGCCACAGAACCCCCATAAGTGTCCCTCCCATATGTGAGCCACAGAACCCCCATAAGTGTCCCTCCCATACGTGAGCCAGAATAATAATTATCAGCCCCAAAGATACATGAACGCTCTTCAGGATTGCACCAATTCCTTTGTTAGGATGATATATGGGACATAAAGAAGATAATATGATGTCTAATTCCAATCAGGATCCCGATAACATATAGGTGACACTGTGACGTGTCCGGACGGAGGATCATCAGTTCATTCATAGTTATGTCCCGTCGTCACACGAGCAGATGATACCCAGGACACCGCAGCTCTCAGCTCCTGATCACATTATAATCTACAATTACTTGTCGGTAATAAAAACAAGTTAAAAGTATCTGACAGATAAGAGAGTCTTATTTTCTTTCATCTTTGACATATGACGATAGACACGGAATATATCAAGTGCATAGATGAAATATGGATAGAAATGAATACAGTGAAATAACACAAAAATGATACAATCCATCAATTAGATAAAAGCTAAAACAAAGAAAAACAATCTGGAATTTAGACTTTGAGCCCCAATGGGGACAGCGATGAGTGTCAGTAAAGCTCTGCGGACTATGATGGCGCTATGTAAGCAAGTAAAGTATTTTTATATATATCTATTATCCTACCAGCCCCTGTACCCCCATATCGTCCCTATACGTGGGATACGTCTTCCACAATACTGAACCGTGGAGAATTTGGGCTGAATTGTAGAGAACCCCATAATAGTACAAACAGTAACTGTCACTCAAAGTCCCGACATTGGAGGATCATGCAGATATCAGACAATCATCTGACCTAATCAGAATGAGGCTGCCCATCTGGTAGAGGTTAGTAGAAATGAGTCTGGTGATTTAGGGGTTAATGGCTGTTGGTTTTGCTATATGCGTTACCTGGACTGTGTAGGGCTGAGGAGCGGGGTCTGTCGTGAGCGATGTCCCTGGCACTTGCTATGAGTGTGAGTGACAGGTGGGGCATGTGACTGATATCGGGCACTGGAATCTGGAGCCGGCACTCCCCTCTACCCCTCCAATCCCAGCACAGAGTCCGGGGGCTGCTACCACAAGTGTTCCTAATTTACCTTATGGTTTCCATATTGTGAACTGCAAATATAAGAGCAGAACACGTAAAACGTAGAACCCTGGCATTATCACATTGCCCGAAAAGTAAACAGGGTCCGGGCGGGCTCCTCCAGGGGCCGGGCGGGCTCCTCCAGGGGCCGGGCGGGCTCCTCCAGGGGCCGGGCGGGCTCCTCCAGGGGCCGGGCCGGCTCTAGGTATATAGGGGCCATTTGGTGATAGAGACTCAGCGGACCACTCTTCGTTTCTATCCTCCCATTACTTTTTCATTTTTTGTTGAGTTATGACTTGCGATATCTTTGCATACATATTGTGATTCGCACCTCGATATTTAATAGTTATGTATGTGGCTTAGCGTATGTTCACACGTTGCATCTTTCTCGCATTTGTTGTTGCAAAAAAACCATCATTTTTTCTAGTACCAACATGGAATGAGATTCCTGCTCTCCTGCACTCGCTGGATTATGTTTTCCTTCCAAATTTTTCAGCCATTTTCACCCATTCGAATGGAGAAATAAATGCATTAAAACTGTAACGCTCGTCAGGACCACGGGGGTACTCTGTGACCGGGCCAGTCTTTTTGGTGAGAGGTCACGGTGGCAGTGACCCGGCTCTGTGGCCCTGGGCAAGCAGAGAAAGGGGATTATTTACAGGGGATAGTTTGTGACGCCACCTGGGTACTCGGCCAGATTTGGCCGATGCTGCAGGATGTGACCTCTGGGGCAGATGGTAGTGCAGCCGGGATGGTAAAGCGCCCCACAGGTGGAGCAGGGCCCCAGAGATGGTGTGAACAGTCTATAGTGGTGTGATGATCAGTGGGGTGCAGGACTGATGCAGGGAGCAGGCAATAATTGGAGGACATAGAAGGGCGCAGTTTGCGTTACCTTTACTTGGTAGATGGTATTGCAGTCCAGAGTAATGGTTATAGGTGTTAGAAAGGGATTCGGCCGGCCTGGAAGCATTCGGGATCCACCTCACCAGGCGGGATTGGAGGCCTTCCTGCTGCGCTCTCACGTCAAGTCCCTGCGCCTTGTAGCTACGCTGCGGCCCTTCTCCTGCTTGATGGTTCTGACCCATATGGGAGGCAGCATGAGCCTCTCTCCGGTGCCACCTTGCTGAAGGCAGCTCCAGGCTCTCAGCACGCTGCTGTGCCCGCGGGTGTTCGTTGTGGCCAGGAGACTTTCAGCTCTTGCCCTCTAGATTCGGCTGTCGGGGCGTGCAGAACCTGCACAACTAAGGACTCCAGCGTCCATTTCCTAGCACTCTGCTCCACGGTGAGCTCTGTCACAGCTCCACTCCCCAGAGCACTCCTATTCACATCCTCTCTCTTCCCTCTCCTTAGACGTCCTGCTCTAACCCCTCCTCCTGTCCAGAACCAGGGCAGCTTCTCTGAAGTCGGGTTCTAGAGCTCCCCCTTCTGGCCTGGAGTCAGGAAAAGTGTTCCATGCTGGTGTTACCTATTGTGGGGACCTCCTCCTGCCTGTGAGGGAGGCAATGCCGCTGTTTCACCTGGACCACTGGGGTGCCACAATACCGCTCATATTTTACACATCTTTATTCCTTCTAAGAGTCATGTTTTTGGTGCAGAAACGTTGGCTGTAAAGACTTAACATGTGCACATACTCTTAGTAATTTTTTTATTGCACTGCTAGAGTGATGCTTTAAATCTATGCCCCCCGTCTTATACTCACCCTCCGACATCTTCACCTTATGGTTGGTCCCCTGCGATTTGTGACCTGCAGGCAGCTATAGTGTTTCATGGAACACACCAGAGGTTCTAACTCAATACAAGTCTAGAGGAGTCTAGTTCTGGCCTCATTCTGGTTCTCATAGACTTTCAATGAGCACTTGTAATGTAACTTCCATTTTCCAGCCAATCAGAAGTTACGGATACAAGAAGGCACCATGTAACGGTACGCCGGTACTATCGGGTTGCAGCAGGCCCCCCATGATAAAGTTGGCAAACCAGGTGCAAAATACCAATGAGACAACTATTCTCAGCCTACCACATCATGGAGGGGGTGGTTGCTGGTATTAGACATGCACAGAAATGAGGTCTGCATAGTGCGCTAGTCACACAGATACGTGTGATGCACAGTGTCTGGCTTTCAGTCTATTGATCATGCATATACTATTAGATCAGGCGGGCTGTCCAGCACTATATAAGTGCACCTCACAGGACAGACGCCCCAATAGCTGACTGGTGCCCTATGCAAACCTTATCTGTGTACATGTCTATACCATCAACCACACCCTCCATGATACAGATGCAATAATGTTTGACACAATTCTTTACCCAGTCTCATGTAATACGGGCCTCACATTTAAACATTACTTTCCATTTCGATGCAATTTATTGCAGACTGCTCCCATCATCATGGTACATCTGGACTCTCACCCTCTTCACTCCACACCACGGTAACCTGCTGCAATCTCATCTTGTCTCTCTTGCCTCGACTCCTATCCCACCCACAAGGATCTGTCCCGAGAAACAATTCAGGCCACCATTAGCCAAAAGTTCCTTTACTACCAGCACTGTGACGACCTGTTTGCCTGAGTATATGTTGAAGTCCTCTACGAACAGTACCGTCAGAGTCAGCAGCCTCCCAGGAAGACCTCCTCAAGGCCAGGGTAGAGGATCAACAAGGAAAGGGTTAATTAAATCCACACATGCCACCACGCTCCTATACTCAGTTTCTGGGGTGACCTAGAAAGTCTGGACGCATTGGTCATGGGTCTATGATCAATTCGTCCAGACCACTTGCTCTTTGCCTTGTGTCACACTGCAGGACTCTCCTGTTAAGCCACACTGCAGGCCCTTTTTATGGACTAAGCACCACCCCATAGGAGTATAAATAATAATAATTAATCTCCATAAGTCACTGGCACCCGGGAGCAGTCTTCAGCTTGATCAGTAGGTGGTCGCAAACATGTTATTACACAAATCAGCTCTACACATAAATGCATAACATTACAGCACATATATGTATACTCTCCAGAGTACAGTGGAGGGGCAGGACCCTAGAGCCTCCTAGATGGGGAGGGCCAGTGCCGGCACTGAAGAGAGTGTAGGTGTATGGACATATAATGTTTGTGGACGCTTCTTTGCATAAGGGGCACCATAGGGGTATAATATTGTATGGAGATCAGGGCTGTGAAGTCAGTAAGCCAAACATCCGGCTCCCTAACACGAAAAAAAACCTTTGATTCTTCTACCTTCATCTCCCGGTGGGAGATCGTGTGGAGCAGCCTGGAACAGGACCTGTAAGCTTCAAAATAGGACCTGGCGTGACGTAAAGAGCGGCATCAGCTGACCGGACCACGTGACCGGAGTGCAGCCGGACATCCCGGAGCTGAAGAGACGCCGCCGTTTACAGCAGAGGCGGCATGAACCGTGGTTGTGCTAGGGGAGCACAACCTGAACAGGTGAGAGGCCATCCCCTCTTCACCTATATTGTAATACTAATTATCACCCACAGGTCCTTCTCATCTGCGCCAATCTGTTCTTTCTTTCTCCAAACATCCAGCTCCGACTCCTTCATTTCAATTTCCCTTAATCCAACTCACAAGTTTACTGACTCCACGACTCCGTCTCCACAACCAAAGCTGTGAAGTCAGTAAGCCAAACCTCTGACTCCAACACCTCAATTTCTCTGAATCCGACTCCGTCTCCACAACCAAAGCTGTGAAGTCAGTAAGCCAAACCTCTGACTCCAACACCTCAATTTCTCTGAATCCGACTCTGACTCCACAACAGGGCTGTGAAGTCAGTAAGCCAACAACACATCCAACTCCTACTCCTCAATTTGCCTGAATACGACTCTGACTCCATAACCAAGGTTATGAATCTGACTCTGTAACCACGGCTGTGAAGTCAGTAAGCCAACACATCCAACTCTGACTCCTCAATTTGCCTGAATACGACTCAGACTCCATAACCAGGGTTATGAATCTGACTCTGTAACCAGGGCTGTGAAGTCAGTGAGCCAAACGTCCAACTCTGAGGATCACAAAGACAGAAGATGAACACGGTCCGCGCTGCTGTATAAAAGTGAAGATGGACCAAATTCTTGGTGGAAGCGGTGTTTATTTCAACGCGTTTCAAGGTCGTCCCAGCCCCTTCTTCAGGAATACAGACTAGCAAGATACAAAACTCATAGCTATATACATAGCTATACATATTGCTCCTTTGGGTTATATGTGCATGTCCCAAATGTACTGGATATGAACTAACATGGTTTTTAAATGAACATTCCTGATGATATGAATTTGCTCAAAATCTATATAAACCACATATTATTATTATTATTATTATTTATAGAGCACCATTCATTCCATGGTGCTGTACATGAGGAAGGGTTACATACAGACAAGTTACAAATATAATGGACAAAGTGACAGACTGATACAGAGAGGAGAGGGGACCCTACCCTTGCAGGCTTACATTCTACAGGGCAGTGGGGAGGGAGACAGTAGGTTGAGTCTGCTCGGGTGGTGCTGGAGTGCCAGGTCCGGTGGTGGTGGAGCGCCGGGTCCAGTGGTGGTGAGGTGTCAATGTGGTCATTGCAGGTTGTAGGCTGTTCTGAAGAGATGGGTTTTCAGGTTCCGCTTGAAGGTTCTGAGTGTAGGGGACAGTCGGACATGATGGGGTGCAGAGTTCCAGAGGATGGGGGATGCTCGGCGAAAGTCTTGCAGGCGGTTAGATGAGGAACGTACAAGTGTGGAGGAAAGAAGGAGGTCTTGGGAGGATCAAAGATTACGAGTTGGTTGATATCGGGAGATTAGTTCAGAGATATATGGGGGGGACAGATTGTGGAAGGCTTTGTAAGTCAGTGTTAGTAGTTTGAATTGGATATGCTGAGAATTGGGAGACAGTGGAGGGATTTGCAGAGGGGAGGAGTGGGGCAATAGCGAGGAGAGAGGTGGGTTAGTCGGGCAGTAGAGTCAAAGACATATTAGAGAGGTGCAAGAGTGTTAGCAGGGAGGCTGCAGAGGATGAGGTTGCAGTAGTCAAGGCGGGAGATAATGAGGGCATGCATTAGTAGTTTATATAGAGGTTTTTATGTTCTTAATTTTACAAATAATTTTTTAAATCATTGTATATTTTTTAGAAAGGACTTTTATAAGGTTTTAGATGTATGACTTTTAAATAAAAATTGTTAAATAGGTTATAACTTTTAATTATTAATACAAATATAAATGGAAATAAAGTTTTCAGAAAAATAGGCATGAGTCCAACAATAATAGCCTTTCTTATAGGACGGTCACATTAGGGATTGTCATCCAGGTTGATACTGGGATAAATCCTGATTAACACAATTCTCATACTTGTAACATAATTTAACTGGCCCAATGGTGTTATACACGATGTGAATGGGACGTGTGGAGTCCGACACGTTCTTTTATTGTTTGAGTTCGAGTATGTAGTGATCCGATGTCAGAATATTTTAGCTTATAGTTTCAATTAACTTTTATTTTTTTAATTTATTATATATATTGTGTAGTGATGTTTATAGTATTATTAATTTCCTTCATCATTATATTCATTCATATTATTGTATATACAGATCCCCACTCTGATGTCAGTGAGTCCTCCCCTGACACGCCATGAACATGTGGTGGATTACTATTGGCCTTTGTATGTAGATAGCTATGAGTTTTGTATCTTGCTGGTCTGTATTATGGTGTAATCCTGAAGAAGGGGCTGGGACAGCCTGGAAACGCATTAAAATAAACACCGCTTCCACCAAGAATGGGGTCTATCTTCACTTTTATACAGCAGCGCGGACCGTGTTCATCTTCTGTCTTTGTGATCTTTGGAGTTGGATGTTTGGCTTACTGACTTCACAGCCCTTGTTGTGGATCGTATTGATCTTCTGTCTTTGTGATCCTTTGCGTTTACTTGACCATTCACGAGGAATGGTGGATCCAGCAACAGCTGTATAAGGCGATAATACCGTTTGTGGGTCGGACAACCGGACAAGGTGAGCAATATCTCACAGAATATTGACAGCATTTAAAGGAGATAAGACCATGTTGCGCCCTTGTCTGCCCCTGCCCAACTCCGATTCTGACTCCTTCACTTTCCTGAATCCGACTTCGACTCTACAAAAATGGACACCAACTTCACGACTCCAACTCCACAGCCCTGGTGGTGATGCACTATGGGAGCATCTCCTTTAATGACAATCCTACTGTGTATATAAGGAGCTAAGAGTGTTTAATTTTGTGCATCGTTTTGCATGGATACCATCAAATGGGTAATAAATAGTGTGGAACATTGAGGTGCTTCATTAGGGACACTATGTTTGTGTGGTCGCAAGGGTGTGGCTTAGGTTCCAAAGAAACCTTTTGCTTTACGTGGTTACTCTCCAGGGGTTGTCACTTCTTCTTGTCTTTAAGACTTCATGGGTGGGATCTAACCACAATGATCCATATCCCAAAAACTTTTCTGGAACTCAATGTATTCAGGAGGCCGTAATAGCACAAGATATATATGAAAGATGTAGAGCTTAACCACCCTACATGAGATGCCGTGAAGTGGCGGGGTGGCTCAAAGAATTGATCAATTGTTTGCTATATATCTCAGTTTTAAAGTACAGTTAGAAATTAATAAGTGCACATGCACTTTTTGTACTGCAGGCTGACCATAGGCAGCGCTGGCTTCTTGGCTTTTTTATGTAATAATCCAGCACCTCCCAGTCTCAGATTGAACAGCTGATTTATCCATGAACACACCAACAGCTCAGCACTCTCCAGCACTAGATTGAACAACTGAGCTGTCACTCACCAAACTGACAGCTCAGCACATCCCTGATTCCATAGAGCAGCAAATTGTCACTTATTGTGTCAAAAACACACTCAGTGGAGCAATCATGACACAACCCATGGTACACTAGTGTTCAAAATAATAGCAGTCTAATATGACTAACTAGATTATTCAATGTTTTTGGTATAAATTATATCACCACATGTCACACAATTTACCGGTTGGTGCAGTAGATTCTTAGAAAACCAATAGACTCAGCATTCATGATGTGCATGGTATTCAGTCTGTGTATTTGCTTAACTAATTGAAAGTGGGTGTGTTCAAAATAATAGCAGTGTGGAGATCAATTAGTGCGGTCAATCATTCTGTGAAGAAACAGGTGTGAATCAGGTGGCCCTTATATAAGGGTGAAGCCAGCACATGTGGTACATGTATTTAGCCTTGAAAGCCTGAGAAATATGGGTAGATCGAGACATTGTTCAGAAGAACAGAAGACTTTGATTAAAAAGTTGATCGGAGAGGGTAACACTTATAAAGAAGTGCAGACAGTGATCGGCTGTTCAGCTACAATGATCTCCAATGCTTTAAATTGGTAAACAAAACCAGAGAGACGTGGAAGAAAAGCGTTTTGCTGCTGTACTCACTAGCCAGGGCTTAGGTACATGATCACGCATGGAAGGAAGGACCCTTGTAGGGAGGATAGGGAAGCAGGGTTCAACCTCAGGTGAGTGTTTAGGGGGTCACCCCTTGTCCCTGGTTTTACACTTGTTATGCGCTGTACTTTGGGCATCTCCTCGCTCTGTCATAACAGGGGTCTGATTAATCTATAGGGTCTTGTCTGAAGCCCAGCTTTGGGTCTGAATATATTTCAGAGTCTGGTCTGGCCTGGGCAGTGGCGTAACATGAAGCTTAGGGGTCCCTGATGCGAAAGCTCCAACGGGGCCAACAATTATTGCAAATGTTTAATAGCATTAGTCTTTTTCTATGGGCCAAAGGGACTTTTGGCCTTCCCCCCCTAGGTTCTAGGGCCCGGGTGCAATTGCAACCCCTGCACCTGTTGTAGTTACGCCCCTCGTAGGGCAGATAGTAGCGGTCTTGGCTCATCTTTTTTAAACCCATTTAAAGGATATTAATACTTTTACCCTGATGCGCTGTAAGGACAGACCTCCCCCTGTGCAATAAATTAGTATTAACTTATCTGGCTGCACATTTTTTTCTTTATGACAATTTAGACGTATTTTTTGGTATAAAATCTCCAACTGTTTCATGTCCGATGTAATAAACAAAGGCCGTGTGCTCCATCCCCACAGTGCGGAGTTATCTCTGCTGCCCCCTACTGGTCAATGCAACACTTTGCAGTTATCACAAACTATAGGTCCCTTTAACTTTGGTCATGAAAGATGGGATCTTTTATGGGGATCTACCCATGAAAAAAAATCTGATGCCATCTTACCCCTATGTGTTGCCAGGAGGGAAGATAGAGATGACATTTTTCCTCGGAGGCATACAGGCTATAGAGGCAGCCCACACTACCGCTAGGGGGTTCATAGTATAAAAGGGGGCTTTCATGCTGGGACTGAAATTATATTTATTGTGATTTTCACATGCCTCTAGATGGCCATCAGCGCATGCAACTGCTATGGCCTCATTAAAAGAAGGTCAGTTTTAACCCTATAGTAGTAGTCGATACATGACAGTATGGCGATTCCTCTGCTCAATGTATTTAGGGCACAATGAGTGTTTCTAGTCATTTGCCAAATTACAAAGTGATGGACGGATGATTATGGTCTTTAATGTATTTCAGGACAGAAAAAAGGCAAAGATTTTGCCGAAGAGTTGATATTTTAATCAAAAATGTAATTATAGATGCCATGAGCATAATCAATAAAATTGGCACAAATCACATCTAAAGTAAAGTGAGGTCCAGCACCAAAATCAAATTCTTGTCATTATTTCCGAAAATTAAAACATGGTGAAGTTAAAACAGTGCAGAAACTCTGACGCGTTTTGGACGGAAGACTTCATCCATCTGAATTAGGTTCTGTTGTGTCCCATGAATGGGAACAATCCATTGTGTGTTTTCTATGCTATGTATTTCTAAGCTCTGCCTTTAGTAGTTTATCCCTGCCTCCCTCCTGTAGTTGATGATGTTGGCTTGCTTCTCCCTTCTTCCCCATTATTATTCTGCTGCAGCCATCTATTGAGGACACATGCTATACTGCTCTTATTTGGATTACTCTTTCTACCTGTTGTATCGTACTACACAAGGTTTCAGTGGAATTCACCTCTTTCTCCTGGACTCTTATTTCAAGTCGGTGTGGTTGAGTTGGAACTATCTGAGGACGCATCGCATGTGAGTACAACAATCATCCAGTTAACTAAGGGATTGATAATTAAGGATTTAGAGGCTCATACTGCGTTGAAGAGTCAGAATAGGCTTCGTCTAGTCTGATGGGCTATTCTTCCAGGGTCCATGCCACCTTCCATCCCTGGTTATCATGCTTCAGTGGGCATGATAACCTAATGTTCAACCACTGCCCCTCCTGTGTAAATGCTAAAATAGGTTGCTTCTAGGTATGACACGCCGGCCCTGTCTATTTCCGGTCCTGCACATTATGCTTTTGTGCTTGGCGTATCTTGCTGGCCGGAAATGGTTGCATTCTGTGAATTGTGGGGAAGTATTGGGTGTACTTGTTGGCTTCAGAATGTGCAGGGCACATGATTAGGAGTCGGCAAGTACATTCAAGGTTCAAAGATGCATAGTACTGGAAGTACTGGAGGTTCAAAGATGCACAGTTCCTGCAGCTGCATCCCCCTCCTCCTCCCACTTTACTCAATGTCTTTACTGTTTATTGAAGGCTGAGTTTTTTAGTAAATAAAGAAATCTGGTGGCTTCCTTTGGGTGTTTTCACATCTATGTGCTCCATGCGCTAGGCTGCCCTGCACCAGCGCAAAAGCAAGCGCAGGGGCATTTAGGGGCTTGGGCAGCCTAGTGCAGGGACGCATAGATGCCCTGCATTAGCGCTCAGCTGCGCTCGGTGCCCCAATTATAATTGGCCGTTTCCGGGTGCTAAGTGACAGGCGCATGCGCCGTGCGCTCTGCCACTTTCACTTGCGATTCTCACTATACAGAGCGCGCGCTCAGCTGTGCTCGGCCATAGGCTATAATGGGGGCACCAAGAGCAGCTGAGCTCTAATGCAGGGCATCTATGCGTCCCTCCGCTAGGCTGCCCAAGCCCCTAAATGCCCCTGCGCTTGCATTTGCGCTGGCGCAGGCAGGTAGAGCAGCCTAGCGCAGGGATGTCATAGATGTGATACAGGCCTGTCTCTTCAAAGCTATTCTACAAAGGTTCCATGCAATCTTATGCCAAGAATATCCTTATCTCCAGATATGCATCCTACACTTTACACTTCTTATACTTAATATAAAAGATAGCTTTGAGCTCCAAAGAAAAGATTTCCTTTGGCTCTTCTGTATTATACCAAGTACAATGTGCGCTCTTATTTATTATCTTGGAAGAATTGTTGATTTGATATAATTTATGTTGTGTAGAGCGGCGGCAGCTCAGAAGATATGTGAAAATGATACAACACAATGTGCTCCGGCTGCAGAGATCAAACCTTCTCTAAACATAAGAGAAGATCCAAGAGATTGATTCAAAGTTCACAAAAGGTGCGGAAAACTTTCAAAGAAGTTGGTCGGGGGCAGACGGCTGCGATGTGGCATATTCTCCATAATAATAAAGGGCGATGGTAAGTAACAGGAGACGCAACAAAGACATCAAGCACCCGACGCCCACTCCATCACTTCAAAAACCGCCCAACGGCAGCAGGAGGAGATGAGAGAGAGTCAGGTGCCGACATGAACAAAGAAAATTATAAAAATTATTAAAAAGTAATTTCATCAGGACTTCTCTGTTATAAGCACCAATAATGACATATTGCCTTCTGATTAACTCTTTGCTACGAATGCCGAGGCAAACGAGGAGTGGACCACAGAGAGAACTGCGACAGCTGACTCGCAAGGCAGATCATGCAGGGACCGACACAGGTACAGTCTCTGGTGCAAGCAGGTGATTATCTCAGCACAGGAGATGTGGTATGATCAGACCATGTCCCTGTACAGTCAGACACATCCATTACACAGCACATAGCAGGGACACATATATAAGATTATCTCAGCACAGGAGATGTGGTATGATCAGACCATGTCCCTGTACAGTCAGACACATCCATTACACAGTACATAGCAGAGACACATATATAAGATTATCTCAGCACAGTAGATGTGGTATGATCAGACCATGTCCCTGTACAGTCAGACACATCCATTACACAGCACATAGCAGGGACACATATATAAGATTATCTCAGCACAGGAGATGTGGTATGATCAGACCATGTCCCTGTACAGTCAGACACATCCATTACACAGTACATAGGAAGGACACATATAAGATTATCTCAGCACAGGAGATGTGGTATGATCAGACCATGTCCCTGTACAGTCAGACACATCCATTACACAGTACATAGGAAGGACACATATATAAGATTATCTCAGCACAGGAGATGTGGTATGATCAGACCATGGTCCTGTATGGTCAGACACATCCATTACACAGTACATAGCTGGGACACATATATAAGATTATCTCAGCACAGGAGATATGGTATGATCAGACCATGTCCCTGTACAGTCAGACACATCCATTACACAGTACATAGCAGGGACACATATATAAGATTATCTCAGCACAGGAGATGTGGTATGATCAGACCATGTCCCTGTACAGTCAGACACATCCATTACACAGTACATAGCAGAGACACATATATAAGATTATCTCAGCACAGGAGATGTGGTATGATCAGACCATGTCCCTGTACAGTCAGACACATCCATTACACAGTACATAGCAGGGACACATATATAAGATTATCTCAGCACAGGAGATGTGGTTTGATCAGACCATGTCCCTGTACGGTCAGGCACATCCATTACACAGTACATAGCAGGGACACATATAGAAGATTATCTCAGCACAGGAGATGTGGTATGATCAGACCATGTCCCTGTACAGTCAGACACATCCATTACACAGAACATAGCAGGGACACATAGATAAGATTATTTCAGAACAGGAGATATGGTATGATCAGACTATGTCCCTGTACGGTCAGACACATCCATTACATAGTACATAGCAGGGACACATATATAAGATTATCTCAGCACAGGAGATGTGGTATGATCAGACCATGTCCCTGTACAGTCAGACACATCCATTGCACAGTACATAGCAGGGACACATATATAAGATTATCTCAGCACAGGAGATGTGGTATGATCAGACCATGTCCCTGTACAGTCAGACACATCCATTACACAGTACATAGCAGGGACACATAAGATTATCTCAGCACAGGAACATTTTTTAAACATCCAATTGTGGAAATTATTATTATTCCAAGATCGATTGATTAAAATCAACTATGTTTCTGGAAACAATCTTTAAAGCTCCTAAACTTGAGCAGATCTGATGGCGAGGTCTCGGTCACCACTGGAGATTTTGATGCAGTTTTTTTAAAGACAAAACCAATGAATTCAATAAGAATGAGACCTTTTTTTTTATGTTTCTCATTATTTTGTGGTTCCACTTTTGTGTAAAAAAACTGTATGAAAAGCATAGACTGCTTAGAAAAAATCTCTGCATGGACAGGGGTAATAAGGGTATGTGCGCACTGGCCGGGTTATGGCCGTTTTATCAGCGGAAACCGCCGGTCGGTTTTCATTAGTTTTATGTAAATTTATGTTAATCCAAACCGGCGTTTGGATTAACATTAAAACCAATGAAAACCGACGCCCAATGTGCACACACCGGCGGTTTCCACATGCTCATCTGTTGCTAAACCGCAGGTTTCCCAGCGGTTTAGCAAAGAATGAGCTTGTTCTATAAACCGCCGGTTCTTCAGCGGCTGCAAGCAGAATCATGTACTGCTTCCAGCCGCTGCAGAACCGCCGGCGAGAACACGCTGTGCAACCGCCCGGCTCCCGCCCGTCACCCGCCCGTCACCCCCGCACATACCCGCCAGGATGCCGGTGGACGGCTCCGGAGCTTCCTGGCGGGTCCTCCCAGCCGCCGCCGCCACTAACCCGCCCCCCGTGTGCACATACCCTAAAGGAGTGTTAAGTTGTCCAAGTCCACAAATTTTTACAGGTGTTACTTTATTGTTGTGTAGAATGTTACTTTAAATATAGCTAAATTCCAAGCCCAATATGAAGACAACTAGGCGGGGTCTCGATTGTATCGCATCGGGTGATTCTAGAACGTGTGCAATTATACATTAGTCCAACTGCTCCCACTACTAATCACAGTGACACGGCCGTGGGGTATCCAGTCCCGGGCGTCGATGCAAGGGGGATGTGACTGGGGCCCTGGTGGTCGCTTAAAAGAGTCAATAAAAATAATAAAAATAGTTTGTGACGCCACCTACAATTCCAGTATGGTTACCGATGCTGCTGTTCAGACCTCCAGGGTGATGTATGGGCAGCAAGATGGTTACGCTCCTGACACACCCAAGGGTCTATGGGAACTTGGAACCAGGACTTGGAGTTGGAGGGATGTCACTGGTGGCCTGCCCGGACCCGTAGCCCTGATGGGGAATTGTAGAAAGGGAATGAAAGAGAGAGAGAAAAAAAAAAAAAAAAAGTTTGTCGTGACACCACCTGCAGATCCTGGTGATGTTCACCAGCGCCGCTGTCAGACCGCCGGGGACAATGGTATTGCAGCTTGGGTGGTGTGGCTCACTGCAGGTGGAGCCGGGTCCCCGGGGCAGGATAGCACTGCACTTGTTGTCGTAGTGTTTGTTGTAGGCAGCGCAGCCGCGCAGCGGTTTTTGTAGAAAGGAGACACAGAGGCCTTATGGCTCTGTACGGGTACTTTACTGAAACCGATTCAGGTTACAGTTTGCACAGTCTTTGAAGGGGTAGCTGGCCGGGTAGTCACTGAGGAGGGTAAAGTTTCTTTGAGGCTCCCGTACAATACCTTCTTTTGTCTTTCCTACATCCCGCTGCCTTTATTTGCGCCTCCTCACTATCCTTGCGCTGCCCTGCACAGCCCGCTTGTCTACCAGGCCCGTTGGGTGCTATGAGGTACCCTTCTTCTCTCTAAGGGGCTCAACCTGGTTTGGGTGATCCTGGTGGGGCTGCACGTTCTGGACAGGGATGTCGGGGTTACTAAACTAACCCACGACTGGCCGATGTTGATGGCTCAGGGGTGAACTCGCCTGCACCATTCCTTAGAGCGGGCACTCCATTGGTGGACTAGGATTCCCCCGGAATATGGAAGGTCTGGCACGGGGTTTCCTTTCTTTTTCTGGGCCACCTTTTCCTCTCTCAGGCGCCCTCCCTGGGTGACCCCTCTAGCACCCCCTCATTGTTTCTTTCCCCAGTACAGACTAAATCCAACTGTCTGACTCCCCTCTTTTCTCCTTTTTCCTAACTCTCCTCCCCCCGAGACCGGTTACCCTGGTAACAGGTTGCCAATCAGTCCCCTAGTCTAGGTGTAAGGTTGCCGGGGTGGGAGCCTCAGGTTAACTTTACACTCTCCAATGACAGGAATACTGCACACTCAGTCATGGGTGCAGTACCCCTACTGTGGCGCACTGACCAGTGGGGCGCTACACTCCCTGTAGGTGGAGAGGGATCCCCGGGGCAGTTGTGGTATATAAAAATTGCAGGACAGTGTGGCGCCCCTGCGATCAGGAGGCCACATAGGTAACTGCAGCCAGGTAGGAGGAAAGACAGTTGCACCACAACACCCTCACAGACACCCCACAACCACAAGAGAGCAGCACCCAACCCGGAGCCCGGGAACTCTAGGCGGGCAAGGGTGGTTGGTTTACAGACAGTGGGTGGGCCAAGCAAGCAAGTCAGTGACAGAGGGTAGATATAGAGAAGGGGAGGGGAAGAGTCAGTAGGCCGGTGTAGGCTGAGATGCAAAGACAGAAGCACATGTCCTGGAAGAGTGGGGTGAAGAGCGCAGATCTGAAGAGCCGTGTGAGCCACAGAGAGAAAGCCCATCCGGAGCCAGCACCCCAGGAGTGTGAGGAACGAGAGGACCAGTAGCACTGGGTCCTAGAAACACGGCTGAGACGGCAGACTGCAGGCGGAGTAGCCCTCCTATTGAACCCAAAGCCTGGTAGAGCCTCACCCAGGAGGACTATTGGAGGCTAGGCTAGCAGCAGAGTGTCGGCTCTGGCGGGGACCATTGATCCACCCGGCATCCCCAGACAACCGACGGGGGACTCTAGCTACAAGTTAGGGTTCCTACCTCAAAGGACGGGTAGCTCAGTGGCAACCATGAGGGCCCACAGGGGTCCGAGCCACCGCCATAACGTCCGGAGACACAAACCAAGTAAAAGAGAGAGTAAAAGCCTGGAAAGGACAGAGAAAGAGTGAGGGGTCATAGAAAGGAGCAACCTGGCTGCAGGGAGTAAAGGAACCCGGAGAGGAGAGTGGTGCCCGTGTAAGACTTGTGCTGTAAACTGTGACTGGAACTGTGACTAAGCTGTTATGCTGGAAAAGCTGAGAAGTAAACACGGTGAACCCTGCCTCTGACTCCCTAGCATGATTCTGCCTGCACATGATTCCCTCCAACAGGTCTGCAGAGGATTACAACCTGAAGAGCCACAGCCTGTCAGCTCAGAACGCTGAAGGAAGAATTCTGCAGCATCAGGACAGTAAGTGCACTGCACCCATCACCAGGCCTGCACACTACAGCATAGACTTTATCATCACTGCCCCGGGGGAACCCAGTTCTACCTGCGGAGAACTATTCCATCCTTAGCTGTGATAACATCATCCCCGGAGGTTCTGCAGCAGCGGTGGTCCCACTATTGACCACAAGCCGTGGGTGGCGTCATGACTGACATTATCCCTGTAAATATTCCCCTTATTATTGCCAGGGCCCGGGACACAGTCTGGACCAGGACCACCCGTGACATCCCCCAGTAGCGACCCGGTCCGGTACCGAGTACCCCCGTTCCAGTGGGCTCGACAACAGTCTATGGAGGGAGCAAGATCAAGGCTAACAATAACAGTCACACACAGGGTTGATGTTTCCATACCTTTTACTGATGTTGCAGGTATAGTCCAGGGTACAGTCTCTGATGGTACGGGTCCGGGTGGTCTGGTAACAGTTCAGGATCTCCACACTTGCCGAGTTATGAGGCCTCCTTGCTGCGTTGTGTGTGTCTTGGTCCCAGGCTGGATGAACCTAAGCCCTGACCCTCTCTTGTAGTCCTCACTTGTATGGCAGGCGGTGAGAGGTCTGCTGCAAGCACCGCTGTATCCACTACAGTCCCTGGCTCTGCTAAGTGCTGCTGTGGCCAGGAGACCTGAAGTCTGCCTGGCCTTCGGTCTTTACTGCTGGGATGTCAGGTCCCTTGCAGTCACGGACTCCGGTGTCCAGTTTCAGGCGCTATGGCTCCACTCCTCCAGCTACTACTACTCCTTGCCTCCGACCCTCACTCTAGGATCCCTCACGCAGGTTAATGGTGCTCACTTGTAGGGCTTAGCACAGCTCCATCACCAGATTGTCTTCACAGCCCTCCCTGGAACTTCTCTAACTAACTTTGCCTCCAAGCCTGAATTTATAGGGGATCTTGCCTGAACTCGGCTTGTAGAGTCCCCCCCCTTCAGGTCTGGAGTGGAAGGTGTTGTGTGTAGGCTTACCTGATGTGGAGATCCTTCTCTGTCCCAGGTGTATCTGTGGCAGCCGAACCCTGGGTGCCAGTACAGCACCACCAAGGGTGAGGGGACCTCAGTGCTGCACAGGGTGGCGGTGGCTTGGTAGGCGCTGCTGCTTGGCATCCCACTGTGCGCCTTCTCTCCTCTTGTTCTGTCACTACCCCCTCTGCGTTCTCTCTTTCGCCGTGCGCTCTCTCTCCCCCCTGAGCGCTCTCTGTTGCCCCTGTGCATTTTGTCTTCCCTTGTGCTGTATCTTTCCCCTGTACACTCTCTTTACACTTGTGCTGTCTCTCTCCCCTGTGTGATCTCTCTCCCCTTGTGCTGTATCTCCTCACTGTGCGGTCTTTCCTCTCCCTGTGCCCTTTCTCACCCCCGTTTGCTCTCTCTCCTCCCTGTATGTCCTCTCTTCTCCCAGTATGCTCTCTCCCTTATGTGCTCTCTCTTCCACCTGTGCACTTTTTTTCCCCTAGTGCTGTGTCTCCACCGTGTGCACTCCTTCCCCTTGTGCTTTCTCTCCCCCTGTGCACTCTTTTTTTCCCGTGCACTCTCTCCCCCCTGTGCTCTCTCTTCCCGTGCACTCTCTTCACCATGTGCCTCTCTTCCCTTGTGCACTCTCTCCCCCTGTGCACTCTCTCTCCTCTTGTGCTGTCTCTCCTCCCTGTTTGTTCTCTCTTCCCCCAGTGTGCTCTCTCTTTCCCGTGTGCTCTCTTCCCACTGTGCGCTCTCGCCCCTTGTGCTATCTCTCCCCTGTACATGCTTTCACCCCCCTGTTCACTCGCTCTTCTCCTATGTGCTCTCTCTCCCCCCATACGCACTCTCTTCCCCATGTGCGCTCTCTTCCCCTATGCACTCCCTCTCCCTTGTGCTATTTCTCGCCCTGTGCTCTTTCTGCTCCCCCGTTGTGCACTGTCTCACCCACCCCTGTGTTATGTCTTTTTCCCCCATATGCTGAGGAGCAGCAGCAGGATGGATTCATCTCAAGGGTATGACGGAGGGAACCCAGGCGATAATGAATGGCTGCGCTGTGGCAAGTGTCCTGGACTGCATGGGCCTCATCACAGATGTCTATTGGTGGAGTTGTTTTCTTTGAATGATCAACCAACTTTATGGTTTTCTTTACATTTCAGCTTACCTGTGATTTTCCAGTTTAACTGTAATTTACACAATGTCCTACAGGTGGCGCTGTTTTGGGACAAACTTACAGACAGACAGACAGACTGGATGGGGCTTTTATGAAGACAAAAGGTAGTGATTTACAAGTTTACCATATCTGCTGTCTGCTACAGTTAATCTTCATTTTCTTACTCTTTGATATAATGTATTAGAGTTTCTTTCTGATTATAATCATTAAACCTGGTGTGGGCCGAGCGGACGCCCCCGACCATGATTATTTACAGAGATATGGAAACAATCCAGTTTGTGCTATAATTTACCTAAAAGCTGATGCAGAATTCTTGTACCATAAAGTATGGGTCTCTGGTGATGTAACTTCGGTGCCAAATATCCTCTGGTCTGATGTCAAATACACATGGAAAATATGTCCGAGCAGGATATATAGGCAACAAGTGACGAGACGCTGGAGACCGTGATACATTACACCCACCCTGCACTGGAAATCTGCTCCAGCATTTAGAAAACCATTAATTACACAATTTTCAGTGTTACTAAAATATACATATATAATCAGTGCTTTTTTGTGGGGTACAAAATCTGAAGATCGGCAATACATACCGGTACGGCGTACCGGATAATCTAAAGAGCAGCACTGACCTGCTGTGTCACAGGCTGTGTGTAGTACAGCACAGTTTCCCTCAGCGCCGGAGGACCTGCGATGATGTCACAACATGTGACTCGGGTGGACGGAGTTTTGCCCATAGGGAAAGAAGATGGAGGAGGACGACTAATGCAGGCAGCAGTGCAGGGTATGTGACAACAGCACTGACAGACTGTCAATGACAGTGACTGTGATGAGTGCAGAGGGCGGCAGCATGCAGGGGGAGAGGATGCAGGGGGGATAGAGATCAGGACAGGCAGGGTATGGAGAAATTGAGACAAGAGGGATGGAGGATGGAGAGATCAGGGGGATGGAGGATGAAAGGAACAGGGGGATGGAGGATGAATTGAAAGGACCCGGAGCAAGGGGATGGAGAGACCAGGGGGATGAAGAATGGAGGGAGCAGGAGGATGGAGGGAACAGGGGGATGAAGGATGAAAGGAGCAGGGGAATAGAGGATGAAAAGAGCAGGGGGATGGAGGATGAAGGAGCAGGGGGTTGGAGAATGGAGGGAGCGTTGGATGGAGCGAACAGGGGGATGGAGAGATCAGGTGGATGGAGGATGGAGAGACCTGGAGGATGGAGGATGGGGAGACCAGGGGGATGAGGATAGAGACTAAGGGATGGAGGATGGAGAGACCAGGGGAATGGAGAATGGAGGGAGCATGGGGATGGAGGATGGAAGGAGCAGGGGGATGGAGGATGGAGAGCTGTCAGTTGCCTGACAGCAACCCCCCCCCCGCTCTTGCCTCGGGTATGCGTGCCAGGAAATATTTTTTTACAAAAAAGCACTGTATATAATTACTATAATACTGCCCCTATGTACAAGAATATAACTACTATAATACTGCCCCTATATACAAGAATATAACTACTATAATACTGCCTCTATATACAAGAATATAACACTATAATACGCCTATAACAAATTAATACTATATGCTCCTATGTACAAGAATATAATACTACTATAATACTGCTCCTATATACAATAATATAACTACTATAATACTGCTCCTATGTACAAGAATATAACTACTATAATACTGCTCCTATGTACAAGAATATAACTACTATAATACTGCCCTATGTACAAGAATATAACTACTATAATACTGCCTCTATGTACAAGAATATAACTACTATAATACTGCTCCTATGTACAAGAATATAACTACTATAATACTGCCCTATGTACAAGAATATAACTACTATAATACTGCCCTATGTACAAGAATATAACTACTATAATACTGCCTCTATGTACAAGAATATAACTACTATAATACTGCCCTATATACAAGAATATAACTACTATAATACTGCTCCTATATACAAGAATATAACTACTATAATACTGCCCCTATATACAAGAATATAACTACTATAATACTGCCCCTATGTACAAGAATAAACTACTATAATACTGCCCCTATGTACAAGAATATAACTACTATAATACTGCCCCTATATACAAGAATATAACTACTATAATACTGCCCCTATGTACAAGAATATAACTACTATAATACTGCTCCTATGTACAAGAATATAACTACTATAATACTGCTCCTATGTACAAGAATATAACTACTATAATACTGCCCCTATGTACAAGAATATAACTATTATAATACTGCCCTATGTACAAGGGAATATACTACTATAATACTGCTCCTATATACAAGAATATAACTACTATAATACTGCCCATGTACAAGAATATAACTACTATAATACTGCCTCCTATGTACAAGAATATAACTACTATAATACTGCTCCTATGTACAAGAATATAACTACTATAATACTGCCCCTATATACAAGAATATAACTACTATAATACTGCCCCTATATACAAGAATATAACTACTATAATACTGCCCCTATGTACAAGAATATAACTACTATAATACTGCCCCTATGTACAAGAATATAACTACTATAATACTGCCCTTATATACAAGAATATAACTACTATAATACTGCCCCTATGTACAAGAATATAACTACTATAATACTGCCCCTATATACAAGAATATAACTACTATAATACTGCCCCTATGTACAAGAATATAACTACTATAATACTGCCCCTATATACAAGAATATAACTACTATAATACTGCCTCTATGTACAAGAATATAACTATTATAATACTGCTCCTATGTACAGGAATATACCTACTATAATACTGCTCCTATATACAAGAATATAACTACTATAATACTGCCCCATGTACAAGAATATAACTACTATAATACTCCTCCTATGTACAAGAATATAACTACTATAATACTGCTCCTATGTACAAGAATATAACTACTATAATACTGCCCCCTATATACAAGAATATAACTACTATAATACTGCCCCTATATACAAGACTATAACTACTATAATACTGCCCCTCTGTACAAGAATATAACTACTATAATACTGCCCCTATGTACAAGAATATAACTACTATAATACTGCTCCCTATGTACAAGAATATAACTACTATAATACTGCCCCTATGTACAAGAATATAACTATTATAATACTGCTCCTATGTACAGGAATATACCTACTATAATACTTTTCCTATATACAAGAATATAACTACTATAATACTGCCCCATGTACAAGAATATAACTACTATAATACTCCTCCTATGTACAAGAATATAATTACTATAATACTGCTCCTATGTACAAGAATATAACTACTATAATACTGCCCCCTATATACAAGAATATAACTACTATAATACAACCCCTATATAAAAGACTATAACTACTATAATACTGCCCCTCTGTACAAGAATATAACTACTATAATACTGCCCCTATGTACAAGAATATAACTACTATATTACTGCTCCCTATGTACAAGAATATAACTACTATAATACTGCTCCTATGTACAAGAATATAACTACTATAATACTGCCCCCTATATACAAGAATATAACTACTATAATACTGCCCCTATGTACAAGAATATAACTACTATAATACTGCCCTTATATACAAGAATATAACTACTATAATACTGCTCCTATGTACAGGAATATAAGTACTATAATACTGCTCCTATGTACAAGACTATAACTACTATAATACTGCCCTATATACAAGAATATAACTACTATAATACTGCCCCTATGTACAAGAATATAACTACTATAATACTGCCCCTATGTACAAGAATATAACTACTATAATACTGCCCCTATATACAAGAATATAACTACTATAATACTGCCCTATGTACAAGAATATAACTACTATAATACTGCCCCTATATACAAGAATTTAACTACTATAATACTGCCTCTATGTACAAGAATATAACTATTATAATACTGCTCCTATGTACAGGAATATACCTACTATAATACTGCTCCCTATATACAAGAATATAACTACTATAATACTGCCCCATGTACAAGAATATAACTACTATAATACTCCTCCTATGTACAAGAATATAACTACTATAATACTGCTCCTATGTACAAGAATATAACTACTATAATACTGCCCCCTATATACAAGAATATAACTACTATAATACTGCTCCTATGTACAAGAATATAACTACTATAATACTGCTCCCTATGTACAAGAATATAACTACTATAATACTGCACCTATGTACAAGAATAAAACTACTATAATACTGCCCCTATGTACAAGAATATAACTACTATAATACTGCCCCTATGTACAAGAATATAACTACTATAATACTGCTCCCTATGTACAAGAATATAACTACTATAATACTGCCCCTATATACAAGAATATAACTACTATAATACTTCCCCTATGTACAAGAATATAACTACTATAATACTGCTCCTATGTACAAGAATATAACTACTATAATACTGCTCCTATGTACAAGAATATAACTACTATAATACAGCTCCTATGTACAAGAATATAACTATATAATACTGCCCCTATATACAAGAATATAACTACTATAATACTGCCCATATGTACAAGAACATAACTATTATAATACTGCTCCTATATACAAGAATATAACTACTATAATACTGCTCCTATATACAAGAATATAACTACTATAATACTGCTCCTATGTACAAGAATATAACTATTATAATACTGCCCCTATATACAAGAATATAACTACTGTAATACTGTCCCTATGTACACGAATATAACTACTATAATACTGCTCCTATTACAAGAATATAACTACTATAATACTGCCCCTATGTACAAGAATATAACTACTATAATACTGCTCCTATGTACAAGAATATAACTACTATAATACTGCCCCTATGTACAAGAATATAACTACTATAATACTGCCCTATGTACAAGAATAATAACTACTATAATACTGCTCCTATATACAAGAATATAATCTACTATAATACTGCTCCTATATACAAGAATATATCTACTATAATACTGCCCCTATGTACAAGAATATAACTACTATAATACTGCCCCTATGTACAAGAATATAACTACTATAATACTGCTCCTATATACAAGAATATATCTACTATAATACTGCTCCTATATACAAGAATATATCTACTATAATACTGCCCCTATGTACAAGAATATAACTACTATAATACTGCTCCTATGTACAAGAATATAACTACTATAATACTGCCCCTATGTACAAGAATATAACTACTATAATACTGCCCTATGTACAAGAATATAACTACTATAATACTGCTCCTATGTACAAGAGAATATAACTACTATAATACTAAATATATATATAGTTAGTTGTCTGAAAATGCTTCTTATTTTATGTCATTTTTGCAGTCTTAATATTGTAGAATTACAATCAATAGTTATTCCTCTCCTGCAGAACTCTTTTAATCCTTCAGCCTGAGACCTTTACGACAATTTAATCCTATGTGCGCTGCCCACACGGGTATTTATGCAGTCAATAAGTGCCCGACATCTGAGATAATTATCTGCTGAATGTTCTTTCTGTCAGCACAAATGTTTCAGTTATTAGATTTTTCATGGTAAATATGTGGAGCTGGAATGTTCCCAGCATTGACGGATGGGATTTAGTTTATAAAATAAAACCCTAAAGAGTAATGAATGGTGCAGGGCGAAGTGAGGGTCATTATATAGGATGGAAAAAAGCAAGGACTTGACAATTCTAATGGTTTTGATGAACGATCCTTAACAGTCAAATCTGGAGTTATTTTTGGGTGATTTTCAGAGCAATGGCCAAGAGGAGGGAAATATTTTAGCCAATCTTTTTTTTATTGTAAGTAGCCCTTTGACTCCTAAAGATGGATATATGTTTCCGGAGAGGTTGATACTCCAAGCACTTGGTCTAGATGAACAGTTGTATGCAATATGGATGGAGGGCGTGGTGTATGGGTGCCCAGTGTGTGCCGCAACACAAAGGAGACAACAGGAAAGGAATAGAAGGAAGGCCCTGATAAAATGGAGAGGAGTCACCTCCTGAAGCTCACCTCAGCTAGACCCTGCACTTCCTAACATCTTTATACAGGTCCTTCCACACTAGCTAAAGTCCCTATATGGGTTCTTGCACACTCCCTAACATCCCTATATGGGTCCTTTCACACTCCCTAACATCCCTATATGGGTCCTTCCACACTCCCTAACATCCCTATATGGGTCCTTCCACACTTCTGTAATGTCCCTATATGGGTACTTCCACACTCCCTAATGTCCCTTTATGGGTTCTTCCACACTCCCTAATGTCCCTATAAGGGTCCTTCCACACTCCCTAACGTCGCTATATATGGTCCTTCCACACTCCGTAATATCCCTATATAGGTCCTTCCACACTCCCTAATGTCCCTACACGGGTCCTCCCCCCTATCACTGTCATGTTCGTAGGCCCTCGCATGCCCTGTAGTCACCCTAGCTAGTGTGCAGGCCAACAAGGGCACTAATCTTACCACTGCAATAATACAACACAAGGTAAGGGAGACAGACAGAATGGAAAATGCAGTACACACATGAGAAAAAACACTCCGAATGGTAGGGAACACAGGGGAACAGGGAACTCCTAGGCTGTCCTCCAGGCTAGGGGGCCCTAGCTGTCCCTTATCCAAGAAATACCTCTGATGATGAAGTTGTCTGGGCATCTTGCCCTGCTCTTGGCTAGCCCTGATCTAATACCCCAATCTCCCATCTAGGAGAGGCCTGGAAAGAAGTGGTAGAAACTCCACACAGTGAATAAATGGGTAAATCAAAGACTAAACTAAAAGCAGTCACACACAGAGGTGTAAGACAAAAGGTGAGCAGGAGGAAAGAAAGGAAATAACCAGGTGACAAGAAGATTTCCACAAGTCGCCACAACTGTAATGTACTATAGGATTACTCATGGATCTATTAGCTGATGGGAGCACAGACAGATTGAAACCAAATTTAAAGGCAAGTCTATAGTTATCACACGTGACAAATATAACGTGAAGTGCAGCAAATGAGTAAGTTCATTAAACAGGTAACTACTGAAAGTCTTTTGGAATAGTTCTAACATGATAACAAAAATAAAAAAATCTCTTATAATAATTCTCACAGGGAAAAAAACTATGGAAAAAAACACAGTCCAAGAATAATAAAGACCCAGAAGCCCAGATTATTAGTGCAGTGCAGCTTTAAGAGCGTCCTGAATATCCAGTTAGCTGCATCTGCACAATAAACTATAGTTTAGAAAGTACTGGCAGGCACATGAGGCTTATGTGACAATGGGCTTCGTTAAACAGAAGCAGAGTCAGGGAACTAAACATAGGCAGAGGAAATAAGGAGGGAGGCTGGAGGCAGGTGTGATTGCTGGCGTTCAATGGCAGTTGCTGGAGAATCATGGGCGGATCAACAGAAGGTGGAGCAGACTGGTAAAGTAACAGGGAGCTAGAAATTCAAACTGAATACTCAAGCTTGGCTAGACGGTAGGCTGAGGTTTATAAAGGCAGAGAGGAGGATCACATGAACGAGAGCGAAGCAGCGGACACCATCTTGAAAAGGGGCAAGACGCACAACATGCCAACGGAAGATCCAGAGTCCTGAGAGCCACATAGCACTAAGTAGATCTTCATCAACTGCATCACCACAGCACAAGGACCAGAGTCACATAGGCTATAGTTAACATATGAAGTGGGTTCCAACATGTTAAATAGGTGGGGAGTGACTGTGATAGGTATCCCAAAACATGTGATCCAGAGGTAATCGGCAGACTTGCAGAGATTAACTCCTGCTATCTCGATCACTAATGCATACACAGTTGGTTGATGCCCGAGCCTGCCTGTGTAACCTAGAAGCACCAGCGAAACCACTGTGTGAAGTATCAAAGTTAGCAGTGTTAACAGCACCAAAAGCTGCCATAAAACTCGGTTATGATTCAAACGCCTTGTGACAAAACTTCTCCAATGCAGCTAAAACCAAAGCTGCATTTGTCACAATTCTTCAGATTCTTCTAAAATGGTCAGCAAAGAAAAATAATCTATACTCTATCACACAGATATCCCACTGCTACCACCAATTTGTCACAAACTGCCTCTAGTTTCAGAACAACATGCAATTGACTGACCATGAAGGACGAGGCAATGGCTGCTTTTGCTACTAGGTTGATTATTAGGCACTTCACAGTGACGCACAGTGAATACACACCCTATCCCAATGCATGGAATATATATATATACTTCGGTGTGGTCACTGCCAAGCTCTGCAATAACCAAAACAAACAAGCTGCCACCATCAATCGTTGATACAGGTTGATTAGACACAGTTACTGGTAACGTATGGCCTCATGAGGCATTAGAAATGTAATTTATACAGCAAGATGAACAAAGCTATTACATTCTAAATATTCCGAAAATTCTGCAGCATTTATAAAAATATACAAAAGATATTTCAAAGGGGACAAAACAATACAATATACACAGTGACATAAAATAAACGGGCTAAACAAAGGAAAAGTACTTGACCTGTGGTCCCAGGGATGGCACAGTTCTTTTATGGAGGGAAACACACCAATTTAAATCTGCAACAATCCAACAGACACTGAAAAAACATGAAAACTCAGATCTGTATATATTAAATGACAGTCACTCCTACATACCCCCAACCTCCCTTAAGACCTCAGATGGGGGCTAGTCAATGGGATGCAGCTCAGGTCCCAAAAATTATGACATCCCTGATCTTTAGGATATCTTCCCGCCTTGAGAAAATAAGGTATATACAACCCCATCCATATGGCTGATATTAATTTGGGGCTGATGCACAGATCACTCAGCAATGCAAGAACCTGCATGTCATTCCCCTCAGGATCACAATGTCAAAAATGTGTCTCCCATAACTGTAGGACCTATGCATGTCACAAAAACTCAAATACTCCTAACTGGAACCATTTGCCATTCTGTCTACTGTCTGTCTTTTGAACAGAGGAAGAGTTCTTCAAACAAGAACTAGAAGTGTCACCTCTGTGCCTCTTGTTGAGACTTTGAGTTGCCTCTCCATCAAACCAGTTCAATTACCTGTTCACACCAGGAGTCATACCTTAACAGTTTTCAGATGGTTCCACCAACAGAAAACATATACAACCCCTTCCATCTGGCCGATATTAATTTGGAGATTTGCATATCAATGCAAGTACATGTATGTTGTTCCCCTCGGGATCACAATGTCAAAAATGTGTCTCCTCTAACTGTAGGATGTTAACCTGTCACAAAAAAACAAATATTCATAACTGGAACCTTTTATCATTATGTTCACGGTCTGTCATTTGTACAAAGGATAGAGCTCTCCAAAAAATTGGTGAGAAGTGTACCCTCTGAGCCTTTTGTTCTGACTTTGGATCCATCAGATAAACCAGTTCAATTACCTGTCCACACCAGGATTCATAACTGAACATTGTACAGATGGTAAAGTGCTAGCTCTTGTTTCCTTTCCAAGTTATGATGAGACATGTTTCCTTGTAGATTGGTCCTATTTTATCATTACATTATGACATAATACATCGAGGGTGCAGAATTATTGCTTGGGCGCTGATGCCGGAGAAGAGTCAATGCTGTATTTTACATAAAGGAGGACTCCATTACTGAAAATAACATGGTGGTTGACAATCTATCATACCGACATGTACCTCCATATACTTGTTTAATAATGTGTGATTATAATGATACTCTATGCAGAGGTTTACTATCTGTGATTGATTCGTTGATTACATTCCTTATGTTTCTTCTATATATAAGTTGATTTCCAAGTATGAGGCAGACGTTTCCTCCCAGATGAGCCCAGTATTCCCATTAATGCTCTCTCCAGTCCTAGGTCAGGATAAACAGACATCAACCAGTGCCGCTTCTTCTAGGAACAATGGAGCAAAATAATTGGGTACAATGTGCTCAGAGATGGATGCTCCAATGTCAAGAAGCAGAAAGGAAAGATGGAAGTGGCTATAATTAGAGCCATCACTAGACAAACTGGTGAGAGCTCCACAGATAATACCGCACTATAAAGCCAAAACATACCATACATTAAATACAAGAAAAAAGACTGAAATAATCAGTTTTAAGTCTACAGACAGAACTAAAAAGTACAATATTCAGAAGAACACATACAAAAATACCTTACAAATTATTTCCTTGCATATCGAGGCGGTATTATATTTTGTACATAGGAGCAGTATTATAGTAGTTATATTCTTGTACATAGGGGGCAGTATTATAGTAGTTATATTCTTGTATATAGGGGCAGTATTATAGTAGTTATATTCTTGTACATAGGGCAGTATTATAGTAGTTATATTCTTGTAATAGGGAGCAGTATTATAGTAGTTATATTCTTGTATATAGGGAGCAGTATTATAGTAGTTATATTCTTGTATATAGGAGCAGTATTATAGTAGTTATATTCTTGTACATAGGAGCAGTATTATATGTAGTTATATTCTTGTATATAGGGGCAGTATTATAGTAGTTATATTCTTGTACATAGGGAGCAGTATTATAGTAGTTATATTCTTGTACATAGGAGCAGTATTATAGTAGTTAATTCTTGTACATAGGAGCAGTATTATAGTAGTTATATTCTTGTACATAGGAGCAGTATTATAGTAGTTATATTCTTGTACATAGGGGCAGTATTATAGTAGTTATATTCTTGTACATAGGAGCAGTATTATAGTAGTTATATTCTTGTACATAGGAGCAGTATTATAGTAGTTATATTCTTGTACATAGGGCAGTATTATAGTAGTTATATTCTTGTATATAAGGGCATATTATGGGTATATTCGTTGTACATATAAGCAGTATTATAGTAGTTATATTCTGTTATAGGGCAGTATTATAGTAGTTATATTCTTGTACATAGGGCAGTATTATAGTAGTTATATTCTTGTACATAGGGGCAGTATTATAGTAGTATATTCTTGTATATAGGAGCAGTATTATAGTAGTTATATTCTTACATAGGAGCATATTATAGTAGTATATTCTTGTATAGGCAGTATTATAGTAGTTATATTCTTGTACATAGGAGCAGTATTATAGTAGTTATATTCTTGTACATAGGGGCAGTATTATAGTTATATTCTTGTACATAGAAGTATTATAGTAGTTATTTTGTACATAAGGGGCAGTATTATAGTAGTATATATTCTTGTACATAGGAGCAGTATTATAGTAGTTATATTCTTGTATATAGGGCAGTATTATAGTAGTTATATTCTTGTACATAGGGCAGTATTATAGTAGTTATATTCTTGTACATAGGGCAGTATTATAGTAGTTATATTCTTGTACATAGGGCAGTATATATAGTAGTTATATTCTTGTACATAGGGCAGTATTATAGTAGTTATATTCTTGTACATAGGGCAGTATTATAGTAGTTATATTCTTGTACATAGGGCAGTATTATAGTAGTTATATTGTAATAGGGCATATTATAGTAGTTATATTCTTGTACATAGGGCAGTATTATAGTAGTTATATTCTTGTACATAGGAGCAGTATTATAGTAGTTATATTCTTGTACATAGGGCGTATTATAGTAGTTATATTCTTGTAATAGGGGCAGTATTATAGTAGTTATATTCTTGTACATAGGGCAGTATTATAGTAGTTTAATTCTTGTACTAGGACGTATTATAGTAGTTAATCTTGAATAGGGCATATTATAGTGTTAATTCTTGTAAGGGCAATTATAGTAGTTATATCTGTAATGGAGCATATTAAGAGTTTATTCTTGTCATAGGCTTTTGTAGTATACTTGTAATAGGGCAGTTTTAGTTTCTTGTACATGGAGCAGTATTTGTGTTCTATTCTTTAATAGGCGTATGGTTATTCTGTTAGTAATAGTTATTTCTGTACTAGCAGATATAGTAGTTATATTCTTGTAAAGGAGCATATTAGTAGTTTTATTCTTTACAAGACATATTATATGTTATATTCTTGTACTCAATTAAGGTTAATTTGATGGCATATTAAGAGTTATATTCTTATACATTAAGTGTTTATCTTATAGGAGCATTATAGTATTTATTTGTAGGTGAATTCTGTATAGGAGCAGTATAGGTTATTCTGTACATAGGGAGCAGTATTATTAGAGTTCTGTACACAGTATGTAATCTATAGAGCAGTATTTAGTAGTTAATCTGTACATAGAAGTATTATATAGTTATATCTTGTACATAGGGCATATTATAGTAGTTATATTCTTGTATATAGGGCGTATTAAGTATATTCTTGTATAGGGCAGTTTATATAGTTTATCTTGTAATAGGGCAGTATTATAGTAGTTATATTCTTACATAGGCAGTATAAGTATTATTCTGTACATACTATGTAATTAGGCAGTATTATAGTAGTTATTTCTTGAATAGGCAGTTAGTATTATTCTTGTACATAGGGCAGTATTATAGTAGTTATATTCTGTAATAGGGCAGTATTATAGTATTATATTCTTGTAGGCGATATATATTATATTCTTGTACTAGGATATAAGTATTATCAAAGGAGTATATATATTCTTGTACATAGGGCGTATTATAGTAGTTATATTCTTGTACATAGGCAGTATTATAGTAGTATATTCTTGTAATAGGCATATTAAGTAGTTATATTCTTGTACATAGGAGCATATTAGTAGTTATATTTTGTACATAGGCATATTATGTAGTATATTCTTGTACATAGGGCAGTATTATAGTAGTTATATCTTGTAATAGGGCAGTATTATAGTAGTTATATTCTTGTACATAGGGCATATTATAGTAGTTATATTCTTGTACATAGGGCAGTATTATAGTAGTTATATTCTTGTACATAGGGCAGTATTATAGTAGTTATATTCTTGTACAAGGAGCAGTATTATAGATTATATTCTTGTACATAGGAGCAGTATTATAGTAGTTATATTCTTGTACATAGGGTTTGAGTCATGTATGGCAGTATAGTAGTTATATTCTTGTACATAGGAGCAGTATTATAGTAGTTATATTCTTGTACATAGGGGCAGTATTATATATTATATCTTGTACATAGGGCAGTTTAGTAGTTATTTCTTGTACATAGGGCAGTATTATAGTAGTTATATTCTTGTACATAGGAGCAGTATTATAGTAGTTATATCTTGTACATAGGGGCAGTATTATAGTAGTTATATTCTTGTACATAGGGCAGTATTATAGTAGTTATATTCTTGTACATAGGGGCAGTATTATAGTAGTTATATTCTTGTACATAGGGCAGTATTATAGTAGTTATATCTTGTACATAGGGCAGTATTATAGTAGTTATATTCTTGTAATAGGGCAGTATTATAGTAGTTATATTCTTGTACATAGGGCAGTATTATAGTAGTTATATTCTTGTACATATGGAGCAGTATTATAGTAGTTATATTCTTGTACATAGGAGCAGTATTATAGTAGTTATATTCTTGTACATAGGAGCAGTATTATAGTAGTTATATTCTTGTAATAGGGCAAGTATTATAGTAGTTATATTCTTGTACATAGGAGCAGTATATAGTAGTTATATTCTTGTACAAGGGCATATTAATAGTTTATTCTTGTACATAGGGCAGTATTAAGTATTTATTCTTGTACATAGGAGCAGTATGATATAGTTAAAATTCTTGTACATAGGAGCAGTATTTATGTAGTTATATTCTTGTAATAGGGCCAGTATTTATAGTTTATATTCTTGTACATAGGAGCAGTTTATAGTAGTTATATTCTTGTACATAGGGCAGTATATAGTAGTTATTTCTTGACTAGGGGCAGTATTATAGTAGTTTATTCTTTACATAGGGGCATTATATACAGTTATATTCTTGTAAAGGGCAGTATATAGTATTATATCTTGTACTAGGAGCAGTATTATAGTAGTTATATTCTTGTATATAGGAGCAGTATTATAGTAGTTATATTCTTGTACATGTGAGCAGTATTATAGTTATTACATTCTTGTAGTAAGGACTGAAACACACACGCTGCAAGTAGGTTTCATACCCTTTACTGATGTTAACCAGGCACTGTCCAGGGTACACTTCCAGGTGGTCGAGAAGCACTTCAGGATCTCCACATCTAGCGAGTTGTAAGGCCTCCTTGTCTTTCTCTTTGCTCACGCTGAAGCCCTGACCTGTTTGTAACGTGGCCCGGCCTCCATTGTGTCTCTCACCTGTGTTAACTGCACTGAGAACGCTCTGTTAATTGCAGCTAGTGTTCTGCTGTTCCTGGCCCTCATGTTGAAGGTGCTGCGGGTGCCCGGTAGACTGGGGTCTTCTCGGTATACCAGTGTTTTCTGCTGGGCTAAACTCTCCCTAGCAGACACGGACTATGGTGTCAGGGTTACTTCTTGGGGTGAGCCGGTATGGCTCCTCTGTCCCCGTTGCTCTGTTCCTCGCCTTACCTTCGTCCCTCATTCTTGGGTACCTCACACTGGCTAAGGCTCTTTACAGTCCTGACTGGAACTGCTCCACACGGTCCCTGAAAGGAGCTTAGTACTGCTCTTTACCTCTCAGGACGTTTTCACAGTCCTCTCAGAAACTGCGCTGCCTAACTCCGCCCCCAGCACCTGTATTTATAGGGGATCTTGCCTAAGGGCAGCAAGTGGGGCTTCCCCTACAGGCCTGGGTTGGAGGATGTTGTATGTGAGAGGTGTACCAGATGTAAAAATCCCTCCATGCACTAGGTGTTCCTGTGGCTACCTGTACTGCAGGGTGCCACAACAGCACTGTCTGCACATACAGGGACTTCCTCACATAGGCAAGTGCCAGAGCGTAGAGAGCGAGGATGTGGTCTGTGGGCAGTGACAGCACATGAAGTCCTCCGTCCCACAGATGAAGAGGAGCAGAGCTGCAGCAATAAGTGTGGAAGCAGATTAGGTTTGTGTGCCCCCCCCAATAGCAGCATCAATCGGTGTGCAACCCCAGCTGCAGTGTTCAGTGTGCCCTCCCAGCAGCAGCAATATGTGCCGCCCCCATAGCAGCAGCAATCAGTGCGCCCCCATCAGCTGCAGCAATATGTCTCCCCTCAGTAGCAGCAATATGTATCCCCAGCAGCAACAATCTGTGTTCCCCTCCACCAGCTGCAGCAATGTGTGCCCCCCAGCAGCAGCAATATGTGTCCCCCCCGGTAGCAATATGTGTCCCCCCAGCAGCAATATGTCCCCCCTCAGCAACAGCATAATGTATGCCCCCCCAGCTGCAGCAGCAATCAGTGTGTCTGCATAGCTGCAGCAGCAATATGTGTGCCCCCCCAGCAGCAGCAGAAAAATGTGTGCCCCTCAGCAGCAGCAATATGTGTGCTCCCCCAACAGCAGCAGCAAAATGTGTGCCCAACCTAAGCAGCAGCAGCAATATGTGTGCCTCCCCAACAGCATCAGCAATATGTGTGCCCCCAGGAGCAGCAGCAATCAGTGTGCCCCCCAGCAGCACTATGTGTGTGCCCCCCAGCATAAGCAGTATTTGGGCCCCCAGCGGTAACAATGTGTCCGTGCCCCTCCCCAGGAGTAGCAGTGTGTCTGGGACCCCCCATAGCAGCAGCGTGTCTTTGCCCCCCATAGCAGCAGCGTGTCTGTACCCCCCCATAACTGGGTGCCTAGTGCCGGAAACCGGGAGCCGCAGAGTAAGAAGGTGCTGGATACTTGGTGCCAGAGACCGGGAGCCGCAGAGGAAGATGCTGCCGGGTGCCTGGTGCTGGGTTACTGGTGCCAGAGACTGGGAGCCACAGAGGAAGAAGCTACCTGGTGCCAGAGACCAGAAGCCACAGAGGAAGAAGCTGCCGGGTGCCGGGTACCCGGTGCCAGAGACCAGGAGCCGCAGAGGAAGAAGCTGCCAGGTGCCTGGTGCCGGGTGCCTGGTGCCAGAGACTGGGAGCCGCAGAGGAAGAAGCAGCCGAATGCCTGGTGCTGGGTTCCTGGTGCCGGCGAGCGGGAGACTGGGAGCCGCAGAGGAAGAAGCTGCCTGGCGCTGGCGAGCGGGACACCGGGCGCCGCAGAGGAAGAAGCTGCCGGGATCCGGGATCAAAAATGTCTATTCAGGTACGGCGCTGTTACAGCCGAAGATAGCAGCCTGGAGGGGACAGAGTGGGATAGATGGATGGATGGATAGATGGATGGGGCAGCCTGGAAGAGGGTACAGAATGGGATGGATGGATGGGGGGGGCGACTTGAAAAAGGGAGAACGGGATGGATGGATGGATGGATGGATGGGGTGGTGGCATGGAAAAGGGGGGAGTAGATGGTGGATGGATGGGACAGGCGGCATGGAAAAGGGGGGAGAAAATGGAGGGATGGGGGAGAAGGTACATGGATGGATGGGGGAGAAGGTACATGGATGGAGGGGGGATGGGGAGAAGGTACATGGATGGTTTGGTCAGTGGATGGGGAGAGGTGCATGGATGGATAAGTGGATGGGGGAGAAGGTACATGGATGAATGGGGAGAAGGTGCATGGATGGAGGGTGGATGGGGGAGAAGGTACATGGATGGTTAGGTGGATGGGGGAGAAGGTGCATGGATGGATTGGGGAATAGAGGGAGTAGGTACATAGATGGCTGGGGAGGAGAAGCTACATGGAATGTGGGGGGAGAAGCTACATGGAATGTGGGGGAGAAGCTGCAAGGATGGGGGGAGAATATACATGGAACATAGGAGAGGGGAGAAGCTACATGGAAGAGAGATGGGGGAGAGGCTGCATGGAACATGGGAGAGGGATGGGGGGAAGGATGAGCTGCATGAGACGTATTGGGGGAGGATAAGCAACATGGGATTCAGGGGAATGGGGTGGAGGATGAGCTGTATGGAACATATGGATGGAGGATGAGCTGCATGGAACATATTGGGGTGAACAGTATGGGACATGTGGGAGGAGGATGAACAGTATGGGACATTTAATCTGCATTCACATTTATATAGGGAATGTACTGTTCTGGTGATGTATTGACGGTGGTTCTGATTATGTATTATTGTATTGCGGTGGTTCTCATGATGTACTGACAGGGGTTATAGTGATGTATTATTGTATTGATGATGTACTGTGTAATGGAGGTGTTTGACCGTACAGGGACATGGTCTGATCATACACATTTCCTGTGCTGAGGTAATCTTATATATGTGTCCCTGTTATGTACTGTGTAATGGATGTGTCTGACGTACAGAGACTGGTCTGATATACTACATCTCCTGTGCTGAGATAATCTTATAAATGTGTCCCTGCTTACTGTGTAATGGATGTGTCTGACGTACAGGGACATGGTATGATCATACCACATCTCCTGTGCTGAGATAATCTTATTACAGTATGTGTCCCTGCTATGTACTGTGTAATGGATGTGTCTGACCGTACAGAGACATGGTTGATATACCACATCTCTGTCTGAGATGGCCAGGGTCAATTCGGTTGGACCCTGCTGCGGATTCGGTTTCAACTTAGCAATTTTTCCATCACGCATAGCGTTTCCGCTATGCGGTGTGGAACCGCAGTCCTAGTTACCGGTGTTTACCTGCAGACTGTCACACAGGCAGCGGCTCGGAGGGCGTTTACAGCGCCGCACAGGAAACCGTTGCAGACACGATTTCCTGTGCGGGCTGTAAAACGCCTCGAGCGCTGCCTGTGTGACAGGTCGTGCAGGTAAACACGGGTAACTAGGGACTGCGGTTTCAGCCCCGCATAGCGAAACGCTATGCGGTGATGGAAAATTGCTATGAAACGGAATCGGCAGGCAGGTCCAACCGCAAATGTGACCTGGCCATAATCTTATATACAGTATGTGTCCCTGCTATGTACTGTGTAATGGATGTGTCTGACCGTACAGGGACATGGTCTGATCATACCACATCTCCAAAGTGCTGCCCATTGGGTTGGATTGTCAGTACAACCCTCTTCTCCCACTCTGGACACACTGATAGCAGAAGAAATGCAGCACAGGCTTCCAGTATTATTGTTTCATATACTGCACATCTCGTATCTTCACAGCATTGCCTTCAAATGATCCAAAGATAAAAGTCTAATGGGATCAGACGGAAGACCTTGATGGCCATAATGTGGAGGTGCACCATCTTGTTGGAAAAACTCAGGGAACGTGCCATCTTCTGTGTATAAAGAGGGCAACACACATCATGTAGCAATGTCAGATATCCAGTGACATTGAGGTTTCCATGATGTAGAATGGCCCCGCTATCTTTATACCCCAACCACACCCATACCGTCAATGTTTGTGGTCAGTCTTGGAGGGATCTTTCCACTGTGGGTTAGTGTCAGACCAATAGCAGAATGGCTCTTGCTGAATGAAGCTAGGACAGACACTGATGTTTCTTCATTAGTGACAGTTTTCTGGCGTCCACATTTTGGCAAATCCAACGCTGAACCTGTTTCACCAAATTTGGCAATCAGTTTGCTAACTGCAGCATGGGAGATGGGTGGTCTCGTAGGTGTCTTGCATTGAAATCTGCTGCGATAACCGGTTAATGCGTTCCACCAGACATCAACACAATCTCTATCCGCTCCTCAAGTGTTAACCTCTGCGAAATGTCAATGGCTGTAAACAAAGAGAAACTTGTAAATAACTCTAGAAAGAATAACGTGAAGTTAAAACCAAGCGCACCATTGTTTTCCTTATGAAATTCTCAATATGTTTGATGTGTCACATGACCCTCTTCCCATTGAAAAAATAAAGTTGGATCCAAAAATGTCCGAACTTCAAAATGGCCGCGATAGTCACCACCCATCTGAAGAGTTCCCCCCCCCCCATTATATACTAATGTGCCACAAACAGGAAGTTGATGTCGCCAAGCATTCCCATTTTATTTAGGTGTATCCATATAAGTGGCACACCCTGTAGTATTTATAGTCTTGTGCATTGGAGCTCTATTCTAGCAGTTATATTCTTGAACATAGAGGCTAAAGCAATATAGGTGAAAATAATTTAGGGAGCATTCCTCATTTTAGAGAATCAATCCAGTGACCTCTTGCTGCATGGTTGGTCTCCCCCTCTGTTAAGCCACAGCTTGTTTATGGTTTCTGACCATCTGCTGATGGTTCTTTTGCCTTTTCTTTCCTTTCTTGAAGTATGCTTCTATTTCAGGTGTCTCCACTTCCCTATTTGGTTCTATCGCAATTGGCAGGGGCTATTTATACTCACCTTGCACCGGCTTTCTTTGCTGGCTATATGTCCAAGTGGATAGATGGTTGGAGTTCCAGCTCTTCCCTCTAGGGGTTTATCTTGCATGTTAAATCCCAGTTGTTTGTCCTGCAGAGTGAGTGATCCCCCTCTTGGTCTTGGCACGCCTTTGTTTCCTCTTAGTTTGGGTGTCTGGGAGATTTGCAATATTCCTTTTCAGGGTTCTTCCTATCTTCTTCTGCCTGTCCTGGAATACCATGTGAACATGTTCCTGGACCTGTGCCTCATCCTCTATTTATGTGTATTCGTTTTTCATGTCTTTGGTGTTGCACAATGGACTTGAGTTAGGGTGAGTAATGGACACTTGGGGTCTCTGTCAACATTGAGTGGATGCGCCGTTAGGGTGCCAACCTCCATGGTCAAGCAGTAAAAAAGTACAATAAAATTGGGAACTATCTTAGCTTTAACAGGAACCTGTTGGGCAGATGTGTGGGGTTTCTCCTTGTCACGTGTATACAGTCTATGTGAATTGCTCTGCTGTGTTAATGGTTAACTGGGGGTAAATTTCCTTTTGGACATTAAGGGTTAATGTCAGTTGCTGCTGCTGTCTGTGTCAGGTGATGTTGTTGACCTCTCCTCCAGCCTTTAAATAGTCCCATGACCCATCACCTGATGTCACTGATAGAGTTAATTCTTTCTTTGACCTGTGAGCTGTGTAGATGTGGAGTGCAGTTATGCTGAAACCTACTTGAGCTACCTTCTCCTTGGATTTTGGCAGTGTGTTAGGTGTTGCTGTTCCTATCCCGATCCTTGGGTGGAGGTGAGGGGGTGTTAGTCTAGAGTTGGTCAGGAGCAGGGCAAGGGTGGCGGACCAGACATTCTCACCTCCAGAGGTAATTCTGGGGACAGGTACAGCTAGGGACCCTCTGTTTGAGGGTCACACTAGTTACCCTGATTGCCTTTGTCCTTCACTACCTCCTGCTTCATTACCCTCATCTGTCATAACCACCCCATGACACTCCTGTTTTGCATGTGAACTGTGTTTCTGGACACAGTTGTAACACTGTTGGAGAATCACTTTGTATGTCAGCGCTCTCTTTGATATCTGAAGATGTAACTACTCTACAAAGCAAATAATTAGTCTCCTGTTGGTTGACGCTCATGTTGGGTATAGTTAGGGTTCTTCAGTGTTGGTCATGATTAGCCCCTTTTCATCCTTGGCACAGTTTTACAGAAGATGACCTCACACCAGTGTTGTCATTGACTTGATCACAGCTGTCTTTTGTCCGGACTGCTGATTACTGTACTGGGTGTACCTTCCCATGTCTCATAAGAGAGCGTCCCTAATGGGTGGCACTAAATGGTAATCAATGGGATCATGTACTTAGGTCACCAAACTCGTCCACTAGTCAGCTGTGAAATTATAGCTTACGTGTATTAGGAAACGTGGTGGAGGTCTGGCTCAACCCAGGATCAACAATGTATATTAATTACATCTACATAATGGAACGAATTGAAAGACGAGATGAATCAGGACCCCCGGGTAATAAAACACTGCTGGAGTTAAGACCTATAATCCCCAGCACATTGGCCCATAATTTGGTGAGTATAAGTGTTGTGTCACAGATGGCTGTCGATACCGGATTAGGCCTCTACATAATAAGGATCAAGTGCAGAGTCTAACATGTGCTACGGAGGCTCGTACACGTCATCCTGACATAATGTCGGTGTGTACTGTTCATGTAACATATGAATATTACACTCGTCTGGTTGCTCGATATAAAAAAATACGGAAGAAGTCAAGTAAAAAAAAATGTCAATGTGTATAATCCCCTGAACACTTTAATAACTATGTTGAGAGCACAATTTTGTGTTACTAATATGTGGGCAGGGGCGGAACTACACTGGTGCAGCCGGTGCAGCTGCACCAGGGCCCCGACCGGTTAGGGGGCCCCTTCAAGCCTGGAGGGGGCCCCCAGCCGACCCCCACAAGCCGCGGGAGAGCGCGGCTCTCAGCGCGGCTCTCCCAGCCGACCCCCACAAGCCGCCGTCACCAGGCGGGAAAGCGCGGCAGGACCAGGCGGGAGAGCGCGGCAGGACCAGGCGGGAGAGCGCGGCAGGACCAGGCGGGAGAGAAGCAGCGGTAAGAGAGCACCAGCACCCCCCCCCCCGTCCACACCTGCACCAGGGCCCCCGGGGGTGACGGTCCGCCCCTGTATGTGGGTATTACCCATCAGGGGTGAATTTGGGGGTTATGCAGGGCATGTGGCCCAGGTGCAGCTATCAGGGCGGCACCGAGAGGCCACTTCACGCGGCGGTCTGAGATATTTCGTCCCCCAGGAATGGGATTTCTTTCTTATACTTAAATATGGCGTATAATGACCCTTCTGGGGCTCAGAGCGCAAGTAGGCTCCAGTCCCATAAACTTGTAAAGTAATACTGTGATTTGTATATAATATTAAAGTGACCAAACTAGTGTAGCACAGACGTTTTGGTTCTAAGCAACAGACCTTAATCATTGTGCTAAAAAACACAGGGATTATAGTATACTACAGGAATGAGAGTATTTAATGATCCAAAACAAACTAAAGTCACAATAGATATTGGAGAAAAAGTATTATTTGACTCATGAGCCATATTGCTATACTAGAGAACTAAGTTATATAGTATACTATATAATCGCCTTATTGTGTCTGTCTCAGGGCCGCACCGTCCATTGGACAGTGTGAGCCCTGTCATTCAGGCGGCAAGAGGCAGGGGGAGCAGCAGTGCAGAAGGGGGCGGCGCCTCATGCACATAGAGTCCCCCTGTCATGGCGCCGGCGGCTCAGCGCAGGTAAGCGGCGACCCGCCGGAGCACAACTGAAGGGGTGGCAGCGCTGGGCTCCACCAGCACCTCCCCCCAACCCAGACCTCGCCCGCTGCTGGAGGGGCGGCAGCGCTGGTTTCTGCCAGCACCCCCCACCCCCCCGGTCATCACCTGCGTGGCTCAGGCGGCAGTGGGGCCTGGTGCACCCCTGGTCTGTCTGCCTCTCTGTAAAGGAAATCCTGCGTCGCTGATTGGTTGCCGCTGAACGCGTCGAACAATCAGCGACAGGCGCAGTCAGGCCGTGAATTGGCGCAGGATTTCAACCACGCCTACTGTCGGGAGATCAGCGGCGCTTGCTTTATATAAGGGACTTGGTTGCAAAGCATCCCAGCGTTCCAGTCAGGAAACTTTACACTTTTTTTCTATGAAGATTAAGAAACCTTTGGTGTGATCTTCTCTTTTTCTGTGACCTCCTTAACTCTTTAGAAAAATGTGTATACCGGCTTTTGGTACCACCTGATGAAGACAGTTGATTTACTGTCGAAACGTGTAGTGGTACCAACTGATGAAGACAGCTGAATTACTGTTGAAACCCGTAGTGGCAGTGCAAGGGGCCAATAAAGGTCTGTTTTAACTTACGGTAACTTGTCTTTTTTATGATCCCCACCTCAGCGCTCCAAAAGCCGGTATACACATTTTTCTATCTATTGTCCATACTCCCCTTTGGAGAGATCGGCAGGAGCAGCTCCGGGTGGAGATCGCTGAACTTAGAAACTGGAAGGACCTGCTGTTCCTTAGTAACTGGCAAAACCATCATAAGACCTGTAGTGAAGTGTTTCCGGTCCGGAGGTCATGTGACGCATAACCCGGAAGTCACCTGATGGCAACAGCGAGAGGAATCCAGTAGAGCTCCCGGTGGGCTTCACCCACCACAGTACGGCAACATAAGGCAGTATCCGGGGTTGTGCGAGGGCGCACAACCTGAAAGGGTGAGCGATCACTTGGCCCCTATTAATTACACCCTCTACTAGGTATTTCAAAGTGTGCGCTCTCCATTTTTTCTTTTGCTCCTTAACTCTTTGTGAGACTCGGTTAAGTTTGTCTGAAGCTTTGTAATTTGCAGTTTACTTTGGACTTTTGGTCACTGTATCTTGAGATCTTGTTCACATATCAGAACACATAAAAACCATATCTAGGTGACATTAGTTGAGAATTGTTGGTAATGGCAGCAATACAAAAATGTTTAGTCAGGACTTGGTCAGAGTCAAAAACTGATGGTTCAATAATGGAAGGACCACCGGCGGAAAAAGACAGTCCAGGCTAAGAAATAAGAACTGAGGTCTGGTCAGGAGAAAGGCAAAAGGCAACGAAATGTGAGATAAACATGTCCAACCATGGTAGTATTTGTCCGGGAAGAAGAAATTAAGATACTTCTATAAAGGTTGTTGTATGTCGACCGGTGACCAGAAAAATGTCCACAGGGTTGGTGTTAGAGTTAGGGGTTGGGTGTTAAGGGTTAGGTGCAAGGGGTTAGCTGTTAGGGGTTAGGTGTTAGGGTTAGGAGTTAGGTGTTAGTGTTAGGTGTTAGGAGTTAAGTGTTATGGCCACTTTACACGCGGCAACAGGAAGATAGAAATCGGCAGGTGTCGGAGACAATTGTACCTTTTACCTTCAAAACACCTTGAAGTGGCTGCGTGTAATCAGGCATCTGCAAGGTGTTTTGAAGGTAAAAGGTACAATTGTCTCCGACACCTGCCGATTTCTATCTTCCTGTTGCCGCATGTAAAATGGCCATTAGGGATTAGGTGTTAGGGTTAGGAGTTAGGTGTTAGGGTTGGGTGTTAGTGGTTTTGGTTTTAGGGTTTGGTGTTCGGTGTTAGGGTTGCCTGTGGGCATTTTTCTTTGTGGACCTTCTTCAGGAAGCCATGTTAACTCATTGGGTGCACTTGTTAGCCATGATGTGGCCACTTGAGCGAGCACCTCCTGCATGTACAAGAAATGCTATCAATAACACCGGGATGTTATGTGGTTAAAAAATGTAATAAAAAGATAAAGAGTGGAAAAATAAAATCACCTAATAGGGTTTGTAGGCAATTGTTCCCCTTTCACATAGATGTTTTGTTCACTGCTCATTATTGCAGGACATAGAGGAATCCTTTGTTTAGTGCAATCCGAAGGTCGGAGAATTGCAGAGTCTGCACCCATGCCAACCAAATATTATTTAGAAATTCCAAAGATGACATCATGTATCTCACACGTTTCTGGCAGTGTGAAAAGAGCCTGCAGAACATTATCGACACATCATTTCCCAAAGGTCAGAGATTCTGGCTTTGTTATGGAGACAAGCCAAGTCGTATCACAGTGAAATCCTTATACATGGATAGAGCAGCAGCGGCACCACAGAGGAGACCGAAATCACGTAATGTACCCCCGTCCCACCTTTACATGAGATACTTGAGCCAATATTTTAACATCTGCCCTCTACGATGAACACCCAATACTGACTCACACTGTAATTCATCGAGGCTATCCAAAAAGGTCTGGAATACATTTTTATGGAATACTTCAGAGTTAATTATTGTTCCCTAGGTTCGGGTGGGGACCTCAGATAAATGGCTCCAGGTTACATGAAAGCTCCAAAAGAAAAGCAATTTCATACAGTTTTGAAGGAAAATGTAAGAAATGGACAAAATATCGGAGCCAACTAGTAAAAGGTTCATACAGTCCAAAAGTATCTACTTAATGAATGTCCTGGTACAAATAGGTCTGTGGAGTCGGAGTTGGTGTCCATTTTGGTGGAGTTCAATGTTTGCCTTACTGACTTCCCAGCCCTGGTTGTGGAGTTGGAGTTGGAGTCCATAGTGGTGGAGTTGGAATCGGATTCAGGGAAATTGAGGAGTCTGATGTTTGGCTCACCGACTCCACAGCGCTTGTTGGTTACAAATTGGTATAGGGTTGTTCAAGTAGAGCAAAGACTGGGTCAATCGTTTATCCATTTATCTGAAGTTTTCAGTTCAGGACTCAATGAAGAACATTGTACCTGGAAGAATGTCCACCTCTTCTTATTTTCGGGGACCTCCAAATCTTTTGAGGAGAGTTAGCTTTTTTCTTCTTAAGCTCCGTTATTTGCGGCATGGCACTGACTTTCCTATAATGAGGCGCCTGGAGAGAGAAGACCAATTTATGGTTGCACTTATTCCCTTTGTTATTGGGTTGTGGGAACCTCAAATAGCTTCACGAATATATGGGATAATTAATGTGAGAGTCATGGAAATTGGTAAGAAAATGTATCTGGTTGATTGAAAGTTCCAGTAGATGCCTTGACCCTTTTCAAGGATGAGTAACAAATGGTACTTTGTTGAAATTGGCCACCATGTATTGGTATATATTTCCATGCCAGGGCCAAGCAGGACTCAGCAGGGTGATCGCTCTCCCTGCTTTGCCGCTGCAGAGAGGGCCCAGCCATCACTAATCATATCGGCAGTGCTGCCGATATGATTAGAGATATTCCCGGACCGGAGGGACCCAGGGGGGTATGGGATTGAGGCCATCTGGACCTGGGGTCCACCGGAGGTTCTCCCGATCCTCCGGTGGGCCAGTCCGCCCCTGAATGGAGCTACAGTACATGCTTGTGGTGCTGGGAGCTTGTCCTTTTGGGACTCCAAACTGAAAGGGAATGTCTCCAGTGAGGCAACCCCTTCAATCACAGCAATGGAAGCCTTCTTGTCAACTACCAAATTAAAATTTCTTGTTCCAATTCCCACTTGAGTTACACATCTATTACTCCAGACACTGGCAGTCTGCCAGACTCCAATGGTGAGGAGCATTATGACGTACCTGATGACACCAGGCATTGACCTAATAAGCTTCAAATTGGAAACCCCAATCTACAAAGACCCAATAATTAGGGATGGGCGAATCTACTCGCTAGGACTCGTTACTCGGCGAGTAGTAAGGGACTCGCAAGACTCGGTACTCTGCGAGTTTCCCAGTGATTACTCGCACGAGTCCAATGCAAATCAATATCAATCCTAGTTTTGTCAGAAACGCTGACAAAGCTAGGATTGCCATTGTTTGCATTAGACTTGCGAGTAATCACTGGCTACTGTGCCAGTGATAGCAGGGAAACTCGCAAAGTAACTGCTGTTTCTTTGCGAGCCGAGTCCAGCTGTCTTCTCTGTGCAGCTCCAGGGTCCTAGAGCCCGCCTGCTCACAGACATTATGTAGCAGTGCTGAGATTGTTCTCAGTCTGCTCATTCCCTGTGTACAGACATGAATGTCTGTGCACAGAGATGATGTAGCAGTGCTGAGATTGTTCTCAGTCTGCTCATTCCCTGTGTACAGACATGAATGTCTGTGCACAGAGATGATGTAGCAGAGCTGAGATTGTTCTCAGTCTGCTTATTCCCTGTGCATAGACATCTATATTTATGCACAGGGGATGTAGCAGAGAGGACATCGCGTTTTGGACTGCGTCGGACGGAAGAGGATTTTTTCATTAAAGATGGAGTCCCTAATGGCTTTTTTTTTTTAATTTCTAATAAAAAATTTTCCTTGTGTTGTGTTTTTTTTAAAACAATTTAATAGAAATTCATGGCGGTCATGTCTAATATTGGCGTGACCGCCATAAATTTCGGGCTTAGGGCCAGCTGATAATACAAAGCTGGCCCTAACCTCTTTATTACCCAGCGTGCCACCGCTACCAGGGCCGCTGGAAGAGCGGGGTTCAGCGCCAGAGGATGGCGCTTCAATGGACGCGCCATCTTCTGGGGCGGCTGCGGGCTGCAATTTGCAGCGGGGGGTGCCCAGAAAGCTTGGGCATCCCTGCGCTGCGGATTCCAGCCCCCAGCTGCTTAGCTGTACCTGGCTAGACATAGAAATTGCGCGGAGCCCCACGCATTTTTTTTTAATTTCATGAATTTCAGAGTCAGAGTCTCAGAGTCAGAATCTCAGAATTTCATGAAATAATTAAAAAAAAATGCGTGGGGCTCCGCGCAATTTCTATGTCTAGCCAGGTACAGCTAAGCAGCTGGGGGCTGGAATCCGCAGCGCAGGGATGCCCAAGCTTTCTGGGCACCCCCCGCTGCAAATTGCAGCCCGCAGCCGCCCAGAAGATGGCGCGTTCATTGAAGCGCCATCCTCTGGCGCTGAACCCCGCTCTTCCAGTGGCCCTGGTAGCGATGGCACGCTGGGTAATAAAGAGGTTAGGGCCAGCTTTGTATTATCAGCTGGCCCTAAGCCCGAAATTTATGGCGGTCACGCCAATATTAGACATGACCGCCATGAATTTCTATTAAATTGTTTTAAAAAAAACACAACACAAGGAAAATTTTTTATTAGAAATAAAAAAAAAAGCCATTAGGGACTCCATCTTTAATTAAAAAAATCCTCTTCCGTCCGACGCAGTCCAAAACGCGATGTCCTCTCTGCTACATCCCCTGTGCATAAATATAGATGTCTATGCACAGGGAATAAGCAGACTGAGAACAATCTCAGCTCTGCTACATCATCTCTGTGCACAGACATTCATGTCTGTACACAGGGAATGAGCAGACTGAGAACAATCTCAGCTCTGCTGCATCATCTCTGTGCACAGACATTCATGTCTGTACACAGGGAATGAGCAGACTGAGAACAATCTCAGCACTGCTACATCATCTCTGTGCACAGACATTCATGTCTGTACACAGGGAATGAGCAGACTGAGAACAATCTCAGCTCTGCTACATCATCTCTGTGCACAGACATTCATGTCTGTACACAGGGAATGAGCAGACTGAGAACAATCTCAGCTCTGCTGCATCATCTCTGTACACAGACATTCATGTCTGTACACAGGGAATGAGCAGACTGAGAACAATCTCAGCTCTGCTGCATCATCTCTGTGCACAGACATTCATGTCTGTACACAGGGAATGAGCAGACTGAGAACAATCTCAGCTCTGCTACATCATCTCTGTGCACAGACATTCATGTCTGTACACAGGGAATGAGCAGACTGAGAACAATCTCAGCTCTGCTACATCAGGCAGCAGGCAGGCTCTAGGACCCTGGAGCTGGCAGCCAGCACAGAGGAGACAGGACTCTTATCTGTGTGAGTCAGCGATTACTTACAAAGTAAAGGAGTCCAATGCAAATAAATGACAAAACTAGGATTGCTTCAGGCTGAAGCTTCCGAGACACATCTGCGATTTGTAAATCTCACACTACTCGCTATTACTCGCTTCCCCATTCATTAACATTGGACTCGCTAGACTCGCAACGAGTAGCGAGTCCTGGGCTCGGACTCGCTAGAGTCAAGCGATTCCGAGTAATTTAGGATTCGCCCATCACTACCAATAATCTGTTCAGGATGATGAAATTGGATCAATTTTGAGACGTGCAGCATTTATAATATTTTTTCTACCTTTCCTATACTCATACCGCTAGCAGCACAGATTTTTAACCTTTTATTTCTGGTTGCTCTTTCTTGTACTTCCATAGTAAGTGTTGAATTTGAGCTCTTTTGCTTTTCATAAAGTCTAGTCTTTGATTCATGAATGATTTGCTGTTGATGACGCCACATCAGAAGTTGATCATTTTGACCTCTTCCCACTGCAAATTTCATAATTTAAGGAATATGAAAGAATAAAAAAGAAGTAATGAATACCATAGAGTGTTATCTTATAGTACTGGAGCTGTTAGTATTTTAACCAAACCAAAATTATGCAAATCCTGGATTGTGCTCACACACTAATAAAATAATTAATAAATTAACTAAACAATTTTGAAATAATGAGAAACATATTCAGTGTCCACAAAACCTATTAAAAACAGGAATGCTAAATTCATAGGTTTTAGAAACTGTAATGCCGGCGTCTTTGTCTTGTCTCGCTTCCTCCACCCGTCAGAGATGCCGACGCACTCACCACCGCAGCCACCCACATCTTCCTAGGTTCCTGCTCCGGTCTCCAATGCAGCTCCCAGGGTATGTGCATATTATGTAGGTCTCCTGGCCTTGCACGCACACAATCCCCGTATTCTGGAAGTATTCCCAGCCTATAGCGGGGAGGCACTGGTATCATGATTTGACGGCTCAGGAGTGTATGGTATTTAAACATGTTTATTACTTTTGTACCAGCAAGGGTTAATGCTATGTTTTCCTTTGCTGGTAAGCTGCTGCTATCTTGATCAGGTGATGAGCTTTGATGCCCACTCTCCACCCTTTATATAGTCTCACGACCCATCACCTGATGTCATTGATAGAGTTCATTCTCTGCCTGACCATTGTGCTGTGTGGAGGTCTTGTTTAACTGCAGCTGAAGACTCCCTTACTTGGTGCCATCCTTTCTGTTTCCTTGTGGAGTTGGCAACGTATTCCAAGTAGCGTTCCTTTTTGTCATTTCCCCTGTCTGTTTTCACCTACCCTGTGTGTTATTATATACAGTGGCAAAGCTAGTGTCCTTGTCGATCAATACACTAGCCATGATTTCATTAGGTGACTGCCAAGGTCTAGGCACATGACGGCGGTAGGGGAAGGACCCGTTTAGGGCTGTAAGGACAGGAAGGGACTGAGTCAGGCCAGAGTCAGGAGGTGTTCCCATCTCCTGCTTCTTATGCTTAGGGCCTTCTTTCCCTATTTCACCCTGCTGTTTCTTTGTATGATGCCATGCGTTGGGAATCCCCTGGTCTAGCGTGACAACTGGCTATTTAAGGCATCCTCCCCTGTAGGGAGGTCCCTGTGCAATGTCAGTTCCTAGTCAGTCCTGTACAGGCTAGTAACTTTGTCAGGTCCCTACTCCCATGTTCCGGTAAACCTGAACCCAACCAGTACCAGCTATCCTATCTGCACCAGAACCTGAGCCTATCCTGCCTGAATCTGACCTGCGACCCTGCCTGTACCAGAACCTGTTTAGTGTTTCAGTCCTGTCTGTGTATTTATACCTGCCTGGTGACCTGGTTCCTGAACCCTTCCTGTCTGTACCAACCGTCCCTTCTGAACCAGTACCAGTGTTCACTCAGCCTATGGCTCTGACTCAGTCTTGCCGGTTGCCAGTCCTGACTCCAGCTTAAGGCTCTGACTTTATCCTGCTTGCTGCTATTCAAGTCAGTTGATGCAGACATGGGGATTGCCTAGGAGCGGTACTCAGCAGCTACCTGCAGCACATACAGTGGGTACAGAAGGTATTCAGACCGCTTTAAATTTTTCTCTCTTTGTTTCATTGCAGCCATTTGGTGAATTCAAAAAAGTTCATTTTTTTCTCATTAATGTACATTCCTATCTCGACTGAAAAAAAACAGAAATGTAGAAATTTGTGTAAATTTATTAAGAAAGAAAAAATGAAATATTACATGGTCATAATTATTCAGATCCTTTGCTCAGACACTCGTATTTAAGTCACATGTTGTCAATTTCCTTGTGATCCTCTCCTTGAGATGGTTCTACTCCTTCATTGGAGTCCAGCTCTAATTAAACTGACAGGACTTGATTTGGAAAGGCACACATCTGTCTATTTAAGACCTCACAGCTCACAGTGCATGTCAGACCAAATGAGAATCATGAGGTCAAAGGAAATGCCCAAGGAGCTGAGAGACAGAATTGTGGCAAAGCACAGATCTGGCCAAGGTTACAAGAGAATTTCTGCAGTACTCAAGGTTCCTAAGATCACAGTGGCCTCCATAATCCTTAAATGGAAGAAGTTTGGAACCACCAGAAGTCTCCCTAGACCTGGCCGTCCAGCCAAACTGAGCAATCATGGGAGAAGAGCCTTGGTGAGAGAGGTAAAGAATAACCCCCTAGATCACTGTGGCTGAGCTCCAGACATGCAGTAGGGAGATGGGAGAAAGTTCCACAAAGTCACCTATCACTGCAGCCTCCACCAGTCGGGCCTTTATGGCAAAGTGGCCCGATGGAAACCTCCTCAGTGCAAGACATATGAAAGCCGCATAGAGTTTGCAAAAAAATACATGAAGGATCCCAGACTATGAGAAGTAAGATTCTCTGGTCTGATGAGACGAAGATAGAACTTTTTGGTGATAATTCTTAGCGGTGGAGAAAACCAGGCCCTGCTCATCACCTGCTCAATACAATCCCAACAGTGAGACATGGTGGTGGCAGCATCATGCTATGGGGGGTTTCAGCTGCAGGGACAGGACGACTGGTTGTAATTGAAGGAAACATGAATGCGGCCAAGTACAGAGATATCCTGGATGAAAACCTCTTCCAGAGCTCTGGACCTCAGACTTGGCTGAAGCTTCAACTTCCAACAAGACAATGACCCTAAGCCACAGCTAAAATAACAAAGGAGCGGCTACACCACAACTCTATGACCATTCCTGACCGGCCCAGCCAGAGCCCGGACCTAAACCCAATGGAGCATCTCTGGAGAGACCTGAAAATGGCTCCACCAACGTTCACCATCCAACCTGACGGAACTGGAGAGGATCTGCCAGGAAGAATGAGAGGATCCCCAAATCCAGGGGGGAAAAACTGCATCATTCCCAAGAAGACTCATGGCTGTACGAGCTCCAAAGGTGCAAATACTCAATACTGAGCAAAGGGGCTGAATACTTATCATCAATACTGAGCAAAGGGGCTGAATACTTATCATCAATACTGAGCAAAGGGGCTGAATACTTATCATCAATACTGAGCAAAGGGGCTGAATACTTACCATCAATACTAAGCAAAGGGGCTGAATACTTATGACCATCTGATATTTCAGTTTTTTCTTTTATAATCATTTGCAAAAATATCTACATTTCTGTTTTTTTCAGTGAAGATGAGGTGCAGAGTGAACATTAATGAGGAAAAAATGGACTTTTTTGAATTTACCAAATGGCTGCAATGAAACAAAGAGTGAAAAATGTAAAGGGGTCTGAATACTTTCTGTATCCACTGTACATAATCTCAACACCAAAGGCTGTGGAGAATACCAGGTTGCCGCTTAGTCATGCCCCTCCAGGGTAAGTCCAGGTGCATGGTCCAGTGGGTCCAGACACCCTCGTCTCTGCTGTAAGGTTCACTGCCGCTCCAGCAATAACAGAAATATTTTCGGATGCCAACCAATGCCCCAGCACAGACCTGGCAAGAAGAAACACATCTAATACCTGGGTGTCAACCTTGAGAAATAAGAAAAACATACATTTATAAATAATGTATCTGAACAAGAGCATGAAATGTAATAATTGCCGGTCAGACAAGGCTACATCTTGTACAATCCCACCGCCGGTGATGGGCACGGTGCCAGCTGTACCTGCATTGGTTTGGAGCTCATGAGTAGCCGATGAATGAGATCAATCATTGCTTTGTTTTACATGATGGCAGCACATTATGGTTCTGCCTCTGACTGCAGGATACCTGAGCCCCACTGCTCCTGGGCACGAGAATGGCGGCAGACCTGTCATCTGGACCGCTTTTAATGTCACAGATTTGGCATTTTGATTCTCGTAACTTTTTAAGTTACAGCAAAAATTGATCAATTGCTGACGGTACTCGACACCAACCTGAGCGGTAATTTCATCAATTAGTGTTAAGTCCAGCCAGGTCTGAAAATACCGTACATATTCCTGCACATAGTAGCAGTATTACAACGTATACTGATATTATTATTATTATTTATTTATATAGCGCCATTATATTCCATGGCGCTTTACATGCTAAAAAGGGCAGACTAGGACAAGTAACATAGTAACAATACAAGTAACAATAAATGTGGACAATTCGGTCGTACAGACACAAGAGGGGAGAAATCCTGTCCACGAGGGCTCACAGTCTACGAGGGGCGGGTGGGGATACAGTGGGAGGGGGAAGTTCCAGTTGTGAGGCGGTGTGGTGGACCGGGTCTCATTGCAGGTGGTAGGCTTGGCGGAACAGGTGGGTTTTCAGGCTTCTTTTGAAGGTTCCCAGGGTAGGAGAATGTCTGATGTGTTGGGGCAGTGAGTTTCAGAGTATGGGTGAAGCACGGGAGAAATCCTGTATGCGGTTGTGCGAAGAGGAGATGAGGGGGGAGTAGAGGAGGAGTTCTTGGGAGGATCGCAGGTTGCGTGAGGGTAGGTATCGGGAGACCATGTCAGAGATGTATGGAGGGGACAGGTTGTGAATGGCTTTGTATGCCATTGTCGGGCCCCTCGGGACAGAGGTACTCGGTACCGTACCGGACGGTGCCGGGGAAGTCACGGGTGGCTTGGTCCGGACCGTGTCCCGGGCTCGGCAATAAAAGGGGATTATTTACAGGGGAAATGTCACTCGTGACGCCACCCACTTGATGCTGCCAGTGATGAGGGCCGCCGCTGCTGCAGAACCTCCGGGGGTGATGGAGTGGCAGCGGAGATGTTATAGTTCCAGTGGGAAGAACTGTATCCCCCGGGGCAGTAAGGGTTAAGGGTTGTGGAATTGTCCAGGACACTTACTTTGCAGACGCTGCAGGAACTCTCTTCCTTGCTGGTGCTGACAGGCTTGTAGCTGTGCAGGTGGGAATCTGCTGCAACCTGTATGGGAGGAATGGTCTGCAGATAGAGACTGACAAGAGAGGCCAATTCAGAGTTTTCCGTGTCTTTTACTCTCGATTCTTCAAGCAGTTTACAAGTCAGTTGCAGTTCTTACAGTTCAAGCACAGTTCTCAATACACGGGTACATTCTCCCTCTCCGGGTTCCCTTTGCTCTGCAGCCAGGCCTCTCTCTCTGTGACCCCTCACACAGTCTTTAGTGTCCTTTCCGGGCTGTCTACGGTCTCCGTCTATACGGGTGGTGTGTGGTGCGCTGGACAGTATGGCGGTGACTCGGACCCCTGGTGGGCCCTCCTGGTTGTCACTGAGCTGCCTGTCCTTTGGGTTGGGGACCCTAACGTGGAGCTGTGGTCCCCCGTCGTGTTTTTTGGAGATCTGGGTAAACTACGGTCCCCTTAAGAGCCGACACTACTCAGCCCAGCCTCCAGCAGTCCTCAGGTGTGAGGCTCTACCAGGCTCTCTCCTTTCTGTTCCCTTCAGTATTCTAGGAGGGCTACTCCGCCTGCAGTCAGTGGCTTCAGCGTCAGATGGGCTTTCTCTCCCCTCTGGCTCACACTGGCTCAGTATGGATTCTGTGCTCCTAGGCCTTGCACTCACAGGACGTGTGATTGTCTTTCTGGTCTTTGCAGCTCAGCTTCTGGTCTTTGCTTCTCGGCACCTTGAGCCTACTAACTTCCTTCACTCCTCCCCCTCACTATATACTCTCAAGTCACCTGACTACAGGTGTGCCCAACCCACTCCTCTGATCCACCACCCCTCAATCTCATAGAGTTCAACTCTCAGGGCTGGATGTAAACCTCTTCTACACGTGGGTTGTGTGGGCTGTGAGGGTGTTGTTGTGCAACAAGTGTCCTACCTGCCTGGCTGCAGTTCCCTTTGTGGCCTCCTGGACGCAGGGGCGCTACACCATGGTTAATGTTTTAAACCGGGATCTCTGGGAAGTGGGAAGCCAGTGAAGGGCTTGGCAGAGGGGGGAGACAGGGGAGTAACGGGGAGACAGATAGATTAGGTGGGCAGTGGAGTTCAAGATAGATTGGAGAGGTGCAAGGGAGGTATTGGGGAGGCCGGTGAGCAGGAGGTTGCAGTAATCGAGGCGGGAGATGATGAGAGCGTGAATAAGGGTTTTAGCAGTGTCGTGGTCGATATATCATTCTCTATAAGGGATTTTATTTTAATATTCAAAACCAGGGGTGTCACTACAACAGGTGCCCCCGGGCCCTGAGGCCTATAGAAAAAGGCTATTGCTATTAAAGAGTTGCAATAATTGGGGGCCCCTTTGAAGCTTTCGCATTGAGGACCAAAACGCATTCAATATGTTTTTTGTTGCAGTATATTTCTTGCCATATTTTCCTTTCATTATAACATGTTCCATTGTCTCTTTTTGCTGAAATCCCAAGGGACACATTTGATTTGACACACTAAGATGTGGCGCCCTTGTGGTCTGGTCGCCACAGTGGTTGGCAGGACGTGTCTGCTGCCAGCCCTGAGTGCCTGGCCCGAGGAACAAGCTGCAGTAAGGGAACCAGACCCTAAGTGGTCAGGTTTTCATGACCTGGCCACAGAACCTAGAGGTTACATGATTTCATGATTTCAGAGGACTGAGGCAGTCGCTCACAGAGTCCGCGACACCTGCCTGGCTGGTGGGCATCCACAGACTCAGGGACATCTAGAGGACCCATAGAGGAGCTAATGACCTCGAGGGCAGAAAGGCCAATAGAACTTATTCCAGCAGAGGGGAATTCAGCTCTCTCCGGGCTGGCTGAGCTGTCTGCCTGGTTCTGCACATGTCCTGGCTGTATTGAACAACCCACAGTAAAGGTAAAGAACTTAAAGACTGCTGTTTGCTGTATCTTGCTTTCTTCTGCAACCTTGCACCACTCCTGTGCACTACAATCACCATCATCTACTTCATCTCGCAAGGGCCTGCCCCATGCTGAAAGGGGGTATTCCATCTCACTGCCACACCATCTATCTCTTGAGACTCTACATGCACCCTATGGCTGGATACCTTCAGCTTGCGTCATGAACATTCTTTATTTTTCTAGCTTTATCTTCTTTTTCCCCATTTTAACTTTTCCCCTTTCTCATTGTCCACCAGGGCTACAGCACTAGGTTCAGCTAACGTGATTAAGACTGACCAGCCCAGCTGCTGGTTACCACAGCCCTAAAGGTACCGTTACACGATACGATATTGCTGAACGATATCATTAGCGATGTCACGTGACCGCGATCATTTCAACATCGTTAGTGCGTTTTCACACGCATCGATATCGTTAACGATCTAATATTTGGCAACACGACAGCTACTTTGAGAAGAACTAGTGAATGGTTTTACCAAGCGGCAGGAATAGGAGAATTGTGAATGACATCGTTCAATAAGGTGTCACACTGAACGATGTTACTGGATCACAGAACGTTAATTGGACGACGAACGATAGATTTGAGGTCAAGATCTCAAATTTTTGATGAGCGATCCAAACGATTTATCATTTCAAGATCGTATGTTTGCACGCAATGATCCACGAACGACATCGATCGAACGATCTCAAAAGCGTGACGTTTCAACTATATCGTTCAGCGATATCCTAGCGTGTAATGGTACCATTAGAGCGCCACAATTTTGGCGTCACGAACAGGATGCCAAAATCCCGCAAAATGCGGTACTCTGCGACTTATCTGTGCATTGAACTTTTACCTTAAGTGACTGTGTAATGGCGGCCGTTGTTTTGAAGGACCATGTGGAGAGCTAATCATATGCAATGCTCTCCTATTGTGGGCAGAGCTCTGCAATGGTGCCAAAAAGAATGCCAGCCTCCTCCATTGACTGTATGGACTCATGGTGTATTCCCTAGCCAGGTTGTGCCACCCCTCTTGATAGAAGACTATATTGTGAGCTGGTGCTGCCCCTTGAAAGGAGGTACAACACGCTGCACGTGTGGAAGAAGAACGTGGCCATCTTTGCAGTGACCACATGGCAAAAGGTGTGGAGGTGTGGGGTGGTTACAGAACCTACCTGGAAAGCAATAGAATGTCGGCGCCCCAGAGCGATGCATTTGCAGTGTAAAAGAGCGGTGCTGGAGCAGGTGTGGGACCTGCCTACCCTGAAGGCTCGCGCTGGGTACCTGCTAGGGTGGAGGCTAGGGCGGCATGCCGCTGCGAGAAGGGGGGTACAGGAGCTACATGTGGAAAGTGGGGTGCCAGTCCCCGTGATGGGCCCTACTGAGCTCCTGATCAACTTCGCTCCTGCCACCGGCCTGGAAGTGCCAATAATCTCAACATCCATACCAGAAGATGTCACCCAGCCCAGGAACAACACACAAATCCCTGTGCCTGATCTGGAGGAGCTGCAAGGCTACCTGACCACAGGAGAAAGAGCCCTGACCCCTCCGCCAGCTGCGGAAGTAGACACCAAACTGGAAACTACGGCATCTGTCTTGCTGGCCATGAAACCATCAGAAGAATCAGGAGCTGGGGACTCTGTCCAACCGACAGTGCAGCTATCGGACCTGGTGATCCAGCTACTGGAGCAGGTAACATTACATCCCCTGCCTGTCCCCGTCTACCCAGTCACTCAACAACCCCCAGTAACAATCCCAGCTCTGGCCCCAGCCTGGACTGCTTCCTCTAATAAAGGAAGGGTGTGGATAAAGTGGGCCCATACTCACCCATTCATTCTGGTGCTCCTGGCTGTCCTGAGTGACAGTACATTCTTAAGGTCCCCATATAACCTGTACCCGGACCTGGTTCACCCACAGAGACTCATGACGAGAATGCAAAACTAAACGGGGGTCCAGAGATGGAGGAATGGAGAAGGCCCTCACTTTAGACATGCCCCATCCTCTTGCATCAGTGGAGATGGCTCAGGGAGAACTGGGGGGGAGATAGGGACTATAGAAACTGCTGTATGGGGAGCCGCAGCCCCTGAAATTCCCCGTAATGCTGGAGATCCAGACTCGAGCCGATACTCCCCTGGATGCGGCCACCGCCATGCCTACTCCGTCTCACTCTCCTCTGGCCAGGTTGCAGCTGCCTTACCCTAGGTGGACAGAGGAAGTAGAGGGACAAGCAGCCCAAGCCACAAGTGAGTTGCCCCAAGAAACAGACCAGTGACTCGTACCTGGAAGGAGGTCTTGACCACGGACCTAGTGTCCAAAGAGAGAAAGTGAGGAGAGAGATGTGGGACGATCCTAACCAGAGACATATTGGGACTGTTATAGAGTTCAACCGCAAAAAGGGGTTTGGGTTCATCAAAAAACAAGTAAATCGCCGAGGTGTCCGCCCTGAAAGAGGGACCAGGTGGCAGTGCAACTTGTGGCCAGGAGATACCATAGAGTACACCACACTGTGGGGAAACAGCGGGTGGTTCACTGTCCAGGTAGACCAACTCCCTTGTAGCTCACCTGAACTACCCCTGCGCTGATGTGAGCATGTGAGCTCTGTCAATGGCTTCTTTTCAGAGGAAAGTTACTCCCCAGGTTGCGAGTGTCGGGATCAAGACGTCCAGTCTCGTACCCCAGGCCCAATGAAATCTGTGCCATCTGCCCGTCCCGACAGCTATGGCGCTGGTCAGCTCCACTCCTGGCAGGCGAGGCACAGTAAATGTCACGCTGGTGCCAACTCCGTCTACTCCTGCACAAACTGTGAACTTACTGCACTATACAATTAATGTTAGCTGTCCGCAGACCCCAATGCAGAAGCACCAACAGTTCCTCTAGTAACTGAGCGAGAGCCTAAAGGTACCTTCACACGCGGCAATTTCACTGGCAATTTGCTGGTTGCAGTGAAATCATGGACACATTGTTCTATTTTGTTGCCGTGTACAAATGTAACAACGTGTCCATGATTTCACTGCAACCAGCAAATTGCTTGCAAAATTGATGCGTGTGACGGTACCTATAGGTTCCTGTTGCACCCCCCAAAGACTATACTGTTTACAAGTGTAGATTCCATTTTATATAGATAAGATAGGGTAGGATAAGTGTGTTTTTATGTATTGGTATATAAGTAGATAGGATGTACTTGGCTTGTCCAAGAAGACTTTCCAAGTAGTTGGCCAGATAGTCTCAAATCAATAGGTGAACTTTTTCAACTATTAATTATTTGTGTGTGCTTTACAATTAGTAGACAGTGCTGCAATGGAGGCAACCTTTCAGCCCCACTGGACAGGGACAAATCTATTTTTCTTTGTTTCACCTGTTGTGCCCTTTTCTGCTGATTTTAAATCAATGGGTAACAAGGTGCCACTCAAGGGACAGTTGCACTTTAGCTTGTTTGCACTTAAACATTGCCTTGAAAAGACTTATGCACTTTGCTTACTCACTTTTCCATGGCTAAGGTCACATTCTTCTCAACTATGAAGCCAAAACAACCGCTGCGGTGAAGAATGTAAAACATGGTCTGTGTGCCCTGCAACTGTACCCAGGGACAATACCTAACTGTACTTCAAATTGAGACATTTAGCAAACAATTGATCAATTCTTTGAGCTACTCAACCATGTCACAGCCTTTAGCTGCGCTTGCCCTTCTGGCGCTGTGGGAGTAGTTCAGAAATGCTTCAGGTAGGTGTGCAGTTAATGTGGTCCTGCTTTTAATGCATTCAGGAGGCCGTAATGGCACAGCATATATAAAAAACGTACAGTAGGACTGCCCATTTGAGAATGCCGTGACGTGGCGGGTAGCTCAAAGAATTGATCAATTGTTTGCTAAATGTCTCAGTTTACAGTACATTTAGAAATTAATATGTGCATATGCAGTTTTTGTACTGCGTGCTAACCACAGACAGCACTGGCTACTTAGCTTTTTTATTTGTTATTGGTTTGTGGTTGACCACCACTTTTTGCCATGTGCACTTGTTTATGCATGCCATTGTATTTGTCTTTACTGTGATTGATCTAGGCCGCTGTACAAACATACATGGGCCACACCCTGCCCATAGGCTCTGCTTAATTGTTGCACATGTATTTGGGCCTGTTCTACCCTCATCCATGATTGCTGGTCTCGCAATGTGGCGGTCAGATCTGATAATGTCCAGATGTCATGTCTGGACCTGGTCTGCCTTTAGCGCTGCCCTTGTCCTTCTGGCGCCATGGGAATAGTTCAGAAATGCTTCAGGCACTTGTGCATTTAATATGGTTTCACTTTTAATGCATTCAGGAGGCCGTAATGGCACAGTGTATATAAAAAACATAGCGTATGACTGCCCCATCTGAGATTGCCGTGAAGTGGTGGGGTAGCTCAAAGAATTGATCAATTGTTTGCTAAATGTCTCAGTTTAAAGTACAGTTAGAAATTAATATGTGCACATACACTTTTTGTATTGCGTGCTAACCACAGGAAGCGCTGGCTTCTTTATTCAGCATTATAGTAGTTATATTCTTGTACATAATTGGTAACGCACAGAAGGAATTATCACAAATTAGCTTATTTGCAATTTGCACATAAAGCTTCCTTGACTTTTTGGAAAAGACCTCTGCGCAGTGTGTCAGCAATAATTAATCGTGAGAATCAGATTTACACTTTTTTCTTAATATTATTATGTGAACATAATATTAGTAGAAGGTCATTTAATATGGTTAAGAGTCTTGACAAGTTCAATATAACACTAATGTTGTGTTAAGTGATAAGTAAAGCTCTACGTTATCCAAATACACGGGATATTTTTCTTTTTTCCTTTGCTGTAAACTTTCGCTATTGTTATTAGCAGAGACTTTTATGTTAACAATTACCCACATAAAACTCCTATCTGTGCTATAGATCAGGACGCCCAGGGGAGCCGTAGAAGGCAAAATTCATGGAAACCAAAGACAATTGCTTAGATTTTTTAATTTCTTCCTCCGGGTGAATTACAGAATGTCTTTGGATATATTGCCAATGTTGTCTGGTTGTCGGAGCAACAAAACATGATCTACAATGTAACGAGACAGTAAATAAATGCCGCCCTTTGTGACAGTATAGAAGGCTTTAACTATGTTCATCAGATGCTTTATTAAAAAGCCAAGTTTTTTTAGAATAAAGTCCTTTTGCTGAGCCTGGCCGAGGACAAGGCTAGCGGTGCAAAGGAGCATCAGGATTTTGATATACCGTATTTTTCGCTTTATAAGACGCACCTGATTATAAGACTCACCCCCAAATTTGGTGAAGGAAAAGAGGAAAAAAATTATTTTTAATGTTAAATGGGGTCCATCTTATAATGCCAGTGTCTGTCTTATAATCAGTATAAATGTCCCTCATCCTGGTACATAAACCCCCCCCCCATCCTGGTATCCTGGTATATATGTCCCCCCATTCTGGTATATGTGTCCCTCATCCTGGCTTACATGTCATCATCCTGTATATATGCCCCCATCCTGCTACATATATCGCTCATCCTGGTATAGATGTCCTTCTTCCTGGTATATATGTCACCATCCTGTATATATGTCCCCATCCTTGTACATATGCCCCCATCCTTGTACATATACCCCCCATCCTGGTATATATACCCTCATTATGGCACACATGTCCCCATCCTGTAAATATGGTCCCAAATCCTGTATATATACCCCCATCCTGGAATACACATTCCCCCATCCTATCTATATGTTCCCCATCCTGTATATATTGCCCTATGTCCCCCATCCTGTGTATATGCCCCCATCCCCATCCTGTATATTTGCCCTCATCCTGTTATGTCCCCCCATCTTCTTTATGTGCCCCCATCCACTATATATGGCCTTACCGATGGTGGCAGGTTCCGGAGGGTGAGGGGCACAGGTGTAGGACCGGAGCTGTACAGATATACCGGCAGCAGCGAGCGCTGGGCGCTGCCATGATTGTTTGTGGGCGGATGCATTCACTATATGCAGCCGGCAACATTGACTTCAACAAAATGGCCGCGCCCATAGAGGAGACCCGCGGCCAATTTGCAGTGTCTACCTCTACCGGCCGGCTGCACATACTGAATGCAGCCGCCCACAAAAAACATGGCGGCGCCCAGCGCTCGCTGCCACCGGTTTTCCCCCGCACCTACGGTCCTACACCCGTGCCCCTCACCCTCCGGAACCTGCCCCCGGCACCCCCGCTTGGCACCCGCACCCCCCAGCCCGGTAATGTGGTGATATTAAATTTTACATTTTTTTTTTTTACATTCTCTTTTTAAGACGCACCCTCGTTTTCCCCTACAGTTTGGGGGAAACAAAAGTGCGTCTTAAAAAGCGAAAAATACGGGATATATATTAATATACTATAGTTTTTCAGATTATAAGACTCACCTAGGTGTTAAATGATGAAAATAGGAAAAATATTTGAAGCCCAAAATGTGGTTATGATGTATTATGGGGTGATGTGCTGGTGATGTGCTGGTTAAGGGGTAATGTCCCCCAATTCTTCACTAATGTCACCCATCTTGGGCCCTTTCCAGGTATATATGTGTCACACCGGTATAAATAACTCCCAGCATGTGGCGGATAGAAAGAGAAGAAGGTAGCTTGGAGATGGGTCACCTCCTGACACTCACCTGTCTCTGTACTTCGAGCTCCCTAATGTCCCTATATGGGTCCTTTCCCCCTTCACCATCACATGCCTTATCCATCACTGTTCCACCACACACCATGGATAATGTAGATGCCGTTGAGCACCCTAGTCTCACCTCTGCAGTAATCAGACACAAGGGAACAAGGACAGACAGCGGGGCATAGACAAAAAGGATACACCAAGGCTGCAAACAACACAACTTCAGCAATTTCAGAGACTTGCTCCTTACACGGTGGTCAGCATAGAAATAGATTCGATACCCGCATTCAGATGATAGAACACATGACTGTTTGAAGTGGAGGGGAGTGGTCACAAAGCTACACCTGAGATAGGACTAACAAACAACTGCCAGCACTGCTATCAAATCTACATTTTTAAGAGGAAATGTGTAAAAAAAAAAACAAAACAATGCTTCCCATAGCTGGAAGCCAAACGTATAGCAATTTTTATGCGGCACTGGAGGACACTATGACTAACAGTCCAGCTGTACAACACATGAACATATATGGATTGTCAGAATTAGCTGGCTATTAAATGAATTGCACTCAAGTTATATTGCCCCTTCTTTGCTATACAGAAATGTGGGATTCCTGCTCTGCTGTCTGTATGTATGGCACATGTTCAGAAGCAGCATCAGTATGTAGACGTGTAGCTGTGATTCCAGCTCTGGGTACAAGATGAAATCTTACTAAAAGACAGCAGCACATTTTATCTCTTTAATTCTTCTGATCCTTTCTCCACCTCTCCTTTCTATGGACTTCAGATCTTTTTTGACTAAGATGGATTTTTAGCAGTTTTTTTAGAGTGAATGATAATTTTTAGAAACAAGGGAGGAGGAAAAATGGCTGATCAGTGGAGCTTACAAAATATCCATGTTTCTTGTTTCTATTCCTATGTTGTATTGTAAATGTACCATGAAGGCTATGGGTCTGCTGAACCATCTGATCAGCCTCATTAGGAACCTTTACATCAAGAAGCAACAGTCTGAATAGCACACGGTGACACATCATGGTTCACAGTAGAGCAAGACGTCAGACAAGGCGGCATCCGGTCACCATTTCTTTTCAGTTTATATGGAGAAGCTATTTTCATGATGGCTGGACTTGCCGAAAAAAAGAAGTATGCAACACTAATAGCAACAAGCGTAGATGGAATGAAAGACTTACTATGGAGAGTCAAGATGGAAAGCTCCAACATGGGACTGCTACTCAACACAAAGAAGATGAAGATACCGACTATAGCCAGGTATGATTGGGTCACAGGTGAGATGGACGGCAAAGAACCGGAAGTGGTAAAGGACTTCACCCTACTTGGATCAATGATCACTCAAGATGCAGCGATGACACCGGAAGTCAATATTACAAAATATGGGAAAATCAACAATGAAGTCACTGGACGAGGTCTTCACATCCAGGAACATTTCACTGGTGATGAAGACACGGCTCGTACATAGTCTGGTCTATTCTGTAGTAACATATGGAAATGACACCTGGACGATAAAGAAACAAGACAGAAGAAGAATCAACACCTTCATAATGTGGAGCTGGAGAAGGATGTTATCAATACCATGGATGGCAAGAAGAACAAACATCAATACTGGAACAAATCAAGCCAGACATGTCACTGGAAGGAAGATCACCAAGATACGACTTGTCTACACATCATACGAAGAGAGCAATCACTGGAGAAGGACATCATGGTCACAAGAATAGAAGAAACAAGATGAAGAGGAAGACCAGCAACCCAATGGATAGATACTATCAAGACAACGGCATAGAAGACATTGGTGGAGCTATCCAGGCTTGGATAAGACCCTGGTGGACGTATCTAGTCTTGGATAAGACTCTGCTGGACGTATCTAGTCTTGGATAAGACCCTGGTGGATGTATCTAGTCTTGGATAAGACCCTGGTGGACGTATCTAGTCTTGAATAAGACCATGGTAGACGTATCTAGTCTTGGATAACACCCTGATGGACCTATCTAGTCTTGGATAAGACCCTGGTGGACATATCTTGGTCTTGGATAAGACCCTGGTGGATGTATCTAGTCTTGGGTAAGACTCTGTGGACGTTTCTAGTCTTGGATAAGACCCTGGTGGACATATCTAGTCTTGGATAAGACCCTGGTGATGTATCTAGTCTTGGATAAGACCCTGGTGGACGTATCTAGTCGTGGATAAGACCCTGGTGGACATATCTAGTCTTGGATAAGACCCTGGTGGATGTATCTAGCCTCGGAAAGACCCTGGTGGACCTATCTAGGTCTGGAGAAGACCCTGTGGACGTATCTAGTCTTGGATAAGACTCTGGTGGATGTATCTAGTCTTGGATAAGACTCTGGTGGATGTATCTAGTCTTGGATAAGACTCTGGTGGACGTATCTTGTCTTGGATAAGACCCTGGTGGACATATCTAGTCTTGGATAAGACCCTGGTGGATGTATCTAGTCTTGGAGAAGACCCTGGTGGACATATCTAGTCTTGGATAAGACCCTGGTGGATGTATCTAGCCTCGGAGAAGACCCTGGTGGACCTATCTAGTCTGGAGAAGACCCTGGTGGACCTATCTAGACTTGGACAAGACCTTGGTGAACCTATCTAGGCAGAACAAGATCATTCTTCATGCAGAACATTCATCCATCAAGTCAACATGGATCAAGATCAAGATGAAGGCTGAGAAATAATGATAACAAATTACAGTAGGAGTCAGGTTTGGTTACTGGAATACCACTTTAAAGGAGCAGGCAAGATTTTAAAGGTAAATCCAAACACTATTAGTTATAAATGAAGGTAATCCCCCACTTTTTTCTGCCTGCCTATCATATGTATGTCATATACTATATTATATAGCGTGATACGCTAGCCAAGTTACTACTCATCACTCCTCCCGTTTTCTTTGGCAATACCGCTTCTTTGTTTTTGTGGGAGCCCTACCCACCTCCCGCCATCTTCAGTGGCAGCTGACAGTGTGGCTGTCATTCTCCAGCCTGTGGCGCCCCATGTGGGAGCACCATGCAGCTGTCACTCTGGGGTAATGTGGAGGCGGCTCTTACACTGGCGGTGGCAGAAGACAACTTTCTTGGGCTTTTACTGGCATTTACTGTTGACTCTTCTGATATTCGTACTTGTGACTTCTTTTACAGACAACCCACAGACACTTTTATTGTTATTATTATTTTTTATTTTATGTGTTCTTTACTTGCTAATCCTCCGAGCATTAGTGCCAGTATCTGGAAAACGCCAGTGTGAAGCTTCGGACATAAATGCTAATTAAGTGTAAATTCAGAGGACTGGAGGTCACCAACTCCGCGCTGTCGCTTTAAGGAAGAGTGTTTGATGGTGAAGACTTTGAAGTGAGAAACAAACGGGGATATTTCATACTTCAGAAAAGTTTCCTTACTTTTGATGTAAGTGAGGACAATTGGGACTGAACTGCAGGATCCCGGTCACAGTGTGTTCTGTCCTGTCCGTCATTTCAGTGGCAAGAACAACACATTAGTTATTAATGCCCTGCATTCTTCATGCTGATAAGTCTCTTCTATACTTACTTTTCTTAAATTTGGTTTAAAAGTACAAATTCTCATAAAATACATGAAATGCATTGTCATGACATGATAGTAACCCGTTGCTGACATCCACCGTACATGTATGACCCATGTTAGGTGCGGGTGTATGGAAGCCAGCTGTGTAATACAGCCATGATTGGGGAGAGCTTTATCCTCCTGCATTCAAGTGACACAATCAATGATGCATCAATTCTGGCGCCAATTGCAGGTTGATGAATAGATACCATGGGGGCCGGGGACCTAGAGGCCCCTGTCACCACAATATTTGTACTTTTTTTTAAGTTTGGCTAGGTTTCAAGTCCTAAGGTTGGGCTTCATAAGCTATGGTTAAGCTTCAATTCCTAAGACTGGGCTTTATTTCCTATAGCTGTGCTTTATATTCCATGGCTGCGCTTCATTTCCTATAGCTGTGCTTTATATCCTATGGCTTGACTTCATTTCATATGTCTGTTATTCATGTCATATAGCAGTGCTTCATGTCCTATATATGTGCTCCATGTTTCATGACTATGCTTTATGTCCTATATTTGAACTTTATCTCCTATGGTTGGGCTTCATGTACTATGGCTGTGCTTCATGTCCTATGGCTGGGCTTCATGTCCTATGGCTGGCTTCATGTCCTATGGCTGGGCTTCATGTCCTATGGGTGGGCTTCATGTACTATAGCTGGGCTTCATGTTCTATGGCTGGGCTTCATGTCCTATGGCTGGGCTTCATATCCTATAGTTAGGATTCATGTCCTATGGCTGTGCTTTATGTCCTATGGTAGGGCTTCATGTCCTATGGCTGGGTTTTAAATCCTATGGTGGGGCTTCATATCCTATGGCTGGGCTTCATGTCCTATGGCAGGGCTTCGTGTCCTATGGCTAAGCTTTATATCTTATGGCTGTGCTTCATGTCCTATGGCTGTGCTTTATGTCTTATTGATGGGCTTCATATCCTATGGCTGGGTTTTATGTCCTATGAGTGGGCCTTATATCCTATGGCTGGGCTTCATGTCCTGTGACTGGGTTCATGTCCTATTGCTGGGCTTTATATTCTATGGCTGGGCTTCATGTCCTATAGCTGGGCTTTATATCCTATGGCTGGGCTTCATGTCTTATTGTTGGGCTTCATGTCTTATTGCTGGGCTTCATGTCTTATTACTGGGCTTCATGTCCTATGGCTGGGATTCACGTACTATGGCTGAGCTTCATTTTCTATGGCTAGGTTATATATTCTATGGCTGGGCTTCATGTCCTATAGGTGGGCTTCATGTCCTATGACTGGGCTTCATGTCCTATGACTGTGCTTCATGTTTTATTGATAGACTTCATATCCTATGGCTGGGTTTTATGTCCTATGGTTGGGCCTTATATCCTATGGATGGGCTTCATGTCCTGTGGCTGGGTTCATGTCCTATTGCTGGGCTTTATATCCTATGGCTGGGCTTCATGTCTTGTTGCTGGCTTCATGTCTTATTGCTAGGCTTCATGTCTTATTACTGGGCTTCATGTCCTATGGCTGGGATTCACGTACTATGGCTGAGCTTCATTTTTTATGGCTAGGTTTTATATTCTATGGCTGGGCTTCATGTCCTATAGGTGGGCTTCATGGCATACCTATGGCTAGGCTTCATGTCCTATGGCTGGGCTTCATGTCCTATGGTTGGGCTTTATATCTAATGTCTGAGCTTCATGTCCTATAGCTGTGCTTTATATGAGAGTACAAACTCAGATATTGATAATAATTGCAGGTTCAAAACCCCAAGGGGGACTGAAAAAAAGAATTAAAAAATATTAAGAAATTTGAAATTATACATAGAAGTTTGAATCATCTCCGCCTTTTTCCCAATCTCAAAATATAAAGTAAACATATTTGATTTTAACATGTTCATAATAGTCCGAAATCAGTAAAAAAACAAAACAAAACACCAGAATGTCTAATTTTTCAATTGTTTATTCCTCCAAAATACGCAATAAACTTTTGTCCATCAATAAGGCGTCTTACATTGATGGGAAAGTAAAAAAGCTATGTCTCTTGAAAGAAAAACAAGAGAAATCAAATGGGAAAAAATACATTTGGTGAAAAAGAATCGGAAAAAAACCCTCCCTGACGGGGTTGGCACTGCAATGATTTTCTTGCTCTGAGTGTTATTGAAACTCCCTGCCAATAGGGGGAGCTCACTGCATAAAGAATTAGGCGGATGTAAAGTCAATAAAAAAAAACCTGTTGCAGTTTTTACACCAAATCTGTGGCAAAATCCAAAACAAATCTGCAGCTAATTCTGGAATCTGCCGGGGATTTAACCCCATACATTGCAAAGACAAAATCAGCACCATACATCGACATATTTCAGATAATAAAAAAAAAAAAAAAAAAAAAACATTGCATTGCAAAAAATATTTGTGAATTGTTACTTGAATACATTGTCAATTTTCATAAAAAGAAAATCTGCTTGAATGATTTGCAACATAACCACCACGTTTTTCCATGTAGTTTCAACTTTAGCTGAATAAATCAATATGCAGTGTGCTCCCCCTAATGGTGGCTGTATAAATCTATATGCAGTAAGGTCCCCTGAGTGGTGGCTGAATAAGTCTGTATATAGATAGCTCCCCAGTGATGGCTGTATAAATCTATTTGTTGTGAGCTCCCTCTAGTGGTGGCTGTATAAATCTTTTTGTAGAGAGCTCCTTCTAGTAATGGCTGTATAAATCTATATGCAGTGTGCTCCCCCCAGTGGTGGCTGTATAAATTTATTGTAGCGAGTTCCCCCTAGTGGTGGCTGTATAAATCTTTTTGTAGGGAGCTCCTTCTAGTAGTGGCTGTATAAATCTATATGCAGTGAGCTCCCCCTAGTGGTGGTTTTATAAATCTGTATGAAGATCGCTCCCTCAGTGGTGGCTGTATAAATCTATTTGTAGGGAGCTCCTTCTAGTGTTGTCTGTATACAACTGTATATAGTGAGCTCCCTGTAGTGGTGGCTGTATAAATCTGTATGTAGGGAGCTCCTTTTAGTGGTGGCTGCATAAATCTATATGTAGGGAGCTCCTTTTAGTGGTGGCTGCATAAATCTATATGTAGGGAGCTCCTTCTAGTGGTGGCTGTATAAATTTATATGCAGTGAGCTCCCCTAGTGATGGCTGTATAAATCTATATCCAGTGAGCTCCCCCTAGTGGTGGCTGTATAAATTTGTATATAGGGAGCACCCCTTAGTGGTGGCTGTATAAATCTGTATGTAGTGAGTTCCCCCTAGTGGTGGCTGCATAAATCTGTATGTAGTGAGTTCCCCCTATTGGTGGCTGTATGAATCTATATGCATTATGCATTATGCTCCCGCTAAAGGTGGCTGTATAAATCTATATGCAGTTAGCTCCGCCCTGTTGACACCCAATATCTTTTACCCCTATACAGATATAGTGGAGCCCTTCCTTACAATTCCTATTGGCTCATCCTATGCCAAGATGAGTTGCTTTAGATTTTCAGCTTTGAAAACAAAATTGCTTTTGCAATACTCTGCAGAGAGAAGTCTATACTTAGAGGAAATTGATATGTGGCCACCCAGTGGTCATAATATGTCCTACAACCCAGTCCTCAGCCAAGGGCGTGGTACATGCGCTCTGGATACTGACAGGGGGTCCAACAAGCTTATCTATCTTGGGCAGAGTATTCAGATACTCAGCAAGGGGCAGTAAGTTGACCCTTTGCCCCAAGTGAAGAAATGCTTTGAGCTCTCGGTGAACTGCCACCCCAGGGCTCATACCAGTGCTCCAACTCTATGATCAGTCACTGGAAAAAAGTTCAGAACGTTTGCCATTATACTGATGCTTTCGTTAAGGGTTTTACAATTGACAATATTTATTTTCTATCCACAAAATAAAGGTCTTCCCTTGATAAGTATCTTAATGGGGAGCTTGGGGGAGATAGCATTTTTAGTACTGTCCCTGCCCTCCTACATGATAAAGCAGAGCCGTACACTGCAGTTCTAGGATCTACAGATTTCTTATAAATCAGTAAAATCATATCTGCTCCTCAGCTCTCACCCGTCCCTCCAGGGACAGAGAAATTCAGCCACATGCAGCAGCAGTGACAGGAGGTGTGTCGAGGGTGAGGACCCAGGATCATCGTACATTCCTGCCCCCTCATACTTCTGTATGTGCAGGGGGCATGGCCACTGGCCCCATGGTCACACAACAATCCAGCCCCTGATATAACATCCTATGTAATGTATGAGGAGGTGAGCTGTGATATCACCTATTGTGAATGGTGGATCCTGTGTTATCTACTGTATATAGAGGTGTTATCAGTCATTGTACAGGAGGAGGTGAGCTGTGATATCACCTATTGTGAATGATGGATCCTGTGTTATCTACTGTATATAGAGGTATTATCAGTCATTGTACAGGAGGAGATGAGCTGTGATATCATCTATTGTGAATGGTGGATCCTGTGTTATCTACTGTATATAGAGGTGTTATCAGTCATTGTACAGGAGGAGGAGGTGAGCTGTGATATCACCTATTGTGAATGGTGGATCCTGTGTTATCTACTGTATATAGAGGTGTTATCAGTCATTGTACAGGAGGAGGTGAGCTGTGATATCACCTATTGTGAATGGTGGATCCTGTGTTATCTACTGTATATAGAGGTGTTATCAGTCATTGTACAGGAGGAGGTGAGCTGTGATATCACCTATTGTGAATGGTGGATCCTGTGTTATCTACTGTATATAGAGGTGTTATCAGTCATTGTACAGGAGGAGGAGGTGAGCTGTGACATCACCTATTGTGAATGGTGGATCCTGTGTTATCTACTGTATATAGAGGTGTTATCAGTCATTGTACAGGAGGAGATTAGCTGTGATATCATCTATTGTGAATGGTGGATCCTGTGTTATCTACTGTATATAGAGGTGTTATCAGTCATTGTACAGGAGGAGGAGGTGAGCTGTGACATCACCTACTGTGAATGGTGGATCCTGTGTTATCTACTGTATATAGAGGTGTTATCAGTCATTGTACAGGAGGAGATGAGCTGTGATATCATCTATTGTGACTAGTGGATCCTGTGTTATGTATTGTATATAGAGGTGTTATCAGTCATTGTACAGGAGGAGGAGGTGAGCTGTGATATCACCTATTGTGAATAGTGGATCCTGTGTTATCTACTGTATATAGAGTTGTTATCAGTCATTGTACAGGAGGAGGTGAGCTGTGATATCACCTATTGTGAATGGTGGATCCTGTGTTATCTACTGTATGTAGAGGTGTTATCAGTTATTGTACAGGAGGAGGTGAGCTGTGATATCACCTATTGTGAATGGTGGATCCTGTGTTATCTACTGTATATAGAGATGTTATCAGTCATTGTACAGGAGGAGGTGAGCTATGATATCACCTATTGTGAATGGTGGATCCTGTGTTATCTACTGTATATAGAGGTGTTATCAGTCATTGTACAGGAGGAGGTGAGCTGTGACGTTATCTATTGTGAATGGTGGATCCTGTAATATCTACTGTATATAGAGGTGTTATCAGTCATTGTGTCGGAGGAGGAGGTGAGCTGTGATATCACATATTGTGAATGGTGGATCCTGTAATATCTACTGTATATAGAGGTGTTATCAGTCATTGTGTCGGAGGAGGAGGTGAGCTGTGATATCACCTATTGTAAATGGTGGATCCTGTGTGGTATACTGTGTATAGAGATGTTATCAGTCATTGTACAGGAGGAGGTGAGCTGTGATATCACCTATTGTGAATGGTGGATCCTGTGTTATCTACTGTATATAGGGGTGTTATCAGTCATTGTACAGGAGGAGGAGGTGAGCTGTGATGTCGCCTATTTTGAATTATGGATCCTGTGTTATCTACTGTATATAGAGGTGTTATCAGTCATTATTCAGGAGGAGTGCATAATTCTGCAGAAACTATGAGTTTTCCTTTTTTTGTGGTTCTGCTGGAGTTTTGCTACAGACAAGACATAGACTCTTTTTGTAGTTATTTGTTTCCATTTTTGGCGCCGAAGATCACTATTTGCGGCTGCAGCCAGGACTCTCTTCAGGCCTGTGGTGAACTCTATCAGAGCAAATGGTACCATCAATTTAGACATCTGGGTATAAAATTAGTTTAGATTTACATATATCTGTTTTGTTTATACATAGAATTGTTAACTTGTGAGCCGGAATGTTATTCCAGAGCTCCTTAATAGAGTGCACCCACTTAATTTACACTGTGTAAGCTGCCATGTTAGTGAATTATTACTGATTTCTTATATTTTCCTTAGGTAAATTCGTTACTGTTTTCTGTGACTTTTACATTGGAGGGACTCTGAATCTGACACACTGAGGCCGGCACTAGCTGGGTATATGTGTATTATAGGCAGAGTATTACGGGGAAGTATTTGAACTTTCTGCATTTTCCTGAAACCCTTCCCATTTCCCCCAGTAAATATCTTGTGGTACTTCCACCTCTGTCTCTGGTTTGTGACTTCCGGGATCCCATTGGGACCTCTGATCATTATAAGTATACCAGATTTATAAGATCTAAGAGGTTTTCTTAATAATGTATGCAGTTTATGTAGTAAAATCTGATAGAAGTTCCACTTTAAACAGAAATACTGAAAGCTCCTGCTACACAGAGAGATGGATTATTACCATAAATGAACTGGACGTGGGACGTTCCTGATCTCCATAGCCTGTGAATTCCATAGATATGAAGCAATTATATGAAAAGCTTTATGAAAGTCAAGAGTGAGAGGAACAAGAGTTGGAAGTAAGACGATAAGAAGTGATAAGTTCTGTTCGGAGCAGGAATGTAAATCCTCAACCACCAGAAGAACTGAATGTCTTATGTCCTTCTACCAGAGAGGAAAAGCCTTAAAAGTGAAATGAATGTATCTAGGAGGGTGACATAAGACACAAGACAGATGACTGCACTCTTAATTGCAACATAATCTGTGCTCTTATCATTGTACACAAGAAGTGTCATCCATAATGTTGGTTGTAGACCCTTCTCAGGAGTGAGCCACCTTCAGATGTGGATATCTCCTGATGGATAGTTGTGGTTTAAAAGTGGAGGATTTATCAAGTTAGGCCCCTTTCACATCAGCGATTTTTAAATCGCGGCAGATGCGGTGAAAAAAACGCATCTGCCGCGATTACCGCATACCGGCTGCACTTGCGGCACAGTTGTGGCAAGCCCCATGCAATGTCTATGGGGCTTGCGGTAAGTGTGCGGCAGGTGCGGCAAGTGCGGTTTTGGCACTTGCGGCAGGTGCGGCCACGAAAAAAACCGCGGTCAGCCGCATTTTCTTTGCGGCCGCACCTGCCGCAAGTGCCGATACTGCACTTGCCGCACCTGCCGCACACTTACCGCAAGCCCCATAGACATTGCATGGGGCTTGCCACAACTGTGCCGCAAGTGTCGCGGTTATGCGGTAATTGCGGCAGATGCGGTTTTTTCACCGCATCTGCCGCGATTTAAAAAACCACTGATGTGAAAAGGGCCTTAAAGAGTTATGCAGTTTTTAAAATGACCGACCATTCATCAAAGCCAACCGTCTAGCAACTTTTGGTGGCACCGGTCATTTGATAGCAATGGAACGCTGTCCTTGGCGATCTGGCCATCCATTCCCATAACCGAGAGTCATCTGTGCCTTCCCACTATCCCACTCCTCCAAACACTTCATTTTAGTGTTTCTGTTCATTCTGATGGAAAATCCCTGCAAAAACACCTTCATACGGTTACATCATACTTACCAACTCTCCCAGAGCATATAAAAGGCCTTCTAGATAAAGGGGAGATCTTCAAAGACTCCTAGATGAATTGGCTAATCACCCGGAGATTTCTTAGAAAGCAAAGCTCTCTTGGATGTCTATAGGAAGGTTGAAAATTACTGTTCATGTTCTGCTACCCACTTACAAGACTGACTGGGCCTTTAAAGGTAACCTATCACCAGGTTTTTACAACCTAATCTGAGAATAGCATAATATAGGACCCAAGATCCTGATTCCAGTGATGTGTCACTTACTAGGCTGCTCAGTGTAGTTTTGATAAAATCACTGTTTAATCAGCTGGAGATTATCATTAGCAGTCTACTTGTCTGCTGCCACAGACTGCTAAATTTGCAACAGAGAAAACACTAACTTTATCAACATGACAGCAAGCAGCTCAGTAAGTGACACATCGCTGGAATCAGGGTCTCTATTTCTACATTGTGTTGCTCTCAGATGGGATGGCAAAAACCTGGTGACAGGTTCCCTTTAACATGGGACATTTCTCTTTTTTTCCACTTGCGCATGTGCTTTATGTTTAGTTCCCCTGTGTTCCCCTATACCTCTGCACACTTTCTCTAATTTGTTAATTGTGAGTAGCAACTAGGGATCGGCGACTACCTTACTATTCGGAATCGCTATACCCGCAACGAGTAGGTAGCGGTACTCGCTACTTGTTGCGAGTATAGCGATTCCGAATACTTTTGCAGTGTATCAGTAGATACACTGCAAAAGTCCTGTAAAAGAGAGGAAAAGTGGTTAAAAAATAAAAAAATTGGATACTCACCTTAACCGACGGCTGTACCGGGACCGGCCGATGCACGTCTATTCACGGAAAAGGACCTTTCACTCTCTCAGCCAATCAGATGGCTGGGAGAGATCTGGCCAATCAGATGCCGCCACGTCACAATGACGTAATCGCTAGCGGCCACCTGATTGGCCAGATGGAAAGGTCCTCAGTGTACCTGAGAGGCCCTTTCCATCTGGGCAATCAGGTGGCTGCTAGTGATCACGTGATTGTGACGTGGCGGCATCTGATTGGCCAGATCTCTCCTAGCCATCTGATTGGCTGAGAGAGTGAAAGGTCCTTTTCCATGAATAGACGTGCTTCAGCCGGTCCCAGTGCAGCCGTCGGTTAAGGTGAGTATCCGATTTTTTTATTTTCTAACCTCTTTTCTTCTCTATTACAGAACTTTTGCAGTGTATCTACTGATACACTGCAAAAGTACTCGGTACTTGCTACTCCCGAGTAATCCTAATTTACTCGGCGAGTAGCGAGTACACGAATACCGCTACTATTCGGCGAGTTCTGAATAGTAGCGAGTAGACTCGCCCATCCCTAGTAGTAACCTCCCCTCTGGTTCCTCTGGAGGTACGAGAAACAGCATGATGTCTTTTTGAGGAGCTAGGTCCAAGTCGTGGTTTCTAGGGTGGGGACATTCTAGTCTGTGCAGGAACCAGTATAGTATTCAATGGGAAAAGTACATAAATCTCCTCAAAAAAATCACAGAAAAAATCAGCCTCATCTTATTACTAATAAAAATAATCCACAGCAAGTTTTCTTGATAAATGATGGAGGCAGGTCAGGTACAAAATATAAAACAACCATTCACATATCGACCTTTCATGGATGGTTGGTTGCTCAGCATTCCACATGGACACGGATGAGGCTTACATAGGACACCAGTCACACAGATATGTGTAGCACCATCATGCCAGTTTACGGGCTCTTAGGGTACCTTTACACGCGGCTACATTTCTAGGGTGGCTACAGGTAACTTACTGGTTGCAGTGAAATCATGGAGAGATGATTCCATTTGTACACAGCAACAAGATAGAACCTTGTCTCCATGATTTCACTGCAACCAGTAAGTTACCTGTAGCCACCCTAGAAATGTAGCCGCGTGTAAAGGTACCCTTAGTATTAGATCTTTAGCATATGCCAAGGGCAAGCACTATGTAAGTGCACCCCAAAGGAACAGACACCTAAATTCCCCTATAAACTCTACAGGGCCTGACCTTGGGGTCTGCTCCACCCTGCAGTGCATTAGTATAGCTGCTCATTTTAATGCATTTCAATGAAGAGACAAATGTATTTTCCCTAGCTACATGCACAGAAGATCTTTGGTGGTGTAGAGGGGTCTGTGGCTCTGCCACCTCCATCCTGGAGCATGCTGTACCTTGGAAAAGGTTTGGATTACATTATTAGATCATATATGTATATTTGTCAAAGCTGATGTGGCCACTTGGTGGCTGGTGAGTGGTTGACCGCCTCTCTGGTGCTCTTGGGTCAGCCAGGGTTAATTACGGTTTTTAGGTTTTGTACTCCCCTTAAGGGTGGAGTCAGCGAAACAAAAAGAGATTGGAAATCAGGGAAGTCAGAAAGAGAATCATAAAGATATAAAAGTCTACCTGTGGGAGACGTGATGAGTTCAGATCCCAAGATCCAATTTAGTCCCGCTCTTGTGTCATACTCAGGACCCAGACACACATTGGTCCAGACAGGGAGGACCGGGCGGTGATAGCCAAGTGACTACGTCCCTCAGGGGTTGAGTCTGTGAGTTCCTGAGTGGCGTCCATTTCCTTTGAGCGAATCCTCAATGATTCCTCTCGGTTGTTGGTGGCCTGAAGGCTCTATGAGCAGGTTGTAGAGAGAAAGCGGAGGAGTGTCGTCTCGTTGGCCATTCCAATAGCGTTTGCTAAATCCCTGTGGGTGAGACTGTCTGAATCTGCTCAGTTATGATGGCACTGGAAGAGATGATAAAGGGCTTGAGGGTATCAACTGTATGTCAAGTGACAAGGAAGTGGTCACAGGGCAAATTGTCATTGACTTGCTATGGAACCCCCAATTGTGGTAAAAGGTCATGCGCACAACATGCGTGATGTTCCCGTTATTTGCAATGTCAAGTAAAGTTTCTTTGTTGGCAAAAACGTCTAAGGTGTCGGATATTTGTACAGAGAAGGGGATGGTGACTCAATCTGTGTTTACACTGGGGAGGTGACAGCGGTGCAGACTGCAAATCCAGAGCTGTGCAGCAGCCAAGGCTCAGCCTCACCCGCAACCACTAAGCCCCCCTACCACCGCCCCACCCAACAGTTGGTTCTCCAAGATGTTTGGAATTGGAACACCCTCCTGCTGAGCGCCTTCAAGGTTATGTACAAGTGACCAAGAAGTGATGAAGGCAAAAGGGCGGTCACCAAATATTTGATGAGATTTAGAATATCTTTTGTTCATTTATTTGCATTTTGTTAATTGATAACAATAAACTATTAGCATTTCTAATTTTTAAAGCTTTTTTACTTTTTAGGAATATTTCCTTATCTGCCTTAAACTTTTGACAGTTACATACAGATATTTCCCAAATACTGGAGATAATGTAGACCCGGTAGTTACGTCTGAGCAATCAGAATGGTGGCTGGGTATAAGATAAATGTCAGAACCCCACTATTCAACCCCTTCAGTAGTGCAGTCAGTGTTGATTTCAGCAGCAACATAAGGAGGGGTATCCTACATCTTTTCTGTGACGCTAGTCACTACTCAGTTATCCGTGAGGCTGGGTAGTCAAGAAGTCTGGGTCAGATACCAAGAGGGCTCATAATAACCAAAAGGGAGGCTGAGTAGTTAAGATGTCCGGGTCAGGTACCAAGAGGGCTTATAATAACCAAAAGGGAGGCTGGATAGTCTAGAGGTCCGGGTTAGATACCAAGAGGGCATGTAATAATCAAAAGGGAGGCTGGGTAGTGTAGAGGTCTGGGTCAGATACCAAGAGGGCTTATAATAACCAAAAGGGAGGTTGTGTAGTCTAGAGGTCCCGGTCAGATACCAAGAGGGCTTATAATAACCAAAAGGGAGGCTGGGTAGTCTAGACATCCAGGTCAGATACCAAGAGGGCTTATAATAACCAAAAGGGAGGCTGGGTAGTCAAGAAGTCTGGGTCTGATATCAAGAGGGCCCATAATAACCAAAAGGGCAGCTAAGTAGTCAAGAGGTCCGGGTTAGATACCAAGCAGGCACGTAATAATCAAAAGGGAGGCTGGGTAGTCAAGAGGTCCCGGTCAGATACCAAGAGGGCTCATAATAACCAAAAGGGAGGCTGGGTAGTCTAGAGGTCCGGGTTAGATACCAAGAGGGCTCATAATAACCAAAAGGGAGGCTGGGTAGTCTAGAGGTCCCGGTCAGATACCAAGAGGGCTCATAATAACCAAAAGGGAGGCTGGGTAGTCTAGAGGTCCGGGTTAGATACCAAGCGGGCACGTAATAATCAAAAGGGAGGCTGGGTTGTCTAGAGGTCCGGGTTAGATACCAAGAGGGCACGTAATAATGAAAAGGGAGGCTGGGTAGTCAAGAGGTCCCGGTCAGATACCAAGAGGGCTCATAATAACCAAAAGGGAGGCTGGGTAGTCTAGAGGTCCGGGTCAGAAACCAAGAGTGCTTGTAGTAATCAAAAGGGAGGCTGGGTAGTCTAGAGGTCCAGATTAGATACCAAGAGGGCACGTAATAATCAAAAGGGAGGCTGGGTAGTCTAGAGGTCCGGGTTAGATACCAAGAAGGCACGTAATAATCAAAAGGGAGGCTGGGTAGTCTAGAGGTCCGGGTCAGATACCAAGAGTGCTTATAATAACCAAAAGGGAGGCTGGGTAGTCTAGAGGTCCGGGTTAGATACCAAGAGGGCTTATAATAACCATAAGGGAGGCTGGGTAGTCTAGATGTCCGGGTCAGATACCAAGAGGGCTTATAATAACCAAAAGGGAGGCTGGGTAGTCTAGAGGTCCGGGTTAGATACCAAGAGGGCTTATAATAACCATAAGGGAGGCTGGGTAGTCTAGATGTCCAGGTCAGATACCAAGAGGGCTTATAATAATCAAAAGGGAGGCTGGGTAGTCTAGAGGTCCAGGTCAGATACCAAGAGAACTTATAATAACCAAAAAGGGTAAGACAAAGGCACAGTCAAGTCACGGTTCGAGGTCAAAATTCCAGGAAGGTAGCAGATCAAGACAAAGGGGCTTGGCATACGGGTAGTCAGAAGCAAGGTCATAGGTAGGGAAACCAAAGGTTAGAGACTGAAAATAGGAACATGGCATGCAGACACCACCAGCCTAAAGCTATAACTGGCAGTCATCAGACCACTGCCAACCAGCTAAATAGCCAGGTAATCACCCTAAATGGCAACACATGGAGGAAACCCAGCAGCTCTAGCCTGTGATAAGGCTGCAAAGCAAACCTCAATTTGAATGGGAATGGCTCAACCCGCTGCAGTCCCAGATTGGGCGGCTTTGCTGTCATTCAGAATCTTGACAGTCCGGCACACCGCTGCCATCTATTGGGCAGCTGAGCTGTCACTCACAGCATCCTCATGCCATAAGAGAGTGGCTGATTCATGACATCTTAACTTTTAACCCTATTTGATCTTTGTGATAACAAGATGTATATACTTTATGTCCCACCAGATGCTTGTGTATATTTGCAACGTATAGCTTAGTTGGCAAAGAAGATGTGTCCAAAAAAAATAACAAAATAAAAGAATATATATACATATATAAAATAATAATAAATAATAATAATAATAATAATAATAATAATATTAAATCCTGAAACAATAAAAAAAATGTAATAATGATAACATGGTATTATGATTTTGCTGCAACTCTCCACTCGGGATCATAGAGGGTCCTCACTCACCTGTATGCCGTATTACATGGACAGGGGGGTTCTGATGGGTCTTGCTCTTCATTTTTATTTTTTTAATGTATTTTGTACATGAAAAGATCTGACACAACCAGAATAAAAGCACCATATGACAGATCCGGCTTCTATCCGCCTATGGGCAGGCCTTTAATGCTGACACCGGGGTCTGTAGTGGGTTCTAGTGACATTTCTGGATGGATATATGGATGTCTATACATTGATGTTACATTTCCTGCAGTCTTACCTGTTGCCCCTTGGCTGGGAATCTTTCGGTGTAGGTGGGATTGGCAGTCACTGCTCAGTGCGGGATTTCTCTATAATTTATGTCCAGAAGGCACAAAAGAGAACAGCGGATCCATTGTAGGCTCACCGAGAGTATTGTCAATCACAGGTTATATAAGACTTTACCTGAGGGGACTGAATTTTGAGACTGACATTGATCATCTGTTGACAATGGCGCCTGTCAGGGGTGCGATATATGATGCAGGGAGCGAACAGTTATTTCTTAATTGATGCCCTGGAAGAAAGAAAAATGGGTGCAAGAATGTGAGCGAGTGTTACAAGAGCAGAGTTGTAATGACAGGGGCAGAGCATCTCCAAAATGGCAGGTATTGAGGTATTCCTGGTATATGTTTGGTCTTGTGTGGTGTTAATAGTATATGTTAGGTCTTTGAGGTATTCCTGGTATGAGCAGGTCTTGTGGGATAATCTTGGTGGGTCTGCTGGAGTGTTTCCAGGATATCACAGTTCTTCTGACATTTCCTAGTATACAGGGGGTCTTCTACAGTGTTCCCAGTATACAGGAGGTCTTCTACAGTGTTCCCAGTATACAGGAGGTCTTCTAGAGTGTTCTTAGTATATAGAAAGTCATCCAGAGTGTTCCCAATTGACAGGAGGGCTTCTAGAGTGTTCCTAGTATACAAGAGGTCTTCTAGAGTGTTCCAAATATAAAGGAAATCTTCTAGTGTGTTCCCAGTATAAAGAAGGTCTTCTAGAGTGTTCATAGTATAATGGATGTCTTCTAGAGTGTTCCCAATATATAGGATGTCTTCTAGAGTGTTCCCACTATTCAGGATGTCTTCTAAGGTGTTCCTAGTATACAGGAGGTCTTCTACAGTGTTCCCAGTATACAGGAGGTCTTCTACAGTGTTCCCAGTATACAGGAGGTCTTCTAGAGTGTTCCCAGTATACAGGATGTCTTCTAGAGTGTTCCCAGTATACAGGATGTCTTCTAGAGTGTTCCCAGTATACGGGATGTCTTCTAGAGTGTTCCCAGTATACAGGATGTCTTCTAGAGTGTTCCCAGTATACAGGATGTCTTCTAGAGTGTTCCCAGTATACAGGAGGTCTTCTGAAGTGTTCCCAGTATACAGGAGGTCTTTGGCTGCCTTCACATTTGCGTATGGGAAGGCAGCGTATTGCTGCGTTCCCATACGCAGTCAAACGCATGCGCACTGCGTTCCTATGTTTAACATAGGAACGCATGGTGCCTGCGTTTGCTGCGTTCGGGTGCGGATGCGGACGATATCTGCTGCTTCCGGTGTCCAGCATCCGCACCCGGGACGCAGCATGTTGGGTTTTTTTGTGCGTTTGGGGAGCTTGGACAATCAGCAAGCGTCCCCAAGCGTACAAAAAATGCATTGGCTTCAATGGGTCCGCAGTGTCCTCTGCATGACACCGCAGGAGAACGCTGCGGACCCATTGAAAAATCTCCCAGTGGCCGCCGGTGATGTCACAGGAGCTCACCGACGGCCACCGGGAGATCAGCTCAGCCTCTGCTGTCCTCCTTCTCCCCGCCGCCTGTAATCTCCTAGCGATGTCGGCGGGGAGAACAGCTGATGTGAGAGCTGTTTGAATCTTCCCGCGCCGACATCTCCTCTCAGTGTCGGCGCGGGAAGATTCAAACAGCTGTCAAATCAGCTGTTCTCCCCGCCGACAGTCCCGGAGCTTACCGGCGGCCGGGGGGGGCGGAGATCTCCGGCGCTGATCTCCGCCCCCGGCCCGCCCCCGGACAGCGCCGATTGGCTGCCGGGCTCCCTAGTGATGTGTCCGCAGGCGGACATTATCCGCTGCGGACACATCATTTGGACACTGCTTCTGACAGCGTTTGTGTCTGCATGCCATCAGCATGCAGACACAAACGCTAATGTGAAGCCAGCCTTATAGAGTGTTCCCAGTATACAGGAGGTCTTCTGAAGTGTTCCCAGTATACAGGAGGTCTTATACAGTGTTCCCAGTATACAGGAGGTCTTATAGAGTGTTCCCAGTATACAGGAGGTCTTCTGAAGTGTTCCCAGTATACAGGAGGTCTTATACAGTGTTCCCAGTATACAGGAGGTCTTCTGAAGTGTTCCCAGTATACAGGAGGTCTTATAGAGTGTTCCCAGTATACAGGAGGTCTTCTAGAGTGTTCCCAGTATACAGGAGGTCTTCTAGAGTGTTCCCAGTATACAGGAGGTCTTCTAGAGTGTTCCCAGTATACAGGAGGTCTTCTAGAGTGTTCCCAGTATACAGGATGTCTTCTAGAGTGTTCCCAGTATACAGGATGTCTTCTAGAGTGTTCTCAGTATACAGGAGGTCTTCTAGAGTGTTCCCAGTATACAGGAGGTCTTCTGAAGTGTTCCCAGTATACAGGAGGTCTTATAGAGTGTTCCCAGTATACAGGAGGTCTTCTAGAGTGTTCCCAGTATACAGGAGGTCTTATAGAGTGTTCCCAGTATACAGGAGGTCTTCTAGAGTTTTCCCAGTAGACTTGTAGGACGTTCCCAGTATACGGCAGGTCTTGAGGGATTTTACCAGTATGCGGCAGGTCTTATGAGTTGCTTCCGGTACACTTGTGAGATATTCGCGGTATACCGCAGGCATTGTGGGGTGTTCCTCGCTTATTGCAGATCTGGTAAATATTACCGGTATTCTGCAGGTCTTGTGGGGTGTTTCCAATATACTTCAGGTGTTGTGTGATGTTCACTGTATTCTAAATTGTTGTGGTGTGTTCCTACTATACAGGAGTAGTTCTCCTACTACTTCTCTGACCGGTACTTTACTGTCTCTCCTCTTCTCCTCACAGTTGAGGTTCCTCAGGGTTCAGTCCTGGTCCCTTCCTCTTCCTCTCCTCTTCCCCTTATGGTTGGGGTTCCTCAGGGTTCAGTCCTAGGTCCCCTCCTCTTCTCTCTATACACTGCCCCTATTAAGCAAACCATCAGTAGATTTGGTTTCCAGTATCATTACTATGCTAATGACACCCAATTATGCACATCATCTCCTGACAGCACCCCTGCATTATTACACTGCACATGAGAACTAAGGAGTAGTAGATGCCTGATGTCAGCAAACTCCAAAGATAAAGTGTTATGCTCGAAGGGTGTGGAGATGTAAAGTGGTCTCACAGGGTCACTGGTAGAAGTGCCACCAGAATACCCGATACAGCAAGAGATTGGACTTCAATAAACCAAGGATATTTATTAAAGGAAGAGCTAACAGAGAGGACCCTCTGGATTACATCGAACTCTCCTGGGGAAGCACCGGGGATAAACCCAGCACAGCATCAAAAGGTCTAAATGCCAAGAATCTCAGCTCAGAGGGGTAACCCATACAGACCGCAGCAACAGAAATGAGAAGGCTGTGTGACCCGCCCCAGGGACAGTCGTCTGGGGTGATGGTGAAGCAGCAGGATGGTGACACTCCCCGTAGGTGGAGTGGGATCCTCGGGGCAGTAGTGGAAGTTTAGGGTTGTGGAGCAGGATCAGGGGCCACAATAACTGTCACACACACAGGGTTGTTGTTTCCGTACCTTTACTGATGATATGAGCAAGGTGAAGTCCAGGGTACAGTCCGGGTGGTCTGGAAGCAGTTCTGGATCTCCACATCCGATGAGTTATGAGGCCTCCCTTTTATGCTGTTGTGTGCTTTAGTCCTGGGCTGTCTGAAGCTAGACCCTGACCCTCTCCTGTGTCCTCACTTGTATAGCTGGCAGTGAGAGCCCTGCTCCGGGCACTGCTGTTTCCACTGTGGTCCCTGGCTCTGCTGGGTTGCTGTGCCTCAAGTGCTGCGCCAGACTTGAAGCCTCCCTGGTCTCCTGTCTTTACTGCTGGGCTGACTGGACCCATGCAGTCTTGGACTTCGGTGTCCGGGCTGTCAACGTAGCTCTTCTGGGGCGAACCGGTATGGCTCCGATCCCCCTGGCTAACTCGCCTCGCCTCCGACCGTAACTCTTGGGTCCCTCACACTGGTTAGGCTTACCCTCTGGCATGGGCCTAACGCGGCTCTGTTCACCAGGTGTCTTCCTCAGTACTGCTCCATACTGAACTGCCTAACTTCTCCCCCGGGCCTGAATTCATAGGGGATCTTGCCTGACGTCGGCAAGTAGAGCTCCCCTTTCATGTCAGGGGTGGAAGGTGTTGTATGTAAATTTACCTGATGTGGAAATCCTTCCCTGCTCCAGGTATTGTTGTGGTAACCAAACCGGGGATTGGGGTGCCTCATGTGGAACTTTTGCTCTGTCTTTTGGGAGAATTCAGGGAGCGCCTCACAATCCTGGAAAGGCTGATCCAGCCGGTAGGGGAAACTGGAACGTTCTGTGCAATTCAGGAGAGGCTTAGACAGCCCGAGGTGGGATCCAGAATATCCAGAATAATGCAGAGCACAAAAGCAACAGTCTTCCTAGTGTAGAACACTGCAGGGGTGTGACCTAGACACTGGCAATGTTCCCAGAGAATAAACACGTTGCCCAGGCACCTCCCTTAGGGGGAGGATTCTTTTTATGCACAGAGCAGCTCAACACTCAGGCTGAGGGATCTAATAGAGCACATTTGTACTGTCTCTTTAAGTGTGTGCAGGATGCAGCACGCACGGCCTAAGAACATTCCCAGGAGGCCTGCCAAGAGGATGCAGGTTCCTGGATGAGAAGGATGCAGACGGTTGCATGGAACCACAGGCAGAGTGTGCAGAACCAGTGGAGCTGCGTGATCTCCCTGCTTAGCAGAGACCAGTCACACAGCAGTGACAGAGCGGGTGAGGCACATAGAGCCGTGTGATGGGTGCCAGGCTCCCTGTCCATGAGAGACTGGCCCCCGCAGTCGGTTGCATGACACAAAGTTTGAATTTGTGCAACCAAAGCATTCATGGAGACCATGATGTCGCCTCAGCACGCACAATGTGATGGTCTAGTTATAATGTCATGCACAAATGTGTTCCAACACATGTAAATGGGGAGAAAAACCTATCTCTAAACCGCAGCATCTTCCCTACTGCTTCCTGCACAGCAAGTATCCCTAGCTGAACAGCCCCAACAGTACCTGCACAGACTGGAATATCCATGGCATGCAACTAGAAAACCACAATTCGGACCTGACTTCCTGAACAACTATCAGATTTTTCCAGTGGCTCCTTAAGGCCCCGTCACCAGTGTCAACCAAGGCTGCGATGTCGGAAGCGATGATGGGGTGCGCGATCGCTTCTGACATCGAAGCCTTGGTGTCACGCAGCAACATGTTGCCGGTGACGCCGCAGCGATGTTGGCGCAGCCATCGCTCGCTGAGCTGGGATCAACCCAGCGAGCGATCCGCAGCAATGCTACTGTATAGGCTGGATCGCCGCTAACATCGCTATTGCGGTGTCCGACGGCGCGATCCAGCCTAATCGCTGGTTGCAGATTGACAGGTTTATGTTCATCCTTGCACACCTGTCAACCTACGACCAGCGATAAATCGCAGTTGCGTCGCTCTGTCACACAGCACGACGCACTTGCAATATCGCTAGCGACATCGCTGATGCGTCACTTTTCGGCGATGTCGCTAGCGACATTGACACGTGTGACACGGCCTTAAGGAACCAGAGGTGGAAGGTTGCTATGACCTACAACCACAATAGAGAGACAGTGCTGAGATAGACTGGGAACCAAAGCGAGGAAACAAAATACGTGCACAAGTGGAAAGAGGAGAAATGATAAGTGCAAACAAGAATAACCTCCTACACATCTAACAATAAACAGAAGATTAGAGCAGGTGAGACTAAATAGAAAACACAGTACAAATACAAACTGGTTTCTGTCAACAGGTTAATCCCTTGAGAGAGGGCTGGTACTCCTTAGTAGAGTTCATTTAGTAATGAATATAACCAACAGAAAATGGCTGGAAAAGGAGAACATAAACAACCCCACCCAGGACGTGATTGGACAGATATAATGAGCAATAGAAAACAGGCGATGACCGCAGACCATGGGAAGAGAATGAAGATTAAAGTAAGTAGATGATCAGCACTTGGATACGGACTGACTAGGCTGTGATTCATCAAGGAGGGAAGCCCATCGCAACAGCACAGGGTTGTAGGATTAAATCCTGAGGCATGGCAATTAACTATATCCAATCACTTGCTCATGCTATTTGCATCTAGAAATCATCTCCACAGTTTGACCTTTCCTCTCCTACGGCAACTCCCTACTCATTGGTCTCCTCCTTACCAAACTTTATCCTCAACTATCCATCCTAAATGTGGCAGCCAGAAGAGATGAGATAACACCTGAGTGTTCCGATTCGGTTCAGTTCACTGAAGGGTGGGGTGTTTGACGACTTGTTCGCTGAAAAATTTGCTGAACCCCCCCCCCTCCTAACACCATTGAAATCACTAGCAAGCAACATCAAGCACCTTCAAAGGTGTCCAAAAGCTGCTAAACACAGCTGAAATAACACATACACAGAGGCACACACAGATCATCTTACCAGTCTCCCTATGCTTGCTTCTGGGTCCGCTCTCCTTCACATTCACTTCCGGTCCCACCCATAAAGCTTCATGCATATTCCCTTCACTGACCAGAAACAGCCAATCACAGACTCTCATGCTCTGTGAGAGCGTCTGTGATTGGCTGTTGCAATCAGACTGCATTTTCACAATCTGGATGGTGTCTGTGCTTGGTTGTCATACACATTAGTGCTGGGCAACCAAGCTGGCATCATAGTGTGTAAAATAAATTATGGCCCCCCATGTTTTTTATCCTCTGCACAGATAAAGTGGACAGCTGCGAGCTGCCATCCCCAGCTCCCTAATTTTACCTTGGCTGTCAAAAAAAAAATCACATGACTTGATTACTATGGTGACCAGATCAACTGACATGATCTGGTCACGTGACGAGATTGCTATGGCAACCACGTCAGCTGACCACTAACGTCACTCACTGCCAGCTCCAGTCTGGAAGCGGTGACTCGCTGAGGTCCCTGTTAAGTTAACCTTGGTGGCTGATAGCCATAGTGGGTACCATGCTTACCTGAGCTGTCCTCAGTTGACCTCAAGAGTAACCGCACACCTGGCTGCAGCTTGTGGCTCGTTCATTCATTCAATGACTGGAGGTTGTGGTGACAGCACGTTGTGTGTTAATTACCACAGCCTCCAATCAAGAAATTGTTGCAGAGGATCATGGATGATATGACTGAAGGGTTAATTAAAATGGAGTCCCTAAATGTCTGTGTTTTTATTTTTAATAAAATGTTTTCTCTCTATGTTGTGTCTTCTTTACGATTTACTTGAAATTCTTAATGGTCGGGTCTAACACTGGTCCAACATTATGAATTTTGGGGTAAATGCTAGCTGGCAATACAAAGCTAGCATTATCCCCATATTACCCAGTTGGCAACTGGAAGAGCCAGGTAAAGCGCCAGGAATTGGTGCCTCTTATAAATGTGCCAATCTCTGGGGTGGCTGCAGGCTGCTATTCTACAGCGTGGAAGGCCTAATAACGATTGGCTCTCACCCCACTGAAACTATTAGCTCTCAGCTGCCTAGTTTTACCTTGGCTGGCAATTAAAAATAAGGAAGTTCCCTACCTATTTTTTTCTTGCCAGCCAAGGTAAAATTATGCAGCTGAGGGTGGCAGCTTGCAGCCGTCCACTTTATCTGTGCTGAGATGGAAAAATAAAGCAAAGGCCTTCATATTTTTTCTCATTATTTATTTATTTTACATCCTATGACACTAACGTGTATGACAACCAAGCACAGACACCATCCAGATTGTGGAAATGCAGTCTTATTGCAACAGCCAAGCACAGACGCTCTCACAGAGCGGCTAATGCCGCTCAGTGAAGTGGATATTTAGGAAGCTTAATGGGCAGGACTGGAAGTAAGTGAGAGGGAGAGCAGATCTGGAAGCAAGCAAGTAGCAGGAGACTGGAAAGATGATCTGTGTGTAGGAGAATATAGAACAGAAGCTTTAGTGCACTTGCACTAATGCTTCTGTCCTTTGTTAAGCTACACACACATCTGAACAATTACCCAATAAATCCTGAATTTCTGACTTTTCAGCAGAACATTCGGCTTTGAGGGGCCGAACAAACATTGCCAAATTCGGTCCAGATTTTAAATTGGCCAACGTGTTCGAATAAAGTTTGCTCATCTTAGCAGCCAGGGTTGTATTTATGTCCAGCACTACACAGAAGAATCCACTTTGCGTTTACCTTGCAATGGTTGCCCATCCTCTAGAGTACAATGTAAACTCATCTCTTTTACACACAAAGCTTTCCACAGTCCTGCACCACCCTATATCTCCTCCTTCTCTGTCTATCATCCAACATGTGTCCTGCATTCTGCAACAGATCTAAGATCTAACAGATCCCACATAATCCAAGCCTCACACCTTCATCTCCAAGACTTCTCTCGTGATGCACCAGTTTTCTGGAATGCACTAGCCCACACTATCCAACTAATTCCTAGCCCTCATGTTTTTAAGGGTGCATTAAAGATACAACTTTTTAGACAACCCTTACAATATGTTGGCACTAAAAAAATTATATTGTTACTAGATTGGAGCCCGATGCTATCGCATCGGGAGGGCGGTGACATCATGGTGAGGATGGGCTCTATTGCGCTGGGGGCAGCAGCCGTCATTCCCCCCTGTGCTGTCTCTCCCCTGTCCGCTGGTTTTTCCCCTCGCTCTCTACTCTGCTGTGCTGCCTTGTCTCTACCCCCTGTGCTCGCTCTCTGCCCCCCTGCCCTGTGCTCCCTCTCATGTGGCAGCAGAGGATGGTGGCATGAGGAACTGGCCTCATTCAGTGGACTGCGGGTTAAGTGGAGTGAGTGCAGGTTGAGCGGGCAGGGTGAGTGCGGGGGCAGAGTGAGTGCAAGGTGAGTGAAGGGTGTGTGGAGTGCAGGGCCAGAGCAACTGCAGGGGCAGAGTGAGGGCAGGGTGAGTAAGTGAGGGCAGGGTAAGGGCAGGGTGAGTGAGGCAGGGTGAAGGGCAGGGTGAGTGAGGCAGAGGCAGGAGTGGAGTGAGGGCAGGGTGAGTGAGTGAGGGCAGGGTATGAGTGAGGCAGGGTGTGAGGCAGATGAGTGAGGGCAGGTGTGTGAGTGAGCAGGTGTGAGGCAGGTGTGTGAGGGCACGGTGTGTGAGGCAGGGTGTGAGGGCAGGTGTGTGAGGGCAGGGTGAATGTGAGTGCAGGTGTGTGGTGGTGAGTGACGGGTGATTGCAGGATGAGTCTGGTGTGAACTGCAGCAACATTACCTGCCTCCACTCTGCTCTTCCATCCATTCATTTCTGCAGTGCTGAAGATCCTGTGGTGACATCGGGATCATGTGACCTGGCTCCGCCCATGATCCTGACGTCACCTCAGGTCCTGTTAGCCCCATGCTATCGGCGGCGGCTGGGGCGATGGCTGGCACGGGAGTGCAACATCGCTTAAGTGGGAGGGACTGGGTAAGTAGGGAGGACTGCAAGAACTGGGCGGGGTTCACCGGGCGGCTGCTGGGAGTGGCGGGGGGAGCAGCGACCGCCATATTTCCATACCCATCACTTGGGTGTGCTAATATGGTGGGCGGAAGTGACATAGGCGGACATCGGGATGGAAGTGGATGAGCCACAAGGTAATTATATATTTAGATTATTATTACCTTTCACAAAGAGGACATAATGTTTTTTTTTTTTTGCGTTCTTCTAAATCACTGTTCACACATGTTTGGCTTTACGTTAAAAAATGCATTTTGCTTTTGTTAGTGGTTGTGACAATTTTTGTATCACTTTCTTTCTCTGGACTAGATCCTCGTAAAGGCGATGTAGTGATGGAGCCGGTACAGACACATCAATGTATGCAATAATCCTTTTACGATATGATCTCGGGTGGATTTATTATTACTCACGGCTAGATTATAGTTAACGAGTGCGGGCAAAGTTTCATTAAGACTCAGCTTGCTCATTTAGGCAAAGCTTTTAAGAGCTTAGTTATATCAAGTTGCCTTTTATATAACACAATTCTGGATTTAATGCTGACAATTAACTTGCATCATCTAATTAAAAATAAAAAACATAACATAAAGACTGATGTTTTCCTGAATTGTGACCTTACCATCGACCTTTACTCCCAGGAAAATGACCTTTTTGCCTTTTCAAGAAAGGATGAGATCTTAACCGCACCCCTGCTCAATTGGACACCAATCACACACTGCTCTCTCCAGCAAGTATCCACCCCTGCTTAGAATTAAATAGGTAAGAACTGAAGTAGGTAAGTCCTACTATTAATACCTAGACAGCTACTTTAGATATTATTTATGAAGAATGCGAGAGGTTAATTTTTCCATTAAAGGGGTTACCCAAAATAGGGCAGCTTGGGTCTTCTTAGCAAGACGACGGAGTGTCTAAAAAGATGTGGACTACTTGGCCTCAGTTTATGGCAGAGCATGTAATGCCTAATGGTCTTACAGAGTGTAAGAGGGTCACTGGTGAAATCCTTGAGGGTTTTGATATGTTTCACTGAGGTTATCAGCCTCAGTGATGTGAACCCAGAAACATGCTCCAGCATGTTATATGCTGAGAGGGTTAATCGGCCATAATAATGGCCAGGTTTGTGAGCAGCTAAAGAGTTGGGTGGGACGGCTGTGTTAATCAGCCATAATAATGGCCAGGTTTGTGAGCAGCTAAAGAGTTGGTGGACGGCTGTGTTAATCAGCCATAATAATGGCCAGGTTTGTGAGCAGCTAAAGAGTTGGGTGGGACGGCTGTTCACATATCTGTAACCTAAGCTGTGCTCCAATGAAGGTTTCTGGATTCACTCAGTGTATGTATATGGAGGTTGGCAGACCTCCAGAGCAGTGTTCATATTAAAGGAGCTGAGCGGACCCCAAGGTTATATGGACTGTTCGGAGCTGTTTGTTTTCTTTATATCGGGCAGGCTGTTAGTTTGTTTTTAATTTTTTTGTGATTTTTTTTTGTATTTTTTTGTTTTATTTTTGGCCTGGTTGATGAAGTCTTAATAAACCAGTTTAAGAGTTAAATAAAAACCATTCCTGTGTTTACCTTGTTAAGCAGCCACGTAAGCCAAATCTCTTACAAGAGCGTTAAAGACATTTGCATGACACATTTAGAAGTATTAAATCTTCTGCTCCTCAAACACCATATTTGTTAATAAAAGGGTTTTCCAGTTTTGAAAAAAACCCTTTTATCCCAGCTGTAGTTTGTTTTAAAAAAAAACAAACCATGCTTTACTCACCCTCCCCGGGTCCATTGTTAAATCTGCAATGCTGCCCCCGGTGTCCAATAATGACGGCAGCATCCTATCAGCGACCTCAGCACACAAGCAAGCTGCTTAGAGTTGCTGATCTTAGAAATTGGCTACCGCGTGCAGACACTGGGAGCAGCATTGGAGATTCGGGGCTTGACCCAGTGAGGGTGAGTAAAGCACCGGGTTGGTTGGGGGCCTGGGGATTTCCAAAAACAGAAAACCCCTTTGACGTTGCAGCGTTAGAATTAGAGTTGTAGTTAGTCTCCACTAAGGGCAAAGGTTTGCCATCGTAGCCCTGTATCTAATTGCCTGACCAAGTCACAGTGGTTTGTCGTTGCACCCAACCTCAACACAGTGAATTCCGTGGCCATATTGGCTGTCGACTACAGCAAAGTCTTAGAATGAGTTTGGATTGCCATGAAGGATATGGGTGTGCCAAACCATCTTATCAGCCTCATTAGCAACCTTTACATTGACCGAGAAGCAACAGTCTGAATGTAACATGACATGGCATGGTTCAATGTAGAGCAAAGCATCAAACAAGGTAGCATGAAGTCACACTTTCTCTCAGGCTACTTTCAGACTACGATTTTTAAGGGAGCCGATGCTGTCCGATAAAATCGGACAGCATCGGCTCCTTCTGATGCCTGGAATCGGATGCCAAATAGGCATCTGATTCCGGCTTAAAATCGTAGCCTCCGGGCTGAAAAAAAAAAAAGTGTATGCTCACCTATCCCCGAGGCCCCCGCCGTCTCCCGCATGGTCCCGCAGGCTCCCGGTGTCCTCACAGTGTCTGCAGAGGTCTTCGTCTTCTGTACAGGACCTGCCGTGATGTCACAATCACGTGACCGCAGGTTAACATGGTGTAACTGCGGTCACGTGACTGTGACATCACGGCAGGTCCTGTACAGAAGAAGAAGACCTCTGTAGACACCGCGAAGACACTGGGAGCCTGTGGGAGACGGCGGGGGCTCGGGGGAAGGTGAGCATACATATATTCTTTTTTTAACCCCTGCTCTCCCAGTTTGCAGCAGTTTTACTGTACTGAGCATGCTCAGTACAGTAAAATCGGGTCCGAGGACACATCAGATGTGTCCTCGGACCCTGCTCCATAGGGCCCCATGTTAAATTGATCGGACCAAATCGGATGTGCACTAAATAGCATCCGATTTGGTCCGATCCGATTTTGTCCGATTTTATTTCGGTGCAAAAATCGGAGCATGCTCTGATTTTTGCACCGATAAAAAAATCGGGCAGAATCGGATCGGACCAAATCGGATGCCATTTTGAGCACATCCGATTCGGTACAATGCCTATAGGGCTGCATGGGCCCAAAATCGGTCCGATGCTGTCCGATTTTTATCACCTACTTCCTAACTATAAGATGGAGAAAGGAGCAACGTGAGGGCAGTGACCGGAGAAAAAATAATCTATCTGGTCTCTCACAGTAAGCAGCAGTATGGATGTGTCTTGCCCACCAAGGCCATGGGTACTCAGAACAGGGCGGCAGTCCTGCTGTTGGAATCACAGGGGTCGAGACCCAGCTCCGTGGCCCTGGGCGGCCAATAAAAGGGACAGTTTTTAGGAATGAACATGACGCCACCCATAGATTGTGGCCAGCTGTAGCCACAGCTGCAGTTAGGACCCCTAGGGATGATGAGTGTTGGCAGCCAGGATGTTGAGCCCTCCACGGGTAGGTCTATTCCCCAGAGTTGTAGTATTGGTAGTTTTTTGGTATAATACTCTCAGCCCCTTCAGGCACTCTCTACTGCTGGATTGCAAAATCAGTGTGCGACTCTGCAGGCGCAGGATGAGCAGTCTATGAAAGGGATAGTTTGTGGGGAGTGCAGGGTTCAGTGTGCTGAAGGAACAACAGATGCTCTGATTTTTGCACCGATAAAAAAATCGGGCAGAATCGGATCGGACCAAATCGGATGCCATTTTGAGCACATCCGATTCGGTACAATGCCTATAGGGCTGCATGGGGCCCAAAATCGGTCCGATGCTGTCCGATTTTTATCAGACAGCATCGGAAATGCTAAAATTGTAGTGTGAAACCAGCCTTAATACACTATGCAGAAGCTATTTTCATGAAGACTGGACTTGACAAAAAGGAATAAGGAATAATACAACACTGGAATGTTGTACTGTTGATACAACACTGGAATGAAGGACTTATTAAGGAGAGTCAAGATGGAAAGCTCCAACATGGGACGGCTACTCAACACAAAGGAGACAGGGATACTGACTATAGCCAGGTATGACTGGGACATGTGAGATGGACGGCAAAGAACCGGAAGTGGTAAAGGACTTCACCCTACTTGGATCAATGATCATTCAAGAAGCAGCGACGACACCAGAAGTCAATAGGAGAAAAGTTATGGGCAAATCCACAATGAAGTCACTGGACAAGGTCTTCACATCATGGAACATTTCACTGGTGATGAAGACACGACTCGTACATAGTCTGGTCTATTCTGTAGTAACATTTCACTGGTGATGAAGACACGGCTCGTACATAGTCTGTTCTATTCTGTAGTAACATTTCACTGGTGATGAAGACATGGCTCGTACATAGTCTGTTCTATTCTGTAGTAACATTTCACTGGTGATGAAGACACGACTCGTACATAGTCTGGTCTATTCTGTAGTAACATTTCACTGGTGATGAAGACACGACTCGTACATAGTCTGGTCTATTCTGTAGTAACATTTCACTGGTGATGAAGACATGGCTCGTACATAGTCTGTTCTATTCTGTAGTAACATTTCACTGGTGATGAAGACACGGCTCGTACATAGTCTGGTCTATTCTGTAGTAACATACGGAAGTGACACCTGGACGATAAAGAAACAAGACAGAAGAAGAATCAACGCCTGGAAAATGTGGAGCTGGAGAAGGAGGTTATCAATACCATGAATAGCAAGAAGAACAAACACAGAAGTTCTGGAACAAATCAAGCCAGACATGTCACTGGAAGGAAGATCACCAAGATACGACTTGTCTACACATCATACGAAGAGAGCAATCACTGGAGAAGGACATCATGGTCTGAAGAATAGAAGGAACAAGAGCAATACCAGCAACCCTATGGCTTGATACAGTCAAGGAAACATTGGAAAAGACCCTGGTGGACCTATCTAGGCTTGGAGAAGACCCTGGTGGACCTATCTAGGCTCGGAGAAGATCCTAGTGGAATTATCTAGGCTCAGAGAAGACCCTGGTGCACCTATCTAGTCTTAGTGAAGACTCTGGTGGACCTATCCATTATTATTATTATTATTATTATTATTATTATTATTATTACCTATCTAGGCGTAGAGAAGACCCTGTTGGACCTATATAGGCTTGGTAAAGACCCTGGTGGACCTATGTAGGCTTGGAGAAGACCCTGGTTGATATATCTAGGCTGTACAAGATCAATCTTTCTACAGAGCGTTCATCGATCAAGTCACCATGGTTCGAGATCAAGCTGTCATCCAGCTCTTCCAGAAATGGAAAGAATAGTTTGCCAGACGGGTGCAACATGGAATAATAACTCTGCAGACATGGCGCTCTTGTGCCAGGTGTCATTTGTATTGTGGCATTCATTGTTGGCAGGCATGATGTATGAGGGATAAGTCATCATCAATGTGAGTAATGTCTGTGTATAAAAGGACGCGCGATGTCTCTTCTGAATGTAAATGACGACTAATCGCTCAAAGTGCTGCATAGCTAAATGAATGATATGTGCCTCCATGCCTGAATAGGCCGACCCCATCTAATGCACTCAGCGCTAATTATTCCATACACATCTAATTTCCACCATCCCAATAACCCTCTATGGATACAATAAGGTCATGCTGTAGTGTAATCACTCTGGTGCTTGCTGAGGAATTTACTATGTGAATTGTGCACTGGAGAAGCTCATAGGTGCGGAAATGTTTGGGAATACGGATCGTTAAGCAATTATAGTGCGATTATTTCAGTAAGTGGTCTGGAAATAAGGTAACGATATTCCTATAGAAAGAATTGTCGGTGGGTATAGGCAGTAAATGGATATTTAAAGGGAAGGGACCTTTGTTTCACATCAGACTATAGGTGTCTGAGAGACTGCTCAGCTGTTTGAGAGACTGCTTTACTATTCTTACCCCATACATGCTATATAGACGGTATATACTTATATATAGCATGTAGCTGAAATGCATTGCGGTGCAGAGACCTGTCAGCAATATATGCTGTTGGCTGAACAAAGGCCGGCAGCTGATGGCGTGCCTGTGACTGTGAGCACGCAGCAGTGTCATCATGCAGGTACACAATGTCAGCCCATGGCCACTGCGCCAGGTGCAGAGTAGGACGCGGAGTGACGTGGTGGATGGGGAAGGTGCAAGAATGGTTTTTTTATGCATTACAGACAGAACGACGACTATATATACCAGGAAGAGGCCCAGGATAAAGGCATATACACCAGGATGGGGGACATATATACTAAGATGGGGACATACTGGTATATACCACTATGGAGGACATATATATCAGGATGGGGAACATATATAACAGTATGAGGCCCTGGATGGGGGCATATACGTATACCAGGATAAGAACATATATACCAGGATGGGGGACATATATAACAAGACTTGGGAAATATATACCAGTATGATTGACATATATATACCAGGATGGAGGACATATATACCTGGAAGGACCCAGGAAGGGAGACCTATCTACCAGGATGGGGGACATATACACCAGAATGAAGGACATACATACCAGATGGGGGACATACATACCAGGATGGAGGGCATACATACCAATATTGAGGATTTATATATACTATGATGTGGGACATATACACCAGAATTAAGGACATATATACCAGGAAGGGGGTCATACATACCTGGATGAGCCCAGGATGGGAGACATATATACCAGGATGTATATCAGGGTGGGGATATATACACCAGAATGAAGGACATACATACCAGGATGGGGAGATGTACTGTATACCAGGATGGGAGACATATATACCAGAATGGGCGACCTATTTACCAGGATGGGCCCAAGATGGGAAATATTCCTGAATAATAAATGGGAGGGGGGCAACTTGTACTTGACTATAGGGTATAGAACCCAACAAGGGCCTATATATCTGACCAACTTGTTGAGGAGGGAAGGGGGGGGTCCAAATTCTGCACCGAGCCCATTGGACTCTAGTTACGTCACCTGTTTTATCGTATTTATGCACATTCCCAAGGTCCGAGGATACGCAAAAATGCATTTTCCTCCTCTTTCCTGGGTAAGAGGCAATTCTACACTACAGTTCTCAGATCTTTCTGCTTCTAATCACTTCTCTGCTCTTTGCTAATCTACTCTGAACAAATCTTGGCTAAAACTTTGTGTAAACTTTTCTTCTGCACCTTTCCAAATCTTTCTGCAGAACTAATCTGTGGGATTAACCTTTTACACTGCGTATTGTGTGTCATGCTGGATCACACTTCTCAGAGTAGTATAAATAATACAGTGTATAGCAAGAATCTGAGAATAATACACTATATGGCCATGTGCACACTATGTGTTTTTCACGTTAATTCCTATAAAAAAACCTTCATAAGCAAAGTAAAAACGACTCTCGCCTATGTTTAGTCTTTTGAATGTTTTTTTTCCACTACCCCAATTTTCTAACATCACCAAATAATTAAGAAAAAAGGAAATAACTTTCCGTCTGGTGTTTTCTACTTGAAAGATGCTCCGTAGTTTACAATAAAAGTCAATGGGAGAGCTCAAAAGACGCCCGTTCCTTTAAGCAGTTCCTTCATTATTCAATGAAATGGGAAAAAAGGAATGGCTGAAAAAGAACAGCACAAAAACCATGAGAAAACCCTCCATAAAAACCCACTGGGGCTAAAACCGTCTGGAAAAAAGCCACAAAACGACTCTTTGTCTGGCTGTTTAGTGCCTATTATACTTGCTTTAGTCATTTTATGCTAGCAGGGGTTTCCATTTGTTTATTTCTTCTGCCCAATCACCGTTCGGGTGCGGCTATTTGTTCCTTCCCCTTGCTGGTCTGTCCTGCTGGTAATATTGTGAAGTGGATCTTGTTTGGAGACCCATCTGTAGGACCCCATTGTCCCGATGTTATGCCTGGAAGCAAAAAGTGGGTTCTCTATTCAGGTGACACAGCATCCAACACTTTCCTGTCTCCAGGCCAGAAGGGGAGCTCTAGAACCTGGCTTGAGGGAGCTTCCCTATATAAAGTTCTGGCCTGGAGGTGGGATTAGTCAGAACAGCCACTGAGTGAGTCTGAGGAGGAAGGAGAGGAGAGCCTGTGGGAGCCGAGCTGTGTCGTGCTCACCCCAGAAGAAAGGGCCAGAAACCGGACGCCGGAGTCTGAGGCTGTTCGGGTACTAATGGCCCAGCAGCAGAAATCCAGCGAGGCAGGGCATTCCAGATCACCTGGCCTACCTAACGCCTGGAGCACAGTAGAGCCCATGGTCTCCACTGAGGAGCAGCCTCTGGAACAGGGCTCGCGCTGCCTGCTATATAGGTACAGACTGATAGAGGAAGAGAGAGGCCGCAGCATCGCTTCATGCAGCAGAGGGGACTCACAAGTGAAAGTGCAGAAGGGAGGCCTCCAACCTACCTGGCTAGGTGGATCTCCTGATTGCTTACAGACTGCTCAGGTCCACAGTAACATCTAAATCGGTGCCCCGGAATGTAATTGCAATGAACAAGTAAAGGTATAGAGACTGCTACCCCCGTGTCTGTTGTTCCTTCAGCACACTGAATCCTGCACTCCCCTCAAACTATCCCTTTCATAGACTGCTCATCCTGCACCTGCAGAGTCGCACACTGATTTTGCAATCCAGCAGTAGAGAGTGCCTGAAGGGACTGAGAGCATTATACCAAAACTACCAATACTACAGCTCTGGGGAATAGACCTACCCGTGGAGGGCTCAACATCCTGGCTGCCAACACTCATCATCCCTAGGGGTCCTAACTGCAGCGGTGGCTACAGCTGGCCACAATCTATGGGTGGCGTCATGTTCATTCCTAAAAACTGTCCCTTTTATTGGCCGCCCAGGGCCACGGAGCTGGGTCTCGACCCCTGTGATTCCCACAGCAGGACTGCCGCCCTGTTCGAGTACCCCATGGCCTTGGTGGGCAAGACACATCCATACTGCTGCTTGCTATGAGAGACCAGCTAGAGTTATTGTTTCTCCGGTCACTGCCCTCCACGTTGCTCCTTTCTCCATCGTATAGTTAGGAAGTAGGTGGCGGCAGTATCTTATCTTTCCACTTTGTATTTGTGGTTGTTTTAACTCACTTTGGGATTTTTTTCTATCTTCGCTTTCCTTCCCTATTTAGGTATATTGCACTGTCCACTTTTCCTTGGTTCCTTAGGAGGCACAAGAAATGGTTGACAGCCTTTCAGGCAGCCAGGTCCAAATAGTCTCTTCTTAGTCTGTGGTCAAGGGCTAAAAGGTACTGCAGGGTCAGTAACCTTAGTCTGTACAGGAACCAGCAGGGTCATTTGCCATTTTATAATGTTAGACCGATGTTCATGTGTGAGTTGCTACACAATCATAAAAGAAACACTCTGTGTGAACATAGCAATGAGGCCTGCTAATGTGAACTGCATCCACAAAGCTCTTGTGCCTCATAGGAAATGTGTAACCATCAAGTTTGTTGTACTACTGTATGTCAACAAATGTAAAATAAAGTGGTTCTGTTTTAAATTATTTTAAAATCTGTCTCATAAAGAGGGGACCATAGGTCAACCTTTTACAAGGGACGGGGAGGAGGTCCATGCCTAATTTTGCAGCATAATGGGAATCCTCTTGGAAACAAACACCCAGAATTGCATTGGTAAGCATTTTTCTATGAGAGTAGAAAATGGCAGGTAACTTAATTTATGGTTAAAGTGAAAATATGTCACAGGAACCTACATGCATACTGTACTTGCCAACATTTACGCTGTGGCATACACTTTTTAACCTGGCAATGCCCATTTTCAGGCCACAGCTTGGAGGAACCAACTTAGAAGCATTGTGTAAGGTTTCCAGGGTCTCCAAGGAATTGCTTTATCTTCTTGATGCATCCAAAATGGAGTCTGGAGCCTCGCTTGGCCCTTGAACTTCCTGTCAATAGTGCTTATAAGTCCGGTTCTGGGCTTTATTCCTTGCCTGAGTATTTTGTGCTAGCTGGTCTTTTCCTGGTCTCCTGGTTGCTGCTGGACTTCCTGCTGCCGCTTGTTAGCTCTGTGCACTGCCTCATTACTTCTCAGCTGCCTGCAGTCTACGGTGCATTATCCTGTTACTGTCTGTTGGTTTCCTCCCACCAAAACCTATAGGAGAAGAGCTCTATTACTTCTGGACTTCCTGGGTCTGAAAGAACTTTGATTCTAGTTTTAAGTTATCAATGTACTTAATCCAGGACTAAATCTGTGCGGGCTGTGTGTGGGACTTGAGAGGGCCTTTTTCAGTCCAAAGAAGTACGCTTATATAACCATCTGTTTGCTGAGTACTTCATTGCACATTATTTTTGGACATTTCACGTAATAGTGCTGTTCACGCTGTTGCATATTATTTCTGGACATTCACATATTAGTGCTGCTCACATATTATTTCTGGACATTCACATATTAGTGCTGCTCACATATTATTTCTGGACATTCATATATTAGTGCTGCTCACATATTATTTCTAGACATTCACATATTAGTGCTGCTCACATATTATTTCTGGACATTCATATATTAGTGCTGCTCACATATTATTTCTAGACATTCACATATTAGTGCTGCTCAAATATTATTTCTGGACATTCACATATTAGTGCTGCTTGCATATTATTTTTGGACATTCACATATTAGTGCAGCTCACATATTATTTCTAGACATTCACATATTAGTGCTGCTCACATATTATTTCTGGACATTCAGATATTAGTACTGCTCACATATTATTTCTGGACATTCACATATTAGTGCTGCTCACATATTATTTCTGGAGATTCACATATTAGTGCTGCTCACATATTATTTCTGAACATTCACATATTAGTGCTGCTCACATATTATTTCTGGAGATTCACATATTAGTGCTGCTCACATATTATTTCTGGACATTCACATATTAGTGCTGCTCACATATTATTTTTGAACATTCACATATTAGTGCTGTTCACATATTATTTTTGGACATTCATATATTAGTGCTGCTCACATATTATTTCTGGACATTCACATATTAGTGCTTTTCACATATTATTTCTGGACATTCACATATTAGTGCTGCTCACATATTATTTCTGGACATTCACATATTAGTGCTGCTCACATATTATTTCTGGACATTCATATATTAGTGCTGCTCACATCTTATTTCTAGACATTCACATATTAGTGCTGCTCACATATTATTTCTAGACATTCACATATTAGTGCTGCTCACATATTATTTTTGGACATTCATATATTAGTGCTGCTCACATATTATTTCTGGACATTCACATATTAGTGCTTTTCACATATTATTTCTGGACATTCACATATTAGTGCTGCTCACATATTATTTTTGGACATTCACATATTAGTGCTGCTCACATATTATTTCTGGACATTCACATATTAGTGCTGCTCACATATTGTTTCTGGACATTCACATATTAGTGCTGCTCACATATTATTTCTGGACATTCACATATTAGTGCTGCTCACATATTATTTTTGGACATTCACATATTAGTGCTGCTCACATATTATTTCTGGACATTCACATATTAGTGCTGCTCACATATTATTTCTGAACATTCACATATTAGTGCTGCTCACATATTATTTCTGGACATTCACATATTAGTGCTGCTCGCATATTATTTCTGGACATTCATATATTAGTGCTGTTCACATATTATTTCTAGACATTCACATATTAGTGCTGCTCACATATTATTTCTGAACATTCACATATTAGTGCTGGTTGCATATTATTTCTGAACATTCACATACTGTATTAGTGCTGGCTGCATTTGCATTTAATTTAGGATTTACCTTGTTAGTTTCTGTTTCCTAAACTGTTTGATTATTATTTGTAATATAAAATTATTTCCCCAAAACCCTGGTCTCAGTTTCATCATATCTCACACTATCAGATTCCTAAGTATCTACATAATTGTTACACATTACTTTATGTGCCAGGAAGATTTGCCCACTCTCGTTCTTGGAGAGTTGACAAGTATGGCAATATGCCATGATTAGTTTTTCAACTTTTCTAGACACATAAAGGCATTAATATGATAAAAGTGGAAACTAGTCGGGGGCGTGGCTAACCCGTGCACAGGATGGACGCTTGCTGAAAGAGCTCCTCCAGCCGACACCATAACCACCGCTCCGATACCCATCATACCGCTGTAAAAACTTAATGGGCAAGACGAAAAAGACTCCAGGAGCCTCCGGGACCGAGATCACGGCACAGAAAGGAGCGATTGAGCAGTTTCTTCGCTCCAGCACAACCGTCTCTCCCGCGCAACAAGCACCTAAGATGGCGGCCGCTCCTCAGCGCGAGGCGACACCCAGAGCTGACCGCGCTCAAAGATCGAGGGGGAACCGCTACGCCGTTCTAGCAGACGAACAACAACTCATGGAGGAGACGGAGGGCTCCCAGCCGTCCCTGGAGGGTGCCTCCCAAACAGAGCTAAGTACCTATTTAAAATCCTTACCTACCAAGGGGGACCTGGAGAAATTAGCCTGTAGATTGGAAAAGACCTACAGGAAAGAAATACATTCTCTACAAAGAGAATTTACTACTAGAGTGGAAGTAGTGGAAAAATCCCAAGATGATATAATGGATGAACTGAGAGCTCACAGGGAGGCTATTGAATCACACTCAGCTCTATTAGAAGACCTTATCTACAACCAAGAGGATCAGGAGAACAGAAATAGAAGAAACAATATTAGAATCAGGGGGCTCTCTGAGGAAATCACAGCTCAACAACTAGGGAGATCAATCCAGGAACTTTTTAAACAGATTCTGGGAGATACAGATGGCCCAGACATAGAACTGGACAGAGTACACAGAGCACTCTCCCCAAGACCCACAGCTGGGATGCTACCAAGAGATATAATATGCAGAGTGCATTTCTTTACAATACGAGATGCCATCATGAATGCAGCCAGAACCCTGGGTCCAATACCGTTTGCCAATTCAACCGTGTCCCTACTCCCAGACCTAGCTAGGAGAACCCTCCAACAGAGGAGAGGACTAAGACCTCTACTTAACATCTTGAAAGATAAGGATATCAAGTACAGGTGGGGTTTTCCCTTCCAGTTAACAGCCACTAAAGACGGTAGATCTGCAAGCTTTAGACGCCTATCGGATCTCCCATCATTCCTGAATGCTCTAGATCTCCCTGCAATGGATCTTCCAGACTGGCCACGTCTCCCGGTACTACCAACTGCCCAGATGAGATGGTCCAGATCAACTAGACAGGATACCTCAAGGGATACCCCTGCGTAATTGTCTCTCTACCCCTCTCATCAAGGGACTCCTAGGTCCCATGTTGCCTCCATATGGAACTGGCTCAGGTTGATGAACTGGAGAAGTGGCTGAAACTTTTGTCTAGATGAATACATTCCCCCCCCCCCTCCTTCCCCCCCCCCTTATAAATTTTGATGCATATTATATGTCACCTATATTATGTTATTTCGAAATTTAACACTCATGCTAAATCAATTCATTCATCCACACATCCTTTCGTTTAGACACAACTAATAATCTACTCCTTACACCCCTCTTCCTTTCATACAACCACCCCCCACAAGTCCTTACATCCCCGTCTACCACAGTATTTCATCCCCTTTAAACACACACAGACACCCTACCTGTACTAAACATGTAAACTACCCCTTCAACACTATTACCATCATACTGGGAACACTTTTAAGTTCATTTCCCAAACAAATGTATTCATAATGGTGACTTCTTACCACAGTAAATGATCAAGATACCAGAGGGGATTAATATCAATCTCTACACACACTTCATATTATACCATATTATATTATATTATATATTGTACTATACTATATTGTGTTATATTATATAATATTGTATTATATCACACTTTCGGCCCTTGAACCATTGTGGTTCACCCGGTTCCATCCGGCAACATGGTATGCCTTACCTGTTAAGTTCTACCCACTAATATATAATGTGGGAACATGTTTAAAACTTGTTACATACAACAATTTTTCTTTCACGTTTTTTTTATGAAAATGTCAATTTCGTCATTGCTTGTTCGAATGTTTTCTTAGATTTATATCCTATAAGGCGGTTTATAAATTTATAAATGCATAACAGCTTATTATTGGGGCGGTGGTCTGAATGGACGGCCCTAAGCTACCCAGGGTTACCCCACCCACCCCCAGAGGTGCTGGATAGGAATCCCTATCCATTACTTGCACTCCAATTATCTTGTCCTCTCCAAATGGACCACCTATTCTATTTTCTCTCTCTCCCCCTTCCACTAATATCTTTTTTCCCATCACGACACCCCATACCCATCCCTCTCCAGACTGGGACGCAGCAAATCACAAGATACCACACTTACTACTACAATGACACAAATTTCTGATCTGAACTACTGTTCTTTCAATGTGAGAGGACTAAACATACCAGAAAAAAGACGTCAGGTTTTGGTGGCAGCGAGGAGGTCCAAAATCCACATCCTGTTATTACAGGAAACACACTTTAGAACTGACTCCATCCCGAAAGTGGACACAAGAGATTTCCCGACGTGGTTCCATAGCACCAACCCCACAGCTAAATCTAAAGGGGTGTCAATAGCCTTTTCCAAAGAATTTAGCCCGACCATGATAGAGCAAAAAACTGATCCTATGGGACGATACATCTTCCTCAAATTTGAATATATGTCACGCACCTATGTAATAGCTAACCTATATTATCCCAATAGACATATGCTTCGGTTTGGCTCCAGGATTCGCAGACTACTCGAAGATTTCGCTGATAACATTCCCATCATAATGGGGGGTGATTTCAACTTCCCACCGGATCCGAAACAAGACACCTCTGCGGGTAAGTCATACCTATCGGTATCATCTCTCCACAGCCTATCTAAACAATGGAACCCGCTCCGCTTGGTGGATGTCTGGCGAATACTACACCCAAATGACAAAGACTTTACTTATTACTCCCCAATACATCAAGGATATAGCAGAATAGATAAATTCATGATCTCTCACTCATTACTAGATCAAAAAATCCGATCATCAATCGGCAATATTCTATGGTCGGACCATGCCCCAATCTATTTTTCAATAAGAATAGGCCCCCAAATAAAACGAGACTTCACATGGAGACTAAACGAACATTTGTTAAAAGACTCATCTTGCATAGGCGAATTGACTACTGCAATAACCAACTTCGCTTTGGATCACATCCATGACACTAGCTCCCCCACTATCCAATGGGAAGCCCTTAAAGCAGTATTACGGGGAATACTAATATCACATGGGTCCAGACTTAAGAAACTTAGAACACTAGAAATAGACTCTTTACTCAAACTAATAATAGATCTGGAGTCTACACATAAATCAGATCCATCACCTATTGTTTATGCCCAATTGTCTAACACAAGACATAAATTGCTTACACTACTAGACCAAAAAGACAAAACCCATAGGGATAAAATTAGTGCCCTATACTATTCTTCCGGGAATAAACCAGGCAGATTACTCGCTAAGGCCCTACACCCTAGAAATAAACGCACCTTTATCCCACACATAATAACACCAGAAAACAATAAAGTACACTCCACTAAAGATGTATTACATTGTTTTCGCTCTTTCTACGCCTCGCTCTACGACATCCAAGGGGAGGAGTTGAGGAGACGTTGTCCATCCCCAATGGCTTCACTACACGACTATATTAAAAAATTTGGCCCACCCCCCCTGACAGACGAAAATATAGCTAACCTATCTTCAGATTTCACTCTGGATGAGGTGATCGACGTAATGAAATCACTTAAAAACGGAAAATGTCCGGGACCGGATGGCTACTCCGCGGGATTCTACAAAACCTTTATAGATACCCTAGCACCTAGATTTCTTAATGTATGTAACAGCGTCTCTAAGGGAGATATCTTCCCCCCTCAGGCTCTAATGGCACATATTACACTCATCTTGAAACCTGGAAAAGACCCCTCTTACTGTGGAAATTACAGACCAATATCATTAATAAACGTAGACATAAAAATATTTTCAAAAATGATAGCAAATAGACTAAAAACCCACATGCCCACATTGATCAACAAAGAACAGGTGGGGTTTGTACCGGGGAGAGAAGCTCGGGACAATGTGATCAGGTCGATTGCTCTCATTGATAGGGCGAGGAGGAAGGGGGTCCCCATGTGCATCCTGTCCATAGACGCTGAAAAAGCCTTCGACAGGGTGCACTGGGGCTTCCTATTCGAAACTCTGAGACATGTGGGCATGGATGAGGTGATGACTCAGAGGATCAGGGCCTTATACTCAACTCCTACGGCAAAAGTGCTAGTTAATGGATGTCTATCTGATCCCTTCCCGATCAAGAACGGTACACGGCAGGGATGCCCCCTGTCCCCTTTGATCTACATCCTATGCATGGAATCCTTGGCGGGAGCCCTCAGAGCAAATCAGGAAATAAGAGGGATAGTGACGAAATTCAAGGAACACAAATTGGCACTTTTTGCAGATGACTTATTGCTGTACGCTACAAACCCTTTGATTACTATTCCTAACATTGTAGATGAACTAACACTATACGGTTCCCTAAGTAATTTTAAAATGAACACTTCTAAGTCAGAAATACTTAATATCTCCTTACCCGAACTAGTAGTGAAATTACTTAAATCACAATTTACTTTTAAATGGAGGAAAGATGATCTTCCTTATTTGGGAGTGAAACTAACCAAAGACCCAATTGACTTATATACCAAAAATTTCCCACCTCTACTCTCCAAACTTGAGGGGGATATGAAGATCTGGAACAACCTGGCCGTGTCGTGGTGGGGCAGAATCCAATCCGTTAAAATGGACTTGTTACCTAGACTACTATATCATTTCCAAGCCATACCAATATCCTTGCCAGCATCCTTCTTCTCCAGACTCAAAACAGGAATCACTCGCTATATTTGGTCACACAAAAAACCTCGACTATCCCATAACACTTTAACTAGACGTACGAAAGGGGGTGGAGTGGGACTACCTAATATGACAACATATCATCAAGCCTCACTTGGCAAATGCATACTAGATCTATTTAAACAAGTTGACAATAGACTATGGACGGATGTCGTAACACTAGACGACATGCCCAACCCAATAGCAACAATCTGGCTACCACAAGGGCGTTCAACCACACAACTTCCGTTCATACTATCTCACCTGTCCTCCTTTCTCAAAAAAAATATTTCTGCACTAAAGCTGACAACGAACCCTGGACCCCTAACACCCATCACAGGTAACCCATCCTTTGTATTAGGTATGAGTGGAGGCTCCTTTCTGGGAAACCAAGGTCACTCTGTACCTATGGTGAGAGACTATATTACCAGTACTGGAATAAAACAATTACGAGAAATATACCAAGGGCAACAGGTACCACAAAAGGCTTTGCTACTCCATGCAGGCCTATCGGATTTCATTCGTTCCCTAGGCAGAAAACTGATTTTAAGGCCCCTGACGCACTTTGAACAATTATGCATAACGACAGAATCAACTCGACATATCATTTCAATACTATACTCAATGTTCCTAGACATACATGAGGAAAGTGCTAATACTCAACCCACCTTTAGATCTAAATGGGAAAAAGACCTCCAGATACCGATACCCCAGGCGGAGTGGGAAAGAATCTTTCTTTACACTAAAAAATCAGCTACATCAGCAATCTCCCAAGAGAGAAACTATAGATTAATGGCCAGATGGTACCGATGTCCAGCGGAGCCTCACGCAATTTTCCCATCGATACCGAACACTTGTTGGCGATGTGAAAGAACAGTGGGTACTTACCTCCATATATGGTGGGAATGTCACCTTGTCCAACCTTTTTGGATACAGGTAAAGGAAGTTATTGGAATGTTATCCCCTTCTAAAGTAACTCTAACGGCACCTATTGCTTTACTGAGCTCTCTGGAGACACCCATCTCTACATACAAAAATGGACTGACAAGATTCGTCTCATCAGCTGCTAGAACAGTCATTGCCAGAAACTGGAAGGTAGCACGTAGTCCCTCTAAATCAGAACTGGTAGCGGAATTAAACCGTACCCATAGACTAGAGGAAATAACAAGCTATAACTCTCCTGATCCGAACTATCCAGATAGGACATATCGTCTGTGGAGCTCTTGGGTATACTATAGGGAGTCAGAAGACCTAAAGAAATGGTTGAATAATACCAACTCAGATACAGCCTGATGGTTGTACTTATGAGAGCCCCAGAGACCCATTCGTTGTCGCCAAACAGATCTGTCGCCCCAAATGGTTTATATATACCTCTCTACATATTTATATATACCTCCACACATTAAACTACTTGATGTAGTGCAACCTGCGGCGTCCCAGTCTACTTGGACCCCCCCCTCCCCCGTCCTTATCTTTTCTATCTCTGATCTACATCTTACCTTTCACTAAAAACCTTTCCTATATTTTCTTCTCTCTACTTATAGAGAAACTCCCAACAAACTTGACTCATCCTCTGCTACCTCAAGGTTAACAATTATTAAGAACACGAAATTTGTGTGAGGAGGAGAAAGGGAAAAGAGTGGAGAAGTTGAATCTCCTTAATCTTTTCCTTTCGTGTTTATTTTATATTATAAACATTTATTGTTAGACCCGTTGTTCTAAAAGAGAATATCGACAAAACAATTCTTTTTTTTCTTTTCTTTCCCTGTTTCTACAATTATATTCTTAAAGCTTCGTTGATATATGTTTAGTCTCACCAGGTTAGAAAATTGGAAGAAAAAGAAGATTCTATTTAAAGTCGGTACGCCAACCCACCACTTCATATGTACATTAATGTAACCCATGTTGGTAATATCATACTTAAATACCAGATGTTTTGATGTTAAATTTATTGAATAAAAACTGATTTAACCAAAAGTGGAAACTAGTCATCCATATTGAATGGTACTTTTGTAACCATTTTTGTACTTGTGTGAAAATCTTGTGTTAAATATGTTAAATCCTGAAGCGTTCACAAACTTTAAAGCACCACTGTATAGTGAAAATGTTCAACAACCAATAACGCAACACACTGGTGGACACAAAGAACAAAGGGCCCCTGTACAAGATTAGTATAAGGGTCCTTTGCAGCTCAAGAGCCCAACAAAATCAACAATTCCACCTGCCTTGGAGATGAAAATGGGCCCCCTAACCTCTTGGGCCCCCATGCAGCTGCCCAGATTGCACCAATGATATGTCGGCACCTGACGCAACATGTATCAGTCAATTAGACAGAGACTAGAATTGCGTAGAACAGGCGCATGAACCGCCCATGAAAGCCGATATTTTTGTAGAATGTGGTTAATCTAGATCTACATGGATATTATTTTCTTTACAGTAGAGGATACAGGTTTTACATTGTAATTTAAGCCACAAGTATTCCCAGAAATCCCCCCCCCATGCAGCCCACAGCCCATCGCTACATATCAGGACTGAAACCGCAATCTTTACCATCTGCATCGTATTTCCCCTCAATTTCTTCAGCCTTATAATTCAATGGCGAGATCTCGCTTTGGCCGGACAATAAAATAATCTGGCCGAGTGACTTATCTGCAGCTTTCTGGACACAAGTCAGCTGGAATGACAAATATTTTGGCGAAATTCAGAAAAAATTAATTCTTGGAACGTGTTTCTATAATCCAACAGGATGTTTGATTCTTCCCAGATCTACATTATAATTGTAGGCGTGGGAGTCGTGAATACAGTAATATACTATGTACAACCTCAACATCGAGCGGTCACAGAACAGAGCAACCATCAGCAAGAATCTATGAATGCTATATATATTTATATGTACAGTACAACTATATATATTTATATTACTGGATCCAGATCTGCAATGTGATGCCAAATGTGACGGCACACGATAATACCGGATCCGGTAATGGCTGCGGTTACCGGATTGTGCCTTCCAAATGTGACCCCAGCCTTAGTGTTGTGGACAAAATCTGTGATGTGGCTAGTAAATGTATCCGGAGTGAGTACTGTGTATAAATGATGCCATCCCCTTCATATATTAGAAAAAACAGTCAAAAATATTAAAAAGAATTGACAGAAAAATTGCAAATACTACATGTTCACCACCACCCCAGGGCTGTTGAGGACTCTCAATGTCAATGTTACATACAGCAAGATATGGATGAGGAATATCAAAAGAAGGTAGATGTGAAAAGGGACATTGAATTATACTACTCATAGGTAGGAAATGAGACTGACAATATGTCTGGGGTCACACAAACATTGATTTTCTCATGTGAGCGAATTAGACTGATTATGGTAATGACAGTCTGACCATAAGTAGGCTTCACTTCTTCTCATTCCCATATGTGAACCTGTTGCTGATCCAAAACCATGTGCACTAAAGAGCTTGAAACGGTTCAGTCCTAGGATAATTGGGAGAGTCAGATCTGAATTTCAAAAGATTTGCTAATCAGTACTATATATCTTTTAGGTCAACACCTGACTATAGATGATGTTAGGAAACTTAAAGGTGACCATGATCAATACCCCTTAGGGGCCCATCACACGGTGCCACCTCGTGGCAACTGGCGGAGCGCGCACGCTTTTGGTGCCCCGCCAACGTCGCCACCCCCGTTTACATGGGGAGACACCTCCGGCGATGCCCCGGCGAGCTGACAGGCGGCATCGCCGCCGGGGTGTCTCAAAACCCCAGCGGCGATGCAGTACAAAGGGAGCCTATGGCTCCCTTCGCCTACCAGGTCGCCGGCGGCCGTTTACATGGGGCGATGTGTATACATCGCCCCAGATAGGCCTCCTGGTTTCAGAGCACTGCTGTGAAACCAGACGACCAGTAAAAGGCGTCGCCATCGCCTAATTACATTAGACGATGCAGGGGCGATATCGGTGCCTATAGGCCACGCCCCTGCAAAGCCTAACAAATCAGCGGTACCGTCGCCACGTGTGACAGTCAGGTTTAGTCAGCAGTTTTTAATTCTGGTAATTTCTATTTACTCTGTCCCCGGCTAAGATTTGGTTTGGCAGCAGATATCAATGATGATGCAGAATGTTCTACACAAATCCCTGCGGAGGACAAAGCGATACCAGAGTAACTGAGTAGATTATCTGGAATGACCTTACAGTACACAGTCAATCTTCTCAATCAGCAGATATGTTAAAGCAGAGCTGTCAGTTGACATAAATATATTATTCGTTATGTGATGTAAATGCAGCTGTTCTACTGAATGTGGTGGTGTTTTTCTTTAGTTCCTGTACCTCTTCATTCTTGAGATATGGCCTCCTTTTGTCTTGTTTTGGTAGTCCTTTTGTACTCTTGTTATCTAGTTAGGTGTGGCCATATTATCTTCTCCATGGGTGTCTTCTTCAGGACTACATCTAGTTGGATAATTGTTGGACTGGCTTCACACCATGTTTTTTGGAATCAAGTTCTGTCCATAATTTGAAAAGGACAGAACAAGGATCCTGTTTTGCCTCCCATGTACCCCTATGGTGCCACCCGATTCTGCCAATTCAGTCCCGAATTCGTTTCTGTCCTGTTTTTCACCCAGATTCAGAGACTGCTCCGATTTTGGGCTCCGGTAAAAAAACTCAACCAAACCGGACAGAAACGAATCCAGGGCAATCGGCGCCTATTACATGGGAGTCTATGGGCACCGGATCCGGGAATAAACAGGATCGTTTCCTGGATCCGGTTTTAGTGTACTGAGCATGCTCATTACACTAAAACTTGTCTGTTCCCATAATTTCACTTTAGCAGTGAAATCTACTACATACACTGCTGAAGGGAAATTAAAGAAAATGGTAAAAAATGAAAAAAACAAATGCTCACTTCTCCGCCAAATGTCCCGCGATGCGAGGCGTCCTCCTTTGATGGCTGATCGGGAAGGGGCGGGAACCCGATTAGATGATGTGTCACATGACCTCTTCAGCTGACCGGTTTAAATTGCCCAATCAGTTTTGGCAGGTGATTTAAAACCACTCAGCTTTTTCTGTGTCCAAATCCCTAAAAATACCGGATCCAGACACATGCCAAATTCAGAAGAACAGACGCATTTATAGTTTGTAAAAAAAAGGAATCTACTTACATACGGTGATTGCTTTTGGACCGGAGGTGTGGGGATGTCACGTTTTTTTGCTGCCTGATTGGTCCACGTGACCGGTGTCTGATTGGTCCACTGAAAGAGAAAAAAAAACAGCTGCCATATTGATCCACGCAAGTGTTGTGCAAATATACCGGCCGCATGCTGCTGCTCTCCCCCGTGTCCGGATCTGCTCCTCAGTCCACAGCCTCCGCCTCCTCTTCTTTGTTGTCGCCTCCTCCGTTGCTGCTGCAGAGGCCGTCACACTGAGATAGAGTACAGGGTACATCCTCCCATTTCCGTTCCACAGCAGAATGCACACCGCACGGGGACAGAGACAGAGCACAAGAGGCCCACAGAGACAGAGCACAAGGGGCCGACAGAGCACAAGGGGGGCACAGAGACAGAGCATAAGGGGGGCACAGAGACCGAGTACAAGGGGGCAAAGAGACAGAGCACAAGGGGGGCACAGAGACAGAGCATAAGGGGGCACAGAGACCGAGTACAAGGGGGCAAAGAGACAGAGCACAAGGGGCCGACAGAGCTCAAGGGGGGCAAAGAGACAGAGCACAAGGGGGGCACAGAAACAGAGCACAAGGGGGGCAAAGAGACAGCACAAGGGGGGCACAGAGACAGTGCACAAGGGGCCGACAAAGCACAAAGGGGGCAAAGAGACAGCACAAGGGGGGCAGAGAGAGAGAGCATGAGGTATGCAGAGAAAGCACTCGAGGTGGGCAGATGGAGGCAGCTCCAAGGAGAGAGCTCAGAGAAAAGAAGACAGTACGGGGGCAAAAGAGAGAACGGACAGGGGGAGAGCACACAGGGGGGAAGATGGCCACTGCTCCCAGCGCCACAGAGCCCACCACCATCGTGATGTCACTGCCCTCCCGATGTGATAGCATCGGGCGCATATCTAGTAAATTACATATTTATGGAATTGTTTATATTTTCAAAGTCTGTCCTAATATTCAGAACATTCTGATAGTTTTAGGTACTTTAATAACGCATTACTTCTTCTTAAATCAAAGAAGACCCTGGTTCAAAGACCTTCCTAATCTCTCTTACTCCCTGGAAACAGATGATGGGTCAGTCAGTCATATGTATGCAGTATTTGACCATAGGCCCTTAGGTCCACAAGGAGAATTAACCTTGGAGGCCTACCTGCCCCTATATAGATCATATAGACACCTGCATTCAAAACTGTGTTCACAATAGGGTCATGGATTCGATTTAGATTTTATGATGGTTTTAAACAGTGAATAATTCATCACAATAATAATAATCTTTATTTATATAGCGCTTCACAATTCAGAGGTTCATGTTCAAACAATGATAAGTAACAGTTATTAGACAATACAATACAATATAATACAATACAAAATACAATACAAAGCATAATACTATAATTAAAGCTAAATAATGCCAGTCCTGTTCATAAGAGCTTACAATCTAACCATGAAGTGGGGGTGACACAATGGGCCAAAAGTAACAAAAACTCCCCCAAATCGTTAGCTTTGGATTACACATAGTTTGTGTTCATTGTAATCAATTATTTGTGATTACCCAATAAAAAAATAAGAGTCTGATAAGTGCAAATCTTTCCTCTGTGATCTCCCTGTGTCTCCAGGACTGGGTCCACTGTCCCCTTCCTGCTGGATCCAGGTGGGTAATTGAGAGAATGAATAGAGAGGTCGCTGCTTGAGTTCATCTCACCTATCTACAGGGACCTGGTCAAGGGAAACATTAGCGGTCAGATCTGTACTTATTCCTGTGGATTTGCTGATTTGCCATAAACACTCCTGATGGGAAAACCTTTAATCCTCTTTCCTCTCTCATACTGTCAGGCTCTCATAATTTCTTTCTAGTGCCCTGTGGAGACCTGAAGTTGTGAATTGTAATAATCACAAAGGCAAGATAATGATGAAACAAGTTTTACTTGTATCCGTACATGATTTTACAGCAACTCCGGGTAGATGGCTACAATGCGATGCCCCCAGTCCACAAGATCAGAAACCAGCCGGCAACAATAGTCCTTAAATTCCTCCAGATGACAGATATAACTATCAAAGCACAATGTATCCAGCTCCACAATAGACCTCAGGATAGATCCTCAAATCCAGACAGTAGATATTATAACCATAACGTATGTATCCAACTCCCAACTCTATAGTCCTTCCATAAACTCAGGACCTGGCCTCAGCACAGATCCTTTCACTTCCAATTCACAGCACCAACTAACCTCCACCAAACACGTGTCTTCTTCTTTACTAGTTTTTCTTGGAATAAGCCCTCTAGTTGGGCAAAAGTATTCAATTCAAAAGTAAAAGAAATTCAATGAAGTTTACGGCCAGTCTGCAAAGTTGAGTATCCAGGAGGCCGCCTTCAAGGAGGAACAAAAGACTCCCAACCCCCCAACCAGATGCAGGACATTGATGGTATTGCTGGCCTGATTGCCTTGGAGTCCCAGGAGGCCAACTAGGATGACACATTGTTACCACCCCTTCTCCTTTCAAATTGTGTACCTTACCAACTGAGAAGCAAGCAAATCTCCAATAAAGCACAAAATAATATTGATTTAACCAGCGCTCCGTGCTGGAAAAAGTCTGCTTTACGTCCATTGGTCCAGTAGTCTCTAGCCTATGGCCAGCACCTTACATGCCTAAAAATTATTTAGTTTCAATGTAAAAATATTAAGCAGCAAATTAACATAAGAATCAGTAGATGTTACAATAGTAATGTCCAACCATTTTACCATATGGGAACCTTACAAAAATATTTCCTTGATCTACCAAACAAGAATCATCCAAATTTATGGAATATATATGACCAATTTTAATTGTGTTGTTATTCTCTGAAGTATTTTTTCAGTCTCCCTCTACACCCTTTGCATGCTGTAACGCTAGTCAAGTCAACAGGTAGGATAGTCAAATGTTTTGGCGTCAGGTACAAGGAGATCACATCGAGATTAATTGGATAAACAGAGGCATAGAAAAGTCACAGTCTGGAGTCAGAGTTCAAGGAGGTTAGCGGATCAGGGCAGAAGGAAAAGGCAAAAAGATGGTCAATCAAAGTCAATGGTCAGGCAGTAAAAGATCAATTCCCAGAGCCCAGCTTCAAGAGATCAACAGGTAAAACTGAGCAAAAGACTAAGACTGGCAGTGTTCTGGGACTTACTGCTCAGCTAAATAGCTGGGCAATCAAAGCAAACTGGGAACACCTGGAAATTCTAGAACCTTCCAGTCTCAGATTAGTCGGATGACCTGTCACTGAATACATCAACAGCTCAGCCCACCCCTGCTCTAGACTGGACCACTGAGCTATCAAATAGCAAACTGACAGCTCAGCACACCCGAAACGTATAGTGTACCAATCACTGATTGCATCCGAGACGCACAGGATGAGTCGTGATACATGCACCTTGATTGTCACATGAGCACAAGATTGGACCCTGGGTTCTATTGGTTGATAAAAGATGTATATGAACCCTATGAACCCTATGAAGGTGCTTCTCTCCTGGTGGCTTCAGCCAAACTCTGGATATCTGTATAAACTGTCTGCTCTTTCAATAGTCTGGTTTCTTTTTTTTCTGGACATGTTCCAGAGAGTTGACATATATGGATATTTCAAGTCTAGTAGGTTATTTTTGAACCAAACTTTTTCGACCCCTTAAGGGTTTTCCTTAGGGTAAGTTTCTTAACAGAAGTATACAAACATGGAGTCTACATAGTGTTAATAACAAGAAAATAACATACATGAAACAAACATACGTAAGCTACGGGGTAACATTGTAGAAACATGTAGTCAGAACCCGTGCAAAAAGGACTGTATCCCACTCAGTCCTTAATGGCCTTGTCTTCTGATGAATCTTGGGAGAACCTGGAACCAGTAGACAATGCACCAATAGGTCCAACCAACCATGCTTCCTATTGTCTCATTCATTTGGTGGTGGAAATGGTTGCAAGGGGCTTTTTTCAATGATGTATTTCTAAGGTACATGCTATTACTCTTACAGATTTTCCATAGGATATGTTTTCAGGAATCAGGGGAGTTGCGTAGATTTTGGCCTTTCTTTTTGGGTCAGAGTCTCTGATTTCTGTAAAAATGCTGAGGAATGAGGTTTTTCCTTTACTACACCACATTCGGAGACTTGTCAGTCATCCAAGTTGGCTTTGCCTTAAATTCCTCTTAGTAATTGGCTTGGATTGCTCTCCTAACCTCAGTACGTTGACTATGAGAGAGCATTATTTGGTAGATACATTTCTATCTTATTATGTGAACTGTATCTTATTTCCAGATCGATCTCCTGATAAATGCAGAATATTTTCCATCAAAGATGAACTGAAGTGAACTACAAATAGTTCTTCTGTTACTCAAATGCATTTCCCATCTGCTTGTTTCTGATGACGCAACATTACCAAAATGACTCACATTTTATGCCACAAATCAGTATGTTAAGCTCCTTTCTGGGCTCCTCGCCCCCCTCCCCAAGTACAAATCCCACCTCTTTGCAGTTTAGTTTTTCGCATTGTCCAAGCTAAACTGAGACTGTTGACACATATGTATTGAGCACCTATCACCAGGTGCGAAATATCGATCCTAGGATGCTCTACATGGATTTTCAAAGAAGGAAACATCTGTCTTGATATCCTTCTTGAAGGACATTGACTCCTGTCATGGACGTAGTAGCGGATGAAAGAATGGAAACAGGAAGGAATAAATGGGCAAGGAAACTTGGGTAGCTAGTCTGGCGCTGGAGTCCCTAGATAGCCATGTACCTTGATGGTGGGGAGGTCTGGGCCATCACTCTTCCCCTTTGCTCCTCAACCAGCCCTGTGCTACACCCCCTCACCTCCAGCTATGGACAAGGATATGCAGCAACTTTCAATGAAGGATAAACTCAAAGAAGCTTCAGCAGCACGATTGCAAAGACGACTTCAGCTCACATGGTCAAAGGCAGAGCGAAACTCTATCTGCGACACCCGGTGGAAGGAAGATTAACTACTTAAAGGCTGAGGAAGTGGAGAACAGAATGATCTGACACACCCTTCTATCTCCACCTGCAGAGCCCCACAACAATACAGCAACACTCAATGTGCTAAAGGGAATTGAGTCAGATTTAAACCACAGAAGCAACACACATGGACTGCAGAGCAGTCAACACGTGACACTCTCCCTGTGGAGATACAGCTAACCGTGAAGTATAAAAATGAGTTCTTCTCCTCCTAAAAGGTACATAATAGGTGGCTGCATTGTAAGTCAATGGTCTAAAACTGTCTAAAAGACAGCAACCAATTTGAGCTCATGTTCAGCTTTTAAACATCCTTGATAAAATGAAAGCTGATCCTTAAGTCTTTGTTACAAAGTGAGTTTTTGCTTTGGGATAGTTTTGAGATCATCTTTCTAAGTGCTGCTGTCTGTTATGGTTGAGTAGTACTCACACAAAAAATAGGCAACACACTAAAAACTGAGACTGATCCTGCCGGTTCCTGTACAGACTGGAGATCCTGACCCCATAGTTCCTAATGGAATAACCCTGACCATAGATTAAACTATGGCAACTTGGACCTGGTCTGCTTGGTCGGCTGTTGGGCGCTTCACATTCTTGTCCGGAGGGTAGAGCATAGTGCAATTTACCTACAGAAGGGAAGATGTGCTGAGATAGAGAGTGAGTAACACAAACAACAAAAGAGCGGGTAAATATTTCTAAAGAATATGCTGCCTACTTCCTAACAACAAACAGAAGGTGCAGAGAAAAGAACATGAACAGCAGTGAGATGAACCCAGCTGCTCTTCCACTCACTTGCATAAACAAACAGCAGTATGGCTGGATATCCACATGAGAATATCACCAGCAGGAGATACCAGCAAGGGGAAAGTATTTAAAGATGCACCCAAAAGGTGATTGTGGAGACCAGCTAGTAAATGAATACACCTGTTACTCTAATAAACTAAAGCAAGGATAACAGAATCTAAACACCCTAAGAATAGGTGTATCTGCTGTGGTTCTGTGGACAATGAAGCTCACCAAAGAACACAGACTCAAGGGTTCAAATCCAGCTGCATGACACTACTATAAAACCGCAATCTTAGGCTACGTTCACACATCGCGTATTTTGTCGCATATTTTTACGCATGCAGTTTTCTAAAGAAATACGCGCGTTTTTTTACGCGCATAAAAAAATGCATGTGTGTTCACACACATGCGTTTTTTGATGCGTTTTTTTACGGACGCGTTTTTTCTGCATGTGTACTGAAAACACATAGAAATGAAGTTTGTTAAAAAAAAAAAAGAAAAAAAAAAGCCTTGTGATGTCATTTCCTTTCTTTTCCATTATTACATTCTCCATTGAAAAGTGTACTAGAGAATGGACAATCTACATGCTGCATTTTCTATGTCCAGTAAGGGTAACCCAAGCAGCTGGGGGCTGGAATCCTCAGCGTGGTGAGGCCCAACCGTTCTGGGCCCACCACGCTAAGGACCGCAGCCAACAGCCGCCCCAGGAGTGGCGCCTCAATGAGAGATGCCAAACCTGGCAGGTACCTCGCTCTTACAGCTGCCCTGGGCGGTGGCAGTCTGGGTAATAACGGGGTTGGTGACACCTTTTTTGACAGCTGCCACCAAGCCTCTATTGGTAATGTCAGCCGTCAGTGTGACAGCCAGCTATTAGCAATAGAGAAATTGAGATTGGAAACAAAAAAAAAATTGCTATTGCATCGGGAGTGCGATGAAATGAACAGGTGCCATAGAAATAGCCGCTGAATAGTACAGTCCTCTCTCCAGAAACTACACTGTTGTTGCAAGATTTATATGGAGTATATGGTGGCTCAGTGGTAATCGCTGTACAGTGGCTCAGTGGTTAGCACTGTATACGGTGGCTCAGTGGTTAGCACTGTATATGGTGACTCAGTGGTTAGCACTGTATATGGTGGCTCAGTGGTTAGCACTGTATGGTGGCTCAGTGGTTAGCACTGTATATGGTGGCTCAGTGGTTAGCACTGTATATGGTGGCTCAGTGGTTAGCACTGTATATGATGGCTCAGTGGTTAGCACTGTATATGGTGGCTCAGTGGTTAGCACTGTATATGGTGGCTCAGTGGTTAGCACTGTATATGGTGGCTCAGTGGTTAGCACTGTATATGGTGGCTCAGTAGTTAGCACTGTATATGGTGGCTCAGTGGTTAGCACTGTATACGGTGGCTCAGTGGTTAGCACTGTATACGGTGGCTCAGTGGTTAGCACTGTATATAGTGGCTCAGTGGTTAGCACTGTATATGGTGGCTCAGTGGTTAGCAGTGTATATGGTGGCTCAGTGGTTAGCACTGTATATGGTGGCTCAGTGGTTAGCACTGTATATGGTGGCTCAGTGGTTAGCACTGTATATGGTGGCTCAGTGGTTAGCACTGTATATGGTGGCTCAGTGGTTAGCACTGTATATGGTGGCTCAGTGGTTAGCACTGTATACGGTGGCTCAGTGGTTAGCACTGTATATGGTGACTCAGTGGTTAGCACTGTATACGGTGGCTCAGTGGTTAGCACTGTATATGGTGGCTCAGTGGTAATCGCTGTACAGTGGCTCAGTGGTTAGCACTGTATACGGTGGCTCAGTGGTTGGCACTGTATATGGTGGCTCAGTGGTTAGCACTGTATATGGTGGCTCAGTGGTTAGCACTGTATATGGTGGTGGTTAGCACTGTATATGGTGGCTCAGTGGTTAGCACTGTATATGGTGGCTCAGTGGTTAGCACTGTATGGTGGCTCAGTAGTTAGCACTGTATACGGTGGCTCAGTGGTTAGCACTGTACAGTGGCCTCCTCTCCTCCCTGGCCTCCCTTTCCTGTCGTCCCTGGCCTCCCTGGTCTCGTCTCCTCCATGTCCTCCTTAGCCTCCCTTTGTGGGGGAGCTCCAATGTGGAGACACACAGGGACCCTCCAAACATGGTGTCCGCTAACAATTTGAGCTCATTTTCCATTCAAATTGTTAGCGGACACCATGTCGCGTTTGGAGGGTCCCCGTGTGTCTCCATATTGGAGTTCCCCCATAAGTGACCCCATTTTGGAAACTAGACCCCCAAAGAAACATATCTAGATCCATATTGAGCACTTTGAACCCCCAGATGCTTCACAAATTGATCCGTAAAAATGAAAAAATAAATTTTTGTGAAAATAAAAACGTACTTATTCCTTATTACGGATCAATTTATGAAGCACCTGGGGAAACAAAGTGCTCACTATGCATCTAGATAAGTTCCTTAGGGGGTCTAGTTTCCAAAATGGGGTCACTTGTGGGGGAGCTCCAATGTTCAGGCACACAGGGAGGGGCTCTCCATACGCAACAAGGTTTCCGCTAACAATTGGAGCTAATTTTCCATTGAAATTGTTAGCTGACACCATGTCGTGTATGGAGAACCTGTGTGCCACCAGCACAAGGGCAACTGGAAGAGTTGGGTTGCAGCACCAGAAAATGCCGCCTCTAATGAATGCGCTATTTTCTTGGGTGGCTGTGGGTTGCAATTTGCAGCGTGGGGGACCCACAACATTTGGGTCTCTCCACGCTGAGGATTCCAGTCAGCCAGCTGCCAAGTTGCACCTGGCTGGCTACCAAAAATACAACGAAGGACTTTTTTTTTTTATTTCTAGAACTAATTCTAGAAAAAAAAAATGACATGGGGCTCCGCCATATTTTTGGTCCAGCCAGGTACAACTTGGCAGCTACAGACTGCCAGCAACACCCAGCTGCCTCGTTGTACCTGGCTGCAACCAAAAATACAGCGAAGCCCATTTTTTTTTTATTTCTAGAATTCTAGAAAAAAAAATGACATAGGGCTCCGCTATATTTTTAGTCCAGCCAGGTACAACTTGGCAGCTACAGACTGCCAGCAACCCCCAGCTGCCTTGTTGTACCTGGCTGCAACCAAAAATACAGCGAAGCCCATTTTTTTTTTTATTTCTAGAACTAATTCTAGAAAAAAAAATGACATAGGGCTCCGCCATATTTTTGGCCCAGCCAGGTACAACTAGGCAGCTGGGGGCTGGAATCCTCAGCATGGAAAGGCCCAAGCGTTCTGGGCCCCCCATGCTGCGAATTGCAGCCCGCAGCCGCCCCAGAAAATGGCGCATTCATTGAAGCGCCATTTTCTGGCGCTGTACCCATGCTCTTCCAGTTGCCATGGTGCCGGTGGCAAACTGGGTAATAAAGGGGTTAATGCCAGCTTTTTATTGGCAGCTGGCACTAAGCCCGAGATTCATAATATAGGGCCAATGTTAGACCCACCATTAGGAATCTCTGGTAAATAGTCAGAAAATACACACATAGAAAAATCTTTTTATTTGAAAAAAAACACAAACAAAATTCGGACTCCATCTTTATTATAAAGATCCGACGTAGTCCACAACAAAGGTCCCACGACGCTCGATCGCCTCCGACGTAGTCCACAACGAAGGTCCCACGATGCTCGATCGCCTCTGCTCAATCCAGAGACTACAGCAAGGGATCAAGTGTCCTCTTCCTACAGTCTCGGGGGTCAGAGTTGTGGTGCACTGTATGACAATGATCTGTTATACAGTGCACCATGACTATGATCCCAGAGACTATAACAAGGGGACACTTGATCCCTTGTTGCACCCATCCATCCATCCATCCATGTATGCACCCATCATCCACGCACGCACACAACCACGCACGCACATCCAAGCACGCACATCCACGCACGCACATCCACACACACATCAACGCACGCATGCTGACATCCCCGTTCGCACACATCCACGTACGCACACAACCACGTTCGCACACATCCACGCACGCTGACATCCTCGCACACACATCCACACACACATCAACGCACGCATGCTGACATCCATGTACGCACACAACCACGTTTGCACACATCCACACATGCTGACATCCTCGCACGCACATCCACACACACATCAACGCACGCATGCTGACATCCACGTTCGCACACATCCACGTACGCACACATCCACGTTTGCACACATCCACGCACGCTGACATCCTCGCACGCACATCCACACACACATCAACGCACGCATGCTGACATCCACGTTCGCACACATCCACGTACGCACACAACCACGTTCGCACACATCCACGCACGCTGACATCCTCGCACGCTGACATCCACGCACGCACATCCACACACACATCAACGCACGCACATCCACACACACATCAACGCACGCATGCTGACATCCACGTTCGCACACATCCACGTACGCACACAACCACGTACACACACATCCACGCACGCTGACATCCTCGCACGCACATCCACACACACACATCAACGCACGCATGCTGACATCCACGTTCGCACACATCCACGTACGAACACAACCACGTACGCACACAACCACGTACGCACACAACCACGTTCGCACACAACCACGCACGCTGACATCCTCGCACGCTGACATCCTCGCACACACATCCACACACACATCAACGCACGCATGCTGACATCCACGTACGCACACAACCACGTTTGCACACATCCACGCATGCTGACATCCTCGCACGCACATCCACACACACATCAACGCACGCATGCTGACATCCACGTTCGCACACATCCACGTACGCACACATCCACGTTTGCACACATCCACGCACGCTGACATCCTCGCACGCACATCCACACACACATCAACGCACGCATGCTGACATCCACGTTCGCACACATCCACGTACGCACACAACCACGTTCGCACACATCCACGCACGCTGACATCCTCGCACGCTGACATCCACGCACGCACATCCACACACACATCAACGCACGCACATCCACACACACATCAACGCACGCATGCTGACATCCACGTTCGCACACATCCACGTACGCACACAACCACGTACACACACATCCACGCACGCTGACATCCTCGCACGCACATCCACACACACACATCAACGCACGCATGCTGACATCCACGTTCGCACACATCCACGTACGAACACAACCACATACGCACACAACCACGTACGCACACAACCACGTTCGCACACAACCACGCACGCTGACATCCTCGCACGCTGACATCCTCGCACACACATCCACACACACATCAACGCACGCATGCTGACATCCACGTACGCACACAACCACGTTTGCACACATCCACGCATGCTGACATCCTCGCACGCACATCCACACACACATCAACGCACGCATGCTGACATCCACGTTCGCACACATCCACGTACGCACACATCCACGTTTGCACACATCCACGCACGCTGACATCCTCGCACGCACATCCACACACACATCAACGCACGCATGCTGACATCCACGTTCGCACACATCCACGTACGCACACAACCACGTTCGCACACATCCACGCACGCTGACATCCTCGCACGCTGACATCCACGCACGCACATCCACACACACATCAACGCACGCACATCCACACACACATCAACGCACGCATGCTGACATCCACGTTCGCACACATCCACGTACGCACACAACCACGTACACACACATCCACGCACGCTGACATCCTCGCACGCACATCCACACACACACATCAACGCACGCATGCTGACATCCACGTTCGCACACATCCACGTACGAACACAACCACGTACGCACACAACCACGTACGCACACAACCACGTTCGCACACAACCACGCACGCTGACATCCTCGCACGCTGACATCCTCGCACGCACATCCACACACACATCAACGCACGCATGCTGACATCCACGTTCGCACACATCCACGTACGCACACCACGTACACACACATCCACGTTTGCACACATCCACGCACGCTGACATCCTCGCACGCACATCCACGCATGCATGCTGACATCCACGTTCGCACACATCCACGTACGCACACATCCACATTCACACACATCCACGTACGCACACCACGTACACACACATCCACGTTTGCACACATCCACGCACGCTGACATCCTCGCACACACATCCACGCACGCATGCTGACATCCACGTTCGCACACATCCACGTACGCACACATCCACGTTCGCACACATCCACGCATGCACGCTGACATTCATGCAAGCTGACATTCATGCACGCACTCATCCAGTGTATCTGCTGTGGTTCTGTGGACAATGAAGCTCACCAAAGAACACAGACTCAAGGGTTCAAATCCAGCTGCATGACACTACTATAAAACCGCAATCTTAGGCTACGTTCACACATCGCGTATTTTGTCGCATATTTTTACGCATGCAGTTTTCTAAGAAATACGCGCGTTTTTTTTACGCGCATAAAAAAATGCATGTGTGTTCACACACACATGCGTTTTTTGATGCGTTTTTTTTTACGGACGCGTTTTTTCTGCATGTGTACTGAAAACACATAGAAATGAAGTTTGTTAAAAAAAAAAAAGAAAAAAAAAAGCCTTGTGATGTCATTTCCTTTCTTTTCCATTATTACATTCTCCATTGAAAAGTGTACTAGAGAATGGACAATCTACATGCTGCATTTTCTATGTCCAGTAAGGGTAACCCAAGCAGCTGGGGCTGGAATCCTCAGCGTGGTGAGGCCCAACCGTTCTGGGCCCACCACGCTAAGGACCGCAGCCAACAGCCGCCCCAGGAGTGGCGCCTCAATGAGAGATGCCAAACCTGGCAGGTACCTCGCTCTTACAGCTGCCCTGGGCGGTGGCAGTCTGGGTAATAACGGGGTTGGTGACACCTTTTTTGACAGCTGCCACCAAGCCTCTATTGGTAATGTCAGCCGTCAGTGTGACAGCCAGCTATTAGCAATAGAGAAATTGAGATTGGAAACAAAAAAAAAATTGCTATTGCATCGGGAGTGCGATGAAATGAACAGGTGCCATAGAAATAGCCGCTGAATAGTACAGTCCTCTCTCCAGAAACTACACTGTTGTTGCAAGATTTATATGAGAGTATATGGTGGCTCAGTGGTAATCGCTGTACAGTGGCTCAGTGGTTAGCACTGTATAGGTGGCTCAGTGGTTAGCACTGTATATGGTGACTCATGTGTTAGCACTGTATATGGTGGCTCAGTGGTTAGCACTGTATGGTGGCTCAGTGGTTAGCACTGTATATGGTGGCTCAGTGGTTAGCACTGTATATGGTGGCTCAGTGGTTAGCACTGTATATGATGGCTCAGTGGTTAGCACTGTATATGGTGGCTCAGTGGTTAGCACTGTATATGGTGGCTCAGTGGTTAGCACTGTATATGGTGGCTCAGTGGTTAGCACTGTATATGGTGGCTCAGTAGTTAGCACTGTATATGGTGGCTCAGTGGTTAGCACTGTATACGGTGGCTCAGTGGTTAGCACTGTATACGGTGGCTCAGTGGTTAGCACTGTATATAGTGGCTCAGTGGTTAGCACTGTATATGGTGGCTCAGTGGTTAGCAGTGTATATGGTGGCTCAGTGGTTAGCACTGTATATGGTGGCTCAGTGGTTAGCACTGTATATGGTGGCTCAGTGGTTAGCACTGTATATGGTGGCTCAGTGGTTAGCACTGTATATAGGTGGCTCAGTGGTTAGCACTGTATATGGTGGCTCAGTGGTTAGCACTGTATACGGTGGCTCAGTGGTTAGCACTGTATATGGTGACTCAGTGGTTAGCACTGTATACGGTGGCTCAGTGGTTAGCACTGTATATGGTGGCTCAGTGGTAATCGCTGTACAGTGGCTCAGTGGTTAGCACTGTATACGGTGGCTCAGTGGTTGGCACTGTATATGGTGGCTCAGTGGTTAGCACTGTATATGGTGGCTCAGTGGTTAGCACTGTATATGGTGGTGGTTAGCACTGTATATGGTGGCTCAGTGGTTAGCACTGTATATGGTGGCTCAGTGGTTAGCACTGTATGGTGGCTCAGTAGTTAGCACTGTATTACGGTGGCTCAGTGGTTAGCACTGTACAGTGGCCTCCTCTCCTCCCTGGCCTCCCTTTCCTGTCGTCCTGGCCTCCCTGGTCTCGTCTCCTCCATGTCCTCCTTAGCCTCCCTTTGTGGGGGAGCTCCAATGTGGAGACACACAGGGACCCTCCAAACATGGTGTCCGCTAACAATTTGAGCTCATTTTCCATTCAAATTGTTAGCGGACACCATGTCGCGTTTGGAGGGTCCCCGTGTGTCTCCATATTGGAGTTCCCCCATAAGTGACCCCATTTTGGAAACTAGACCCCCAAAGAAACATATCTAGATCCATATTGAGCACTTTGAACCCCCAGATGCTTCACAAATTGATCCGTAAAAATGAAAAAATAAATTTTTGTGAAAATAAAAACGTACTTATTCCTTATTACGGATCAATTTATGAAGCACCTGGGGAAACAAAGTGCTCACTATGCATCTAGATAAGTTCCTTAGGGGGTCTAGTTTCCAAAATGGGGTCACTTGTGGGGGAGCTCCAATGTTCAGGCACACAGGGAGGGGCTCTCCATACGCAACAAGGTTTCCGCTAACAATTGGAGCTAATTTTCCATTGAAATTGTTAGCTGACACCATGTCGTGTATGGAGAACCTGTGTGCCACCAGCACAAGGGCAACTGGAAGAGTTGGGTTGCAGCACCAGAAAATGCCGCCTCTAATGAATGCGCTATTTTCTTGGGTGGCTGTGGGTTGCAATTTGCAGCGTGGGGGACCCACAACATTTGGGTCTCTCCACGCTGAGGATTCCAGTCAGCCAGCTGCCAAGTTGCACCTGGCTGGCTACCAAAAATACAACGAAAGGACTTTTTTTTTTTATTTCTAAACTAATTCTAGAAAAAAAAAATGACATGGGGCTCCGCCATATTTTTGGTCCAGCCAGGTACAACTTGGCAGCTACAGACTGCCAGCAACACCCAGCTGCCTCGTTGTACCTGGCTGCAACCAAAAATACAGCGAAGCCCATTTTTTTTTTATTTCTAGAATTCTAGAAAAAAAAATGACATAGGGCTCCGCTATATTTTAGTCCAGCCAGGTACAACTTGGCAGCTACAGACTGCCAGCAACCCCCAGCTGCCTTGTTGTACCTGGCTGCAACCAAAATACAGCGAAGCCCATTTTTTTTTTTATTTCTAGAACTAATTCTAGAAAAAAAAATGACATAGGGCTCCGCCATATTTTTGGCCCAGCCAGGTACAACTAGGCAGCTGGGGGCTGGAATCCTCAGCATGGAAAGGCCCAAGCGTTCTGGGCCCCCCATGCTGCGAATTGCAGCCCGCAGCCGCCCCAGAAAATGGCGCATTCATTGAAGCGCCATTTTCTGGCGCTGTACCCATGCTCTTCCAGTTGCCATGGTGCCGGTGGCAAACTGGGTAATAAAGGGGTTAATGCCAGCTTTTTATTGGCAGCTGGCACTAAGCCCGAGATTCATAATATAGGGCCAATGTTAGACCCACCATTAGGAATCTCTGGTAAATAGTCAGAAAATACACACATAGAAAAATCTTTTATTTGAAAAAAAACACAAACAAAATTCGGACTCCATCTTTATTATAAAAGATCCGACGTAGTCCACAACAAAGGTCCCACGACGCTCGATCGCCTCCGACGTAGTCCACAACGAAGGTCCCACGATGCTCGATCGCCTCTGCTCAATCCAGAGACTACAGCAAGGGATCAAGTGTCCTCTTCCTACAGTCTCGGGGGTCAGAGTTGTGGTGCACTGTATGACAATGATCTGTTATACAGTGCACCATGACTATGATCCCAGAGACTATAACAAGGGGACACTTGATCCCTTGTTGCACCCATCCATCCATCCATCCATGTATGCACCCATCATCCACGCACGCACACAACCACGCACGCACATCCAAGCACGCACATCCACGCACGCACATCCACACACACATCAACGCACGCATGCTGACATCCCCGTTCGCACACATCCACGTACGCACACAACCACGTTCGCACACATCCACGCACGCTGACATCCTCGCACACACATCCACACACACATCAACGCACGCATGCTGACATCCATGTACGCACACAACCACGTTTGCACACATCCACACATGCTGACATCCTCGCACGCACATCCACACACACATCAACGCACGCATGCTGACATCCACGTTCGCACACATCCACGTACGCACACATCCACGTTTGCACACATCCACGCACGCTGACATCCTCGCACGCACATCCACACACACATCAACGCACGCATGCTGACATCCACGTTCGCACACATCCACGTACGCACACAACCACGTTCGCACACATCCACGCACGCTGACATCCTCGCACGCTGACATCCACGCACGCACATCCACACACACATCAACGCACGCACATCCACACACACATCAACGCACGCATGCTGACATCCACGTTCGCACACATCCACGTACGCACACAACCACGTACACACACATCCACGCACGCTGACATCCTCGCACGCACATCCCCACACACACACATCAACGCACGCATGCTGACATCCACGTTCGCACACATCCACGTACGAACACAACCACGTACGCACACAACCACGTACGCACACAACCACGTTCGCACACAACCACGCACGCTGACATCCTCGCACGCTGACATCCTCGCACACACATCCACACACACATCAACGCACGCATGCTGACATCCACGTACGCACACAACCACGTTTGCACACATCCACGCATGCTGACATCCTCGCACGCACATCCACACACACATCAACGCACGCATGCTGACATCCACGTTCGCACACATCCACGTACGCACACATCCACGTTTGCACACATCCACGCACGCTGACATCCTCGCACACGCACATCCACACACACATCAACGCACGCATGCTGACATCCACGTTCGCACACATCCACGTACGCACACAACCACGTTCGCACACATCCACGCACGCTGACATCCTCGCACGCTGACATCCACGCACGCACATCCACACACACATCAACGCACGCACATCCACACACACATCAACGCACGCATGCTGACATCCACGTTCGCACACATCCACGTACGCACACAAACCACGTACACACACATCCACGCACGCTGACATCCTCGCACGCACATCCACACACACACATCAACGCACGCATGCTGACATCCACGTTCGCACACATCCACGTACGAACACAACCACATACGCACACAACCACGTACGCACACAACCACGTTCGCACACAACCACGCACGCTGACATCCTCGCACGCTGACATCCTCCGCACACACATCCACACACACATCAACGCACGCATGCTGACATCCACGTACGCACACAACCACGTTTGCACACATCCACGCATGCTGACATCCTCGCACGCACATCCACACACACATCAACGCACGCATGCTGACATCCACGTTCGCACACATCCACGTACGCACACATCCACGTTTGCACACATCCACGCACGCTGACATCCTCGCACGCACATCCACACACACATCAACGCACGCATGCTGACATCCACGTTCGCACACATCCACGTACGCACACAACCACGTTCGCACACATCCACGCACGCTGACATCCTCGCACGCTGACATCCACGCACGCACATCCACACACACATCAACGCACGCACATCCACACACACATCAACGCACGCATGCTGACATCCACGTTCGCACACATCCACGTACGCACACAACCACGTACACACACATCCACGCACGCTGACATCCTCGCACGCACACCCACACACACACATCAACGCACGCATGCTGACATCCACGTTCGCACACATCCACGTACGAACACAACCACGTACGCACACAACCACGTACGCACACAACCACGTTCGCACACAACCACGCACGCTGACATCCTCGCACGCTGACATCCTCGCACGCACATCCACACACACATCAACGCACGCATGCTGACATCCACGTTCGCACACATCCACGTACGCACACCACGTACACACACATCCACGTTTGCACACATCCACGCACGCTGACATCCTCGCACGCACATCCACGCATGCATGCTGACATCCACGTTCGCACACATCCACGTACGCACACATCCACATTCACACACATCCACGTACGCACACCACGTACACACACATCCACGTTTGCACACATCCACGCACGCTGACATCCTCGCACACACATCCACGCACGCATGCTGACATCCACGTTCGCACACATCCACGTACGCACACATCCACGTTCGCACACATCCACGCATGCACGCTGACATTCATGCAAGCTGACATTCATGCACGCACTCATCCAAGCACGCACACATACATACATACATACATTCACCCATCCATCTATTCATACTTACCCACCGATGAGGAGGAGGAGCCCCTGAGAAGAGGAGGGGCCACACCGGAGACTGCAGAGGAGGCCGACGGTGCGGGCCGGTGCACCGGCGCGTGCAGCCCGCCGGACCGGAATAGGTGAGCAGGGCTGGGTACGAGCAGGGGGGTGGGTAAGAGCAGGGAGGAGGGGGCCTGCAGCTTGACCGGTGGGCGCATGAGCCCGCCGGCAGAAAAACTATAGGAGGAGGGCGGGTGGATGGCGGGGACCGGTATGGGAGGGTGCAGGCTGGACAGGACACAGGGGGATATGGACACAGGGGGGGCTGGACGGAGGGGGATATGGACACAGGGGGGGCTGGACGGAGCGGGGATATGGACACAGAGGGGGCTGGACGGAGGGGGATACGGACACAGGGGGGCTGGACGGAGGGGGATATGGACACAGGGGGGCTGGACGGAGCGGGGATATGGACACAGAGGGGGCTGGACAGAGCGTGGACAGGACACAGGGGAAGCTGAAGCAGATAATGGCCGGCGGGTGCAGCGGGACCCAGGGACAGCCACGGGAAAGCAGGAATCCCAAAATGGTGGGATTTCCTGTTCCTGTTTTCCCTGGGGCTGTTCCTGTGTGACATCATTTCCTGCGCACATACCCCTTGCCCCGCTCTGGAATGCGCATCGTCTGAATGACGATGCGTAATTCCAGAGGTTAAAATGGGGCCTATGGGAGAAGGCGCACGTAAAAAGACGGAAAGAATTGACATGTTCATTCTTTTTACGCGCGCGCTTTCTCCCATAAAAGCGCGGCCGAAAATTGCGCTGTGTGTGAACAGCAAAAGTGAAAGTGCATTCACTTTGCTGTGACACGCAGACGCAGGTCCGCTTTGGGGGGAAATACGCGCGCAAAAAAGCGCAAATAATACGCGATGTGTGAACGTAGCCTTACTGTGTACCAATGAGGAACAAAGACTCCAAAACTTGGAGGAGCATCTCTGGTGTGGATGGTGGTGGAGCCATCTGGCATCGAGTTTTATTATGCTGAAATATGTTAATTTTGCATTTTCTTATTGTTCTCCCGGCCGCTTTTGGTCATGTCCTCTATCAGCTGTGGTGCAGCAATCATAGTTACAGATCGAGCAACCGCGATTACACTGTGAGCAAGAGTGTAACTGTATTAGGAGCATGAGTTGCATTCACACCAGAACCGTGGAACTTATCAACCCATAGGAAAAGACCAAAACCATGAAAGACCAATCATATTTGTAGGCTTTTGTATTGGGTCCCTCAAGCTTCAAGTTATGCCTTACTGTGTGGGCTTTGTATGGCGGTATAACTAATAGGAGACATTTTAAATAACCCAAGTATATTTCTAGTATGTAAAACACAAAATAACTACAAGAACAAAAGCTATGATTACAAAAATAAACTAAGTCAGAGAATGTCCACTCCAGCTTTCTGTTGTATTTTCTGCCGAATAACCTACTTAATCATTTCGGTGACGACTGACCAGGTCTTCTATATTGTTAAAGCTAAGCTGTCCTTTAACACAAGGCCGGTAGAAATCATGGTCTTGCTGGCTTCATCCACCATGAGGAGGTAACACTGCTTCTTCTAATTTGTTCATGAATTGGAATTTGCCTTCTACTCATGTATCGGCCCATTCTTTCTCATCAGCATTATGACAGCACTTTAGGTGCAGGAGCTTCTCGTCAGATAATACTCCTGCCTCTGTCTTCTGGTTGCATACTCTAAAGTGAAAGCCCTCCTCTCTGTTAGCCCTTTGTGAAGTTTGACCGACTTGAAAACAGGAGCAGATAGAATAACACTCGCTCCAACTCCCTGAAGAGAGATAACGACCCCCACTTTCTGTAGAAAGACAAAGACCCCAACATTTTGTAGAGACAAAGACCTGCCCTCATGTCCCATTGAGAGACAGAGGCCTACCACAGACCCCTTAACCATCTACTCACTCTCTTTATTCTTCTGCTCCTACCTCAGACTAAAACTAGCCTCACTGCTTGTAGAAATGAGAAAACCTGTCAAACTTTATGCAGGGACACAAAGCCCACCCGTTACTTCCTGGAGGACGACTAAGACCTGCCCCCACTTCCTGTAGAGAGACAAAGACCTGCCTCTGCTTCCTGTAGGGAGAAAAAAAGATCCTCCCCCACTTGCTGTTGAAATACAAAGACTCGCTTCACTTTCTGTAAAGACAAAGAGCCCATTCCAATTTTCCTGTAGAGATGCTAAGGTCTGCCCTCCACTTCTTGTAGATTAAGACCCGCCCCCTTTCAGTACAAAGACCCATCCCCACTTCACGTAGAGAAAAAAGGCCCACCCCCACTACCTGTAGAGAGACAAAGACCCGTCTCCACTACATGGAGAATAACAAAGACCCCCCATTTTGTAATCAGTCACACGATGTTGTCACACATGGACTAGCGTGTGTCCGAATATACAGCATAACAGTGACATATGAACCAAAGTTTGTCCGGCATACTATACAACACACAAGGGAACACCGGGGGCACAATAACAATGGTGGGCCTTGTTGGTAAAGAATGGAGGAAAGGACACCTCCTGAATTCACTAAGTATGTACTTGTGGCGCCCCTGTGGTCTGGTCGCCAACAGAGTTGCTGCACCTAATCCATAGGTGTGGTATAAGGTGACGCCCCACTATGTAGGTGCCACAAAAGGGGTACTGCACCCAGAAAAGCGGTGTAGTCACTCCACTGCAAGTGGAACTATGGCCAGTAGGTGGAACCCTAGAGCTAACACCCACACACTAGAACAGTAGGAGGGAGGAGAAATAGTGGCCTCTGGGGGGAACTAGTGAGTAGTTAGAGTTAGTCAGAGAGTGAGGAGTTGAAGCCAGGCAGCCAGCCTGGAGGGAGCAAGGAGGGTCTCCTCGGCTGAGGGGCCCAGGAAAGGAAAGACAGAAGAGATCCCAGAAACAGAAGAAAGCAAGAGAGAGAGAAACTCAAAGGCCGGAGTTTGCTCTAGTGGGGAATAGAGTAACCAAGAGTTTGCTCCAGGGAAGGAACCGGGTACCGGAGCCCGCACCTGTGAGTTCTTTAAGGCTCACAGATAATCCGAAGAACAGGGGTATCTTCATGTACGCCTCTGACTCCTAAAGATCCAAGAAAGAGGGGAGCCAGGAGTAGCAGGAAGCTGCAAGGAGCCCAAAAGAAGATTCACCCGACGGGTAGAAGGGAGAGGAAATAGAGAACAGCAGGAGGTCGGACTAGTCTTTAAGAAGTCAGACTTCACCCCCACTGGGAGGCAAGGGAAAGAAGGAACAGGAACGGCACACGCAGTGAGAGATCCATCTATGAGCCAGAAATTCCACTTGCAGCACCCGTAAATTTCTAATGCTCTAACAGCTAAATCTAATGGTCACTAATCCATGTTGATCTTCCTGGATCTCTCCGCTGCATTCAATACTGTGGATCACCACCTCCTCCTCTCTATGTTCCACTCTATTGGGCTCCAGGACACCGCTCTCTCCTGGTTCTCCTTCTACCTCTCTGACCGCTTCTTCTCTGTATCTTTCGCTGGCTCCTCTTCCCCTCGCGGTTGGGGTTCCTCAGGGTTCAGTCCTAGGTCCCCTTCTCTTCTCTTTATACACTGCCTCCATTGGACAAACCATCAGTAAATTTGGTTTTCAATACCATGTCTATGCTGACGACACCCAATTATACACCTCTTCTCCTGACATCACCTCCACGTTACTGCAAATATACCAGTGATTGTCTGTCTGCTGTCTCTAACATCATGTCTTCTCTCTACCTTAAACTGAATCTGTCAAAAACTGAACTTCTCGTGTTTCCTCCATCTACTAATCATCCGAAACCTAATATTGCCATTTCTGTATGTGGTTCTACCATTAATCCTCAGCAGGACGCCCGCTGTCTTGGGGTTATATTTGCAAATAGAGATCAGTGAGAGCTTTGTGATGTTGGGGTTATATTTCACTCGGATCTCTCCTTCTCTCCCCACATCCGGCCTCTCGCTCACTCATGTCTCCTACACCTCAAAAACATCTCTAGAATTCAACCTTTTCTTACTGTTGACTCTGCAAAAACACTAACTGTTGCCCTTATTCATTCCTGCCTGGATTACTGCAATTCTCTACTAATCAGTCTTCCTCTTACTAAACTCTCTCCTCTCCAATCCATCCTGAATTCAGCAGCCAGGATCATATTCCTCTCCAACCGCTTCACTGATGCCTCTATCCTGGGGCAGTCATTGCACTGGTTGCCAATCCACTATAGAGTACAATATAAAATTATCACTCTCACCCACAAAGCCATCCACAGTTCTACATCTCCTCCCTAATCTCTGTCTATCTCCCTACACGTGCTCTCCGTTCCGCAAGTGATCTAAGACTAACATCAGCTACAATCCGAACCTCCCACTCCCGTCTCCAGGACTTCTCATGAGCTGCACCAATTTTCTGGAACGGGTTACCAAAAGCAATTCAATTAATTCCCAATACAATAGTTTTAAGCGAGCGTTAAAAACGCATCTCTTTAGACTGGCCTATCACCTCACCTTACTTGTCTAAGTATCTTCCCTTTTCCAAATCTGGCCTCTTGTGTTATCTGTCTGCACCTGCAGACTGTCTGTCTGTCCCCAATGCATAATATAGCACTTCATCTGTACTAATACAGATCCCGACCAGTGACTGGTTCATGCAGCGTTACGTGAATCCCCTATTTCTTATATCGATGGCCGGACCATATATGACATCATTTGTTACTGTTACTTTGTGTGCCTCCCCTATTTCCTCTAGATTATAAGCTCTTGCGAGCAGGGACCTCACTCCTCCATGGTTTTTGAATTTTTGCTACTCTTTTGTCTCATATTGTCTGTACATGTCCCCTCCGAATTGTAAAGTGCTGCGTAATGTGTTGGCGCTATATAAATAAAATTATTATTATTATCACATTATCTATAAAATGAGATCAAGTTGTCTAAAAGTACAGGGACCATTCTACTGATAACATTGTCGCTGCCTGCAGAGTCTACTAGTGGCCGCAGGTAGACAGAATATTTCCATGTCTATTGTAACTAGAGAATCACTGGTGTTCGACTCGAATTGTTCGCCAATCTCAAATTCGAGCTGTTTTTTGGCGATGTTCGAGTCGTTCGTCGAATTAGAATCATTGCTCTAAATTCGGTCAGTTTGAGGGATGTTCGATTTCAGTTCCGCAAGGTATATACATACATTCGGAACTGAAATAAGTAAAATCAGGGGTTAAAAATAAAAAAAATCGATACTCACCTCTGTATATACATTGCGGAACTGAAATTGACCACCACCCTAGTGTTTTAGTGTGTTTGAGGGTGTTCGACGAACTATTCGACAAACACACCTCCCATTCGACGAACCGAATTGAATTGAACACTAGGGTGTGGCTCATCTCTAATTGTAATGCCAACGTCCCTGCGAGTACACCGGCTTACTCCGGCCAGGACGTATCTCCTCAGCTGTCCACGTGCTCGTCTGAGGTCTCCTGCTCCCGGGTCTCCTGGAAGTTCTTCAGGGGCGCTCCTACATTACTGCCCTACTCTTAAAGAGCAAGCAACTATTTACCCATAAATGCCCCTCAACCTTTGGCTGAGAGGCACTAGGTATTTAAGGCATCCTCGCATTAGGGGAGGTGCCTGAGCAACACCTTTTAATTATTCAATAGTCTGCTTTCAGTCTAACTAGTTGTCAGGTACTGTCTTCCCTTTGTCCATTAGTTATACCTGTCTTCCCATATGTGACCCCACCTGCCTGCTGTACCCACCTGGCTCTCTTGTCCTGTCTATGACAGCCATCACTGCATCACCTGCCTGCCCATTACGCTTGCTGCCCATCGGTATACATAACATCTATTAAGCTCTGTATCTATGGTGCTTCAACCCTTATAAATATATATTAAGAAATTATATAACAGAAGTTTCAACATTTAAAAGTCACAAAGTGTGGATGTTTTCAGGACAACATTGAGGGGAAATAAGAATAAATGAAACCTCATTTGTGTGTGCACTCATCTCATAAATGTGTGTCTTAGTCTATTCACAGATGAAGAGTATTATTAGGTTTGCAAAACCCGTCTCATTTATATTCTGTGCTGGAAAACTCATGATTTATTCATTCAATACACTTATTTTTCTCTTGTTTTTGCATTTTTCTGTAATTCATGTTGAAACATCTGGTAATATTTTTCTCTAGAAATTGCTCGTTATTCATCAGTATACTTTATTTCCAAGTTATTAACATTTTTGGAACTTTTAACAAAATAGCAAACAGTCTCTATAGTTAAAGGGGTTGTACAGGAGTATAAATTGATGACTCCTTTCTTCACCAAACAGCACCTCCCCTGTTCAGCTGTGGTATTGCATCTCATTCCCATTCACTTCTAAGGAGATGAGCTGTAATACCAGGGACAAACCACTGCAGGGGGGCGCTGTTTCTAGAGAAAGTAGTAATTTTACTAGTTTTATACAATCCTTTTAACTTGGGTTCTGGACCACGTCTCCATGCCTGCTCCCTGCTAGATACCACGTGACATTGGCGAGGGCTTGTAGAGTCCAAACCAAAGCTTTTTTGGAGGCACAAATGAGACTCCGGCAAGATGACCGATCTTGAGAGTATGCATGAAGGGTCGGTGTGCCGTTCCTTTCAATGATAGCAATGTGCGCATGTCTTGTGACATCATCGGGTCATGGTTTGCGCGGTATGCGCACATCGTAGTGAAGGTGTCCAGCGGGAAGAATTTCAATGTCATGGATTACCTCTCACATGTGCCACATCTGGTCAATCCTCTATATACACTTGAGAAAGTAACAGGTGCGAAACGCACGTTGGGGCTGCATGGTGGGTCCCCCTTAGTATGATTGATGATGGCTAATTTTTACACTATGCACATTAATTTAAATTGAGATCATAGGACATGTGGTATGTATTTATGGAGATAGACAATGTCATTTATTAGTCGATAATTAATATTTAGACACCACAAGCAGACCTGATCTCTGCTTCCTATATGACTACATTCATAGTGGTAGTTTAATTGTCCCACAGAGTTTTGCATAACTTCGCCGACTGTCATGGTGGTGTTGGGCTCTGTTGAGATTGCAGATTCAGACATCCCGACCAATGGTTTCTCTGGTGTCTGGAAACAACTTAGGCAGACTCGGGCATTGACCAGCTGTGTGCTGACTCATAGGCAGGCTAGCAAGAGTTAATGTCTGCTGGTCTGTTTCTGACCCCCCAGGCCGGGGTACTCAGAGCTCGGGCACAGTGTCAGGGAACACTATCACGGGTGGCTGCACCGAGTCCCTGGCACTGGGGGTCTGTGACTTCTAAAATGACAGTTTTTGTTAGAATGGTTCGCTGACGCCACCTGTAGTATCTGGTGAGGGATCACCAGCGCCACCACAGTCCCTCTGGAATTGCGACAAGGGTGGTATAGTTTCCTACAGGTGAAGCTGGCCTCCGGGGCAGCAGTTGGCTGAAATAAAAGTTCAATGATGGCAATACAGAGATACGAAGGCAGTCTCACTCTTTCGGGTACTTTACTGGAAACAAGCATCCCACGAATACATAATCCACAGTTCAACACTGATAGAATACACAGGTGGCTGTCCAGGCGACTGTAAATTGATGCAAGGCTGTTTGGAGGTACTAGCGGTATGCCTTAGTTAATGAACCTATGTCCTGTTAGCCCTGCCTCGGATAAGTCTCTTCCCAGTCCTGCTGAGGTAGTAATGGAGTACCTCTATCTCTCTCTCTCTCTGCTACCTGGACCCCGACCTCTATGTAGAACCGGGTGGACCGCTCCATGAGGGGCAGGGTGCTGTGGCTGGTAAAGAGGCTGCACCAACCGGTTGATGGCTATGGAGGTGGACTTCGGCCGTTTCCTTGGATCCAGCTCTCTGTGGTGGACTGGGGAAGCCCCCCAGAGTGCGGTCGCTCCGCGCTGGGGTACCCCCTTTCTTTCTCGGGTACAGACTCACGCGTCAGGCACCCTCTCTCAAGTTCCCTCAGTACCCCTTTCATCTTCCCTCAGGTCCAGTCTGCAACTCGCCTATTCTGACCATCCGACTCCCCTAACCCTCCCCCTAGGGTACCACCCCGGCTTTAGTGTGGGAGTGCTGGAATTAGGTCCCTCCCACCAACCCTGCATTCACTTACAGTTGGGATAATTACACCACTTTTATGGGTGTAATAGCCCGGGGTTACGCCTGACCAATGGGGCGCCACATTTCCTCCTCTTATCTCATGTTGTAGGTTGGCCTATCGCTGCGGTTCCCTTCCTATTTAAGCTGGAGGAATCCTTCTACTCATGCCAGCTATAGTTTATCCTATGTTGGTCTGTGAGGTGTGGTGTACCAGACTTTCTGGAGACGGTGTGGTATGTACTTGGTGCGGTTGTGGAAGTTCTCCTCTATTGTTCATTTCTGGCCTTGTGTTTTCTCCTGCTGCTCTTACTGTCTTTACCTTTGTGTGAGTGCATGTTTTGTGGCTGAGTTTTAGTTTTCCCTTGTGTGTCTTCATCTGTGGGTTTCATTACTCCCCTGCTCGGGGGTGGGAGACAATTCGGGGATGGTCAGGAGCAGGGCCAGGGTGGAGTACCCCTGAGATAGGGATAGTTCAGGGCTCCCTATCTTCAGGGGCAGGTCAGGTGCCCGTGGTTCCCTGTTTAACCCTAGTCATTGTGACTGATCTTTTTCATTGTCTTTTTGATTAATGTAATATTTACTTCCTTTCTTTGGTGCCTCATACCTTTTGCACAACTTTCCATATAAGTAATATCTTTCATTTTTGTTGTTGGGGACTTATCTTTTCTCCTATTATTGGGTATTCTTCCTTATTGGACCATATATTTGCTGTGTGATTTATATATTTTTATGATATAATAAAGTTTTTTTTATTCTATAGTGTATTTGTGGACTCCATTTTGTTTGGTGTTATAGAAATATTACTATTAGTTTTATTAGTCTTATTAGAGTATTTTACTTTCTTATCTAGGGCGAAATATATATGTGTATATTGCAGGTTGTTCATACATACTGTATATATTAGGTAGAGTAGGTGGCTTTCATGTTTTGGTTGATCTGTGAAGGTGTCCACATTGGTCTTCCACGTGTAGACAAGGAGCGGGTGGATAGAGGTCCGCGCTGCTAGGTGAACTATAGATGTCCAAATCGGTCCATTTCAGTCAAAAGATTTTATTTAGCCTCAACGTGTTTCGTGTCATTTTCTTGGTCCGTGGGCCTCTGTTTCACATTGAGTTTGTGGATTCATGAGATTATTGAATAGCAGGTCCCGGCCTGTACTTTGGAGATTTGAGTTCTGATAAATTTAGTATACTACTTATTGTTTGAGTTTTTTTGGGTTGTTTCTAATCAAATAACCTGTACTGAGTGACAGCTTTATCCTTCATTTCCTCAAGATGCCTGGACCATCAGTGTAACAAGCCCCTGGACCATCAGTGTAACAAGCCCCTGGACCATCAGTGTAACAAGCCCCTGGACCATCAGTATAACAAGCCCCTGGACCATCAGTATAACAAGCCCCTGGACCATCAGTATAACAAGCCCCTGGACCATCAGTGTAACAAGCCCCTGGACCATCAGTGTAACAAGCCCCTGGACCATCAGTGTAACAAGCCCTGGACATCAGTGTAACAAGCTCCTGGACCATCAGTGTAACAAGCCCCTGGACCATCAGTATAACAAGCCCCTGGACCATCAGTGTAACAAGCCCCTGGACCATCAGTGTAACAAGCCCCTGGACCATCAGTGTAACAAGCCCCTGGACCATCAGTGTAGCAAGCCCCTGGACCATCAGTGTAACAAGCCCCTGGACCATCAGTGTAACAAGCCCCTGGACCATCAGTGTAACAAGCTCCTGTACCATCAGTGTAACAAGCCCCTTGACTTTGTGTAATCCCTATCTTGCTGTAGATTGTAAGCTCTTTTGAGCAGGGTCGTCTTTATATTTGCTTTATCTATTGTATTGTATTTTTACATTGATTCTATGCTTATTGTATTGTTTCCTATTATTGTACTGTATTCGTTCTCTACTACAATTACTGTATTATATTGTGTATTTTCTTACTATATTATACTGTGTATTTTCATCTATTACCCGCTGTATTGTAAAGCGCTGCGGAATATGTTAGCGCTATATAAATAAAGATTTATTATTATTATTATTATTATTATTATTATATTAGCGAAGTTCCTCTTAAAGTAGATCCTACCTTATTATAGGTAGACACTTTCTCTAGTTGTCAGTGCATTGCCCCCTATATCCTCTCTGGGGGAACAATGCATAAGGTGCGATGTCAGCAAACCACTGGTGAAACAAGTACGAGACACTTTTAAACATCATTTATTATTCGTTCAATTTTTAAATGATTGTATAAAGGGTTATTTTATATATATATATATATATATATATATATATATATATATATATTTATAATCAATTGCCTAAGAACACAGTATCTTCTGGGTTGACAATAATAAGGTTTCTAGATTATTCTCATTTACGACTCTTGGCCTCCTTAGACGCTCAGGAGTAGGGAAGATAATGATCAATTCAGCTATTATAATCCAATATTTGCCGATATATGTCATGTTACTTGTGACATTACAACTATTTAACAGCTTTATAAAATCATGTTTGTTTTCAGCTATGAGAATCCAAGGCTGAGCCGGAAGATGTGGTTGTAAAGTTCTGTAAGACGTAATATTGATAAGATGTTCCAACAAATATGATTCATCGCCAAGTCTCCTGCGCTGGAAGTATCCTTGAGAACTAATTGTTATATTTCCACTTGAATTGTTGAAGTCTAAAGGCCACTTCACACACACAGATATCTAGTCCAATATCTGAACAGATCTCTGGTTGCAGTGAAATCATGGACAGATTGTTCCATGTTGTGGCTGTGTACAAATGTAACAATGTGTCCATGATTTCACTGCAACCAGAGATCTGTTCAGATATTGGACTCAGATATCTGTGTGTGTGAAGTGGCCTTAAGGTCTGAACATGTGTGAAAATGTCATGCAGGTGGGTGTGGACCCATCACGCCACAACCGGTCTTATTCTAAAGGGTGTGACTAAGTGTCTAGCGGGTCTTCACCAGAGCCTCTGATGGTGAGGATGGTCTGGGCTGCCGGTAGAAACCGGTATCACTTTGACACAGTCCTCGGGGCTGCATCAGCTGACTGGAGGATCAAGGATACAGGTACAGGAGAGTAAGGAAGCAGGAAACACAGAGGAGTATCGGAAATGGAGATTGGCAGGACTGGACCTGAGCAACCAGATGGAGTAGGAACTGGAAACTGGCATGAATGGACCTGAGCAACCGCAGGAGGAGGAACTGGAGACTGGCATGAATGGACCTGAGCGACAAGAGGGAATAGGAACTGGAAACTGGCATGAATGGACCTGAGCAACCAGTGAAAGTAAGAACTGGAAACTGGCAGGACTGGACCAGAGCAACCAGAGTAAGTAGGAACTGGAGACTGGCAGGACTAGACCTGAGCAACTTGCGGGAGGAGAAACTGGCAGAACTGGACCTGAGCAACCAGAGGGAGTAGGAACTGGAGATTGGCAGGACTGGACCTGAGGAACCAGAGGGAGTAGGAACTGGAAACTGACAGGACTGGACAGCAGCAACCAGAGGGAATAGGAACCCGAACTGATCATTTAAACTAGCAGGTGAAAGTAACAGTAGAAAACTAATTACCCAGGCATCTCCCTACTAGGGATGGTGCTTTAAATACACAGAGACTCCCAGCTATAGGCTGGGTATATTATATGGTGCATGCACTGCCCCTTTATGAAGTATGGAGTGCGCTTGCATGCCCTAAGGAACCTACTATGAGACCAAGAACGCTTCCCGGATGGAGCAGGCAAGAGGAGCGAGGGGACACTGATGAACGGCTGCGGTGGTGAGCACATTGGTGTTCCTGTAGGGGGGGATGAAGAAGCACTGGCGTAAACAAGTTTATCTCTTTGAGCCTGAGTTTTGATTTAAATACTGCCCGCATTCTCCACCAACTAATAATAGTTATAATAATAATAAATAATAATAAATATTTATATAGCGCCAACATATTCCTCAGTGCTTTACAATAGTGGTTTGTTTACAAGTGGTCTTAGGTAACAATAAAAAATATACAATACAGTAAGTAATTAAAGTAGGAATCAATGTAAAAATCCAATACAATAAGCAGAGAATCAATGTAAAAAGTACAATACTTAAAGCAGAGAAACAATGTAAAAAATACAGTACAGTAATTAGATACAATAAGCAGAAAATCAATGTAAAAAGTACAATATAATAATGAAGGCATATTCCAACTGACATATTCCAAGCAAAACATCCGTCTTCACAGGTGATTTGAATAAAAGCAAATTTTATTTAGAATAAAAGTTACAATTAAGAGATAAAGATAAGATATAAAAGACAAATATGAGATCTCTCTCTCAAATTCATAGGGGTCCTGTACACGCCTAAGAGTCTTCTTAGAATATGAGAAAAGAACAAACTGTTACTATGTTACCTTGTTATCTATCTGTGGTCTCCTTCATGGGATACAAGCAAGATGGTCAAAAAAATGTATAGATGGCCCACCAAAGTATTGTGTTTAAGGATTTCTTTCCCCAATGACGCAATGGAGGAATATTTTGATGAGTTTGATTAATCCTCTTCTCTCCGTGTTACTCTACCGCCTCCTCTTCTGTCGATCTCTTGCTCAATAAATGCAGTTTAAATTACTAACACTGACCTACAAAATCATTCATGATGTGTCTCCTCCATATATCTCCAATCTAATCTCACGATATCCCCTCACACATAATTTCTGGTCCTCGCAAGAACTTTCCCTCGCCTCCATTCTCATACATCCCTCGCCTCTAAGACTTCTCCCAAGTATCCCTCATCCTCTAAAACTCTGCACTCCAACACGTCCAATTGGTTCCAACTTTTGGAACCTTCAGACAGAACCTGAAAACTTATGTGTTCAGGAAGGTCTACAGTCTTTAGTGTCCCTGCTGCCACCTCACCACCACCAGAGCTGCCACCTCACCACCACCGGACCTGCTGCCTCACCAACACCAGAGCTTCCACCTTACCATTACCAGAGCTGCCACCTCACCACCCCTGGAGCAGCCCCCTCACCACCACCAGAGCTGCCACCTCACCAACACCAGACCTGCTGCCTCACCAACACCAGAGTTGCCACCTTACCATTACCAGAGCTGCCACCTCACCACCAACGGACCTGCCGCCTCACCAACACCAGAGCTGCCACCTCACCAACACTGGACCTGCTGCCTCACCAACACCAGAGTTGCCACCTTACCATTACCAGAGCTGCCACCTCACCACCACCGGACCTGCCGCCTCACCAATACCAGAGCTGCCACCTTACCACCACCGGAGCTGCCACCTCACTACCACTGGAGCTGCCACCTCACCACCACCGGAACTGCCAACTCACCACCACCGGACCTGCTGCCTCAACAACACCAGAGTTGCCACCTTATCACCACTGGAGCTGCTATCTGACCACCACCGAAGCTGCCGCCTCACCACCACCGGAGCTGCCACCTTACCACCACCGGAGCTGCTGCCTCACCATAACCGGAGCTGCCGCCTCACCACCATTGGAGTTGCCTCCTCACCAACAATGGAGCTGCCGCAACCCTCCAACCAACTGTCTCCTTTCTTATTACCCATTAGGCTATAAGCCCGTGAAGGCAGAGCCCTCTCCCTCACTCCACCAGTTTGTCACTAGAAAACCTAATCACAGGTGTCTCTTTATGGAACCTAGCAGAAAGTGTTACATTTCTCTGCAGTGCCTCCACAGGAAAGATGAGGTATTACTTGGTGTTCTTAGAATTGTCTATGTAACGTGTGGATGTGCCCGTTTATGGTAACATTGTCAACTCTGGCTAATGGAGGACCGTCCTCCGTAGAGGGAGTCTATTTGCACTGTAATCTATGACTGTACCTGGGTATTATATGAGGTGGGACATTTGATGATATTCCCTCGCCCACAATCCGGTTATAAAGAACACTTGTTATGTAAGTGATTTGGAGTGTATTCGAACAGAACATCAGACAACAGGTAAGAGGCTCGGAGAAGAGTTAGCAAGGTGTTAAGTATGTGCGTCTGTCTGGTCTGGAGGACCGTCCTGCCCCTGCTTGTCTGCGCCGCGCATTATTGACTCACAGATTTAAGTGCATCTGGAATCTGCTGCATCTAATTCTCTGGGAGCGTAGGAACAAAGACTTCTATAAAGTCAAATCATTTTATTACAACATAAAGAATGACTGTACGGCTACACTTCAAAGGTGGAGACAGACGGATGGAACGCGCCCCTATGGTGCTACTGTGCTTAAAGGAAAAGCACCAAAGGATTTGTAATAAAGCCTCAGTATTGTGTTTTATGAATGGGAAAAACTAGTACTACTATTTTCACGTTAGCATTGAAGCTCCACAATAGGGAGACAATTATCCGACACGCGTCGCTCTTAATGATTGAATTTCAGTGTCTCATTCAGACCTGTGTCTCCCAATTTAAATCGTCCAGCCCTCGCCCCCCATGTTTGACATACCTTGACATTCCTGTAATAGGAGCCACCGGGGTAACAAATCCGTTCAAGGCATTTCTTCCTCCTGAATCTCCCTCCATCACCTGTGAGTGATATTAATGACAACTGGAAGGAGCCGCAGCAACTGAACCCCAAGTGTGGAGGAACAGAGGATGGGAAAGTCCCCACCGCTGTGCTGACCACATAACTGCAGAGTCCAGACCTCCTGTGTAACATCAGCACAAACGCTGCGCCCGCCGGGAGATTCATGGACGAGCAGCTGCAGCCGTACTTTACCAAGCACAATGTTGAGCGTCGGATAAAGTGGTGTAAAGCCGCCAGCACTGGACTCTGGAGATGTGTTTTGTGCAGCCGTACATCGCCAAGCACAATGACAAGTGTCAGATGGAGTTGTGTAAAGCCGCCACCACTGAACTCTGGAGGAGAAATGTCCTGTGTAGTCGTACATCACTAATCACAATGCTGACCATCGGATGGAGCAGTATAAATCCACCTTCACTGGACTCTGGAGGAGATGTACAGCCGTACATCACCAAGGACAATGAGGAGCATCGGATGGGGTCATGTAAAGACGCCACCACTGGACTCTGGAGGAGGAGTGTTGTTTGCAGCCGTACATCACCAAGCACAATGCCAAGTGTAGGATGGAGTGGTGTAAAGCCACCACCACTGGACTGTGGAGGAGAAATGTCCTGTGCAGTCGTACATCACCAAGCACAATGCTGAGCATCAGATAGAGCAGTGTAAAGCCACCACTACTGGACTCTGGAGGAGATGTGTTCTGTACAGCCGTACATCACCAAGGACAATGAGGAGCATCGGATGGGGTCATGTAAAGATGCCACCACTGGACTCTGGAGGAGGAGTGTTGTGTGCAGCCATACATCACCAAGCACAATGCCAAGTGTTGGATGGAGTGGTGGAAAGCCGCCAGCACTAGACTCTGGAGGAGATGTGTTCTGTAGTGATAGATCACATTGCTCTATCTCCGTCTGTTGGAGGATTTTGGGTTTGGTGATTCCAGGAGAACGTTCCCCCCTGACTGCATTGTGCTGTACACATGGTGGAGGAGGATAATGCTCCGGCTGTTATAAGAGGTTGAAATCTTAATTCTTCAAGACAAGACATTGTTTGTAGCTTCTGGCTTTATGGGAAAGGTTTGGGGAAGACCCTTCTCTGTTTCCCATGACTGAAGGTCCATACAGACATGGAAGGGGGAGTTTGATGGAAGAACCGGACCTCAACCCCATCTAAAGCTTTGGGATGAACTAGAATGAATATTTTGTCAAAATTCTTTTTGTATTACCTACTGTGAGATCCGAGTATAATGGAAGTCAATGGGAGACTTGGACATTTTTCTGGAAAATCTTCCGGAAAAATGCTTGTTTCCCATTGACTTCCATTATACTTGGTACTCAAGTCGCGCCCATTCACCCTGCTCATTTCGAGTACCTAGCACCCGAGCATGGTAGTGCCTGCTCACTACTTATTATCATCATTAATGCTTTAGTAGATCTGTCACCTCCTTAGATCCCCTGTTTTATTGTATTTTTTGGAGTGTCTGTGTTAAGATGACGGTCACAAGATGTTTGAAACGCTAACTCTTTCCCTGCCAGAATTAAATGTTCATTTGCCGTACAGTGCCTCTAGAGGGGAAATAAAGCATTGCACAGTGCCTATATGATGGGCTATCCCTGTAATGCATAGACATGTTGGGTCCTCTAGACACTTTGAAGGTTGTGGGTCTGCTGCTATCGCATCGGGAGGGCGGTGACATCGCAATGGGGGCGGGCTCTGTGGCGTTGGGGGTGGTGGCTGTCTCTCCCCCCTGTGTGCTCTTCTCCCTGTCCACTCTCTTCCCCCTGTGCATTGTCTTCTCCTCTCCTGCGCTCTTTCCTTTGCCTGTGCTCTCTATCTGCCCCCTGTGTGCTCTGTCTGTCCCCCTTTGTTTTCTATCTCTTCCCCCCTGTGCACTCATCCCATTCCCAGTGCGCTCAATATGCTCCCCTGTGCGCTCTCTCTACTCCCCCTGAGCGTTCACTCTCTGCCCCCTGGTGCTCTCTTTGCTCCCCTGTGCGCTCTCTCTACTCCCCCTGAGCGTTCACTCTCTGCTGCCTGGTGCTCTCTTTGCTCCCCCTGTGCGCTCTCTCTACTCCCCCTGAGCATTCACTCTCTGCCCCCTGGTGCTCTCTTTGCTCCCCCTGTGCGCTCTCTCTATTCCCCCTGAGCGTTCACTCTCTGCTGCCTGGTGCTCTCTTTGCTCCCCCTGTGCGCTCTCTCTACTCCCCCTGAGCGTTCACTCTCTGCCCCCTGGTGCTCTCTTTGCTCCCCCTGTGCGCTCTCTCTACTCCCCATGAGCGTTCACTCTCTGCTGCCTGGTGCTCTCTTTGCTCCCCCTGTGCGCTCTCTCTACTCCCCCTGAGCGTTCACTCTCTGCTGCCTGGTGCTCTCTTTGCTCCCCTGTGCGCTCTCTCTACTCCCCCTGAGCGTTCACTCTCTGCTGCCTGGTGCTCTCTTTGCTCCCCCTGTGCGCTCTCTCTACTCCCCCTGAGCGTTCACTCTCTGCCCCCTGGTGCTCTCTTTGCTCCCCCTGTGCGCTCTCTCAACTCCCCCTGAGCGTTCACTCTCTGCTGCCTGGTGCTCTCTTTGCTCCCCCTGTGCGCTCTCTCTACTCCCACTGAGCATTCACTCTCTGCCCCCTGGTGCTCTCTTTGCTCCCCTGTGCGCTCTCTCTACTCCCCCTGAGCGTTCACTCTCTGCCCCCTGGTGCTCTCTTTGCTCCCCCTGTGCGCTCTCTCAACTCCCCCTGAGCGTTCACTCTCTGCTGCCTGGTGCTCTCTTTGCTCCCCCTGTGCGCTCTCTCTACTCCCACTGAGCGTTCACTCTCTGCCCCCTGGTGCTCTCTTTGCTCCCCTGTGCGCTCTCTCTACTCCCCCTGAGCGTTCACTCTCTGCCCCCTGGTGCTCTCTTTGCTCCCCCTGTGCGCTCTCTCTACTCCCCCTGAGCGTTCACTCTCTGCTGCCTGGTGCTCTCTTTGCTCCCCCTGTGCGCTCTCTCTACTCCCCCTGAGCTTTCACTCTCTGCCCCCTGGTGCTCTTTTTGCTCCCCTGTGCGCTTTCTCTACTCCCCCTGAGCGTTCACTCTCTGCTGCCTGGTGCTCTCTTTGCTCCCCCTGTGCGCTCTCTCTACTCCCCCTGAGCGTTCACTCTCTGCTGCCTGGTGCTCTCTTTGCTCCCCTGTGCGCTCTCTCTACTCCCCCTGAGCGTTCACTCTCTGCTGCCTGGTGCTCTCTTTGCTCCCCCTGTGCGCTCTCTCTACTCCCCCTGAGCGTTCACTCTCTGCCCCCTGGTGCTCTCTTTGCTCCCCCTGTGCGCTCTCTCAACTCCCCCTGAGCGTTCACTCTCTGCTGCCTGGTGCTCTCTTTGCTCCCCCTGTGCGCTCTCTCTACTCCCCTGAGCGTTCACTCTCTGCTGCCTGGTGCTCTCTTTGCTCCCCTGTGCGCTCTCTCTACTCCCCCTGAGCGTTCACTCTCTGCTGCCTGGTGCTCTCTTTGCTCCCCCTGTGCGCTCTCTCTACTCCCCCTGAGCGTTCACTCTCTGCCCCTGGTGCTCTCTTTGCTCCCCCTGTGCGCTCTCTCAACTCCCCCTGAGCGTTCACTCTCTGCCCCCTGGTGCTCTCTTTGCTCCCCCTGTGCGCTCTCTCAACTCCCCCTGAGCGTTCACTCTCTGCTGCCTGGTGCTCTCTTTGCTCCCCCTGTGCGCTCTCTCTACTCCCCCTGAGCGTTCACTCTCTGCCCCCTGGTGCTCTCTTTGCTCCCCTGTGCGCTCTCTCTACTCCCCCTGAGCGTTCACTCTCTGCTGCCTGGTGCTCTCTTTGCTCCCCCTGTGCGCTCTCTCTACTCCCCCTGAGCGGTCACTCTCTGCTGCCTGGTGCTCTCTTTGCTCCCCTGTGCGCTCTCTCTACTCCCCTGAGCGTTCACTCTCTGCTGCCTGGTGCTCTCTTTGCTCCCCCTGTGCGCTCTCTCTACTCCCCCTGAGCGTTCACTCTCTGCCCCCTGGTGCTCTCTTTGCTCCCCCTGTGCGCTCTCTCAACTCCCCCTGAGCGTTCACTCTCTGCTGCCTGGTGCTCTCTTTGCTCCCCCTGTGCGCTCTCTCTACTCCCCCTGAGCGTTCACTCTCTGCCCCCTGGTGCTCTCTTTGCTCCCCTGTGCGCTCTCTCTACTCCCCCTGAGCGTTCACTCTCTGCTGCCTGGTGCTCTCTTTGCTCCCCCTGTGCGCTCTCTCTACTCCCCCTGAGCGTTCACTCTCTGCCCCCTGGTGCTCTCTTTGCTCCCCCTGTGCGCTCTCTCTACTCCCCCTGAGCGTGCACTCTCTGCCCCCTGGTGCTCTCTTTGCTCCCCCTGTGTGCTCTCTCTTTTCCTACCCTGTGCGCTCTCTTTGGACCCAGTGCAAAGATGGGGAGGGGAAAGTGGAGAGTGCGGAGACTGGGGGAAAGGAGGGGAGTGTGCGGAGACCAAAGGAGGGGGAAGGGAGCGGAGCATTCAGAGACCTGGATCGGGGGAGGGGAATGGAGCATGCGGACACTGGGACCAGGGGAGGGAAGGGGAGCGGGGAGTACAGAGACCAGGACTGATGGAGGGCAACGTGCAGAGAACGGAACTAGTGGAGGAGAGTGTGCGAAGACTGGGACTAGAATAGGGGAGTGTGCGGAGACCGGGGAAGGGGAGTGGAGTATGTGGAGACTGGGACTGGAGTACGGGGGAGGGGAGCAGAGCATGTGGAGACCGAAAGTGGGGGAGGGAAGCATGCAGATACCAAGACCAGGGGAGGGGACTGTGCAAAGACAGAGATTGGGGTGGGGAGAAGAGCATGCAAAGACCGGGGGAGGGGAGTGCAGCATGCAGAGACCAAGAGGACCGGGGGAGGGGAGTGTGCGGTGACTGGGACTGAGGGAGGGGTGCGGGGTGTGTGGAGATATCCCAGGTCCTGGAAGGTCTCTCTCTATTGTATATGTGGTGGGTGGGTTGTGGCGACCAGTTTATGGGGTGGAAGCTGCGGCGTGTGGGGACCGGGTGGGGGTGATCGGGCTGGGGGACCAAGCAGTGGTGATAGGGCTGATTGCAGCATGTGCAGCAAGTTCCTGGCATCGGGGGCAGCACTAGCACATGGCATATATGAACTCCCATCACTTGGTTGTTCAAATATGGCCAATCCCATGATAGGAGGACACGATTACGGTGGAAGTGGATGACGGATGCCACAAGGTAAGTATAATAGATGGAGAACCCCCTTATATAATTACAGAATCCTCAAATGTAGTATTTTTAAATATGTGTTTTAACCCCTTCCTGAAATGGGATTTACTAGAATGTCTTATGTCCTGGACTGGTGCATAGACGCTGGTTGTGTTACAGTAACTTTTCAATCTCTGACACCAACATTTAAGGTGTTTGGTCCTGGAGGTTTCGCCAGTCTGTGCTTCCTCTGGCGATCTCGGGATGCTCGGGATTGGCTGTCTATACTCCTGTGACGTCCAGACACAGGCTGCATAAAAGACTGGTATTTAGCTTAATATTGCAGTACTGTTGTACTGAGGTCATAAAACATCCAACTAATATATGTTCAAGTCTCCTAAAAGCATGACATGGTAGAGTAAAGGATATTCGTCAAAACAACAACTTGAACAAGAAATTAAGCCCTCATATGGCGATGTTGATGGAAAAATATGGATCTTGGAAAAAAAAAAAAAGTGGCTTAAAAAAATAAATACAAAATAAAAAAGATTTTATGTTTCTTTTTTCCACTTTTTCAGATTACCAGTATATGATTTTAAACATATAAAAATGTATCTCTCAGTTATGCCCTCTCGCTCTCTCTTTCTATACAAATCCTTTCTTTATATTCCTAGAGGTTTCGCCATTCGGTGCTTCCTCTGGGGCACAACACGATCTCGAGCTACTGATGTGTTGTCTATACTCCTGTGAGTATAGACATCCTACTAGGAGACTGGTATGTAATCTGAATACTCCAATACTGTAGTACTGACATATATGGAACATAGACCTCAAAGAATAACAAGTTCAAGTCCCCTTAAAGGATAAACAAAGAATTGAGCAAATCATTTTATAAAACATATATATTTTTAAAATTTAAATCAAAACTACAACTTTGACCCCCAAAAAATGAGCCCCCATATGGCAATGTTGATATAAAAAAGTGGTTCCCATGAAAAAGCAGCTTATAAAAGCGAAACCAAACAAAATAAATATAAGATGTTACATTTCTTTTCTCAATTTTTTTCAGAATATATAATTTTAACCATATTAAAAAACTGTCGCTCTCAGCGATGTCCTGTCTCTTTCCACACAGACCCTGATGTTCCGTTCTTCACATTCCTGCTCGGTTTGGATTTCAGAAGTCCTGAATTCCAGAATTCTCAGCAATTGTCTTTGCCATTCGATTTTGGCAGGATGATTTATTTTTGAAGTTTGGGATTAATATCCCGTTGGCTGCTGTGTAAGAGCTGAGCTTCTGCACCATGTGTGATGAATAGTGAGGAGTGAGCTCTACCATGTTCAGGTGTTCGGTACTCGTAACGAGCAGGTCGGACAATCGGATGGATACGACTCAAAAGCCGACTATAATGGAAGTCAATGGGAAAGTTGAGCATTTGTCCAGAAGATCTACTGGACTAATGCTCGAGTCCCCCATTGACTTCTATTATATTCCTCCTCAGCCACTCACAAAGACGGCCACACGCTCGACCTCATCTTCTCCCGCCTCTGCTCCCTCACCGACCTCTAAAACTCGCCCCTCTTCCAATCCGACCACAACCTGTTGACCTTCTCCTCCCTCTCTCCCCCTACCTCACCCCCCCTCTTCGGAAACTCAGTCACCCGCGCAGAAACCTTAAACTTATCCACTTCAACTCACTCTCCCACTCCCTCCTCCCTCTCACAGACCTCGCCTCCTCACCTGACGTCAACACTGCCACCACCCTCTACAACTCCACACTATCTGCGGCCCTTGACCAGGCTGCCCCCTCACACACACCAAAACCCGCAAATACAGACAACCCTGGCTCACCTCTCTCACAAAAGAACTACGCCGAACGTCCAGGGTCACCGAACGGAGATGGAAGAAATCCCACTCCACGGCCCACCTCACCATGTACAAGCAATCCCTCTCCAACTTCAAGGATGCACTCACCGCCGCAAAGCAAACCTATTTCTCTTCTTTAATCAACACACTGTCCCGAAACCTCAAACAACTATTTAAAACCTTCAACTCCCTACTCCGTCCCCCGGCACCTCCTCCTTCCCCCCTCATCTCCGCCGACGACTTCGCCACCTTCTTCAAACAAAACATTGACAAAATTAGAGAAAGCTTTGGCCCAACGTCCACCCAACCCACCCCCATTACCGCCCAACCCTCCTTGACCAAAGGAAGCTTCTCCAGTGTGACTGAAGCCCAGCTCTCCACCCTCCTGTCACGATCTCACCTCACCACCTGCGCCCTCGACCCACTCCCCTCCCATCTCATCCCAAACCTCACCGCTGTCCTCATCCCTGCCCTAACCCACCTTTTCAACCTATCACTCACTACTGGCATCTTTCCCTCTTCCTTCAAACACGCCCTAATCTCACCCATCCTTAAAAAACCCTCCCTCGACCCTTCGTCAGTCGCCAACTACCGCCCAATATCTCTTCTCCCTTTCGCATCAAAACTACTTGAACAACACGTCCACTCCGAACTGTCCTCCTACCTATCCTCCTGCTCCCTCTTTGACCGCCTACAATCCGGTTTCCGACCTCACCACTCCACCGAAACAGCCCTCACTAAAGTCACCAATGACCTACTGACCGCAAAAAATAAAAAACACTACTCTGTCCTCCTCCTCCTCGACCTATCTGTCGCCTTCGACACAGTCGACCACTCCCTCCTACTCCAAATCCTCAAATCCCTTGGCATCACCGACCTCGCCCTCAACTGGATCTCCTCATACCTCACGGACCGCACCTTCAGCGTCACCCACTCCCACACCTCTTCCTCGTCCTACCCCCTTACTGTCGGCGTCCCCCAGGGATCGGTACTGGGACCGCTACTTTTCTCCATCTACACCCTTGGCCTAGGTCAACTCATTGAGTCCCATGGCCTCCAGTACCATCTCTACGCCGACGACACCCAGATCTACCTCTCCGGACCTGACATCTCCTCCCTCCTGTCAAAAATTCCCCAATGCCTGTCCACAATCTCATCTTTCTTTACTGCTCGCTTCCTCAAGTTGAACATGGACAAAACAGAGTTCATTGTCTTCCCCCCCAGCCGCCCTCCCCCTCTACCAGACCTGTCTATCCTAGTCAATGACTGCTCCCTCTCCCCAGTCCCCCACGTAAAGTGCCTCGGGGTGACCCTAGACTCCTCCCTCTCCTTCAAGCCCCACATCCAAGCCCTCGCCACCTCCTGCCGACTCCAGCTCAAGAACATTTCATGTATCCGCCCGTTTCTTGGTCATGACACTGCCAAAACCCTCGTCCACGCCCTCATCATCTCCCGCCTTGACTACTGCAACCTACTGCTCACCGGCCTCCCTGCCTCTTCCCTTGCCCCCCTCCGGTCTATCCTAAACTCAGCTGCCTGTCTAATCCACCTGCCTCCTCGCTACTCCCCTATTTCCCCTCTCTGCATAGCACTTCACTGGCTCCCCACCTCCCTAAGACCCCGCTTCAAAATCTTAACCCTGACTTACAAAGCCATCCACAACCTGTCCCCCCCCTACATCTCCGACATGGTCTCCCGATACCAACCCGCACGCAACCTGCGCTCCTCACAAGAACTCCTCCTCTCCTCCCCCTCATCTTATCCTCCCACAACCGCTTACAAGACTTCTCCCACGCCTCCCCTAGACTCTGGAACTCTCTCCCCCAGCACGTCCGACACTCGCCTACCCTTAGGAGCTTCAAAAAGAACCTGAAAACTCATCTATTCCAGCAAGCCTACAACCTACGATGAGACCCAGCGCCGCTCCACCAAACGCTTGGCGCTTCCCCTCCTATTGTGTCCTCTCCCACCCCTGTAGACTGTGAGCCCTTGTGGACAGGGTCCTCTCCCATCGTGTATCAGCAAGCCTTGACTGCTCATATGTACTGTACCTGTTCTTGTCACCCCCATTTCTTAGGTAAAGCGCCATGGAACCAATGACGCTATATAAATAAATAATAATAAATAAATAAATATTCGGCACTTGAGTCGTATCCATCTGATTGTCTGACCTGCTCGTTACGAGTACCGAACACCTGAACATGGTAGAGCTCACTCAACACTAGTGATGATCAAAGTCCAAGCGTGTACACAGTCTCTTCATTGACCCATATGTGTATCTCAATAAACACAAGCCTCCAGATCTGATACATTCCCTGGTAAGTCAGTCTGCAGACTTAGGACAGTTTACCATAAATATCAAAATTCTGATGATGACGCTCGTCACAGTCCCAGTTTTTAAACTCATATATGACTATAAAGACTTGGCGTCGAATTGTAATTTGTAAAGGACTTCACCCTACTCAGATCAAAAATCACTCAAGATGCAGCAACGACCCTGGAAGTCAATAGGAGAAAAGCTATGGACAAATCAACAATGAAGTCACTGGACGAGGTCTTCACATCCAGGAACATTTCACTGGTGATGAAGACACGGCTCCTACATAGTCTGGTCTGTTCTGTAGTAACATATGGAAGTGACACCTGGACAATAAAAAAACATGACAAAAGAAGAATCAATGCCTTCAAAATGTGGAGCTGGAGAAGGAGGTTATCAATATCATGAATAGCAAGAAGAACAAGTGCATCAATTCTGGAACAAACTAAGCCAGACATGTCACTGGAAGGAAGATCACCAAGGTACGACTTGCCTACACATCATACAGGGAGAGCAATCACTGGAGAAGGACATTATGGTTGAAATAATTAAAGGAAGAAGGCAAAGAGGACACAACCCGACAGCTTGATATAATCAAGATAACGGATGACATTATCCTAAAGGACCTATCCAGCCTTGGAGAAGACCCTGGTGGACCTATCTAGGCTTGAAGAAGATCCTAGTGGACCTACCTAGGCTTGGAGAAGACCCTGGTGGACCTATCTAGGCTTGGAGTAGATCCCAGTGGACCTATCTAGGCTTGGAGAAGACCCTGGTGGACCTATGTAGGCTTGGAGAAGATCCTAGTGGACCTATCTAGGCTTGGAGAAGACCCTGGTGGACCTATCTAGGCTTGGAGTAGATCCCAGTGGACCTATCTAGGCTTGGAGAAGACCCTGGTGGACCTATCTAGGCTTGGAGAAGATCCTAGTGGACCTATCTAGACTTGGAAAAGATCCTAGTGGACCTACCTAGGCTTGAAAAAGATCCTAGTAGACCTATCTAGGCTTGGAGAAGATCCTAGTGGACCTATCTAGGCTTGGAGAAGACCCTGGTGGACCTATCTAGGCTTGGAGAAGATCCTAGTGGACCTATCTAGGCTTGGAGAAGACCCTGATGGACCTATCTAGGCTTGGAGTAGATCCCAGTGGACCTATCTAGGCTTGGAGTAGATCCCAGTGGACCTATCTAGGCTTGGAGAAGATCCTAGTGGACCTATCTAGGCTTGAAAAAGATCCTAGTAGACCTATCTAGGCTTGGAGAAGATCCTAGTGGACCTATCTAGGCTTGGAGAAGACCCTGGTGGACCTATCTAGGCTTGGAGAAGATCCTAGTGGACCTATCTAGGCTTGGAGAAGACCCTGGTGGACCTATCTAGGCTTGGAGTAGATCCCAGTGGACCTATCTAGGCTTGGAGAAGACCCTGGTGGACCTATCTAGGCTTGGAGAAGATCCTAGTGGACCTATCTAGGCTTGGAGAAGACCCTGGTGGACCTATCTAGGTTTGGAGTAGATCCCAGTGGACCTATCTAGGCTTGGAGAAGATCCTAGTGGACCTATCTAGGCTTGGAGAAGATCCTAGTGGACCTATCTAGGCTTGGAGAAGATCCTAGTGGACCTATTTAGATTTGGAGATGATCCTGGTGGAACTATCTTAGCTTGAAAAAGTAAACAACTAACACATGCACCTAACTCACTTTTGTATACACTTTTACATTTGACTCTTGAGTTATAACCTTTATTATACTCCAGAGCAGTATTCACAATTTGGCTATTTGTCATCAAAACTGATCATTAAGGTCACTGTCAAACACTTGTTTTTCTTTTTCTGTATCAGATTGCTTTTCAGTGCCTGATATATCCCAGAAAGTGAATAATGAAAGAGACGTCAGTGCAGGCACAGAATATGACCTCTGAATTTTAGACTTTGAGGTTGTCGCTTTGAATGATATTCTTGATGGGTCAGTACAGGATCAGTAATGTATGTACACAGTGACTGCACCAGCAGAATAGTGAGTGCAGCTCTGGAGTATAATACAGGAGGTAACTCAGGATCAGTAATGTAATGTATGTACACAGTGACTGCACCAGCAGAATAGTGAGTGCAGCTCTGGAGTGTAATACAGGAGGTAACTCAGTATCAGTAATGTAATGTATGTACACAGTGACTGCACCAGCAGAATAGTGAGTGCAGCTCTGGAGTATAATACAGGAGGTAACTCAGGATCAGTAATGTAATGTATGTACACAGTTACTGCACCAGCAGAATAGTGAGTGCAGCTCTGGAGTGTAATACAGGAGGTAACTCAGGATCAGTGATGTAATGTATGTACACAGTGACTGCACCAGCAGAATAGTGAGTGCAGCTCTGGAGTATAATACAGGAGGTAACTCAGGATCAGTAATGTAATGTATGTACACAGTGACTGCACCAGCAGAATAGTGAGTGCAGCTCTGGAGTATAATACAGGAGGTAACTCAGGATCAGTAATGTAATGTATGTACACAGTGACTGCACCAGCAGAATAGTGAGTGCAGCTCTGGAGTATAATACAGGAGGTAACTCAGGATCAGTGATGTAATGTATGTACACAGTGACTGCACCAGCAGAATAGTGAGTGCAGCTCTGGAGGATAATACAGGAGGTAACTCAGGATCAGTAATGTAATGTATGTACACAGTGACTGCACCAGCAGAATAGTGAGTGCAGCTCTGGAGGATATACAGGAGGTAACTCAGGATCAGTAATGTAATGTATGTACACAGTGACTGACCAGCAGAATAGTGAGTGCAGCTCTGAGATAATACAGGAGGTAATCAGGATCAGTAATGTAATGTATGTACACAGTGACTGCACCAGCAGAATAGTGAGTGCAGCTCTGGAGGATAATACAGGAGGTAACTCAGGATCAGTAATGTAATGTATGTACACAGTGACTGCACCAGCAGAATAGTGAGTGCAGCTCGGAGTGTAATACAGGAGGTAACTCAGGATCAGTAATGTAATGTATGTACACAGTGACTGCACCAGCAGAATAGTGAGTGCAGCTCTGGAGGTATAATACAGGGGGTAACTCAGGATCAGTATGTAATGTATGTACACAGTGACTGCACCAGCAGAATAGTGAGTGCAGCTCTGGAGTGATAATACAGGAGGTAACTCAGGATCAGTAATGTAATGTATGTACACAGTGACTGCACCAGCAGAATAGTGAGTGCAGCTCTGGAGTGATAATACAGGAGGTAACTCAGGATCAGTAATGTAATGTATGTACACAGTGACTGCACCAGCAGAATAGTGAGTGCAGCTCTGGAGGATAATACAGGAGGTAACTCAGGATCAGTAATGTAATGTATGTACACAGTGACTGCACCAGCAGAATAGTGAGTGCAGCTCTGGAGTGATAATACAGGAGGTAACTCAGGATCAGTAATGTAATGTATGTACACAGTGACTGCACCAGCAGAATAGTGAGTGCAGCTCTGGAGTATAATACAGGAGGTAACTCAGGATCAGTAATGTAATGTATGTACACAGTGACTGCACCAGCAGAATAGTGAGTGCAGCTCTGGAGGATAATACAGGAGGTAACTCAGGATCAGTAATGTAATGTATGTACACAGTGACTGCACCAGCAGAATAGTGAGTGCAGCTCTGGAGGATAATACAGGAGGTAACTCAGGATCAGTAATGTATATGTATACGTACCACAGAGTGATCTGTCAAACTCAGCAGTAATATGTATGTGCCCCAGCATTTTCACTGGAGTATAATACAGGAGGTAACTCAGGATCAGTAATGTAATGTATGTACACAGTGACTGCACCAGCAGAATAGTGAGTGCAGCTCTGGTTAGGGTAGATGGATGTAGTCACAGGATGCACAGAGATAGTGAGTCAGCTCTGAGGTATCAGGTAACTTGTAATGTATGTATGTACACAGTGACTGCACCAGCAGAATAGTGAGTGCAGCTCTGGAGGATAATACAGGAGGTAACTCAGGATCAGTAATGTAATGTATGTACACAGTGACTGCACCAGCAGAATAGTGAGTGCAGCTCTGGGTATAATACAGGAGGTAACTCAGGATCAGTAATGTAAATGTATGTACACAGTGACTGCACCAGCAGAATAGTGAGTGCAGCTCTGGGTATATACAGGAGGTACTCAGGATCGTAATGTAATATATGTAACAGTGACTGCACCAGCAGAATAGTGATGCAGCTCTGGGTATAATAAGAGGTGATCAGGATCGTAATGTAATGTATGTACACAGTGACTGCACCAGCAGAATAGTGAGTGCAGCTCTGGAGTATAATACAGGAGGTACTCAGGATCAGTAATGTAATGTATGTACACAGTGGATGCACCAGCAGAATAGTGAGTGCAGCTCTGGAGTATAATACAGGAGGTAACTCAGGATCAGTAATGTAATGTATGTACACAGTGGATCCACCAGCAGAATAGTGAGTGCAGCTCTGGAGTATAATACAGGAGGTAATTCAGGATCAGTAATGTAATGTATGTACACAGTGGATCCACCAGCAGAATAGTGAGTGCAGCTCTGGAGTGTAATGCAGGAGGTAACTCAGGATCAGTAATGTAATGTATGTACACAGTGACTGCACCAGCAGAATAGTGAGTGCAGCTCTGGAGTATAATACAGGAGGTAACTCAGGATCAGTAATGTAATGTATGTACACAGTGACTGCACCAGCAGAATAGTGAGTGCAGCTCTGGAGTATAATACAGGAGGTAACTAGGATCAGTAATGTTATGTATGTACACAGTAACTGCACCAGCGAATAGTGATGCAGCTTGGAGATAACAGGAGGGAATCGGTCAGTATGATGTATGTACACAGTGACTGCACCCGCAGAATAGTGAGTGCAGCTCTGGAGTATAATACAGGAGGTAACCCCGGATCAGTAATCTAATGTATGTACATGACTCACCGTAGCCGGGGGGTACACGGAGCGGGCGTTGATTCTCCTCCAGTCACGGAACCGCGCCTGCGGTGGTGTAGGCATGGTGGTCCAGATCAAAAGGGGAAATGGCGGAACAGTAGGGGGTAGTTTGTCTTCGTGACGCCACCTGCGGGTGTTCTGGTAACTTTACCAGCGCTGCTAGGCCTCCGGGGGATGTTAGGCAGCAGGATGTACGCTCCCCACAGGATGAGCGGGAGTCCCCGGAGCCGGGATCTGCGCAAGATGTTGTGAGGCAGCTGCGGTAAGGCTGCTGTTAGGCCCAGGAAGTAAACGCAGACACATCAAAGTCTTTTTAGTACCTTTACTGGTGGTTTTCAGGTACGCCAGACCGGGTTCGTGAAGTTTAGCAATCCTGGAGATTCACAGCAAGCAGTTTGTGTAGGCTTCCTTCTCTCTGTACTTCTGGTGCTAAGGTCGGGTAGATGTGGAATCCCTCCGGACCGGGCAGTGTGTTCAATAGAACGGATTTCACCTGGTTGTCAGCACTGAGGTCACTGTAAAAGGGTGATGATAATTCTACCTTCTTCCCTGGGCTCTCGTTGGTAGGTGCGACAGGTGAACAGGGGGCTAGACTCCCTGTGAAGTATGCTGGTTCTCTGCAGTGGCTATGTAGCTTCCACAGCTTCGGTTCCAGTAACCGGTTGGTAAAGGAAGAGTTAGAATACTCTGTGTTCCTTGAGAGGTGCTTCTCCTTTCCTATTATCCCAATTGCAGGGATTTCCTCACTGGTAGCTAGGCTGACTAGGCCTGGTGTGTGTCTCATAAGGTGGAGATCATGCACAACCTGCAGCTCTTGTAGCGTCTGCACACTCTGGTGTTTCTCCCTCCAAGACTCTATTTATAGGGGGAACTGGCTCAAAGTGACCAGTGGGGCTCCCCCTAGAGGCTCGGGGTGAAACCAGGTGTTCTAAGGTGTTGTTGTGTTGTTTGGTGTCTTGGTGAGTGATGCTTTGCTGTTACTCCATTCATGCACTAAGGATTTCTGTGGTGCCCAACAAGGTGCCAGGGTGCCACATACACAATGACTGGTGTCCGTTCTGTCGCTCGTTCCTCTGGGTGACCACGATATCGCTCTGCTCCCCGGGCTCCTCTCCACTTCCTCACACCCTTGCCTTGGGCCCTCACGCTGAGTTGGCTATCCTGGGACGAGCTTAGTGTAGCCTCCAGTCCACCAGGATGTCTTCCTCAGTCCTCCTAGGAACTGAACTGACTAGCTCCGCCCCAGACCAGAATTTATAGGGGAGCTTACCCTGAAGCCGGGTTTAGGTCTCCCCCTTCAGGCCTGGAGGCAGAAAGGTATTGTGTGTGGTTCTTGCCTGGTGTGAATACCCTTCTGTTGCTCTCAAGCATGACACTACCACCCGGGTGCGATAATGACACTGTGACAATCGGACCCTGGGTGCCACAAGTAAAACATTTCCAAATCAGTTCTCTTTCATCTGGAGAAATTGTTACATGTTGCACACGTGATCATTTCCTCCAGTTATAAGGTAGAACATTAATACTCGTTGATATCCTGTAATGTGAGCGGTGCTGTTTCTGGCTTTCTTTCTTTACAGCCGGAGGTGATGATATAACCCCTGCATTGACATACCTAGACGGAGAGTCACACAGCGAGCCGTCTGCCTAATGGGAACACGGGGCCATCATTTGTGACAACAGTTTTCATTGCAGGCACCACAAGATCAACAGAAGCTGCGGTGACAGGCGCTGACAGCGGATCGGGGCCGCGTGGTCTTTACCTTTCATCGACTCGAAGAGAAAAATGTTCTGCAAACCGTTAAGTTCTGTAATTACACAGACACAATCGTCTGGAGCCCTCACCTCCACTAATGGGGTTATTTATATAGAGAATGTGTAACTCATACAGGTACCAGGGGGGCCCAATGCACACTGTAATAATCCATCATTTATTATTATTATTATCATATTATTTTCTCTTTAATTCATAATACTTTCATACGGTATTTTAAATATTATTTCCTATCTCAAATTATATGACATCTCCCTAATTACTAGTGACTTACTCACGGCCAAAGCTAACAGACCGTTCTCCGTCCTCCGCCTTCTTGACCTGTCCTCTGCTTTCGACACAGTCGACCACTGCCTCCTATTACAGATCCTCTCTTGTATTGGCGTCAAAGACTTTGCCCTCTCCTTGATCTCCTCCTATCTTTCCAACTGCACATGTAGTGTCTCCCACTCCCACACAACCTCCTCACCCCATCCCCTCTCTGTTGGGGTCCCTCAAGGCTCTGTCCTGGGGCCTCTACTTTTCTCCATTTATACCCTTGGTCTGGGACAACTCAAAGTCCCATGGCTTCCAGTATCACCTGTACGCTGATGACACTCAGATTTACCTCTCTAGTCCAGATGTCACCTCTCTCCCGTCCTGAATCCCAGAGTGTCTATCAGCCATATCCTCCGTCTTCTCTCGCTTCCTAAACCTCAACGTGGAAATATCTGAACTCTTCATCTTTCCTGCATCTCATGTATCTTCCCTACCCGATCTACAGTATCTGTTATGGTAAATGGCATCATGCTCTCTCCCTCATCTGAAATTCGCTGCCTCGGGGTAATTCTCGACTCTGCCCTGTTTTTCAAACCACACATCTAAGCCATCGCCAGCCCCTGTTACCTCCAGATCAAAAATATTTCCAGAATCCGTCCTTTCCTCAGCCCTCAATCTACTAAAACGCTTGTACATGCCCTCATCATCTCCCACTTGTACTACTGCAACCTCCCTGTTAACACTCTTACATCTCTCCAGTCCATCCTTAACTCTGCTGCCTGAGTAATCCACCTCTCTCCTTCCTACTCCTCCACTTCTCCCATCTGCAAATCTCTTCATTGGTTTCAAATTCCCCAACGAATCCAGTTCAAACTACGAACCCTGACCTACAAAGCCGTCCATAACCTGTCCCCTCCTTATTTCTGAGAAATGATGTTCCAATATCTTCCCTCACTTAATCTCTGGCCTCCTGCTCTCCTCCACACTTATTCGTTCTTCTCCCAATTGCCTCCAACACTTCTCCCAAATACCCTCATCCTCTGGAATTCTGCGCCTCAATACGTCCCATTATGCTCCACCATCAGATCCTTCAGGCGGAATCTGGAAACCCATCTCTTCAGGAAAGCTTAAAGCCTGCAATGATCTAGCCGCTGCTTCACTACAACCGGAGCTACCGCCTCACCATGACTGAAGCTACCACCTCACTGCCACAAGAGCTGCCGCCTCACCGCCACCAGAGCTGCTGGCTCACTACCACCAGAGCAAGCTGCCTCATTACCACCGGAGCTTCCGCCTCACCACCCCCAGAGCTGCCACCTCACCACCACCAGAGCTGCTGGCTCACCACCACCAGAGCAAGCTGCCTCATTGCCACCGGAGCTCACGCCTCACCACCCCCAGAGCTCCCGCCTCACCACCACCAGAGCTGCCACCTCACCACCACCAGAGCTGCTGGCTCACCACCACCAGAGCAAGCTGCCTCATTACCACCGGAGCTCCCGCCTCGCCACTAACAGAGCTCCCGCCTCACCACCCCCAGAGCTGCCACCTCCACACCACTGGAGCTGCCGCCTCACCAACACCAGAGCTCCTGCCTCACCACCCCCAGAGCTGCCGCCTCACCACCACCGGAGCTGCCGACTCACCACCACTGAAGCTGCCGCCTCACCACCCCCAGAGCTGCCGCCTCACCACCACCAGAGCTGCCACCTCACCACCACTGGAGCTGCCGCCTCACCACCACCAGAGCTCCCGCCTCACCACCCCCAGAGCTGCCGTCTCACCACCACCAGAGCTGCCGCCTCACCACCACCAGAGCTGCCGCCTCACCACCCCCAGAGCTGCCACCTCACCACCACTGGAGCTGCCGACTCACCAACACTGAAGCTGCCGCCTCACCACTACCAGATCTGCTGAAACCCCCTGAACTACTCTCTCATCGCCATCATCCTCCATACGCCTGCAATGGCTGGGGCCTCTCCCCCCTGTAGCATATGAAACCCCTTCTCATGTACAGCACCATGGAACTAATTGTGATATATAAATAAATAATACTTATAATCTCCCAAGAAAATTCCATAATATTCTGATCATTTGGGAGTGAAACTTTTTGACTGATCTGAAAACCCCAATAGAAACAGAATGAAGTGAAAACAGTTATTATTATTTATAATTATAGAGCCATTAAGTCCATGGCGCTTTACATGTGAAAAAGGGGCAAATGTAGATAAGTACAGTATTTATCAACAATACAAGGTACACACAGGTACAGGAGGAGAGAGGATCCCTGCCCACGAGGGCTCACAGTCTACAAGGGATGAGTGAGGATACAGTAGGTGAGGAGAGAGGACCCTGCCCGCGAGGGCTCATAGTCTACAAGGGATGGGTGAGGATATAGTAGGTGAGGAGAGGGGACCCTGCCCAAGAGGGCTCACAGTCTACAAGGGATGGATGAGGACACAGTAGGTGAGGAGAGAGGACCCTGCCCACAAAGGCTCAGTCTACAAGGGATGGGTGAGGATACAGTAGGTGAGGAGAGAGGACCCTGCCCACGAGGGCTCACAGTCTACAAGTGATGGGTGATGATACAGTAGGTGAGGAGAGAGGACCCTGCCCACGAGAGCTCACAGTCTACAAGGGATGGGTGAGGATACAGTAGGAGAGGAGAGAGGACCCTGTCCTCAAGGGCTCACAGTCTACAAGGGATGGGTGAGGATACAGTAGGAGAGGAGAGAGGACCCTGCCCATGAGGCTCACAGTGTACAAGAGATCGGTGAGGATACAGTAGGTGAGGAGAGAGGACCCTGCCCATGAGGGCTCACAGTCTACAAGGGATGGGTGAGGATACAGTAGGAGAGGAGAGAGGACCCTGTCCTCAAGGGCTCACAGTCTACAAGGGATGGGTGAGGATACAGTAGGAGAGGAGAGAGGACCCTGCCCACGAGGGCTCACAGTCTACAAGGGATGAGTGAGGATACAGTAGGTGAGGAGAGAGGACCCTGCCCGCGAGGGCTCATAGTCTACAAGAGATGGGTCATGATACAGTAGGTGAGGAGAGAGGACCCTGCCCACGAAGGCTCACAGTCTACAAGGGATGGGTGAGGATATAGTAGGTGAGGAGAGGGGACCCTGCCCAAGAGGGCTCACAGTCTACAAGGGATGGATGAGGACACAGTAGGTGAGGAGAGAGGACCCTGCCCACAAAGGCTCAGTCTACAAGGGATGGGTGAGGATACAGTAGGTGAGGAGAGAGGACCCTGCCCACGAGGGCTCACAGTCTACAAGTGATGGGTGATGATACAGTAGGTGAGGAGAGAGGACCCTGCCCACGAGAGCTCACAGTCTACAAGGGATGGGTGAGGATACAGTAGGAGAGGAGAGAGGACCCTGTCCTCAAGGGCTCACAGTCTACAAGGGATGGGTGAGGATACAGTAGGAGAGGAGAGAGGACCCTGCCCATGAGGGCTCACAGTGTACAAGAGATCGGTGAGGATACAGTAGGTGAGGAGAGAGGACCCTGCCCATGAGGGCTCACAGTCTACAAGGGATGGGTGAGGATACAGTAGGAGAGGAGAGAGGACCCTGTCCTCAAGGGCTCACAGTCTACAAGGGATGGGTGAGGATACAGTAGGAGAGGAGAGAGGACCCTGCCCACGAGGGCTCACAGTCTACAAGGGATGAGTGAGGATACAGTAGGTGAGGAGAGAGGACCCTGCCCGCGAGGGCTCATAGTCTACAAGAGATGGGTCATGATACAGTAGGTGAGGAGAGAGGACCCTGCCCACGAAGGCTCACAGTCTACAAGGGATGGGTGAGGATATAGTAGGTGAGGAGAGGGGACCCTGCCCAAGAGGGCTCACAGTCTACAAGGGATGGATGAGGACACAGTAGGTGAGGAGAGAGGACCCTGCCCACAAAGGCTCAGTCTACAAGGGATGGGTGAGGATACAGTAGGTGAGGAGAGAGGACCCTGCCCACGAGGGCTCACAGTCTACAAGTGATGGGTGATGATACAGTAGGTGAGGAGAGAGGACCCTGCCCACGAGAGCTCACAGTCTACAAGGGATGGGTGAGGATACAGTAGGAGAGGAGAGAGGACCCTGTCCTCAAGGGCTCACAGTCTACAAGGGATGGGTGAGGATACAGTAGGAGAGGAGAGAGGACCCTGCCCATGAGGGCTCACAGTGTACAAGAGATCGGTGAGGATACAGTAGGTGAGGAGAGAGGACCCTGCCCATGAGGGCTCACAGTCTACAAGGGATGGGTGAGGATACAGTAGGAGAGGAGAGAGGACCCTGTCCTCAAGGGCTCACAGTCTACAAGGGATGGGTGAGGATACAGTAGGAGAGGAGAGAGGACCCTGCCCATGAGGGCTCACAGTGTACAAGAGATCGGTGAGGATACAGTAGGAGAGGAGAGAGGACCCTGCCCATGAGGACTCACAGTGTACAAGAGATCGGTGAGGATACAGTAGGTGAGGATAGGGAACTCTGCATGCGAGAGCTTACTGTGGAACCCCTGCTGGGGATTGCCACAGGACCCACCAGGGCAAGGAGACACATACACCTTGGTACATACAACGCACAACACCTTCCACCCCAGACCTGGAGGGGGAGTTCTACTTGCTGCCTTAAGCAAGTTCCCCTATAAGGATCCAGGCCTGAGGGGAGGAGTGAGTTAGTCTGCTCTGAGCAGTAAAGAGAGCAGTTAGTTCCAGTCAGAGAGCCAAAGAGGAAGGTACTGGAAGGAGCTGGTTGCTGGGACGAACCCAGACCCGGGACCAGAGAACACTGACCCAGCTGTGCTGCACCCTAGGGAGAGGGACGAAGGCCAGTGGAGGAAGTAGGAGAAAGGAAGAAGGGAACAGACCAGGTTTCCCTTTAGCCACCCGGTCACCTGAATCCGATTCTGCTAATAATTTAAAGTGCAGCAGAGAAAGCCCGGACAGACCAGGAGGATCTAATCCTCCTGAGGTAAAGAAGAGAAGACTCCAAACCTGACTGAGTACAGGACCAGGGACCTAAGCAGAGAATAGGGATCCCACAAAAAGGTCAGGTGATCTGAAAACCCCAATGGAAACAGAATGAAGGGAAAACAGTTATTATTATTTATAATTATAGAGCCATTCAGTCCATGGCGCTTTACATGTGAAAAAGGGGCAAATGTAGACAAGTACAGTATTTATCAACAATACAAGGTACACACAGGTACAGAAGGAGAGAAGATCCCTGCCCACGAGGGCTCACAGTCTACAAGGGATGAATGAGGATACAGTAGGTGAGGAGAGAGGACCCTGCCCACAAGGGCTCACAGTCTACAAGAGATAGGTGAGAAAACAGTAGGTGAGGAGAGAGAACTCTGCCCACGAGGGCTCACAGTCTACAAGGGATGAGTGAGGATACAGTAGGTGAGGAGAGAGAACTCTGCCCACGAGGGCTCACAGTCTACAAGGGATGAGTGAGGATACAGTAGGTGAGGAGAGAGAACTCTGCCCACGAGGGCTCACAGTCTACAAGGGATGAGTGAGGATACAGTAGGTGAGGAGAGAGGACCCTGCCCACGAGGGCTCACAGTCTACAAGGGATGGGTGAGGATACAGTAGGTGAGGAGAGGACCCTGCCCGCGAGGGCTCACAGTCCACAAGGGATGGGTGAGGATACAGTAGGTGAGGAGAGAGGACCCTGCCCGCGAGGGCTCACAGTCCACAAGGGATGGGTGAGGACACAGTAGGTGAGGAGAGAGGACCCTGCCCACGAGGGCTCACAGTCTACAAGGGATGGGTGAGGATACAGTAGGTGAGGAGAGAGGACCCTGCCCGCGAGGGCTCACAGTCCACAAGGGATGGGTGAGGATACAGTAGGTGAGGAGAGAGGACCCTGCCCGCGAGGGCTCACAGTCCACAAGGGATGGGTGAGGATACAGTAGGTGAGGAAAGAGGACCCATGAGGGCTCACAGTCTACAAGGGATGGGTGAGGATACAGTAGGTGAGGAGAGAGGACCCTGCCCACAAGGGCTCACAGTCTACAAGGGATGGGTGAGGTGAGGAGAGAGAACCCTGCCCATGTGGGCTTGCAGTCTACAAGGGATGGGTGAGAATACAGTAGGAGAAAGGTAGAGGGCCCTGACTACAAGGGATAAAATCCACTGTCCGATAATACTCTGTTTCACTCTAAACGAATAAAACCAAAATCTACCGTCCTTCCTACGGAAGACCAATGAAACTACTGTCTCTTTAATACAATTGATTCGTTTTATTAATATTAGCAATTAAATACATCAAGGTACCCAAATTGTTACAGGTTAAAATCCATAATATTAAAAATTCCAATATAAATACCTCTCAAAGCAAACAACAGTATAATACGGGGTGCACCTATGTAGTATATATCATCAGATAGCTTAAATTCAGGTGCTAATATGAATTCACCATCACATACAGCCTGGAACTAACCTAATATTTACCAGGGCGGGGCACAATCAATACCCTACTATACACTAATAAGCAGGGTCCCCCAGTTTATTACCGTTCTGGGCAGAAGAAGAGAAAACTTTGAAACGGTCGTTGGCAGGAGGGGTGAGGAGCCTGTGTAGCAGAACAGCATTAGCACAGCCTGGAACTCAAGGTAATTACCAACAGGAGTCTTAATTAATGTGCTGCTGGGGGACCCTGCTTATTAGTGTATAGTAGGGTATTGATTGTGGCCCCTGGTAAATATTAGGTTAGTTCCAGGCTGTATGTGATGGTAAATTCATATTAGCACCTGAATTTAAGCTATCTGATGATATATACTACATAGGTGCACCCCGTATTATACTGTTGTTTGCTTTGAGAGGTATTTATATTGGAATTTTTAATATTATGGATTTTAACCTGTAACAATTTGGGTACCTTGATGTATTTAATTGTTAATATAAATAAAACGAATCAATTGTATTAAAGAGACAGTAGTTTAATTTGTCTTCCGTTGGAAGGACGGTAGATTTTGGTTTTATTAGTGTACAAGAGATGGGTGAGGATACAGTAGGTGAGGAGAGAGAACCCCGCCCATGAGGGCTCACAGTCTACAAGGGATGGGTGAGGATACAGTAGGTGAGGAGAGAGGACCCCGCCCATGAGGGCTCACAGTCTACAAGGGATGGGTGAGGATACAGTAGGTGAGGAAAGAGGACCCATGAGGGCTCACAGTCTACAAGGGATGGGTGAGGATACAGTAGGTGAGGAGAGAGGACCCTGCCCAAGAGGGCTCACAGTCTACAAGGGATGGGTGAGGATACAGTAGGTGAGGAAAGAGGACCCATGAGGGCTCACAGTCTACAAGGGATGGGTGAGGATACAGTAGGTGAGGAGAGAGGACCCTGCCCAAGAGGGCTCACAGTCTACTAGGGATGGATGAAGATGCAATAGGTGATGGAAGAGGACTCTGCCCGCGAGGGCTCACAATCTACAACAGATGGATGAGGATACAGTAGGAGAGGGAAGAGCTGGTCATGCACTGGTTTAGTGGACTGAGGACCACTCCAGGTTGTAGGCTTGTTGGAAGAATGTCTTCAGGTTCCTTTTCAAGGCTTGGACGATGGGCGAGAGTCTGATGTGTTGGGGCAGAGAGTTCCAGAGTATGGGGGAAGTACAGGAGATGGCTTGTATTTGGTTGTGGGATGAAGAGATTGAAAGGGAGGAGAGAAGGAGTTCTTGAGAGGAGACCATATCACAGATATATGGAGGAGAGAGGTTGCGGATGGCTCTGTATGTCATGGTTGGGTTTTGAACTGGAGTATTTGATCTATGGGAAGCCAGTGAAGGGATCGGAAGAGAGGAGAGGCTGGGGAATAGCAGGCGATTAGTTGGGAAGCTGTTTAAGATAAATTGAAGGGGGAGACAACAGAGCAGCAGGTTGCAGTAGTCGAGGCGGGAGATGATGAGGGCATGCATGAGTGTTTTTAGAGTTTCTTGGTCAAGGAATTTACAGATCTGGGAGATATTTTTGAGTTGGAATCAGTAGGAGGTGGCAAGGGCTTGAAAGAGAGGGCAGAGATGAGGATTACTCCGAGGCACCGAGCATGCAGAACTGGGTTACAGTTATGTTGCAGTTCCTTATACTGAGCTGAGCCAGAGACTCTGTTCCCGTGTAAGTGGGTGACTTTTCAGAATAAGCTGTCATGTGTAAGGAACTATTTCTGGCCACAATATGACTTGTAGCCTGCATTTTTCACCTGCTTTCCCACTGTAAAGTTCATATCTAATCTTCAGTTGCCTCAGAGCTAGTAGGTGGAGACTAGCTGCTATGTTGTTTCTCATAAGAAATCTAGTCAAATATCTTATAGAGAAATCTGCTTCTTTTTCCAGTTATGAAGCTCCTCTGCCTCATAAACACACCATTCACCCTAAAAACTGCTTAAATCCATCATACAGAAGGCAAAGTAGAAAAACCCTGCTGTGCTTTCAGGTAAGTGTTTTGTCTCAATCTAGAGGTGGATTCACAGCTACACTGCTCAGTACTGCTGTATCATGTCCACCATACTGCTGCTTCTGGCTGTTCTCTCTTGTCATATCCAACACACAGAGACATGAGCGAATTCTGCTCTTCTACCTCTATATAGCACATGATCACCATTCATTCTACAAACTACCCAGAATATTATAATATAGGAATGTATATAATGTGTAACTATAATGTGAAGGTAATATTTGCATGTAATTGATCAATGAGCCCCCAGACTCAATGTTACTGTTGGACCCCTGGTGCCCCAATATGACACTGAGCAGCAGCACGGAGGACATTATGAAGCAGTGCTAAGCAGTGTAGCTGTGAATCTATGTGTTGGATGCTGGTGTGTGGGTGCCAGGTGGTGTCCCCTCCTTACCCGATAGTGGAGTACCACACCTCTGGCTGAGGTGCAGTACCTCTGTGGCGACTGGACCTTCAGGGGCACCACACATGCATTCACAATCCTGCTCCGGTCTGCACTTATTGCGCCATTTATCAACCTGCATCTACAGTGCCTTCCCCAGCCTGCTCCAGTCTGTACTTACTGCGCCAGATACCAGCCTTTATCTACTGTGCCTTCTCCAGCCTGCTCCGGTCTGCACCTACTGCACCAGATACCAGTCTGCACCTACAGTGCCTTCTCCAGCCTGCTCCGGTCTGCACCTACTGCACCAGATACCACCCTGCATCTACAGTGCCTTCTCCAGCCTGCTCCGGTCTGCACCTACTGCACCAGATACCACCCTGCATCTACAGAGCCTTCTCCAGCCTGCTCCGGTCTGTACTTACTGCGACAGATACCACCCTGCATCTACAGTGCCTTCTCCAGCCTGCTCCGGTCTGCACCTACTGCACCAGATACTACCCTGCATCTACAGTGCCTTCTCCAGCCTGCTCCGGTCTGCACCTACTGCACCAGATACCACCCTGCATCTACAGTGCCTTCTCCAGCCTGCTCTAGTCTACATCTACTGCACCAGATACCACCCTGCACTTATTGCGCCATTTATCAACCTGCATCTACAGTGCCTTCCCCAGCCTGCTCCAGTCTGTACTTACTGCGCCAGATACCAGCCTTTATCTACAGTGCCTTCTCCAGCCTGCTCCGGTCTGCACCTACTGCACCAGATACCAGTCTGCACCTACAGTGCCTTCTCCAGCCTGCTCCGGTCTGCACCTACTGCGCCAGATACCACCCTGCATCTACAGAGCCTTCTCCAGCCTGCTCCGGTCTGTACTTACTGCGACAGATACCACCCTGCATCTACACTGCCTTCTCCAGCCTGCTCCGGTCTGCACCTACTGCACCAGATACTACCCTGCATCTACAGTGCCTTCTCCAGCCTGCTCCGGTCTGCACCTACTGCACCAGATACCACCCTGCATCTACAGTGCCTTCTCCAGCCTGCTCCGGTCTGCACCTACTGCACCAGATACCACCCTGCATCTACAGTGCCTTCTCCAGCCTGCTCCGGTCTGCACCTACTGCACCAGATACCACCCTGCATCTACAGTGCCTTCTCCAGCCTGCTCTAGTCTACATCTACTGCACCAGATACCACCCTGCATCTACAGTGCCTTCTCCAGCCTGCTCCAGTCTGCACCTATTGCACCAGATACCACCCTGCACCTACAATGCCTTCCCCAGCCTGCTCCAGTCTGCACCAGTGCCGGGACAAGGCATTTTGGTGCCCTAGGCAGGTAAGGCAAACGGCGCCCCCCCCGAAATATGTCTGGGAATAAAAATGTCAGCATACTTTGAAAGTAAATTTAATTTAAAGGGGACTTATAAAAGGTTCGTCCAACCACACTACAGAGACATACTGATAGGTTGTTTACATTGTGAGCCCCAATGGGGACAGTGTTCATGGTGTATGTAAAGTGCTATGGAGTTCATAGTGTAATATAAATGCAAAAAGTATTATTCTTAATATTATGTCACAATACCAGGATCTGAGGATCTTCTATTTCGAGGTCAGGGACTCTCTGATGCCATGTTGCTGCTTGTCTCGCTGTTGTCCTCTTTTGACACTGCAGTTCGGTGGACAAGAGAGCATTAACTGGTTAATAACAAGAAGTATGGAGTGTGTACTGAGCCATAAACCCTCCCCTTACCATAAAGTATGGAGTGTGTACTGACTGAGCCATAAACCTCCTCATACCATGTCCAGCAGTCATTGTAGGATTACTACCCGTATATACTCGTGTATAAGCCAACCTGTGTATAAGCCGACCCCCCTACTTTTGCCCCCAAAACCTGGGAAAACCTATTGACTCGTGTATAAGCCTAGGGTGGACCCCAGCACAGGTATACAGCCCCCAGCAGTGTGGTATACAGCAGCCTCCCCAGTGGTATATACAGACCCCAGTGGTAATACAGCAGCCCCAGTGGTAATACAGCAGCCCCAGGGGTAATACAGCAGTCCCAGGGGTTATACAGCAGCCCCAGGGGTTATACAGCAGCCCCAGGGGTTGTACAGCAGCCCCAGGGGTTGTACAGCAGCCCCAGGGGTTATACAGCAGCCCTAGGGGTAATACAGCAGCCCCAGGGGTAATACAGCAGCCCCAGTGGTTATACAGCAGCCCCAGAGGTTATACAGCAGCCCCAGGGGTTATACAGCAGCCCCAGGGGTAATACAGCAGCCCCAGGGGTAATACAGCAGCCCCAGGGGTTATACAGCAGCCCCAGGGGTAATACAGCAGCCCCAGGGGTTGTACAGCAGCCCCAGGGGTAATACAGCAGCCCCAGGGGTAATACAGCAGCCCCAGGGGTTATACAGCAGCCCCAGGGGTAATACAGCAGCCCCAGGGGTTGTACAGCAGCCCCAGGGGTTGTACAGCAGCCCCAGGGGTTATACAGCAGCCCTAGGGGTAATACAGCAGCCCCAGGGGTAATACAGCAGCCCCAGAGGTTATACAGCAGCCCCAGAGGTTATACAGCAGCCCCAGGGGTAATACAGCAGCCCCAGGGGTTATACAGCAGCCCCAGGGTTATTCAGCAGCCCCAGGGGTTATAAAGCAGCCCCAGTGGTATATACAGGCCCCAGCAGTATATACAGGCCCCAGCACTATATACAGGCCCCAGCACTATATACAGGCCCCAGCACTATATACAGCAGCCCCAGTGGAATATACAGGCCCCAGCAGTATATACAGGCCCCAGCAGTATATACAGGCCCCAGCACTATATACAGCAGCCCCAGTGGAATATACAGGCCCCAGCAGTATATACAGCAGCCCCAGTGGTATATACAGGCCCCAGCAATATATACAGCAGCCTCAGTGGTATATACAGGCCCCAGCAGTATATACAGGCCCCAGCACTATATACAGGCCCCAGCACTATATACAGCAGCCCCAGTGGAATATACAGGCCCCAACAGTATATACAGGCCCCAGCACTATATACAGCAGCCCCAGTGGTATATACAGGCCCCAGCAATATATACAGCAGCCTCAGTGGTATATACAGGCCCCAGCAGTATATACAGGCCCCAGCACTATATACAGGCCCCAGCACTATATACAGCAGCCCCAGTGGAATATACAGGCCCCAGCAGTATATACAGGCCCCAGCACTATATACAGGCCCCAGCACTATATACAGCAGCCCCAGTGGAATATACAGGCCCCAGCAGTATATACAGGCCCCAGCAGTATATACAGCAGCCCCAGTGGTATATACAGGCTCCAGCAATATATACAGCAGCCTCAGTGGTATATACAGGCCCCAGCAGTATATACAGGCCCCAGCACTATATACAGGCCCCAGCACTATATACAGCAGCCCCAGTGGAATATACAGGCCCCAGCAGTATATACAGGCCCCAGCACTATATACAGCAGCCCCAGTGGAATATACAGGCCCCAGCAGTATATACAGGCCCCAGCAATATATACAGCAGCCTCAGTGGTATATACAGGCCCCAGTGGTGGTATACACAGGCCCCAGTGGTGGTGTATACAGGCCACAGTGGTGGTGTATACAGGGCCCAGTGCTAGTGTATACAGGGCTCAGTGGTGGTGGTGGTGGTGTATACAGGGCCCAGTGGTGGAGGTGGTGTATAAAGCAGAGCCCAGTGGTGGTGAATACAGGGCCTAAGATGCGGACTGGGGGGGAGGGGCGCGCCTTTACATACTCACCGCCACCGATCACCGAGGCCGCCGTCACCGTGCGTCTGCTGGGCGCTGGCTGTACGGAGGAGGAGAGGAGGGGCGGGCAGAGCCGCGGGACAGGAAGTCGGCCTCCTGCCAGCACGGGGCCTTCCCAGGGAACGGGCAAAAATGCGCCCTGCACTAGATGGCGCCCTAGGCGATCGCCTAGGGTCGCCTAGTCGTAGTCCCGGCCCTGGTCTGCACCTACTGCACCAGATACCACCCTGCATCTACAGTGCCTTCTCCAGCCTGCTCTAGTCTACATCTACTGCACCAGATACAAGTCTGCATCTACAGTGCCTTCTCCAGCCTGCTCCGGTCTGCACCTACTGCACCAGATACCACCCTGCATCTACAGTGCCTTCTCCAGCCTGCTCTAGTCTGCACCTACTGCACCAGATACCACCCTGCACCTACACTGCCTTCTCCAGCCTGCTCCGGTCTGCACCTACTGCGCCAGATACCACCCTGCATCTACAGTGCCTTCTCCAGCCTGCTCTAGTCTACATCTACTGCACCAGATACAAGTCTGCATCTACAGTGCCTTCTCCAGCCTGCTCCGGTCTACACCTACTGCGTCAGATACCACCCTGCATCTACAGTGCCTTCTCCAGCCTGCTCCGGTCTACACCTACTGCGTCAGATACCACCCTGCATCTACACTGCCTTCTCCAGCCTGCTCCAGTCTGTACTTACTGCGCCAGATACCAGCCTTTATCTACAGTGCCTTCTCCAGCCTGCTCCGGTCTGCACCTACTGCGCCAGATACCACCCTGCATCTACTGTGCCTTCTCCAGCCTGCTCCGGTCGACATCTACTGCACCAGATACCACCCTGTATCTACAGTGCCTTCTCCAGCCTGCTCTAGTCTGTACTTACTGCGCCAGATACCAGCCTTTATCTACAGTGCCTTCTCCAGCCTGCTCCGGTCTGCACCTACTGCACCAGATACCACCCTGCACCTACAGTGCCTTCTCCAGCCTGCTCCGGTCTGCACCTACTGCACCAGATACCACCCTGCATCTACAGTGCCTTCTCCAGCCTGCTCTAGTCTACATCTACTGCACCAGATACCAGCCTGCATCTACACTGCCTTCTCCAGCCTGCTCCGGTCTGCACCTACTGCGCCAGATACCACCCTGCATCTACAGTGCCTTCTCCAGCCTGCTCTAATCTACATCTACTGCACCAGATACCACCCTGCATCTACAGTGCCTTCTCCAGCCTGCTCCAGTCTGCATCTACTGCACCAGATACCACCCTGCATCTACAGCGCCTTCTCCAGCCTGCTCTAGTCTACATCTACTGCACCAGATACCACCCTGCATCTACAGCGCCTTCTCCAGCCTGCTCTAGTCTACATCTACTGCACCAGATACCACCCTGCATCTACAGCGCCTTCTCCAGCCTGCTCTAGTCTACATCTACTGCACCAGATACCACCCTGCATCTACAGCGCCTTCTCCAGCCTGCTCCAGTCTGCACCTATTGCACCAGATACCACCCTGCACCTACACTGCCTTCTCCAGCCTGCTCCGGTCTGCACCTACTGCACCAGATACCAGCCTTTATCTACAATGCCTTCTCCAGCCTGCTCCAGTCTGCACCTATTGCACCAGATACCACTCTGCACCTACAGTGCCTTCTCCAGCCTGCTCCAGTCTACATCTACTGCACCAGATACAAGTCTGCATCTACAGTGCCTTCTCCAGCCTGCTCCAGTCTGCACCTATTGCACCAGATACCACCCTGCACCTACACTGCCTTCTCCAGCCTGCTCCGGTCTGCACCTACGGCGCCAGATACCACCCTGCATCTACAGTGCCTTCTCCAGCCTGCTCTAGTCTACATCTACTGCACCAGATACCACCCTGTATCTACAGTGCCTTCTCCAGCCTGCTTCGGTCTGCACCTGCTGCACCAGATACCACCCTGCATCTACAGTGCCTTCTCCAGCCTGCTCTAGTCTACACCTACTGCGCCAGATACCACCCTGCATCTACACTGCCTTCTCCAGCCTGCTCTAGTCTGCACCTACTGGGCCAGATACCACCCTGCATCTACAGTGCCTTCTCCAGCCTGCTCCAGTCTGCACCTACTGCACCAGATACCACCCTGCATCTACAGTGCCTTCTCCAGCCTGCTCCAGTCTGCATCTACTGCACCAGATACCACCCTGCATCTACAGTGCCTTCTCCAGCCTGCTCTAGTCTGCACCTACTGCGCCAGATACCACCCTGCATCTACACTGCCTTCTCCAGCCTGCTCCGGTCTACACCTACTGCGCCAGATACCACCCTGCATCTACAGTGCCTTCTCCAGCCTGCTCCAGTCTGCACCTACTGCGCCAGATACCACCCTGCATCTACAGTGCCTTCTCCAGCCTGCTCTGGTCTGCACCTATGGTGCCAGATACCACCCTGCACCTACAATGCCTTCCCCAGCCTGCTCCAGTCTGCACCTACTGCACCAGATACCACCCTGCATCTACAGTGCCTTCTCCAGCCTGCTCCGGTCTGCACCTACTGCACCAGATACCAACCATTATCTACAGTGCCTTCTCCAGCCTGCTCCACTCTGCACCTACTGCACCAGATACCACCCTGCATCTACAGTGCCTTCTCCAGCCTGCTCTGGTCTGCACCTATGGTGCCAGATAGCAATTGCCTCTACCATGCTTAAATCAGCTTGCTCTGGCCTGCACCTACAGTGCCATATACCAACCTTCATCTATCGTGCCTTCACCAGTCAGCTCTGGTCTGCACCTTCGGTGCCAGATGCCAGCCTGCATCTACTGCTACTGCCGCATCTACTTAGTGACTCTTCCTATCCGTAAGAGCCAAGCCCTGGAGTAAGCTGTAGTGGCAATGAGACCCCCTGGGGCTGCACCTGGCAGGTACCCAGCGGCGTAACTAGGCTTGACGGCGCCCGGGGCGCAGATCCATTATTGCGCCCCCCCCTCACCCCCCAGAGCAGGTGAGGACGGGGGGGGGGGGGGGTGCTGTCAGTTTTTCAGCCCCGCCACCCCTGCTGCACCCGTGGTCGAGGACAGGGAAGGGGGGGGGGGGAAAGGGGGGTGTGCTTGCCTGCCGGTGTCAGCCCCGCCGGCCCTATTGTGCACCCATGGTTGCACATCACACGCTTCCTGTATTACCTCACAATTCCGGGATGCTGCTGGAGTAGAAAGATGGCCGCCGAGGCATGTCCGGTGGGCAGTACCATTGCTCCCGGCCGGCAGGGGGTATTATAGTGCGGCGGGTGCAGACTCCTCCGGAAGTGCCGACCACTCGGGCCCCACATACAATCTGTGCAGGGCACATGTGATATACACACGGGAGGGGAGGTGCCGCCGGCGCCCCCCCGCTGAGATGCGCCCGGGGCAAAATGTCTGGCTGCACCCCCCTAGATACGCCCCTGCAGGTACCTACCAGCTAAGTCTATCTCCACTTCCTGTTTCTATAGAAGAAGTCCCGGTGGTCATCCAGGCTCGCTCCTCCAAGTGGTGACTGGTGTCACAGCCCAGAGGGTGCACTTCCAAACGTTCACCCTCCTGAGCGTAACAACATGAAGAGACAGAAGGATCCGCACCAGCCTCATACACAGAAGATTGGGGGTCAGTTCTCCAAGATGTTTGGAACAACCTCCTACCGGGTTCCTTCAAACACAGTATGTAGTTGTATCTAGAAATACTGATAATGTGCGGTCACCAAATATTAATTTGATTTAGATTTCCCTTTTATATAAAATCAGTATGATTTGGTTGCATAGAAGGCACATATATATATGATATATTTCCCATGGTCTTCCTATCTCGGATAATTCCCCTGCTCCTTTGTATTTGACTCTGTATAAAGTGACTCATGTTCTTTAGCTAATTTTGACAAATATTTCATTTTTTCATTAAATATTTTCCCGATGCCTCATATTTCGGTGGCGTGTTTGCACAACTGTCGGGTAGGAAGTTCTGTGTCTCCGAGAAACATCGCAGGCTCGGAAATGTCATCAGAAGGTTGAGATCTTGGGCTGGTGCCACCAGCTCTAATAAGACACTTAACTCCATGAAAGGGGTTTTATGGCAGGAAAGTTCAGTCTCTGCACAATAAAAGTTCTTCCATCTCGTGAGAATGGTGAACTCCAGAACATCATTTCTTAGCAAATGTGAACACACAAATGTGGCGTCTACCAATAGGATGACCGACGTGGTACGTTAACGGCGAGCAAGCAATCCATTGTAGATTCTCTTTAACTTATTTTTAAATATATCTTATTTGTGTCTCAGAATTGTAGGAGATAACAGGAGGACCGACTCTCCTAGACTGACCTTCAGACTAAGGGGCCTCAGCTGTCCCTTATCCCAGAGTTACCTCTGATGGTGAAGATGTCTGGGCCACCACTCTTGCCCTGCTCCTGGTTAGTGCTGATCTAACAGCCCCTCTCCTTCACCCCAGGGAAGGGCCGGGACCGAAGAGGTAAAATCCCACACATATAGATTAAATGGAAACCGAAGACTCAACCAAGAGGAATCACACACAGGTATAAGACAATATGAAAACAGAAGGAAATAAAGAGCAGGGAGGAAAACCAGATGACGAGAGGAGTTCCACAGCCCAACAAACAGTTCTTAATAGATCACCAGCAACTGGATCACCACAGCACATGGACTGGTATTGCAAAAGCTATGGTCGGCATGTGAAGACAGATTCCACCATCTTAAAACAACTGTGATAGGTTTCCTAGAACATGTGATCCAGAGGTGATGAGGAGATTAACTCCTGCTAGCCCAATCACTGAGAACACAGCTGGTCGATGTCTCAGCCTGACTGTGGAACTCAGAAGTATCAGAGAAACCTCAGTGTGGAGTGTCAGAGTCTGTAGTGTGAACAGCGCCAGATGCCGCCATGACACTCTGCACGTTTTGAGCCAAACATCGTGTGACAATTTATTTTGGTGGTTCAGGGGTTAATGACACTTTTCTGTCTGACTGCTTTTTGCAGTCTAATCTCAGGTGCAGCCTTTTTGGTGACCAGTGACCACTCCCCTTCCCTATAAAAAGTCAGCTGATGTCCTGATAGAATCTCATTCTATGCTGACCACTGTGGAAGGAGACTGTCTCTGGATGAAGTTTGTGACTATTTCAGTTGGTGGTACACTCTAATTGAGCTGTTGTATTATATCATTTTGTGTCTATTTTCCCTCTGTCTGTGTAATTTTCCCTGTATTATATTATTGTAGAGGTGAGGCTACCAGGCTTTCCTGCCTTTTCACTAACCGGGGCAACCGGGGGCCTATGCACTTGACGGCGATGGGTGGGAAGGACCTTTATATGTATGTTAGGTAGCACAGGGTTCAACCTTCTCGAAGGTACCTCTAAAGGTGAGGAGGTTCAAGCCGCCAACCTAAGTCCCAAAAGCCCCTGAAAAGCCCTAGGCGTAAGCCCCTACCTCCACCCATGGACCACAGAGCGCAGCAACTTCTAAGGGAAAAAACCACGGCAGCTTCAGATCAGCATCTGCTCACACCAGGTCACAGTCCAGAAGTGAACTGAATCAGCAACAACTGGTGGATGTCAGCTGATCCATTTAAGGCTGAGGTGTGGGGAGCAACCAGCCCAGACATGCCCCTCAGCTCACCTAAGCATTCACACACACCTGCTACTACATGCTCCGCTCATTAGCCTCATCTACTCACACTGAGCAGGGGAAAAAAAGGCTTCATTTAAATCACTTACATACTACAAGGCAGTCAATACGTAACACAGAGGCAGCAGATGAGCCGGAACAGAGCTGAAGACCCTTCACAGAGTCCCTACCAACAAGCCGCCCTGATGCACAAAGAAGAGAAGAAAACTTCAAATACTGGTCAGTTCCAAGGGAGTACACAATATCCAATAGTGGTCAGATTTTCCAGGACAGCACAATGAAAATCCAGAGGTTAAACATAGGCTTAAACAGGTAACGGTCCAAGGGTCAAAATACCAGGAGAATCATAACAGTTACAAGGAGCAGGCTGAAGAGTAGTCAAATAACAGTCTAGGTTAGCTAGTAGAGATCAAGGTATGCACAGGAGAGTCGGCCACACAGGCAAAATGTATGACTAGCAGAATTCTGGGGAAAGCTGCTGAGTTAAGTAACAGAGCAATCACAGGAAGAAGAGATCCTGAGTAATCAAACCCTTCCCAGAACTAGCATGGAGAATAACTCTGCACATAACATATGGACAACTCAGCACATCCAGGTACCAGTAACCGCAACATACAATGGCATCCTAGGAGTGCTGCATGCGGAGGAATCATGATACTATGAATGTGGCCCTGTCTTTACTTTACTTTGTAAAATGTTGCTAACAGGTTTCCTTTAATTGCAAAAATTGTGTTTGGAGCCATCAGTCTTTCCAAGCAGTGTCCAGAATGTGACCCAGGACAGGCATTTCACGGAGCTTCATATTTTCCTTGCCCTCAGAATGGATAACAAATGTATGTGTGTTTCTAGGGCTTCGGACACAGTGGAAAATCTGTATCACGGTCCATGCCTATTGAGTTGTAACCTTGTTAAAAATGGGCTTCTACATCCCTAGATGGAAACGTTAGATGCTGACAGATGGATTTTTCAGTTCCCACATTGTTACTGAATAAATAAGGGAAAAAAAAACAGATCTGAGTCACAGAATCATGAAAAATAGGGAAACACCGGTGGGAGACGAGACTTTCCTCTGAGTCACCCGGGAGGCAGGAATAATCCACCGGTCTCACATCTGATAAGTCTATCAGTGCATTCTCACATTAGTCAGCATCAACCGGGGAATTTAACAGTGGGATTTACCCAAATTATGTGCGTCGGAACAGTCCGCGGATGTAAGGAGATTTCCCTTCCTTCTAATAATGATCTGCGTCATCGCACAAAATCAAACTGTAACCTCCATTGTGCAGATGGGCTTTAACACCAGGACAAAGGGGCGTATTGTTCGTCCCCCCCTTTTCCACACTTTTCATGACCTTTTGGCTAATTCCTCTTAGAGATTTGGTTTTCTGCTCTCGCCCTATGGCCAAATCTCAATTGTTTTCCAGGATAGTAGGGTTTGAGTCATACAAAGTATGGTGTCATACAGGTCCCCTATTTACAGTCTATATCCCATCTGCACCCCATTTTTACCTCCCATGGGCTCTGGATCTCGGTGAAGAACACCATGGATTAGCACTGCTTTGCAGGAGATTTGGGCAGCACCTGGGAGACTTGTCAACTTTTTCTCTAGAACCGGAAGAGTTGACAAGAAAGGAATAAATAAATATATAATGGAAGGTCATAAAATGAGACAGCCGCCCAACGTTCTCCACTCCATTAGGAAGATTGTCACTAAACTCGGTCTCCGAGAATCAGCAATTCTAATAGAACCAAACACCAGGGCGTCTCGCTATTCATTGACCTGAATGAGATCCTTAAGTGATTGTTGGGGGTCATGCAAGACTTCCATCCATCAATGAGCCTCCCAAGTGAGCAGACATACTTGTCTATGAAAGACGGCATCCTAAGAAAGGCATTGTGTGAGTGAATTGAACTTTACTCTTTTGTGAGTCCAAGACTGAGACAATGATTATGGAGTCTTATGCCTGAGCCTGAAGAAGGGTATGAGGACCAAACCAATAGAATATATATTGCAAGATTTCCTCACCCGAGTCACACGATTCAAATCCTATTAAGTTCTTTATACATGTATGTAATATGGGTCCCATACCTGCACATTGGTTGGCGATGTATGGATTTTTAAGTGGTGTCTCCAGGACACTGATGTGATGGGGTTATTCACTCAGCTTGCTCCTTGAGGCAAAGACAGGACCACTTTTACTTAAGAAGCCCAGTAGGTTTATTGAAGAACACATACATCACTCTACAGGGACCTAACATTTTGTGGCTTCAAGGAACATAAACATGGTATTACATTCCATTTCACTTGCAGGTACATCTGCATAGGTTCAAATGCAACTTCTCCCCAGAAGTATCCCAGTGGAGGTGTAGCAGTTCCCTCAATTTCAGTTACCTTGCGGTTAGGACAAGCGAATACTCTTTCTCTCTCAAAGGTTCCTTCTGAAGGTATAACAATTTTCACACACTGACCATGTGTTAAACAAACAGACACTATTATAAGATATGAGACACACCCATGGGTGAAGGTAAGTGGATAGACAGACCCACCCATCTCTCCAGCCATCTGTAAAACCTGGAACCTCTAGTAAGTCTCTTGCCACCACATGTAACAGAGGAGACATCCAGCTTTGCATCACAGTGAACAACACCCTCTGTGATACATGCCGGCCATTCACTATGTACCCGCCATCTTACACTGGTTATTAAAGTCCACTTTTGAGGGATTGTTTTTCAAACACTTGCCTATTTGTAGACTGGAAAATTCAAATTTGCTGGGACTGTGTCCAAAAATTCGGGACTGCAGGCAACTATGTGCCATTGTCACAATTCACAAGGTGGTATAGCGGATAGGGAATCAGGAGGCAGAATCTTTAGATGGGCAAAGGTGAACTAGGGAAATAGTCTGTCCATTAGACTGGAAGTCCCTGGCTCTCCAGGAGTTACCTCTGAAGGTGAAAATGTACACTTACCCCTTGCTCCTCATCAGCCCTAGGCTAAGATCCCCTACTTCCACACCCGTATCAGGAAAACCCAGCAACTCCTATGGAAGGTAACAGCAGCAGCACAGCACGTCCTCACTGCACGGGTTCCAAGTAGAGACTGATCTCTATCTGCGACACCCAGTGGAGAGAACTGGAACTATTTAGAGGCTGAGGGAGTGGAGATTAGAGCTTTGACACACCCCTCCACCTGTAGAGCCGCATACAGCAGAAGTTAACCCAGAAAGTACCAAAGGAAATTAACTCTGATTAAACTACAGCAGCATTACATGTGGACTGCAAAGCAGTCAACACGTGACAGCCATGAAGCTGATTTTCCCCATACAGAACTGATTAAGATGAGTGAATTGGATCCATGGAAAGCCTTCATGCAGTTACTACATTAGATCTGTCTGAAATTGTTCTCACATTAGCCTGTAGATAAATTGTCAGACTTGGCTTACCTAGGTCCAGTAATGAAAATAATCCTGAGTTCTATTGCCTTCCTCAGGATCAACATGTTAGGTTATGGCTTGAACTAGATGGACTTATAGTACACCTTCAGCCTTAAAACTATAAAACATGCCCATATCAACTTTTTTACATTGTCAACTCTTGTCATAGGTTTTATTATCCAATAGTGTAAGCTGAGTCTCCTGGTATCTTCTTGGTGTCCCAGGTAGGGGAAAGGCCTTTAGACCCTCTTGGGCACTAAAGCTTGGGTGCGACTGCTACTTATTCTCCACCAATAAAGACACAGTTGATATCATAAATTAATCTTCTAAGTTATTTAAGAATCATCCTATAAGAAGTTGACCCTAGTTGCAAAAGATTGGGTCCAAAATCAGTTGGGGTTGTCTTCTGCTGGACCTTTGCAGCCAAGTATTATATCAGTGCGTGGGTCCTCTGACCATGTGTAGATCTTAAATTGTCAGTGGTTTCTGCCCCTAAAGCCTGAAAAATATACAAATAAACTTGTTTTGAAAATTACAAGAGTTAAAGGATTATTCTCAGTATATCTGTTCAGGAGCTCTCCACCCCTCTGCCTTCCGGCTTCCTACTTGCAGGGGAACGGTGGCTCCTGAAGATTGATTCTTCAAGTCAAGTAACATTGTAGGCTTTCCAATGATGGAGGGAGCTTTATCTCTGCAGAATAAAAGGAGAGTGTAACCATTGAAGCTTGGCCGGATCCAGCGATACCGTCAGCTTTAGAGCAGCGCTTACAAGCTCTATAGCAAACAGCTTCTAAGTACGCGCTTTTTGCCCAAGAAAGTGACCACATCTCACACACCAAAGAGGTGGCCAGATGACACACGTAAGTAAACATCCCTCCGTAATTGAGGACAGAGACAATTCGTAAGAAGAGGTAAACTCCACATTTGATTGTTTTAATAAATGTTTTGCAATTGTACCCATTTATGGTTATGATAAAACTAAATTAAAGAGAACCTGTCATCAGGATTTACCTATTAAAGTAAAAGTACGGCCATAAGGGCGCTGTTATACTGATTTAATGGATAAGTGAAGTGTAAAAATCCATACCCTGGTTCTTGTTTCATTTACCTTTTAAGCTTTCATGCATCGAGGCGGGAATGTGAGTAAAGTCTTTGGCTCTGTTGTGGCCCCTCCACATTTGTATGATTCTCATTTTTTAAATGTTGCGCTTTCATTGCCCTTGCTGGGGGTGGTTCTTGTGTTGCGGTTGCTGGACGGGGTACTTGACGATGCGGGGTCATACAGTTCAAGGGATGTCGCAGTCGCAGTCCCAGAGGTCGTGGTCCATTCTGTATATGTTAAGGGGAATTTAAAGGGGGATAGTTTGTGGTGACACCATCTGAGGTTTCTGGTCAGGGATGTCCAGTGCTGCATATGATAGTCCCTAGGGAATACATGGTCAAGCAGCTAGATGGAGCACTCCCCTCAGAAGGAGTGGGGTGTAGTGGTGGTGAAGTTATGATGGTGGTTGTAGTAGCTGAAGGTCACTTTTACGTGAGTTCAGTGCAGACGTAACCCAGCTGGGATACCATGTTCACCAAGATTGCAGCCTGGCCAGCTCTCAAGTAGTCTGGGTCCATTCTGCTGAGACACAGGGAATATGGCCTTCCTTGCTGACCTTTCCTCTCTGACACTCTACTACTCCTTTCCCTCCTAGTGTCCTCAGGTTACAAGTCCCAAAGGCAGGTGACTACGGGCCCTCTGAGTGACTGTTTTGCAAGTCCTCTTGACCATATATAGATCCACAGACTTGAGTCCACAATGGTAGTCACTGTACTAAACCCAGTGACGTCCAGTTTCTTGGCTGGTCCTGAAGATATCTAGATCAAATTGGGGCTGGTACCCCTGCTGCAGCTAGTTCCTCTGCTCAGCCTGGATGGCCGTCTGCAGATTCAGGTCCTCGGGCCTAGACTTTGCAGCTGACGCCAAGTTTGTTCTGCTCTTTCTTAGCTCCTGACTTCTCTAGAACTGTCCCCTCTTCACTTTGCCTCCCACCCCTCACCTAACCAACCCTCTATCCAGCCAGTAGATGAGGATTGCTCTGAATATGAGTGTCTTCTGCCCAGCATCTCCCTGGCCTGGAGTTCAGATTGTGTTGGGTGTATGTGGGAGGTCTTAGGAAAATTATACTTTCTTACCTATGAGCATGATGCCACACTTATTGAATAGATGCAGTACTATAGTGGCGGCCGGACTGCAGGGGCGCCACACTTGCGTAAATTGATCTCCCAGCATGCTCCAGCTAAATATCTCAGTTTAAACTTCAGCTGAGGACTTTAGCAAAATACGCATGCGCAGATGGGGATTTTGTCTCAATGACAAGCCAAGATCTCTATCTGCGCATACACCGCCAACGGTGTCAATTTGCAGGACAATGTCATGCGATGGATGTGCGCAAACACCAACATCGGCAAGGGCGGGGATACTGTAAAATTTTAGAAAGGAGAATCCTACAAATGTGTAACTGAAGACCCCATCCACATTACCGCCCTGATGCACAAAGAGGCTATTCCACAAAAACTTTAAAGGTATATTAAACAAGACCCAGGCTACAGGATTGTTCCCTACAAGTATCCATTATAGCAGTATACAGCGCCATTATGGCCGCACCTTTATTTTATCAGGTTGACCCCTGATGACAGGTTCTCTTTAAAGGGATTTTCCTATGACCAACATTAGTTACAAGGTAGATAATGAATTGATGATCGCTATTTGTCCAGCTGCTGAGACACAATACAATCTTGAGATCTGGAGGGTCTAAGCTCCCGTTCGCAGTGAGCATGTGCGATGACAGTGACAGGGGCGGTGGTCGCACATGCTCAGTAATGCTTGATTAGGGATTTTCGTACCCTTGTTCCAGCGATCAAACAATTATAAAGTATTGTGCTGATAGCTCATTTATGCTGTGTAAGGGTTCAGAACGTCTTTAAGATTTCATCTGACACACCCTCGTTTCTTCTCGTCCTCATATATTATGACAACACCTAGATACGGAAGGGGCCATGGTTCTCCTCAGTTCACAGATGTATTATGCTCCAACTTAATTCTTTCTTTACTACCGCGCAAAAGTAAAATGTGTGTATAGATGTGTGTAAATCCCTATCTAACGGGCAGCATCACGTTCACCAATCTGTTTTCCATCTTATCCAGTGATAGGAATCCAGTGCTCCGAGGCCTCATCACTTACACGTGTATTTAACCTCTGATTCCTATGTCCCGTGATTAGTTGCAGATGCTCCACTTGCAATTTAAAGGGGGTGTGGAGCAATCGCTCACCTCTGTCTTCTAGTTCTGTTATAGAGGTCTTATCAATGACACCAGCTAAAATGCATTACCACATTGGGTTTTAGGTAATTAAAAATTGACCCCATGTCTTCTCATCAGAAGATCCAGCTGCGTTGGACCACTTGCAGGTGCCTTTTATGTGACCTCTATACTTAGGGTGTACGATAGGCGTACTTTAGTTATCTTAGCTTCGAACAATGTACATAAAGTCGGTCCAGCCAGGTGTCACAAGGAGCTTTGCTTATCCTTGGTGTTTAGATAGATTCCCAGGTGTGTCACATGTTGACTGCTCAGTGGTCCACGTCCATGTCTCTGCTGTAGTTAAAACAGAGTTTATTTCCTCTCGCTCAGTCAGGGTTAATGTTAAAGCTGCAGTTGCTGAATGTGTGGTGTACGGCTTTGCACATGGAGGTAAAGGCTTACCAGGTAGCCACATCCCTGACCTTTATATAACCTTCCCTTTCCTCAAGCTGATGCCGTTGATAGTGTTAGTCTCTTCTTTGTCTCTCTGCTGTGAAGACACAAATACTGTTGTGCTGAAGTCTTTCCAAGAGATTCCTTGCCTTGAGAGTAGCTGTGGTTTCCTGATCGGTGGGTTGAGGTAAGGGCTCTCAGCCTAGGGCTTTTCAGGAACTTAGGGGAAGGGTGGCGACTCAGACCTTCTCACCTTCAGAGGTGCCTCCGAGAGCAGGGCGAGCCATGGATCCCCAGTCTAAGGGTCAGACTAACTTCTATGAATCCATTTGCCCACCTCACCATCCCATTTCTTGATTCCCTCACCGTTATTCCACCTATTAAGCATGACATTGTGAAGGAAAGCCAAGCTACATGTAACAGAGTTGAGGAAGGGGTCACGAAACGTGCATTGGAGTAGCGGAAGTGGATGGACAGACTGGCTTTTCTCTTATTAGTAAGCTGTCTAATTTAATTTAAAGTATTCTTGCATTAGGCCCTTGTGTTTGGCCAGAAAGGGGTACATATTCCTATTATTGCCTCTGTTTCCTACTCAGTGAGGTTCTTGTACCGTGCTATGTGGCGCCCCTATGGCTAGGCGCCACAGTGAGGTATTACACCTTGCTAGTATATGTAGTGCCTCTGTAGCTGTGGGTTTGGGTTTAACCTATGGAGTCTAAGTAAGCACCCAACACTAGGTCACCTTAGAATAGGGGACTGTCATACAGTAGGTCCCAAGGGAGTGGAGCCTAGGTTGGAGTAGTAAAACCAGGAAGTGAGAGAATCAGTCAGCGTCAGAGACAGTGCTGGGAAGGCAGCGAGTCAGGACTGCCTGACAGCCCTCTGACAGGAGATCACCCATCTCCAGGAGGGTGACCCGACAGAAGGGAGGACCAGCACCGGCGGGGTAAAACCGGATCGAGCGGCGGTCAGCGGTTCATCCCTGACCACAAACCGACGAGCAACGGGGCCTTAATCACCGGTAGCCGTAGGCCCACAAGACGGTACCTCACTCCTCAGGCCCATAATCGGTCCAAGACTACGAGGGAACGGTCCGATTCAGGGGATCAGCAAGTAAAGAGGTAAAAACTGCATGACACCGGCTGGTGTAGTAAACGGCGACACGATTGCGAGGACGGTACAGCGGTTTACTATCCTGACCACATAACCGAAGCAACTGGGGCCCTTCAACTCCACCGTGGTGCGTAGGCGCTCACCAAGACCGGTACCTCACTCTGCAGCCATAAGCTCGTGTCCAAGACTACAGACGGCAGGACGTCCCGGGAATTACCCAGGGGATCACAGCAAGTAAAGAGGTAATAAGATCACGCATGACGGTGTCATGTCAGGCCATCAGGTGACTGTGTCTACTTTACGTATGACTTTAATATCAACCTGGGGCCCCACTCCACCCGTGGAGAGCGATACCAGCCTGGCTGCCGCACATAAGCCCAGTGGTCCAAGTCTGCAGCGTCAGCCGTCCCTGGAAGAAACACCACAGTGGCATCACGAAAGACTCTAAATCCTGTTCACTGCATGGTCAGGGCCACGGAGCTGGGTCCAGCACCGTGACTCCCAAGAAAGCCACTGCCCGGCTCGAGTACCCCTGCCTCGCTGTTGCATTGCATCACGAACAGGATTAATCCTGTACCGCGGTCTGTGTCCATTGACTTGCTTAAGATTGTGTAATGGATCGACACAAAGGGGGTTTATGAGAGAGCCCCACATGATCAATAGGATCTTCGTGAAAAGGAGGGATGTCAAGTCATACCTACCTTGAGGGTCTCCCGGCCGCGACCTATATCCCGGAGAATGTGTGGAATACACCAGACATGTGGGCCATCGTGGGTGGTACACCCTCAAAGTTAAAAAAGCGTTAACAGAGGTACAAGCATCTGAGCCTGAGGCATCACCAGCAGACTCCGTCCCGGTCGCAATGCTGGCCCCAGAAATGTCACCCACTGCTGCCAGGTGTGCCCTCGACCTGTCCACACCTGCCCCTGCTCAATGGGAGGAGAACTCGAGACCCCCAGGCAGCCGAGGACTAGGAGGCATGCGAGGAGAGCAAGCAGATGGGACGCAATTCCCTCGCCAGCTAAGTTATGGACGAGGTATCCTTTGGTACAATGGGCAAATTGCAGGTACTTCCAGGCAGAGGAGGGTGTCAACTTGTTAATGTTTTGCCCTGGAAGCAAAAGAAGTAACCTGGCTAGGTTTCAAAGAACGCTGTAAATGTATATAGTTAATTATTGTGTAATCTGACATAGTTAATTATTAGGTAACCTGACTAGGTATTAAGAATATAAGGATAATGTAAATAACATTTCCTAAGTAATCCGGCTAGGGTTTGTAGATAGTTTAGTTGAATAATTATGGATAATATGGGTCACTGGGCTATGGGTGTTCAGGACATTCAATTGTAAAAAGTTGCACTTTTTAATATACGGTACCTCTTGTTGTTTTCCAGGCCAACATGGTAAGGTGCATTGCTGAACTTCATTGCACTTCACAAGGACAACTTGGCCTTAAATATAAACCATCGGCGTGGCCGAAGAGCAAAATAAGGCCATGCTTTTGTGCCCTGTAGCCACGACCAGGGACGAAGTGAAGGTGGGTTGGGGCAGTTCCCACAAGTTACACTTTAACCCGGCAAGGGTTGAATGTTTTACTGATGTTTGCACTTTTACATTTTTTGTTCAAATGTTGTGATGTAATGTTCAAGGAAGCGCCTCCCATAAAGGGAAGATGTTAATATTACTGTTTAAATGTGCACATGAAAAATTGCAAGTTCTTATATTTAACACCTTGTACCTGTTTTGCAGTTAGTGGACGTTTTCTGCTTTGCCAAGGGGGCAGTGACTTGTTACTTTCTATACTGCCACGGCTCCCATCTTTACTATTGACTTTAATATCAACCCTGGGGCCCCGCTACACCTGTGGGGAGCAAAACCATCCTGGATGCCGCACCATCTGCCCCAGTGGTCCAAATCTGCAGCATCAGCCGTCCCTGGCCGAACACCACAGGTGACATCACAAAAACACCTCTAAATTCCCTGTAAATATCCCCTTTCACTGCACGGTCAGGGCCATGGGACTGGGTCATAGGCACCGTACCTCCCCAAGAAAGTCGACCGGCCTAGCTACCGAGTACCCCCCGCCCTTGCGACCATTGCAGATGACTGAGCTCTCACTCATCCAACTGATAGCTCAGCACGCCCTGATCATTGAGCGGAGGAATCCTGACAGAATTTCTGCATCACAGCTAGGTAAATGTTTGGGTGAGTGGTACATGCTGCCCAAGGCAAGAGGTAATGAGGAAAGCTAGGGGGCGTGTTAAACTTGGCGTCACGAACAGGATCTACCAACCCGATTTCGCTGAGTCTCATGCGCCTACAAGACTATGCTAAAAAGACTTTGTTTTGAAATCAGAGTAATGGTGGTCACAATAAACTAAAGTCATGTGCTGGCCGGGGGGCTTGCCTCAGTCCCCAGTCGTGGGTTGGGCCAGCACAGAGCGGGAAAAATGGCCTACACCCCCTTTGTCCTCCAAGAGTTGGGAGGGCTTTCCAAGAGGCATGAAGACTCCGCCCTTAGTGTGGCCGATGGTGAGATGGGAGAGCTCCGCCCATGAAAGAAGGGGGCTGCGAGGAGCACAGATAGAAGGGAAGCTGGGTGTGTCGCAGGTGGATCAATGGGGAGTGGTGGCCAGGAGATCCTGGAGCTTGGGGTGGCAGTAGAGGATTTCCCCAGCCGACCGGAGAAGGAGCGAGACCAATTACCGCTAATAGACCCAGAGTTCCTTAGAGATGAGATGAGAGAATTGTCCCTTAGGCTTTTAAAGACCCAGAAGTATCCCAGCAGTGGGCGGTTTCCCTACCAGCATCCTCAAGTATGGAGGAGCAGGAGGAAGAAACCGGCACCAGAGAGAACAGTGGCCAAGGTACAGAAATTATTAGCGGGCCCCTTAGAAGCCCCTTCCGCTCCCAAACCCCGTCAGGTGTTTGAAAACCTGGCCTGGGATTGAGTCGATTGACAGGGTAGGGGGTACTCGGATACCGGGACAGGAGGTCACTTCAGTGGGGGGATCACGGCTGGTCGGTTCCGTGCCCTGGACCCTCAATGGCGGGGTGAGGGTGATGATGATGGGGAAATGGTAACATGACATCGCCTATGGTACCTGGTAATAGGGTTACCAGCGCTGCGGCCGGCCGCTGAGGTGGTGTGAATGTAGCTTTGGTTGTACAGCCCCTCACAGGTGGAGCTTTACCTCAGGGCAGCGGGGTGGATGAGGGGAGTAGTAGTAGCTGTTCTGCTGTGAACGCTGAAGGCAGCGGCGGTGAAGCAGGCACACACACAATAGTCTCTCTTTCGGTACCTTTTTACTGATGTCCGGTAACAGGCACGGTCCAGGAGGGTAACCAGGTTTCGGTGCAGCTTGGGATGTTCACCTTGGAGAGTTGTGAGGCCTCCTCTGTTAGTGTGTGCGGTATTTGGGGTAAGCTCTGCCTGTAGCTGAACCTGCCGCTACTTCTCCCTCACAGGGTGCTACTCCCCAACTGACAATGAGGACCTTGCTGTGGGGATCCCTATTCTCCTCTTGGGCCCCTGATCCTATGCTTAGTGCGTTAACTTCAGGGGTACTAGATTCTCCTGATTGATCCGGGCTTTCTCTGCTACACTTTAGATGAATAGCAATTCTGGACTCTGGTATCCGAGTGGGCTAAAGGGATACCAGGTATGTTCCCTTCTTCTTTCTTCCTACTTCTTCTACTGGCCTCCGTCCCTCTCCCTAGGGCGTTGCACAGCTGGGTCAAGCTTCCTGTTTCTGGGCCTGGCTTGGTCCCAGCAACCAGCTCCTTCACTAACTGTTCTCTTCTCTGCCGACTGCAGACTGTCTACTGGCTAATTGCCTAACTCCTCCCCTCATGCCTGAATCTTTATAGGGGATCTGGCTTAAGGACAGCCAGTTGGGCTTCCCCTTCAGGTTTGGGGTGGAAGGTGTTGGGTGCTGTGTGTGCCAAGGTGTACATCCCTCCCTGCACCGGTGGGTCCTGTGACAATCCCCCATAGGGGTGCCACAGGATTACTCTGTAAAGCCTGGTAATAAACTGGCGGCCTCGCTGCAGGCCTGAAAAAGAACTGCCTTAGAAAAACTAAATGTAAAGTAACAGACTGTGTTGTAAATAGTTTTGTTAGATACTTGAATAAGTAGTGTAAATGTGTGAAAGTCAGTACCTGGTAAAGGTATGAGTGTGTGGCATGTAATATGGACATCATGGCTATGAACAATGCATATGTGGCGCCCTAGAGTCCGTTTGCCACAATACTAAGCTTGAAAGCAGGGGAAGGCACCCACCTCAGGTAAAAACACACACACGCGCACAACACCTTCCCAACTCCAAGCCAGAAGGGGGAGCTCTAAAGCCCAGGTTCAGGGCAGGTCCCCTATAAATTCTTGTCTGGGGGCGGGGTCAGGCAGTTCAGTTCCTAGGAGGACTGTGGAAAACATCCTACGGATGGTAGCCATGCTAGGCTTGTCCTAGGTTACTGACTAGCCAGTGTGAGGGACCCATGGTGAGGGTCTGAGGGAAGTGGAGAAAAGGTGTGGAGAGTGGAGCAGAGCCAGCTCGCTCCAGCATCTAGTGTAGTACAGACACCGGAGTCCGAGGTCGCAATGGACTTCATGTCCAGCAACCAACACCAGAGGGTGGGTAATTCCAATTTGCTCGTCCACCAAAAGGCCAGGAGTCACAGCCTCACCAAAGAGCTCAGGAGACGCAGTGAAGAGAGAGAGTAGCACAGAGAGGACTCAAGCCGCCTGTCACATGGCCAAGACAGACAAGTGAGGAGAGGGTCACAGCACAGCGTCTAGCAGCCTGGGTCCAGAGAGAACAGCGCAATAAGGAGGCCTCAGAACTTGCCAGGTGTGGAAAACCTGAACTTGCTTCCAGGCTCCGGATCCATAACACCACTTGTGAACTGTGCCCTGGATGAACCTGCTTCTGACTTCAGTAAAGGTAAAGGAGACTGTTACAGTAAAGATAAAGGAGACTTCAGTAAAGGTAAAGGAGACTGTCAGTTATTTCGTGCAGTAAGTCCTGCACCACCAACGAGCTATCACTTCAATAGACTGTTCATTCTGTGGTTGAGGAGAGGTAGACTGATTTGCCAAGCAGGCAGCAGGAGCCTTCCAGAGAGTGTCCCTGATCCCTGCCAGCAGCCAGCTTAGCCCCGTTGGCACACAAGTCCACAGACCACTTCCACAGACTTTACGGTTGCCCTGGGGACCCGCTCTTCACGTGGAGAGCTGAAACATCCCGGCTATTACTCCTATCATCCCCGGATGTCCCGACTGCAGCAGCGGCTATACCGGCTGCATTCCACGGGTGGCGTCACAACACTCTTTTATTTTTATTTTTTATTTTTCTTTCATCCATTTTTACAATTCCCTTTTTAACTGCTCACCCGACGAGGGTATCACGGACCGGATCACGCCACCGTGACATCCCGCAGCCCCAGACAATGACAAGAGGGCCCAGTTCAGAATACCTCACGGTCCCCGCCCAGGGCGAGACACATAACCAGAACTTGAATGTACATAGTTGTCACCTGCTGTGCGCCTTGTTGGTTTAGCAACTGACAATTACAACTTGGACAGCCGACCACAGAACAAAAACCTGCTTGGCGTGGCCAAACCGTGGTCCAGCGTGGAGACCAGCGATGTCCTGTAGCCCGCCCAGGAGCTACGTTGGGGGTTTTATTAAATCACTTTTTATACTTACCAAATCCTTGACTGATGGGCGTTTCTCCAGGGTCTTTGTCAGATAGGAGGGTCTCCTCGCCGCGCTCGCACCGGCCTCGCTGCTGTCCATCTTCTTTCCAAGATTAAAATTACCCACCCATCGCGTCCTCGCAATGAGCGGGTCACGTGCTGCAGGCCCCGCGTCACTTGTGCCCGCCGCGTCACTGGTACACCCAGGCCGGCTTCAGAGCATGTGCATATGTATGCTGAAGCCGGCCTGGGCGCGTCATAGACCTAGCGACGTGGCGGGTGGAAGTGACGCGGGGCCTGCAGCACGTGACCCGCTCATTGCGAGGACGCGATGGGCGGGTAATTTGAATCCTCAAAAGAAGATGGACAGCAGAGAGGCGGGTGCGAGCGTAGCGAGGAGACCCGCCGATCTGACCCTGGAGGAACGCCCATCAGTTAAAGATTTGGTAAGTATAAAAAGTGATTTATTGTGCATGTAGTTAGTTAGATTTAGTCAGTCAGGGATGGTTAGAATAGTCATTTTAGGCTCCAGGGACAGATATTTAGAGGTTAGATAGAGATTTTTAGGTGGTTGGTTCCCTTTAAAGACAAACACATACACAGCAGCATCCAGCAATGTCAGCACGTGACAGATCCTTACAGAACTCAATGTTTGCACTTTGAACCTGGATTTTGCATTTTTTATACCTTTTCTTAATATTATGCAACATTCAAGTGATTAGTGCCTCTCGGGAAGGGAAGAAGTTGTTAATGTTAATGCGCATTATAACATTTTTTTACATGTTGTCACATCTTTTACCAGGTCCAGCCCAAGGACATGCTGTGTTTTATGAGGGGGGTATGTGGCACCCCTGCGGGTCCAGTCGCCACAGAGGCCAGCTCCTGAGCCCAGGAGTGGTCCCCAGGTAGGAGGAAACCTGCGACACACAAAGTGCATCCATATGACAGCTAGAAGGGTTGCAGTGCCATCACACCCATCCAACGCTAATGGGCAAGAAGTTGAGGTGGAACCTGTAAAGTGACAGGGGAGTACATTAGAGGAAGGAAGAGGAAGTTGGAGAGAAACGGAAAGGAAGTTTGAAGTCGAGACAGAAGAGGAAGTTGGAACGACAGAAAGAGAAGGGATTGGTGGGGAAGAGAGGAAGTTGGGAAGGATAGGACCAGGGGACTGGAGCTGAGGAGGACAGGGGTAGAGGACAGGGAGCGGAGAAGTCCACCTGATGGAGGGCTCCCAGAGGCCACGGGAAGTGGAAATCACCATGGGGCCGCATACAGCCACCGCCAGCAAGTGGAGGACCACTGAGAGGTCACTGGGCCCAGCTCAATAGAGAAACTGAGCACTCGTCCAATCAGAGGCTCAGCATCGTCCAGCGCAGCGAAACGCCATTCGCTGCAAAGGGGCCGAAGGGGAGGGAAGGAGTGTGCCGTTAGGTTTCAAGCCACGGCGGGGACATTGAGCTTGAGATGCGGGCAGGAGGGAGAGAGCCTGCACAAGAGGTAGACGACCCGGAAAAGGTAACAAACAGGCCAGTTAAGTATCTCAAATTTACCTGGCAATGGCTGGACCCCTGGCTCGTAGGACAACAGCACCCAGCTGGATGTTACCACCTAAGAACAGTGATAAAAGTGTGGAACTGCATCAGCTTGTGCCTTAAATTATTCTGGCGTCCCCTGCCTGCACTGCAACTCTGCCACCATCTACACATTGACTTTTACACCTACGGGGAGCGACAACATTCTGGCTGCATCATCATCTGCCCCGAGGTCTAAACTGCAGTTTGGGCTATCCCTGGCCAGTACCGTAGGTGGCGTCACGGCTTTAATTCCCAAAACCTTAACCCACGAACCTTTATTGACACCGCCAGGGTCACGGAGCCAGGTCTCGACCCCCATGACTCCCCAGCAGTAGTGTAGCCTGGTTCCGAGTACCCCACGGTCCCTGGAGGCGTGCCTTTATATCACTGATTATGAATCAGGGTCATAACGACAGGAGGTCCTGAACCCTTAGGGGACCCAGTTAACCCATTTGGGAGCCCTATTACAGATTTTATGCTTCAGGTTATGTTACTGGCATGAATCGGTGTCAATGCTGTATAGGGTGTTCACCTGTAAGACGCCCCCTTCTCCCTATAATACGCACATGGCTGTATTTTTAGTGTACGGGGAAAGTTGCTATTCAGGAATTTGGAAAAATCTAAAAGAAAAAAGAAAAAAAAAGCCGTAATTGCAGCAACATTTAGACTTGATGATTAAGGCGTCTGACACCCTGTAAAAAGTGAAATTTTCATTAAAGGCGAAACGTGTTTTAATAACCTCCAGGGATCATATTTCTGGTTTTGCTTCAGTTCCTGCGGAGCGGAGGCGATGTATACGGGTGTCAGGTAGGATGAAGCGCACCTGCGTCTCCTTCATTATGTGAATACACAGATTGTGCTGCACCTGGAACATAAAGGCAAAATATTAATACAGCAGAACAGACCTGCAAAATCAAAGAGAAATCCGAGACAGCTTATTATACCCATAGATGGAAAGTGAGGAGCGGGGGAAGAAAATAAGGTCATATAGACTAAATTCAGGAAAATTAGCAACAACAAAATAATCCAGAAATATGAGATTGCTGTGCGGGAATTTGTCCTGCGCTTATTCCATAAACCATAGTATAAATGTGTAGAGTTGTCACGTTTCCTTTGCTCGGTGTATCTTTGCTGCACTATATGGCTGAGTGACAGCTCAACCGTCCAATCAGAAAAAGGGAGGTGCTGAGTTATTCAGGTGTTTCTAGTTCTCTGTGATTGCCCAACTACTTAGCTGAGCAGTTAGTCCTACCATCTTTGCCAGTTGTAGCCATGGTGCCACCGTTACACGTATGTGAGCTGTGTCTGAGGGATGTAAGCACTCTGTACAAGCAGTGGTAGGTAGTTTTACTCGCTATCCTTTTCCCCCATGTTATTACCAGCCTCACTTGTTTCCTCCAGACATAAGATGCAGTGGTTGTATATTGATTAATTTATTGACACTACCTTGACTAGGATAAGGTTTAGATGTCAAGGGGATGATGGCATGGATGAAAGATGCAGATGGAGGGTAGAGGATAAAGGAAACAAGAGGATTCTGTCTCCAATCCTTATGCAGACATTGACAAAATGGCACTGAACCAAAGCAGGAAGTAAGAGAAAAGCTAAGCAGGGTAACAGAGAGAAAGGCATTATGGGAAAATCCATTGAAATGGAAAGACGTTATAACAATAGCCAGTAGGTGGCAGCAAAGTACAACAAACACTGTTACTATACTATATAAGATTAATATGTTTTTTTCTCTAAGTGATGATGGCTGGACAGCTACAGTAGCATGTTGCTCATTGGTGCATGTTTGCTTTATTCATCTGTGTTTTGATCTAATGGTGACTCCTGACCTTAGACCGCTCCTCGACCAGCAATTTGACTTTTCCCTTTGCTTTTAATCCACATGTGCTCCAAAACCCGGTAACGGGGTGACTATCCCTGCCGTCACCGCCGCATGCACTTCTTGAAGCGTAACCTAGTAGAGAGCCAAATCCGTTTACCTTGTCCCTTTCCTTTCATCCACTTTCCTCCTGGTATTCATGACTTGACTACACTTTTGTCTTTTCCCTTAGTACACGATATACTCTCCTGGTATCTGACCCCGGAACAATTGACTACCCTGCCTCACAGCTTGTCCATGTAGTGACTGCAGTCACAGTACCGAAAAACAGTAAGAAAAAGTCTTTGTCAGGGGCGTTTCGCCTAAAACTCACCTGAACAAGCACGAAAAAAATCAACATAGCATGCAGCAATCTAGCAAAGTCATTTTTGCGCAGTTGTTCAATCTTTTGCTACTTCTTTTAACAGTATCAGGGCTCAGAATCCATAAAGTGGATAAAAGAAGTAACGTGTTGAAACTTTTGGGGTGACTTCTGCTAGAATGTTGTCGCAAGTTATAGTCTAAATTGTAGTAAAAAGACGCCGGTGGCCGAGCCGCCACAAAATTGAGGGCAAAACCAGCAGTGAATCCGTTTCAGGAAAATGACCAATGGGTTCATCACAGAATGGCTTTGCCTAGAGAAAGGTCAGTGGGTCCTCCAGTGTCTTCAAGAGTGCACATACCCTAACAATTCCACGTAAAGTGTATTGGTGAAAAGGTTTTAAAACTTTTTCCAATTTTTTTATTTTATTTTTACACTGTTCACTGATAAGTAAAAAAAAAACATAATGACCTGACAAACTGATTCTTAAGGCTACTTCCACATTACGATTTTGAAGGGAGCCGATGCTGTCCCATAAATTCGGACAGCATCGGCTCCCTTCTGATGCCTATTTGGCATCCGATTCCGGCATTAAATCGTAGCTTCCGTGCTAAAAAATAAAAAAAAAGTTTATGCTCACCTCCCCCCGAGCCCCCGGCGGCTCCCGCAGGCTCCCGGTGTCTCCAGGGGTCTTCTACTGTAGTACAGGACCTGCGGTGATGTCACAGTCACGTGACCGCAGGTTACCATGGTAACCTGGATGCTGCCTTCCAGTTTGGAGCAGTTTTACTGTACTGAGCATGCTCAGTACAGTAAAATCGGGTCCAAGGAGACATCAGATGTTTCCTCGGACCCTGCTCCATAGGGCCCCATGATAAATTGATCGGACCAAATCGGATGTGCACTAAATGCCATCCGATTTGGTCCGATCCGATTTTGTCCTATTTTATTTTCGGTGCAAAAATCGGAGCATGCTCTGATTTTTGCACCGATAAACAAATCGGACAAAATCGGATCGGACCAAATTGGATGGCATTTAGTGAACATCCGATTTGGTCCGATGCCCATAGGGCTGCATGGGGCCCAAAATCGGTCCGATGCTGTCCGATTTTTATCAGACAGCATCGGATTTAAAAAATCCGTAGTATGCAGCCAGCCTAAGAGTGATTACAACAGTAGAAAACTGGTGCAGATTTTTTTTATATTTTAATGGTAAAAAGTACCAATAAAAAACAGCAAATACAGCGGTCGGGTCCAGGAAGGGTTAAAATGAATAATGATCATTTTTATCCAATAATCCACAATATTCTATATTCCAGAAATCATGCTATGCAGAACTCCAGCCAATCAGGGGCTCACTCACACTTCCATGTAATGTTTGAGTTTCGTCCAATGGAGATGTGAGCCAAGCAGCTCCTCAGCGGCTCATGATTGGCCACAGAACTCTCAAGGTATAACAATATCATTCGAGAGCCAGGACACCAGGCCATTGACGTCACTGGAACATCATCAGAGCAGGAGGGATTACACAAAGGAGTACAGCATTGAAAGGAAATCTGTCACTGTCATGACATGAGTGACAGTTTGCTGCACTATGGAATCAGGGCCAGGCTGTCCTGTCAGTTTGGTGAGTGACAGCTCAATCATGAAATCTGGTACTGGGGCGTCCTTAGCTGTCGGTGTATTGATGGACAGCTCAGCCGTCGAATCTGAGACTGGGAGGTGCTGGGCTTCTTCAGGTGTTCCCTGTTCTCTGTGATTTCTCAGCTACGTAGCTGAGCAGTCAGTGCCAGATCTCTGACAGTTGTAGCATTTTGCCCATTGGTTCATGTTGGCTTTGTTGATCTGTGCTCTGTGTTTTGATCTTTTGATGCAAGCATGTAGACCTCCTCTGACCATCTGTTTGCCTTGTCCCTTTGCTATGGTCCACTGTCCTCCTGGTACCGTGACCTGACTATGTCTTTGTCTATTCACTTAGTCCAGTTTTCTCTACTGCATATCTTACAGAGCTCAGGTGTTGTACTGTGAATAACTTAGCCCACATCACTGACTGTGAATAACCCCAACTACACCACTGATTGTGTATAACCACGCCCACACCACTGATTGTGTATAACCCCGCCCAGGAAGTGGGAAGTAGGAAAGAGGACGTACAGGAAGTGACTGACTTAAGAAGATGTGGATTGAGAACGTTAGTGGAGTTGGAGAGACGACATGGCCACGAGTGGACGTGTGAGAGAGACGTCCTGGGGACTGGAGCCGGTGGGAGCTAGTCCCAAGACACGGAGAGGAAAGAACAGACAGAGGAGCTAGTGAGGGGCTCTAGAGGAACACAAGGAGTCGTAGGGGCTCGGTAAGTGAACAATCCACCCGTGGTGCCCGCATCTGAGCTGACGGAGACCAGGGTCAGCTAGAGGGAAAAGGCTGCGGAGTGGGGACTGGCCCCAGAGTAGTGGAGAGACAGCAAGACTCAGCTAGTGAATCGGAGATGGTGGTACCTTCAAGAGCCACAGTCAACAACCACACTTATTCGTTGAAAAGGTGGCCACGTAGGGTCAAGGGAACCAGGAGGATGTTGCCCAACAGTACCCGAGGCTACTGGCTTGAGACACTGAGTGTGAGGTGCAGCGCAGGAAGACAGCCCAGGAAGGGACACCAGTAGGGGGTTCCAGTAGATTGCTCCCAAATTATCTTAGAGTTCTCCAGCCCTAACCCGGAGAACACAGCACCCCGTTGGCGGCTGGAGGCATCTGGGGACTTACACCAAAGCTCAGTAAAAACCCCAAAGACTGAACCTAACTGTGTCCTCCAAGTTATTTACCCTGCCGTTGCCCCTAAATAAACTGTATCAGCTGCCCTGGGGCCTTGCTCTACCCGTGGAGAGCAGAACTACCATAGCTGTGTCACTATCTGCCCCAGAGGATCTGCACTGCAGCGCGGGCATCCATTCCTAATTGCCGAACACCACAGGAGGCGTCACAAATTCATTTCCCATATAAACATCCCCCCATTTATTGACACAACCAGGGCCACGGAACCGGGTCACGGCCTTCCCAGAGAACTGCCCGACTCAGTTCCGGGTACCCCATGGTCCTGGTGGGGTGTGTCAGTATATTGACAGAAAGCTAATCAGTGGTGGGGATGTGGTTGGACCAGGAGGCACCAGATTGTCACTAAAGGCCAAACTATCTCCTGCTGATAAAATACTGATTGTATTGAAAAAGCAAAATACAGCCCAGAAAGTGACACATGGCTGGTATCAGGCTCTCTGCCCTTGCAATATGCTGCTCTCACATTACAAAGCAAAACAACTGCTGACACAGATTCCGTTTAAGTAGGAGATACTCAAGGGGATATTCTATTGTATCTCTGGGAACAATCAATGACTTAGGGCCTTTCCACATATGTGTTTGCCCTCCGTTTGGCTGCTTTGCGTTTCCATTGTGTTTTTACCGCAAAATGCTATGGAAACGCATCCAAAAAGGCTCCCATTGATTTCAACGCAAATGCAACCAAACGCAGCCCCCCTTAGATGTGAACTGGGCCTTATTGTATTTCGTTGAACCATTTTTCTTTTTTGGACACAGCAGTGATCTCTCTTGGTCCTGGTAAGACCAATAATATTATTGACCTGGGGGCCACTGCCCATGACCACTGGACTAAGATTCCTCAGGAATGCTGGTGAGTATCACTTCCGCAGCAGGTTGTAACAGCCAGAGGAGCTCTACTAAGTATCATAGACGCCTATCATTAAAGGGGGTGAATACGGTAATTCTGAGATCACAGTAATCAGTAATTTGCATTTTGTGCTGATGTAGGAGAAACCACTTGTTCAGCTATTTCCATTGTTCATTTCATTGTTTAACCACAAAAATGTAAATTTTCCAAATAAACCCAATTAGCAGTAGGGACGGAATTATTTAATTATAACTGTATATAATATATGTAATAAAAAAAGTCCCATCCCTAATAAAAACTTAAATAAAAAATATAATAAAAATATAAATATAAAAAGTCATGACTAATAGGAATAATATAGTAATAATAATAATAATAATATAATAATAAATCATTATAAAAATTATAATAGTAATAATAATAAATAATGATAATAATAAGACAAAATAATATAACAAAATATTAATAATACATAATTATAATAGTAACTCGATGGTGGCCCGATTCTAACGCATCGGGTATTCTAGAATACCTTGTAAACAGGAGTGAAGTGCGTCACACTATGACTGACAGCCTTGTAGTCAGGAGTGAAGTTCGTGACACTGACTAACAGCCTTGTAGACAGGAGTCACACTGACTGACAGCCTTGTATACAGGAGTGAAGTTCATCACACTGACTGACAGCCTTGCAGACAGGAGTGAAGTGCGTCATATTGACTGACAGCCTTGTAGACAGGAGTGAAGTTCGTCACACTGACTGACAGCCTTGTATACAAGAGTGAACTGCGTCACACTGACTGACAGCCTTGTAGACAGGAGTGAAGTTCGTCACACTGACTGACAGTCTTCTAGACAGGAGTGAACTGCGTCACACTGACTGACAGCCTTGTAGACAGGACTGACTGCTTCACACTGACTGACAGCCTTGTAGAGAGGAGTGAAGTTTGTCACACTGACCGACAGCCTTGTATACAAGAGTGAACTGCATCACACTGACTGACAGCCTTGTAGACAGGAGTAAATTTTGTGACACTGACTGACAGGAGTGAAGTTCGTGACATGACTGACAGACCGTGTAGACAGGAGAAGTTCGTCACGCTGACTGACAGCCTTGTAAACAGGAGTGAACTGCGTCACACTATGACACAGCATTCGAATTGCGTGCCAAGCCGCGCGCCGCGTCTCTCATTGGTCACCGTAGCGACCAATGAGAGACGCGGTATTCAAAACCGCGTGACAAGCGGCGTTACTTCTCTGATTGGTCACCGCGGCGACCAATCAGCGAAGCGGCGCAACTTAGCGGAAAATATGAATCCTGCACCGCTGATTGGTTGCTGCTGAGAGACGCGGCATTCAAACAACGTGCTAAGCTGCGCGCCGCGTCTCTGATTGGTCACCGCAGTGACCAATCAGCAGCGCGGCGTGGCATGGCGGGAAATATGAATCCCGCGCCGCTGATTGGTCACTACTGAGAGCGGCGACCAATTAGCGTCACAGGATTCATATATTCTGCCAAGCCGAGCTGCGCCACTGATTGGTTGCTGCTGCAGCCGAGCCAACCAATCAGAGAAGTAGAGTGGCTTGGCGCGTGGTTTGAATCCGCTCGGGTACTACCGCAGCGAGCAGCCGGGAGATGACCGGCTAGGGCCGGTCATTTCCCGACTGGCTCACCTCAGACCTCTGTGAAGCAGGTAGCCGTGGCTCAGCTACTGCTGCACAGAGGTCAGCGGCTCGCCAACCGGGAGATGACCGGCTGACAACGATCATCTCCCGGCTGGCTTGCCGCGGACCTCCATGCGCAGCTGTTTTGCATACGATGTGCTCATTGGTCGCCGCTGCTAGCGGCGCCAATGAGCGCTGGCGCGCGATTTCGGCCTCAGACAGAAGTGGTCACAAGGCAATTATATAGTAGATAGTAATAATAATAAATAATTATAATAATCATTAATCAATAATTATAATAGTAATAATAATAAATAATTATGATAATAATAAGACAAAATAATGTAAAAAATAATAATAATAATAATAAAAAATAGTAGTAATAATAATAATATTGATAATCATCATAATCATAACACTTTGATAATAATAATAATAACAATAATTAATAATAAATCAATAATTATAATGGTCATAATAATAAATAATGATAATAATAATAATACAAATAATATAACAAAATAATAATAGTAATAAATAATTGTAAGTATAATAGTAATAAATAATGATAATAACCTTAACAAATAATAATAATAATAATAATAATAATTATTGCAGCATTCTGAATGGGTTACTGGTTGGATGCAGCAGTTGGAGACCTCCTGTAGAAGAAATGTTGGACACGTGCCGCCCATCTGCTCCTCTTCGTCCTATATGAAGGCGTGGGGGAAAACGCTACTCAGAATCTTCCCCACGTCAATTCTCAAAAGTTGTCAAGTTTCATAACTCGGGCTGACCCCATGAGCTTACAATCTAATGTATAATAAACATAATGGCCCTATACATCTTGTGTTACATTCTATATTCCAGCAGTAAAGCATCAGATATAGTGTATATTACAGCCATCAGTGGGGCCCCTTATATCATCCCAGAGGGTCACACACCATTTCACCTTCAATTACAGATCTTATTCTCTGTGGAAAATTGCTGTCAAATGAGTCACAGGGAACGAAGCTGAACAGAAGGAGGAATCATCAGTGACATCAGGGATCCCCCGGCTGGGAAAAAGGAGACCTCACGGAGCGTCTACGAAATACCTTCCATACAATCATTAACAGATCATATAGACGTCCTGTATTAACCGAACATACAATACAGGCTGCTATTGTGAATAGTGGATCCTGTATCATCTACTGTATATAGAGGTGTTATCAGTCATTGTACAGGAGGAGGTGAGCTGTGATATCATCTATTGTGAATGGTGGATCCTGTATCATCTACTGTATATAGAGTGTTATCAGTCATTGTACAGGAGGGGTGAGCTGTGATATCATCTATTGTGAATGGTGGATCCTGTGTTATCTACTGTATATAGAGGTGTTATCAGTCATTGTACAGGAGGAGGAGGTGAGCTGTAATATCACCTATTGTGAATGGTGGATCCTGTGTTATCTACTGTATATAGAGGTGCTATCAGTCATTGTACAGGAGGAGGAGGTGAGCTGTGATATCCCCTATTGTGAATGGTGGATCCTGTGTTATCTACTGTATATAGAGGTGCTATCAGTCATTGTACAGGAGGAGGAGGTGAGCTGTGATATCCCCTATTGTGAATGGTGGATCCTGTGTTATCTACTGTATATAGAGATGTTATCAGTCATTGTACAGGAGGAGGTGAGCTGTGAGATCACCTATTGTGAATGGTGGATCCTGTGTTATCTACTGTATATAGAGGTGTTATCAGTCATTGTACAGGAGGAGGTGAGCTGTGATATCACCTATTGTGAATGGTGGATCCTGTGTTATCTACTGTATATAGAGGTGTTATCAGTCATTGTACAGGAGGAGGAGGTGAGCTGTGATATAACCTATTGTGAATGGTGGATCCTGTGTTATCTACAGTATATAGAGGTGTTATCAGTCATTGTACAGGAGGAGGAGGTGAGCTGTGATATCACCTATTGTGAATGGTGGATCCTGTGTTATCTACTGTATATAGAGGTGTTATCAGTCATTGTACAGGAGGAGGTGAGCTGTGATATCACCTATTGTGAATGGTGGATCCTGTGTTATCTACTGTATATAGAGGTGTTATCAGTCATTGTACAGGAGGAGGAGGTGAGCTGTGATATCACCTATTGTGAATGGTGGATCCTGTGTTATCTACTGTATATAGAGGTGTTATCAGTCATTGTACAGGAGGAGAAGGTGAGCTGTGATATCATCTATTGTGAATGGTGGATCCTGTGTTATCTACTGTATATAGAGGTGTTATCAGTCATTGTACAGGAGGAGGAGGTGAGCTGTGATATCATCTATTGTGAATGGTGGATCCTGTGTTATCTACTGTATATAGAGGTGTTATCAGTCATTGTACAGGAGGAGAAGGTGAGCTGTGATATCACCTATTGTGAATGGTGTATCCTGTGTTATCTACTGTATATAGAGGTGTTATCAGTCATTGTACAGGAGGAGGAGGTGAGCTGTGACATCACCTATTGTGAATGGTGGATCCTGTGTTATCTACTGAATATAGAGGTGTTATCAGTCATTGTACAGGAGGAGGAGGTGAGCTGTGATATCACCTATTGTGAATGGTGCATCCTGTGTTATCTACTGTATATAGAGGTGTTATCAGTCATTGTACAGGAGGAGGAGGTGAGCTGTGATATCACCTATTGTGAATGGTGGATCCTGTGTTATCTACTGTATATAGAGGTCTTATCAGTCATTGTACAGGAGGAGGTGAGCTGTGATATCACCTATTGTGAATGGTGGATCCTGTGTTATCTACTGTATATAGAGGTGTTATCAGTCATTGTACAGGAGGAGGTGAGCTGTGACATCACATATTGTGAATGGTGGATCCTGTGTTATCTACTGTATATAGAGGTGTTATCAGTCATTGTACAGGAGGAGGTGAGCTGTGATATCACCTATTGTGAATGGTGGATCCTGTGTTATCTACTGTATATAGAGGTGTTATCAATTATTGTACAGGAGGAGGAGGTGAGCTGTGATATCATCTATTGTGAATGATGGATCCTGTATCATCTACTGTATATAGAGGTGTCATCAGTCATTGTACAGGAGGAGGTGAGCTGTGACATCACCTATTGTGAATGGTGGATCCTGTATCATCTACTGTATATAGAGGTGTTATCAGTCATTGTACAGGAGGAGGAGGTGAGCTGTGATATCACCTATTGTGAATGGTGCATCCTGTGTTATCTACTGTATATAGAGGTGTTATCAGTCATTGTACAGGAATAGGTGAGCTGTGATATCATCTATTGTGAATGGTGGACCCTGTGCTATCTACTGTATATAGAGGTGTTATTAGTCATTGTACAGGAGGAGGTGAGCTATAATATCACCTATTGTGAATGGTGGGTCCTGTGTATATCTACTGTATATAGAGGTGTTATCAGTCATTGTACAGGAGGAGGTGAGCTGTGATATCACCTATTGTGAATGGTGGATCCTGTGTCATCTACTGTATATAGAGGTGTTATCAGTCATTGTACAGGAGGAGGTGAGCTGTGATATCATCTATTGTGAATGGAGGATCCTGTGTTATCTACTGTATATAGAGATGTTATCAGTCATTGTACAGGAGGAGGTGGTGAGCTGTGATATCACCTATTGTGAATGGTGGATCCTGTGTTATCTACTGTATATAGAGGTGTTATCAGTCATTGTACAGGAGGAGGAGGTGAGCTGTGATATCACCTATTGTGAATGGTGGATCCTGTTATCTACTGTATATAGAGGAGTTATCAGTCATTGTACAGGAGGAGGAGGTGAGCTGTGATATCACCTATTGTGAATGGTAGATCCTGTGTTATCTACAGTATATACAGGTGTTATCAATCATTGTACAGGAGGAGGTGAGCTGTGATATTAACTATTGTGAATGGTGGATCCTGTATTATCTACTGTATATAGAGGTGTTATCAGTCATTGCACAGGAGGAGGAGGTGAGCTGTGATATCACCTATTGTGAATGGTGGATCCTGTATTATCTACTGTATATAGAGGTGTTATCAGTCATTATACAGGAGGAGGTGAGCTGTGATATCATCTATTGTGAATGGTGGATCCTGTGTTTTCTACTGTATATAGAGGTGTCATTAAAAGTTTGGTGTGGGTGGTTCTCTCTCTTAGGGATAGGAATCTGGTGTGGAAGGTTCATTCTGGGAATGGATGACTGGACCTGTGGTACTTGGCTATATATGGCCGCTGCAGCACGACAGTTCTCCTAGAGGCCATGGTAGGAGACAGCAATGTTTTAAGCCCTTTAGGGTAGGGCAGACCCCAAGGTAGCTAGAGATACCTGAGTGAGTTGGTGGTTGTGTTTCTGGTGCTTTTGACGTGTTAAGAAAGTTCACAGACACAGCGTTGTGCATTCTTCAGAACTTTTACTCACAGTTACTGTACACCAGCCCGCTGAGCACTGGGTTCTCGGAGGCAGGGATCCCGCTGCTCCTGGGTAGTAGGATGGTACGCTTGCCTCGCCCATCCTGCGTTGCGCCTAGCCACACAGAGCTCTGAGCCAGTGACTGTGGGCTTTTCCTAGGGGTAAACCTGCAGTGTCTCCCCTTAGCCCTATAGTTGCCACCTTTTCAGCAGATGTGCGCTGAAGTCGACTGTGTTCCCATAGAAGTTCCACAGCCTCCGGGTTGCTAGCATAGCCTGGTCTGTCTTCTCCACCAGTCATGGGGTTCCCAGTGCCCCTTTTTTGCAGCCTGGTCCTCCACTTGCCTGCGCCTGACAATGGATATGAGTGACCCACCCCAGGGCCGTGGGGTACCCGGTTCCGGCGTTAGTTTACTGGGGATGTCATGGGGCCTGTTGCCCGGTCCCATGGCCCTGGTGGTCGCTGAAAAAGGGGAAAAATAAAAATTAAAGTAGTTGTGATGCCACCTACGGTTCCTGGCATGATACCGGTGGCCTGCGGACAGACCTCCGGTGATGGTGGAGCAGCGAGATGGTTACATCCTGGTTGGAGTAGGAATCCCGGGGCAGTTATGGTGTAAGGGAGGCATCCCCAGACAGCCTTGTCTCTAGTGTGCAGAGTGAAGGTGCTCATCAGGTGGAATATTACAGGACAGTTGTACCGGGAGCAGGATCAGGGTCTGCAATACCAGGCACACACACACAGGGTTGTTGTTTCTGTACCTTTACTGATGTTGTAGTTCAAGGTTAGTCCAGGGTAAATTCCGGGTGGTTGGGTAGCAGTTAGGATTTCACACCCGATGAGTATGAGGCCTCCTTGTTACTGTGTGTGGCTGTAGTCCTGGCTGTCTGAAACCTGGCTCTACCTTTCTGTGTCCCTCACTTGTATAGCCGGGGAATAAGAACCTTCCGCTGGGCACCCTAAATCCTCTGCGGCCGCTGGCTCTGTTAGTTGCTGTGCTACAAGTGCTACGCCAGGAGACTGAAGTCTCCCTGGCCCTCTGGTCTTCTCTGCGGGCTGACTGGACCCGTGCAGACTCGGACTCCGGCGTCTGGATTGTCTCTACTGTTCCTCTGAGTCGAACTGGACTAGTTCCTATGCCCCCTCTCTGTCTCGCCTTGCCTTCGACCCTCTTGGGTTCCTCACACTGGCTAGGCTCCCTCACTGGCACGGGCCTAGTGCGGCACTGTTCACCAGGACGTCTTCACAGTCCTGCCTGGAACTGCACTGCCTAACTCCTCCCCGGGCCTGAATTTATAGGAGACCTTGACTGGAGTCGGCAAGTAGAGCTCCCCCTTCAGGTCTTGGGTGGAAGATGTTGCATGTGTAAGCTTACCTGATGCGGAAATCTCTCCCCGCACCAGGTGTTCCTGTGGCAACCGAACCGTAGGGTGCCCCATGAGCCCCACGAGTGGATTGCCTCTGGGACCCTCTCTTCCTCGTGGAGCCACTTGGGTGCTGTTTCTGCTCCTTGGTCTGGCCTCATGACAAGCTTCCACTAGCTCTAGTCGTCTAGAGCGACACTTGTCAGGGTACTTGCTCTAGCTTGCCTCCAACTCGATCTTGGTATTTAACGGTCTCTCCTCAGCTGTCCTATCACCTCTCCTCAGCTGGTCAACTCTCTCCTAACTGTCTCTCCTAGATCTTTCCCTCTCTACTTATACCCCTTGTCACGTGTCCCACGTCAACTACGTGTGTTCTTCCTGATCTCACTCCGTTCCCAAGTGCTCCTCTAACTGCTTCCTCTCCACCCAGCTCCACCACAATGGTTCCAAGGGCGTGGCCTGAGTGTCCCGGTACCGGTCTGTACCTCTTACCCGTGAGTGGGATACTACACCCTAATAGGGGTGCAGTAAATCTGTGGCGACTGGATCCGCATGGGTGCCACAATTATACTGTGTGTGAGGGCTGTGGGGTCATCATACTGTGTGTCAGGTGTCTTTCGGGGCATCATACTGTGTGGGGTAGCAGTAGGGGCATATAATACTGTGTGTGAGATGGCTGTGGGGCATCATACTGTGTGCGGGGTGGCTGTGGAAGCTTCATAATGTGTGTGAGGTGGCTGTGGGGCATTTTACTATGTGTGGGTATTGTGGGGGTATCATACTGTGTATTACGTGGGTCTGGGGGCATCAAACTTTGTGTGGGGTGGCTGTGTAAGCATCATACTGTGTGTGGGGGCTGTGTAAGCATCATACTGTGTGTGGGGGCTGTGGGGCATCATACTGTATGTGAGGTGGGTCTGGGGGCATGAAACTGTGTGAGGAGGCTGTGTAAACATCATACTGTGTGTGAGGTGGCTGTGGGGCATCATACTGTGTGTGTGTGAGGTAGCTGTGGGGAATCATACTGTGTGTGGGGTGGCTGTGGGGCATCATACTATGTGTGCAGCAGCTGTGGGGCATCATATTGTGTGTGTGAGGTAGCTGTGGGGAATCATACTGTGTGTGGGGTGGCTCTGGGGCATTATACTATGTGTGTGGTGGCTGTGGGGCATCATACTGTGTGTGGGGTGGCTGTTGGGCATCATACTGTGTGTGGGGTGGCTGTGGGGCATCATACTATGTGTGTAGTGGCTGTGGGGCATCATATTGTGTGTGTGTGGGGTAGCTGTGGGGCATCATACTGTGTGTGGGGTGGCTGTGGGGCATCATACTATGTGTGTAGCGGCTGTGGGGCATCATATTGTGTGTGTGAGGTAGCTGTGGGGAATCATACTGTGTGTAGGGTGGCTCTGAGGCATTATACTATGTGTGTGGTGGCTGTACGGGTATAATACTGGGTAGGGACACCAGTTGGCTGCAGTAAGAGGAGTATTTGTGTGGACATATGTAAAGAACTGGACAGGATCAGGGAAGTGGCTTTGTGTAGACTAAATATTGTGTTCCTCTTTCCTATACTTCAAAGTTGGGATGCTTGATAGTTATGTCTTGGAGTTTGAGCATTTACTATTTATCTTACTGTGCAAACTGAAATGTCAGTTTTATGAATGTAAACTCTCTCTCACACGGGTAACAGAAAAATGGAAGACTGACCAGAGGGAGAAGCCGCACCCGCACCCAACTGGTCCCTGTACAGACTAAAATAACCTTAGCCACACCACCTCGGACCTGACTCCCTAAAAGACCATGGAGGGGTTTCTCATACCTCCTGAAGGACCATGGGGGACACAACACATTACCAACAAGGGGAGAGGAAGGTGTGCTGGAAAATTTGTAGTAATAAAGTGTATCTTATTGTATTGTAAGATACAAAAATCCAGAGCGAGAAAAGTAAAACACGTTCATATAAGGTAGAGAGGGAAAGATAAAGAGGACTACAAATAAGCGGATCAAGAAGAACCTCCCAGAAACTGTAAAGATAGGAAAGAAGATGCTGGGAAGGAACACAAAGCGACTCACTGCAGGAACTCTATCACTAGTGTCAAGGTCGACAGACAGTCCTGTGGTGTCCGTCTGAAGAAGGTCGCAACGTCAGGCTTCACAAACTGATATTCTATTCCTCCTGCTGTGGGGTAAATGGTATCCAATGTATATTCTCTGTTTGGGGTTAATCCCCTTCCTTTTAGGACACTGCGGGTATCCTCACCTTTCAGCTGTTAATCATCATCACTTCCCCTGGTGTTTGCTGGTGAAAGCATTATATTCCTATACAGGTTTTGGATGCAAGTAGTCGGCTTGTTTTCAGCTGAAGAAATGTTATTTGTTGCTGAACCTCTTCCTAGAGTCTTCCTGGAGATAAATTGTTCGTATACTTTCCCTGTGTGTTCTTTAGTTCTTAGTGGGATTGACTAAGAGTTCATCCCATCCATTCTCTACCTACGTTCCAGGTCAAGGTTAGCCAGGGCCTGGTAACATGCTTGGTGCATCGATGCAGAACCTATCAAGGGTGGTCAGGAGACCCAGGGGTCAGCAGATTTGGTCGGGACTCACAATCTCCCCCTTCCCTTGACACATGGTTTCCTTTCCCTTTCTTGTCACTGTACACATGGAGAGTAATTTACTGTTAACATCACATTAACTGTTTTAAAATGTAAGTGTAGGGCATTACAACTTCTAAATTACTGTAAGGGTTACACTACCCAACGTAACACTAAAATGATGGAAACCCCTAAGCTGAAGGGCTGGAACTCCTAAACACAAGTCCACCCAAAGGTATAGCCAGCAAGGAAGTACAGAGAAAGGTGAACATATAAAACTCAACCAAGAATATGATAGGTCAGTAAAAACAGGTAAATGGAAAATACCTGGAGAAGATCAAATCAAGAAGGGAGAACAAAGACAGTTAGAACCATCAGCAATTGGCAATAATTGGAAGATACAAAAAGGTGCAGTTTCCGTTACCTTTACTAAGTAGGTGGTATTGCAGTCTGGGGTACTAGTTACAGGTGTTAGAAGGGATCCGGCCGCCCTGGAAGCATTCAGGGTTCCACCTCACCAGGCGGAATTAGAGGCCTTCCTGCTGCCCTCTCCAAGTCCCTGCGTATTGTAGCTACGCTGTGGCCCTTCTGTTGCTTGATGGTTCTGACCCGTATGGCAGGCAGCACAAGCCTCTCTCCGGTGCCACCTTGTTGAAGGCATGCTGCTGTGCTGCTGCTGTCGGGGCATATAGCACCCGCACAACCAAGGACTCTGGCGTCCTTATCCTAGCGCTCTGCTCCGGGGTGAGTCAGTCGCAGCTCCTCTCCCCAGAGCCTTCTCCTCAACTTCATCTCTCTTCCCTCTCCTCAGACGTACAGACTAACCCCTCCTCCTGACCAGAACCAGGGCAGCTCCCCTGAAGTCAGGTTCTAGAGCTCCCCTTTCTGGCCTGGAGTCAGAAAAAGTGTTGCATTCTGGTGTTACCTAGTGTGGGGACCTCCTCCTGCTTCCAGGCATGACATCACCTCCTGTGAGGAAGGCAATGCCACTGTGGCAACCAGACGACTGGGGTGCCACATTCCCCCCTAGTAAAATGCAGTACATCCAGGACTGTGAAAACAACAAAACATAACAAAGGTTATAATATCAACAACAATAACAATAAACAATTTACAAGATTATAAAAAATACAAAACCCTAGAAAAATGTAAAAATTGTCATTTGGTCGCTAAAGTTCCTGGGGCAACACTTGTCCGTTTATACCACCCTACAAACTTTTAAGTTTCTTCGGTGGGAACCGCCCAAAACAACTTTACTTCGTCCCCGGGCGCAGCTACAGGGCTCTGGAGCCTGGCCTTACTTGGCTCTTCGGCCACGCTGGTGGTTTATATTTAAGCCAGGTCAAGGTTAACTATTTACAATGAGGTCCTAGCCACACATAGTCTGTGGCCCAATCATCCTTTACCAAGTTATTATGAATATTTAAAAGTTCTTACAGTAAGTTTCTGTAGGCTATTATGCTTAATGGTTTCATACTTATATTATCACCATATGTACACTTTAGTCCCTATAACGGGCAGGGATCTGACCTCTTGTGCTACGGGTGGATCTACTGACCTAGCCTGGTCTATTGTGCCTGCAGTTAATGTTGTGGACCCACTAGTGTCTGTGCTACTGGTAGGCCTGTATCTCACTGGTAGACTGGGCAGTCTTTTTAGCTCACCATGGGCCTGACAGATTCGCCGCTAGCAGGGGGTAGATTCTCTGGTTCCACTGCGGATGTGGCATCTGTTCCTGGAGCCGATGGGTCTAGAGTTTCTGCTGCTTTAGGTCCAGTAGGCTGGGGAAAGATCAGGACAGGTACTATGATTTTTTGTTTAATTTGCGTCCAAAACCGGGGGACTCTCCTAAGATGGTACTAACTGTCTTTTCAACCTCTTCTGGCTGTTGAGGAGTGTCTTGTTCTTCCTCTTTGTCTTTCAGCTGCTTGGGGCATACCTTTAAGTGGTCTCTTGACGCTGCTGCTGAGGTTTTTCCTCCATCTTTGCTGATGAAGCATACCTTACTGTTGTGAAAGTGTGATGGCAAGATGGTATATGGCTCAGCTTCCTACTGGTCGTTGAGCTTGTGCATTCTCCTTTTCCACTTTAGCACTTGCTCTCCTGGTGCTAAGGGTATAGTTGGGGCTTGATGGTTGTTGTCTTCTTTTGTCTCTGCCCTGCCTGGGATAGATGTCTCTCCATGCACTCTGATGGTGGGTTTACACGCCGCGATATCGGCGTCCAACTCTGATCCAACTCCGACCAAAAGTCACGTGGTTCGGGAGTTGGACCCGATATCGTTTGCGCGTTGTAAGGTTTGAACGTACAACGCGATGCTGGAACGATGCCAAAACGATATCGGGGTTGAATGAGCGTGCTATTCAACCGCCCGATATCGGATGGCCGTTGTAGCCGCATCGTCCCGTCTGACAGCCCAACTCCGATGTGTACGCCCACGTCACCCATTCACTCCCATGTTAAATGGTCGTTCCTGGGTTGGGGGGCGTACACATCGTCGGGACGTTGTATCCCGATATCGGGCTGTGTAAACCGGCGATGCGATAGCGGGAAAGCGCGCCCAAAAAGCGCGCTCCCGCGTCGTTGGTCCCGATATCGGCCCGATATCGGGACGTCTAAACCCACCATTAACTTGGCGGTATTGTTGCTGCCGCTCTGTATACCTGTCCGCATCAGGTTGTGTTGCCTCAGGTGTTAAGACTCCCATGTCCAGGTCGATAGGTAACTTGCCAGGTCTGGCCTGCATCAGGTAGGCTGGAGTACAGTTTGGTGGAATTTAACGAGATGTGGTTGTACAGATCTACCAGATACGGCAACTTTTCTGGCCACAGGTTTCGTTCTTAAAGGGGTAAAGTCTTCAACAGGTCAATCACCACCTGATTCATCTTTTCACACATGCCATTGGTCTGTGGATGGTACGGCGTTGTTCTGATTTTCTTGTAGCCGTACAGGTTGCAAAACTCCTGGAATACCTCTGCCTCGAAAGCTGCACCTTGGTCGGTAAGAATCTGTTCAGGGTAGCCGTGGGGCCTACAGAAGTGCTGTTAGAAAGCTCTGGTCTGGCTGCAGTCTTCGCTGTCTGGTCTTTGACAGGCCCACCTACTAAGAATTGGGAATAATGGTTAACGATGTTCAGAGTGTAGATATAGTCAGACCTACTAATGGTCAACCTGTTTAATAGCCTGTAGTGACTCTTGAAGCTTAAGGACATATTCTCTTATGCTGTCCTGCACCCTTTGTTTGCACTTGAAGAATCTCCTTTTAATCTTTCCTGCCATGCGGGTATCAAAGGTGTCCTTCAGCTGGCTAGGATTTGCTTAACAGTTCTTTTATCAGAGTCCGGCCAGGACTTTTCTTCCCTTTGGGCCGCAACGGTTAACTGTTCAATAAGGATGCTAACTTTTTGTCCCTCAGTCAGGCGGGTACACTGCAAACAGGCTATGCAGTCTCTCTTTGAAGTTGCTTAGGGTATGCGACTCACCTAAGTATTGCGGTAACCAGGCCGCTCACGGGATGTGCAGTATTGATAGGGGCATTATGGGGCTGCGGCTGCGCCCACCGCCGGGTCTTCACCTGGGTTGGACATCTTCCTTTCCCCCAGTGAACCTTAGGCAGGTTCTGAGTTTCTGTTTGCTTATCAGTCTGCTGTCCGCAGCGGGATGGGTCGAGTGCTAGGGGTTTCCGGGTTGGGGCCTACTGCTTCCCGATGGCTGACGTCAGAGCGGGGGACAGGGTTTCGTTTGCGCTCTTTTTACTGTTCCACCCATGACAACACGCCCCTTCTGTTTACCACGCACCGCAATAATGGTTGCAATCACACAGTTAATACAGTCTATGGCACACAGGACTCGGTGGTACCAGGCCTCAAAATTCTGTTTGTAACGCCAGTTGCGACACCGGCTAGGGCCGGGGGTACTCGGTAATTGGTCCGGTCAGTTTGGTGGGAGGTCATAGTGCAGTGACCTGCTCCGTGGCCCTAGGCATGATGAAAAAGGGGATTATTTATAGTGAATGGTTCTTGACGCCACCTGTGGTACTCGCCAGGGGTGGCTGACGCTGCAGGATATGACCACTGGGGCAGGTGGTAGTGCAGCCGGGATAGTAAAGCTCCCCACAGGTGGAGCTGGGCACCAGGGATGGTGCTGAACAGTCTATTGTGGTGGTGATAATCGTTGGGGTGTAGGACTGAGGTCGCAGGCAATAATTGGAAGACACAAAAGGGTGCAGTTTCCATTACCTTTACTTGGTAGATGGTATTGCAATCTGGGTACTGAATCCAGAAGGGATTCGCCGGCCTGGAAGCATTCGGGGATGCACCTCACCAGGCGGGATTGGAGGCATTCCTGCTGCGCTCTCTCTTCAGGTCCTTGCGTCTTGTAGCTACGCTGTGGCCCCTCTGCTGCTTAATGGTTCTGACCCGTATGGCAGGCAGCATGAACTTCTCTCCAATGCCACCTTCCTGAAGGCAGCTGCAGCCTCTCAGCAGGCTGCTGTGCCGTCGGGTATTCAGTGCAGCTAGGAGACTTGCAATCTCTTGCCCTCCAGATACGGTGTCAGGGCATACAGCACCTGCACAATCAAGGACTCTGGCGTCCTTTTCCTAGCGCTCTGCTCCAGGGTGAGCCCAGTCACGGCTCCACTCCCTAAAGCTCTTCTCTCCACTTCCTCTCTCTTCCCTGTCCTCGATGTTCTGACTAACCCCTCCTCCTGACCAGAACCAGGGCAGCTCCCCTGAAGTCAGGTTCTAGAGCTCCCCCTTCTGGCCTGGAGTCACGAAAAGTGTTGCATGCTGGTGTTACCTAGTGTGGGGATCTCCTCCTGCTTCCAGGCATGACATCACCCCCTTTGAGGAGGCAATGCCACTGTGGCAACCGGACCACTGGGGTGCCACAGATGGAGGAAACTGACCTTGCAGCTATAGGTCCCAGGATTGAATCCCTAAACTAAGCCATCATACAACCACCTACTGTCACCAGCAGTGGCGTAAGGATCACGGTCGTAGGGTCATGGGTGCGACAGGACCACCCACAGCCCCATGTGACCCCCCGATCCCAGCGACTGCTTGACTTGGAAGTGCATCTCCAAGGTTGGGGAAGGGAACGCCAATAAAGGTTTGGATGAAATCTTTCCCATCTGCTACTTCCTTAGCGCTCCAACAGACCGCTTTTGTATTCCTTATATTCCAGGAGGAGGACCATATAGAGCAGGATGAGGGACATTAATACATAATGAAGAGGGAGACCGGTCAATTTGTGAGTCTTTATAGGATTTAGAACATTACACAGGGCCCATACATCTGACCAATGTATGCAATGGGGGGCAGGTCTAAATTTTGCATCGGGGCCCACCAGACACTAGTTACGCCACTGGTCACCATTCTTTGCTGCAGAACTTTTGCAGTCACTCAAGGGTATTTGACTACCTGCCTCCTCAGTATCTGGTGCTAGCGACAGCTCCCTCTATCTGCCACGACCAGGTAGAATCGTCAGTGCTTCTGTGACTTTGAATGTGCATTAGTCACGTGTATATGAGCAAATTTGTCCATTCATATCAGGACATCACTATATATTGAGAGGGAGATGGGGGGGTAACAAAAAACTAATAAGAATGTCAGATCCTCAACAGCAGCTTGTTAGCAGTTTCCTACAGTTACAGAGATGCAATAGAAACATATCTGCATGATTAAATAGATGAAAGATGCAGCTGAATGTGAAATATTAGGACTTCTTTTATCCTCCATGGATGGAGCACAGGCTGCCGTAAAACCGGCCTGGACTATGTTAGCAGATCTGTAAAGCAACGCTTGAGCGCAGGGGCAACAAAGGGTAGACTTCTAAAAAATGTCCTGCAAATACATAATTTGCCCTTTTTTTAACCTATTTTTTTATGTTTATCTTGTGATTTTCGCTAACTTTTTTCACTCTTAATAGAAATTATTTTTGTGCAAAGCAAATAAAAGTTATGTGACTTGATGAATTTTGCGATAAATTGCCCCAAGACATGTGGAAACCCTAAATACAGAGGGATGAACAAAGTTTAAAAAAAATGCGAAAGCACATAAAATAGACAAAAAAATTTGTCACCACTAGGGGGAGCTTCAGAGCTAACTCTATACAAGTTATAATCTGAGAGGTGGTGCTCGGGGAACAGATAGCGATGATGGACAGCAGCGAGGCAGTTGAGACCTGGGGAGAGAACACACCTCCCGGTCTCAGTAGAGGTATGACGGCAAATTTATAAAAGTGATTATTTTAGAGAACCTGATGATAAAACACATAAGAGCCACCTTCACAGAATGCAGCCTTACTGCTGCTGAAGGTGGCTCTTTCACCTTAATAGGCCTGGGGGAACAATACGCCCCAGTCTCCAGCAGGCCTTTCCCAGTCTACAGAATGCTTGCCCCAGTGTCCACCAGGCCCACCCTAGTCTCCAGCAGGCCCACTCCAGTCTCCAGCAGGATCACCCCCACCCCAGCATGCCCTCCTTGTCACCAATATGACCACCTTCACCTTCAGCATGGTTCATTCTTCCTCCCTGTGCCCGCGCTGTCACTGAAGCGATCCTCCGTATCACTCCCGCAGCCGTTCCCTCTGTGAAGAAGATATCTGTGTTGACTAGGGGCCTGTGTAGTGACCGTGCAGACATGTATCTTGAACGAGCCCTTCACAGTACGGACAGCTGCGCGTGTCAGAGATCACTTCAGTGACATGTGGGTACGGAAGAAGATGACCCTCACTGATGGTGAAGGTGGTCATATTGGATGACTCGGGCAGGCTGCTGGAGACTGGGAGGCAAGAATGACACATGTGGAATGACTGGGGAGCTGCTGGAGACTGGGGCCAGCCTGCTGGAGACTAGGGTGGGCCTGCTGGAGACTGGGTGGCTGCTGGAGACTGGGAAGGCATGTTGTAGACTGGGCAGGCATACTGGGGCATAACATCCAGTTGCGACTTTGCAACCAGGCTCCAAAACAAAACGCCTCTAGAGGGGGGAGCAGCTACTCCACACTCGTGGTATGCTGATATCTACGTAACCATGCAAAATGCTAACAGTGTGTAAATTACAAACTGTTAGCATTCGGCAGACTTGATATACACACAGATTTTAGGAAAAGCCTGGACAACTCCTTTAATGTTGGGAAACACTATTTTCCTGCACTATTATGGTTAATATGTATGCAAACAGAATTAAAATAATTCTAACTTGCTTCCTTCCAGACATCAGGGTGGTGCAGAGAGGGGTTACAGTCTCCGAGCTTGACTTTGATTGAAGGCTTCCTCTACAGTGTATGTGCGCGATATGTCAATCAATGTGCCGGGGAGAGATTACAGCTACTCTCTTTGTAAAATCAATCAATCACTGTAACATCTCTGTTCACTGCCCAAACAGTGGAAGCAAGAAGCTATAGGGAGGCTATAATTATATTTTCTCCCTGTAGCTGTGCAATGATTTAACACCATTCCCCTGCAGATTAACACCATATCTTCAGATATATAGCATTTCAAGACCTGATAGGGTTCCTTTAAATTGTATAATTCCAACTACCTGGTGCCACCACTAGAGGGAGCTCATATCTCAGTGTACAACATGTATGCAATAAGCTCTAAAGCTCCCCTAGTGGCTAGTATTAAACAAAAAAAACTAACATTTCAACCTGTAAACTATTCTGTAAATCAGGGCAGAGTTAATATGCTGTTCTTCTAGTGGAAAGTAAACCAGCACTTGATAAAGAGCAAATACATTTGCTCAGTGGCTTTATGGAAGGACGTGACATGGACTCTCCATCCTTCCTGCAGGCGCACGTAAGAGGTGTTGGTGGTTTATAGTAAATCCCTGTGTTTGCCGAACAGTCATCGGAAGCAGATTCTGCAAATATTGACTCTGTCTGGAAAGAAATCTCTTTATAGAGAAATGCATTGAATAGACCGAATACACTTCCCAGGGGGTCCGGAGACAGGATTTACAACCTAGTAGGGAAGGGACAGTTTGTAGCTCAGCCCTGGCACAGTGCTCTGACCTGTCGTCTGTGTAGTGTGATGGCTTTGTGGTCTATGTACAGTTGTGGCCAAAAGTATTGACACCCCTGCAATTCTGTCAGATAATACTCAGTTTCTTCCTGAAAATGATTGCAATCACAAATTCTTTGGTATTATTATCTTCATTTAATTTGTCTTCAATGAAAAAACACAAAAGAGAATGAAGCAAAAAGCAAAACATTGATCATTTCACACAAAACTCCAAAAATGGGCCGGACAAAAGTATTGGCACCCTCAGCCTAATACTTGGTTGCACAACCTTTAGCCAAAATAACTGCGATCAACCGCTTCCGGTAACCATCAATGAGTTTCTTACAATGCTCTGCTGGAATTTTAGACCATTCTTCTTTGGCAAACTGCTCCAGGTCCCTGATATGTGAAGGGTGCCTTCTCCAAACTGCCATTGTTAGATCTCTCCACAGGTGATCTATGGGATTCAGGTCTGGACTCATTGCTGCCACCTTAGAAGTCTCCAGTGCTTTCTCTCAAACCATTCTCTAGTGCTTTTTGAAGTGTGTTTTGGGTCATTGTCCTGCTGGAAGACCCATGACCTCTGAGGGAGACCCAGCTTTCTCACACTGGGCCTACATTATGCTGCAAAATGTCTTGGTAGTCTTCAGACTTCATAATGCCATGCACACGGTCAAGCAGTCCAGTGCCAGAGGCAGCAAAGCAACCCCAAAACATCAGGGAACCTCCGCCATGTTTGACTGTAGGGACCGTGTTCTTTTCTTTGAATGCCTCTTTTTTTCTCCTGTAAACTCTATGTTGATGCCTTACCCATAAAGCTCTACTTTTATCTCATCTGACCAGAGAACATTCTTCCAAAACGTTTTAGTCTTTCTCAGGTAAGTTTTGGCAAACTCCAGCCTGGCTTTTTTATGTCTCGGGGTAAGAAGTGGGGTCTTCCTGGGTCTCCTACCATACAGTCCCTTTTCATTCAGATGCCGAAGTATAATACGGGTTGACACTGTTGTACCCTCGGACTGCATGGAAGCTTGAACTTGTTTGGATGTTAGTCGAGGTTCTTTATCCACCATCCGCACAATCTTGCGTTGAAATCTCTTGACAATTTTTCTTTTCGGTCCACATCTAGGGAGGTTGGCCACAGTGCCATGGGCTTTAAAGTTTTTGATGACACTGCGCACGGTAGACACAGGAAATTTCAGGTTTTTGGAGATGGACTTGTAGCCTTGAGATTGCTCATGCTTCCTCACAATTTGGTTTCTCAAGTCCTCAGACAGTTCTTTGGTCTTCTTTCTTTTCTCCATGCTCAATGTGGTACACACAAGGACACAGGACAGAGGTTGAGTCAACTTTAATCCATGTCAACTGGCTGCAAGTGTGATTTAGTTATTGCCAACACCTGTTAGGTGCCACAGGTAAGTTACAGGTGCTGTTAATTACACAAATTAGAGAAGCATCACATGATTTTTCTAACAGTGCCAATACTTTTGTCCACCCACTTTTTTATGATTGGTGTGGAATTAGATCCAATTTGGCTTTAGGAGAATTTTTTTTGTGTTTTTTCATTGAAGACAAATTAAATGAAGATAATAATACCAAAGAATTTGTGATTGCAATCATTTTCAGGAAGAAACTGAGTATTATCTGACAGAATTGCAGGGGTGTCAATACTTTTCGCCACAACTGTATCTGTGGCACCACTGCCAGGGATTGCCACAGGACCCACCGGTGCAGGGAGGGATATACACCCTGGCACACACAGCACACAACACCTTCCACCCCAGACCTGGAGGGGGAGCTCCACTGCCTGTCCTTAAGCCAGATCCCCTATAAAGATCCAGGCCTGAGGGAGGAGTCAGTTAGTCTGCACTCGGCAGTGAAGAGAGCAGTTGTAAGGAGCTGGTTGCTGGGACCAAGCCAGGCCCAGAACCAGGGAAGCTGACCCAGCTGTGCTGAGCCCTAGGGAGAGAGACAGAGGCCAGTGGGAGAAGTGAGAAGTAGGAAGAAGGAAACAGATCTGAGAACTCTTTAGCCACCCGGACACTGGAGTCCAAAGCTGCTATTCATCTACAGTGTGGCAGTGAAATCCCGGACACACCAGGAGGATCTATTCCCCCTGAAGTAAAGAGAAGACTCCAAACCTGACCAAGCATAGGACCAGGGACCTAAGCAGAGAATAAGAGAATAGGGATCCCCACAGCAAGGTCCTCATTGTCGGTTGTGGAACAGCACCCTGAGAGGGAGAAGAAGCGGCAGGTTCAGCTACAGGCAGAGCTTACCCCAGAACACGCTAATAGAGGAGGCCTCACAACTCTCCAAGGTGAACGTCCCAAGCTGCACCGAAACCTGATTACTCTCCTGGACCGTGCCTGTTACCGGACATCAGTAAAAAGGTATTGTTTGTGAAAACGGTAAATTTTGAAGCTGCCAGGTAATGCTTGAACCGCTCTGTTATAGCCCAGACCAAGGCCAGGAACTCCAACATAAAGGAACTGTAGTTTTCCTGGTTCCTCTCGGTGGGTTGAAGTTTTCTGCTGGCATAGGCAATTACTCTTTCCTTGCCATCTTGTATCTGGGATAGTACTGCTCCCAGGCCTACATTGCATCGGTGTAGAGGACGAACGGTAGGTTATAATCGGGTAAGCGAGGATTTCCTCACCGGTCAGAGTCTGCTATATCTGTTGGAAGGAGTCTTCTTGTTCTTTCCCCCATGCCAACGGTGGCTCTGAAGATCTTCTCTTCTTAGGTTGGCCTACCAAAAGATCTTGTAGGGTGCTGCCAGAGTGTGTAGCCCTTTATGAATCTTCTGTAGTACCCAACCAAACCTAAGAATTGACGTACCTCGCAGGCGGTGCTTGGTCTCTGCCAGACCTGGATAGCTGTCACTTTTTCCAGGTCTGGTGCTACTCCATCTGTGCTGACCACATGCCCAAGGTATTGGACTTTTGGTTTCAGCAGGTGACATTTAGATGGTTTGAGCTTCACTCCGTGCTTTGCTAGAGCTGTAAATACCTCCGCCAGGTGTTCCAGATGTTCTTCATAGGTTTTAGAATACATTATGACGTCGTCCAGGTATAAGAGCACCGTCTTGAAGTTCCGGTGTCCCAGGCAACATTCCATGAGTCTTTAAAACCTTCCTGGTGCATTGCATAACCCGAATGGCATGCTGTTGAATTCGCATAGGCCCTTTGGTGTTGTGAATGCGGTTTTCTCTCTGTCTTCTTCTGCAACGGAGACCTGCCAATACCCACTAGTGAGATCTAATGTGGAGAAATAATTAGCAGTCTTTAATGCAGCAAGAGACTCCTCTATTCGGGGTAACGAGTAAGCATCTTTGTGATTGATCCTATCGACTTCCCTGTAATCCACACACATCCTCATCGTGCCATCCTTCTTTCTGACTAGGACTAAGGGGGCTGCCCAGGGACTATAGCTATCTCTTATAACCCCGGCTTCCTTCATGTCCCACAGTATCTCTTTGTCATACTGGTAGTGATTTGGTGGAATGGGTCTGTGTCTCAATTTAATTGGGGTATGATCTCCTGTGGGTATACGATGGTGTACCCCTTTAATCCTCCCAAAATCTAATGGATGCTAACTGACTATCTGTTCGAACTCTTGTGCTACCCGGTAGACTTTGTGCTTCTGATGGGAAGGGGTGGCAGCAGTTCCTACGTGCAACTGCTGGCGCCAGTCCTCTAGCTGTCCCTTGGAGTTGTTATCCTCCGTCTGGTTTGATGGGGAAAAGGGTATCTACGGCCTGTATGTTGTTGTTACAGACAGTATACAGCTTTGCTACAGTAGCATACCGGGGTAGTTTTGTTTCCTCTTTCCCACAATTTAATACACGGATTGGTACTTTTCCCTTGCGTACATCCACCACCCTCTGGCTATCAGTAGTGTAGGTCTATGATCTGAATACACCGGCTCTACAACTTCCTTTCCTCTGAGACCTATAGCTACTCGACACCATACCACCAAAAAGTGAAATGATGATAACACAATGGGAAACGGGTCTGTTACCCATACACGGCCAATCTCTCCCCCAGACAGATTTACCCTTTGCTTGTGGATGAGGGCTCTGATATCTTTTTGGATAACTCTCGTCCGGCCATTACCAGCAGTCTCAGCAATCTGTCGAGTAAAAACAACACTTCTCCAAGGAAGTTTTCAATCACATTAGTACCAATTACCATGTAGGGGTATTTCTCATCAGGATTATCTTCTACCACACATAATCCTTCGCCTTTTAACTCCACCCTCCCCAACTTTTCTTAATGTCACTTCTCTGAACCCCACCTGAATCTGTGGTTGTCCATTAACTGCAAGAATAACAAAGTTAGGGTCTGGGGATCTAAGGGTGCCTTCACATTTGCGTTTGGAGCGCAGTGCACCGAACGCAGCCAAACGCTTGCGCACATGCGTTCCTATGTTTAACATGGGAACGCATGTGCCTGCGTATGGCTGCATTTGCGTTCGGATGCGCATAATTTGTGCACCCTCCGTGCGCACTCCGAACGCATCATGTTGCATTTTTTGTGTGTTCGTGGGTGCTTGTTTTATCTGCAAGCGCCCGCAAGCGCGCAAACCATGCATTGAAGTCAATGGAACCGCAGTGTCCTCCGCATGACAGCGCAGGAGAACACTGCGGATCTCATTGAAATCTCCCCCGGCGACCACCGGGAGATCAGCTAGAGCCTCCACTGATCTCCTGCCGGTGTCAGCACGGGAGATTTGAAGACACAGCTGATCTGACAGCTGTTTAAATCTCCCGCGCCGACACCGAATAGGTGATTTCGGCGCGGGAGATTTGAAGCAGCGATCAGCTGTTTCTTATCTCCTGCACCGATATCACCCTATTCGGTGTTGGCGCGGGAGATTTAAACAGCTGTCAGATCAGTTGTGTCTTCAAATCTCCCGCGCTGACACCGGCGGGAGATCAGCTGTGCCAGGAGGAGGAGATCTCTGCTGCTGAGACCAGAGACAGCGGATTGGCTGGCCGGGGTGCATATTAATGTGAACACATGCAGAGATTCTCCGCTGCGTTCACATTAATATGGCTGCGTTTGCACTGCGTTTGCGTCTGCATGCTATACGCATGCAGACACAAACGCTAATGTGAAGGCAGCCTGAGATTATTGTCAGAACAAAATTGTTTGTAAAGGATATGTGGGATGATTGTAACCTGTGACCCAGTAGGGCCAATGTGGGGATTCCATCTAGCCTCCACACTACCGATTACGCCAGTCATATGGGCCCGGACGTCCTACTCTGGGGGTCTGCCCTTGGACCCAGGAATCTCGGGTTTAAAGGACATCCTCTTGCGGAGTGGCCTGGTTTGTTGCAGCGTAGACAGATGGGTTGTCCTGAAGAATCTGTGCAGTCGCTGGCTCTGCGTTGGAATGGTGCATTGGTCCCCTAAACGGGGACTTGTTGGTCCCCAGAATGGGCAACTTGTTCTTCCTCCTCATCCACGGGACATCCTTAGGGCAATCAGCTAGTTGGATTTTGCTTGGTGGTTGTGCCCCAGGCATGGCTTGCAAGAGTTTTAGTACATAGTCCATATTCTTGGTTAGCTGCAGCACCTGGTTACGTAAGTCATCATCAGTGTTGTTTGCTACAGCTTGCCCTTCCACTTTTGCAGGTCTTTGGAAGCAGGTTTAAAGTTTATGGGAGTGGTGTTAACCTGCCTGGATTGGGCTGCAGGCTCTGCAGGCACTGAGTGTTGTAGCTCGGTCTTTTAAATCATTAAAGTTCACATTTGGATGATCTAAGACCCACATGTGTAAGTGTTGGCGGTGGTAGTCTGACTTCAATCCTTCCATAAACTGTTCTGCAAGCATTTTATCTTCTTCTAGCACACTTGCCGGGTCTGCCTGCTTTAAGGACCGGAGTAAACGTAAGGCAAAGTCTCTGATGGCATCTTGCGGTCTCTGTTTGCATTGGTAGAATATTTCTCATAAGCAGCCCTGAGCTTGTCAAATACTTTTGTTACAGAGTCCCTGTCAGCATCGCTCCAATACTCGACCTCTAGCTCCGCTGCGCCTGTTAATTGTCCCAGCACAATGGCGGCTCGCTGCTTCTCTGTAATCGCATACATGTCCAGCACTGCACACATCTTTTGCTTAAAGGCTGCTAAGGTACCGGGCTTATCTTTGTAGGGTGACAACCATTTTGCGCCCGGTATGTATGGCAAGGCTAATGGCATTGTCGGGGCCACTGCTCCAGGTGCGGCAACTCCCACACTGGCTGCGGAACCGGCCGGTGCTGCGTTCTGGACATCCCCTCTGTCGGTTGCTCTTCCCGCTCTGTGGCGCAGTAATGGCGGCCCGAGTTTACAATGCACAAAACAGTCAATAAAGTCTATTTTAAGCACACAGTACCTGGTTTTTACTGGGCACGGGATCCTGTTCATGATGCCAGAACTGAGGCGGTCGACAGGGTAGGGGAAACTCGGATACCGGGATAGGCGGTTGCTTGTTGGGGGAATCACGGCTGGTCAGTTCCCGGTTCCGTGCCCTAAACCCTCAGTGGTAGGGGATGGGGGTGATGATGATGATGGAGAGGGAATGAATGATATCGTGACGCCACCTGTGGTACCTGGTAGTAGGGTTACCAGCGCTGCGGACGGCCGCTGAGGTGATGGTGGTGCAGCTCAAAGTAGTACAGCTCCCCACAGGTGGAGCTTTACCTAGGGCAGAGAGGGGATGAGGGGAGTAGTAGTACCGCTCCTGCTGTGAACTCTGCAGGCAGCGGCGGTGAACCAGGCACACACACACAATAGGTCTTGGTTTCAGTACCTTTTTACTGATGTCCGGTAACAGGCACGGTCCAGGAGGATAACCAGGTGTCGGTGCAGCTTGGGGCATTCACCTTGGGAGTTGTGGAGGCCTCCTCTAGCTTACCTGTGTTACCCCTCCCTAGGTTGCTGTTCCACAACTGACAATGAGGACCTCTCTGTGGGATTCCTATCCTCGGCTAGATCCCTGCGTCCTTTACTTGGTCAAGTTTGGATTCTTCTACATGTTACTTCAGGGGGATTGGATCCTCCTGATCTGTCCGGACTATTCCTGCTACTATATCTTATCAGCAGTTGCGGACTCCGGTGTCCGGTAAGGCTGGCTTCACACTGCAGTTTTTTCACTGATCAGTGTCCATCCAGTTTGTTTGCCAAAACCAGGAGAGGAACAGGAGAGGAACTTGCAGAGAAAAACTAAATTGAAAGATTGATACCTGTTCTGAGTTTTGGAGACATCCTGGTTTTGGCACACAAATCTGATGGACACTGATCAGTGAAAAAACTGCAGTGTGAAGCCAGCCTAACTAAAGGGTTCCTTTCTTCTTGCTTCTCCCAGTGGCCTCCGTCCCTCTCCCTAGGGCTCAGCATAGCTGGGTCAGTGTCCCTGGTTCTGGCCTGCTTGGTCCCAGCAACCAGCTCCTTCACTCCTTCCTCTTTGCTGACTCTCTGGAACTAAACTCAACTGAACTGACTTCTCCCCTCAGGCCTGGATCATTTATAGGGGATCTGGCTTAAGGACAGCCAGTGGGGCTCCCCCTCCAGGTCTGGGGTGGAAGGTGTTGCATGCTGTGTGTACCAAGGTGTATATCCCTCCCTGCACAGGTGGGTCCTGTGGTAATCCCCCGCAGGGGTGCCACAAAGCCTGTGCTAATCAGGCTGCAAGTGCACTGGGGAAGTGATAATGCACAGGCTGCTTTTCCTTTGACACTCCCCCTGTGCACTTGCAGCTTGATTTGCATATGACTTCTATATTAGATTTCTGATGACTGGCACATCAGATAGGTACTGTAACAATTCTGCTTGCTATCAGTAAAGAAAAACATTCAGGGGATGAAAATATGTGACCCACGCTCCTGTGTCAGTCCCACTGAGCCCCCCTGTGTCAGTCCCATTGTGCCCCTGTCAGCCTCATTGTGCCCCCCTGCGTCAACCCCATTGCATCCCCCCAATTGTGACCCCACTGTCTGATCCATTGTAGCCAGTGTCAGGCCCATTGTGCCCCCCGTGTAGCATCACTGTGCCCCTCTGTGTCAGTCGCATTCTGCCCCTTGTGTCAGCCCCATTGTGCTCCCTATTTCAGCCCCATTGTGCCCCCCTGTGTCAGTTCCATTGTGCCCCTATGTCAGTACCATTGTGCCCCTCCTGTGTCAGCCCCATTGTGCCCCATGTGTCAGTCCCATTGTGCCCCTACTGTGTCAGCCCCATTGTGCCCCCCTGTGTCAGTCAAATTGTACCACTTCGTCAGTCCCATTGTTCTCCCTGTTTTGTCTCATTGTGCCCTCTGTGTCGGTCCCATTGTGCTCCCTGTTTCAGCCCCATTGTGCCCCCCTCTGTTGTCACATTGTACCCACCTATGTCAGCCCCATTGTGCTCCCCTGTATCAGTCCCACTGTGCCCCTATGTCAGTCCCATTGTGCACCCCATGTCAGCCCCGTTGTGCCCTCTGTCAGCCCCATTGTACCCCGTGTGTTAGCCCTATTGTGTCCCCTGTGTAAGCCCAATTGTGCCCCCGTCAGCCCCATTGTGGACCCCTGTGACAGCCCCACTGTGCCCCGTGTCATCCCCATTGTGCCCCTCCCGTGTCAGCCCCATTGTGCCCCTACTGTGTCAGCCCCATTGTGCCCCCCTGTGTCAGTCAAATTGTACCACTTTGTCAGACCCATTGTTCTCCCTGTTTTGTCTCATTGTGCCCTCTGTGTCGGTCCCATTGTGCTCCCTGTTTCAGCCCCATTGTGCCCCCCTCTGTTGTCACATTGTACCCACCTATGTCAGCCCCATTGTGCTCCCCTGTATCAGTCCCACTGTGCCCCTATGTCAGTCCCATTGTGCACCCCATGTCAGCCCCATTGTGCCCTCTGTCAGCCCCATTGTACCCCTTGTGTTAGTCCTATTGTGTCCCCTGTGTAAGCCCAATTGTGCCCCCCTGTCAGCCCCATTGTGGAAACGTGACAGCCCCACTGTGCCCCGTGTCATCCCCATTGTGCCCCTTGTGTCAGCACCATTGTACCCCACTGTGTCAGCCCCATTGTGCCAACCCCCGTGTCAACTCCATTGTACTCCCTGTGTCAGCCCAATTGTGCCCCTGTCAGTCCTATTTTCCTCCTGTGTCAGCCCCATTGTGCCCCCCCCCCACATTGTTCCCGTACCCTTTACTGGGGGAATCTTATTGTATGCCCCCCTTGTCAGCCCCATTGTTCCATCCCCTGTACTAGGGGGTCTTATTGTATGGGACTTAAAGCTTCCTGAGCAGGGGCAGATGGCAGGCAGCACAGTGTGCACAGTGTGAGCTCAGCCCTACACAGGGACACAGGCTGCTCCCACTGTTTGTTCTGGGCCAGGAGCCTGTGGGTGGGAGAGGTCACGTGATCCTGTGGAGTGAGAAAGAGGAGAAAAAGTTTTCCCTGCAGTTCAGAAAAGTTTTCAGAGCTCAACAGAGAGGGTGAGAGACAGAGCCACCTGCCAGGCTGAGCATCCAGCTGTGGGCACTGCCAGCCTGACCACCAACAGTTGGCACTGCCAGCCTTACTACTAGCAGTGGGCACTGCCAGCCTGACTACCAACAGTTGGCACTGTCAGCCTGACTACCAGCATGGGCACTGCCAACCTGAGCACCCAGCTGTGGGCACTGTTAGCCTGAGCACCCAGCTGTGGGCACTGCCAGTCTGACCATCAGCTGTGGGCACTGCCAGTCTGACCATCAGCTGAGGGCACTGCCAGTCTGAGCCACAGCTGTTGGCATGCCAGCTTGAGCACCAGCAGTGGGCATTTGCCACCTGAGCACCTAGCAGTGGGCACTGCCAGCCTGAGCACCCATGCTGTGGGCACTGCCAGTCTGTGTTGCATGGATGGGGGATGTGACCTGGAGGAGAATCTGGAGGGATCTGGATACAGGATCCAGGGCTTCCTGCAGAGATCTGAGCACTGAGATCACTGAGAGCTGGTGAGTTCTACAACATCTGATACCCAGTAGCAATGGGCGAGATACAGGGGCCCAAGCAATGAGAGAGGAGTGTTGTCAATCTTTGCACATACGCTGTCACGCAATTGCTAATTTTGGATGTAGAAGATTGAGTTTGTCATTGTTCAGCTTTTCTCACCCATACCAGTTATTATGATGAATTGACTGCATTTCAGATGTAGTAGTGCTGAGTTTGTCATTGTACACTTTTTTTTTTCGTCCACACCAGCTGTAATAGCAAATTAGCTTAATTTTATATGTAGCAGAGCAGAGATTGTTATTGTTCATTTTTTCCATCCATATTGACTTAATTTTAGTTGCAGCAGGTTGAGTTTGTCACTGTTCAGCTTTTCCCACCCATATCAGCTTTTATGATGAACTGACTGCATTTCAGATGTAGTAGAGCTGACTTTGTAATTGTCCACATTTTTTTCATCCATACCAGCTGTCATGACGAACTAAGCTCTACTACATATAAAATTAAGTTTGTCATTGATCAGCTTTTCCCATCCATACCAGCTGTCGCAGCAAATTGGCTTAATTTCAGATGTAGCAGAGGTGAGTTTGTCATTGTTCAGTTTTTTCCAATCACACCAGCTGTTATGGCGCATTGATTGTACTGCAGATGTAGCAGAGCTGAGTTTGTCATTGTCCACATTTTTTTTCATCCACACCAGCTGTCACTGCGAATTGACTTAATTTTAGATGTAGCAGAGCTGAGTTTGTCACATTTCAGTTTTTTTCTATCCATATAAGCTGTTATATTTCATATGTAGAAGAGGTGAGTTTGTCATTGTCCAAATTTTTTTTTTCATCCATACCAGCTGTCATGGTCAAGTGACTTAATTTCAGTTGTAGCAGGGCTGAGTTTGTCATTGTTCAGTTTTTTCTCATTCATACCAGCTGTTGCAGTGAATCGACTGTATTGCAGATGCACTTAGAGCTGAGTTTGTCTTGTCCAGAATCTTTTTTCATACCTGCTGTTACGGTGAGTTGACTTAATTTCAGTTGTAGCAGAACTGAGTTCATCATTGTTAACTTTTTTTTTCCATCCATTCCAGCATTTATGATGAATTGATTGCATATCAGATGTAGCAGAGCTGAGTTTCACTAACAATTTTTTTTTCCATCCTTGCCAGCTGTCATATTGAACTGACTGCATATCAGATGTAGCAGAGCTGAGATTGTCATGCAGAGACACATCTGTGCTTTTACTTGCATGGGACTGCAGATCTTTCATTATCATTATGGGATCATTCCACTAGATACTGCTCCCCCCATTCCAGCAGGGGATTGTAGTGGGGGGATCTATAGCCCCGGGGGATCAAAATCGATCGATCTGGATCAAAGTTGATGACGGTCCGTTTGTTTTTAGCGGACAGTAGAGCATGAGAAAAGGGCAGATCTACAGTGATCCACCAATAATCCCACAAATGATGCAAAAAACGATCAGTGACAAACTCGGCTCTGCTACATCGTACAGCTCATGTATAAATAGTGATAATGATCAGTGCATAGGCATGACTAGGGATGGATATATCATTGGTGCAACGGGGCCCAAGAAGGTAGGGGGCCCATTTCCACATCCAATGCAGGTGGGATTGTGTATTTTGATGAGCTCTAGGACTGCAAAGGGGCCCAGTAAACTTTTTGTGAGCAGGGACCCTTTAACTTGAAGCTCATGGGCCCCTATGCAAAAGCTTCAACGGGGCCCCCAATTATCGCAAATCTTTAATAGCAATAGTCATTTTCTATAGGCCAAAGGGTCTTTTGGGGCCCCCTAGGGTCCAGGGCCAGGATGCGATTGCAATCCCTGAACCTATTGTAGTTTCGCCTAATGTGTACAGCGGCTCAACTCGGCACTGCTACATCAGTGTGAACACTGTCATAACCATCTGTACAGGTGTGGCCCCTACTGTAAGGAATGTCTGTGGACTTTTATATTTACAACCAATGAGCGAGGGCCACAGCAGAAGAATCTATATATTAACCCAGGCTTCTGGTATAAAGGTCACAGTCCCCTGGAGGAATTTATGAAGGATCTATAGATAATGGGGGAAGATTTATGAAACCGTGAAAAAGAAAAATGGCTATAGCGACCAATCAGAACGCAGCTATCATTTTCCAAGGTGCTTTGGAAACATGAAAGCTGCGCCGTGATTGGTTGAAGTTGCTGTGAGGTAGCAAAGACAGTTTTTCCTTTCACAAGTGAAAAGTGTCTTCAAAAACGTAATTAATATTTGGTGTATGATCGTGTAACCAGATTTATGTCGCCATAATTGGGTGATAGAGGTAAAAGTAAAACTGTCCATAGCAACCAATCACAACACTGCTTTCATGTTCTACAGTGCCTTTGAAACTTGAAAGCTTCACCGTGATTGGTTGAAATTAAAGGTGAAAGTAAAACTATCCATAGTAACCAATCAGAGCACAGCTGTCATTTTTTATAGTGCTTTTGAAACATGTAAGCTGCGTTGTGATTGGTTGAAGTTGCTGTGAGGTAACAAAGACAGTTTTTCCTTTCACCAGTAAAAAGTGTCTTAATATATTTGGTGTCTATCTGATCGTGTATACCAGATTTATGTTACAAATTAAGCCATAATTGGATGATAAAGGTGAAAGTAAAACTGTCCATAGCGACCAATCACAGCACAGCTTTCATGTTTCAAGAGCGCTGTAGAAAATGAAAGCTGCACAATGATTGGTTGCTATGGGCAACAGTGTTCATAAGTGTCCCCCATATTTTCTTGCAGTTCTATGTGTGGTGCCAAACTAATAATTAAATGCAGATGGAGCAGAGCTGAATTGGCTTCCATACAGTAGTATATAGTAGTAGAACTGAAATTATAGTCACAGTAAATCAAGTCTGGATAAGATGGCGGCCTTCTCACAGAAGTGTCTCTGTCAGTGACGTAACTTGAAGCTCATGGGCCCCGATCCAAAAGCTTCGATGGGGCCCCCAATCATTGCAAATCTTTAACAGTATTGGCCTTGTCGTATAGGCCAAAGGGACTTTTGGGGCCCCCTAGGCTACAGGGACCGGGTGTGATTGCAACCCCTGCACCTATTGTAGTTACGTCCAGTGGCGTAACTTGAGGCTCATGGGTCCCCACGTGAAAGGTCCAACGGGGACCCCAGTGTCTTCAAATCGTTAATAAGGGACCTTTGGGGCCTTGTAGGCTCCAGGGGCCGGGTGTGATTGCAAGTGCAACTCCTGCACCTGTTGTAGTTATGCCCTGGTCACTGTATAACACCAGCAAATGGATGAAGCAGAGCTGAATATGTCATTTCATCCTCTTAGGACGTCTTACTACACCAGTTCGAGGTGATGTCCACTTCCATGCTCAGTACTCGAAATGAGCAGGTCGGACGCTCGGACAGACCACTCCTGCTGGTGAGACAATGGCTTCGTCAACAGAGCAGAGGTTTCTTTTCCATTCTGCTGTGTAGAAGGGGCAGGGCAGCTTCATGCTGATTGACAGCAGCCTCCCCGCTACCTAACTTCAGGGATCCTGCTGTCAAGAAGCATGACATCATCTGTCATGCCCGGAGAAGCTGCCTTTCTGTCGACGCAACTTCAGCAGAAGCTGCAGAATCGTCGTCAGGATCCGGAGATTCATGTGGTCTTTCTTGTCTATTGATGTTTGGAAAATGAGCTGTCTTTTATTTTAGCTCCTTTGAGCTGATTTATGACCACAGACCACATCAAAGTTGAGCTGAACTTCAGAAATCATCTGTAAATCTTTTTCTCTGTCTTTTTTCAATCTACAGTTCAGAAGGAGCTCACTAAAGGTACCGTCACATAGGGAGATATCGCCGGCGATGTTGCCGGCGATCGCGGAAGCGCGCATCCCTGACAACATCGCCGGGGAGATGTCAGACTGAGCAACTTACAGGCGATGTCGCCGGCTAGTTGCCGCGGCTATCGCTCGCTGGGTTGCCCAGCAACCCAGCGTGCGATAACTCGCAATGTTGGAGATAGGCGGAATCGCCCGCAACATTGCAGGTTGCCGCGTTACACCGGGCGATCAGGCATGATCGCCTGACCTACATCGCTAGGTTTCCCAACATTGTTGGGAAACCTGGCGATGTTACTCAGGCGATTTTTCCCCTGATTATCGCCCTGTCACACGAGGCAACTCTCCGGCGCCGCAACCTGGCCACGCCCCTCAGTTGCCGGCAACATCGCCGGCGATATCTCCCTGTGTGACGGTACCTTTACAGACACTTATGGCCACTTTACACGTCCCAACGTCGGTCCGATATTGGATCCAATGCCGCGGGAGCGCGCTTTTTCTGGGCAGAATTCCAAGATCGCATAGGAGATGTTACACAGTGCGATATCGGCAGGCAACGCTCCAGCGGTGTGTACGCCCCCTTGTACGGCTGACCCAGGAACAACCATTTAACATGGGAGAGAATAGGGGACGTTGTACTTCATATCGTTGTTGGGCTTTTACACAGCACAATACGGCCACAACATCCAACCAATATCGGGCCGTTGGAGAACAGGCTCATTTGATCCCCCAACACACAAACCACGTGACTTTTGGTCGGAGTTGGATGCCGATATCGGGACATGTAAAGTGGCCATTAGTTAACTCGTTCAGCAATGTACAAGGAAAGACTGAGCTAAATGGTGCACACTTTTAAATGAAACCAATGGCAAAAATGATTTTTAGTCCAAAGTCCATGCACTTAGGGCGCCTTCACACTGGCGTTCCCCTCCGCAGCGTTCTGCGGAGTGGAATCGCCATGTGTGCGCAGCGGCCGCCAGCTCCTATCTTTATAATGGGAGCGCACGGTGCTGCGCTTGACAGCGCATGACCGTGCGCACCCATTCACTCCCATATGTGATCTTGCATTTCTGGTGCGGGCGGGAGTGTGTGATTTGTGCACAGGCATCCGCCTGCGCACAGATCACATATGGGAGTGAATGGGTGCGCACGGTCATGCGCTGTCAAGCGCAGCACCGTGCGCTCCCATTCTAAAGATAGGAGCTGGCGGCCGCTGCGCACATATGGCAATTCCCCTCCGCAGAACACTGCGGAGGGGAACGCCAGTGTGAAGGCGCCCTTAAAGGGTATATCTAGGATATCACAAAACAAATGTCCCTAAGCACTGAGGGCACCTTTACACACGGCTACATTTGTAGCTTGTCACCAGGTAACTTACTGGTTGCAGTGAAATCATGGATACATGGTTCTATCTTGTTGCTGTGTACAAATGGAATCATGTATCCATGATTTCACTGCAACCAGTAAGTTACCTGGTGACAAGCTACAAATGTAGCCGTGTGTAAAAGTACCCTAAGGGCCCCTTTACACGCGGCTTCATTTCTTGGGTGGCTACAGGTAACTTACTGGTTGCAGTGAAATCATGGAGAGATTATTCCATTTGTACACAGCAACAAGATAGAACCTTGTCTCCATGATTTCACTGCAGCCAGTAAATTACCTGTAGCCATCCAAGAAATGTAGCCACGTGTAAAGGGGCCCTAACAGACAGGTAGTTTCTACATGCCCGCCGGTGGTGTACCTTTAGGGTATGTGCACATCAGTCGTTTTGGAACGTTTTCCGTCGGCGGTTTCCGCTGAGTTTTATGCTAATTTATGTTAATCCTAGCCACCGGTTGGATTAACATGCTAGTCAATGGAGTTTAGAAAACGCTGTCTACATTAGAACGGTTTTTTTCTGGTCGTTTTCAGTTCATTCACCGGTTTTCCACCGGTTTTCAAAGATAGAGCAAGTGACTTCTTTTCAGCGTTTTTCCAGCGGTTCCAGCTGAACAAGTGCACCAAAAAACAATCTGGAAAACGTTAAGAAAAACGCCGGGGAAATCGCCAAGAACACGCTGTCCAAACGCTAATAACCCGATCGCAAATCGTTAGCAAAACGCTAACAAAACTAGGGAGACTGCCGAGTTCAGAAAACTCAGTTTCTGCTATTCACCACCGGTTCCCGGTCGGTCTGCAAAGATGCAGACCCGTCTGATGTGCACATACCGTTAAGCTTATTGGCCCCGATGTGAAAGCTCCAATGGGGCCCCCGATTATTTTAAATCTGTAATAGCTTTAGTCTTTTTCTATAGGTCAATGGGACTTTTGGGGCCCTAAAAACTCCAGAGCCCAGGTGTGATTGCAACCCCTGCACCTATTGTAGTTATGCCCTTGCTACCTGCCTGTTGTGCCCTTCGCCGGTCGTCGGTGACCACTCTTGCTTGCTCCGCTGACATTGTGTCGACAAAGAGGCGGCTTCTCTGCTCTATTGATGGCGTCACAGATGCTTATTGACAGCCAGATCCCTGCAGTTAAGTAGCGAGGGACCGGCTGTCAATCTGCATGATGTCGGCAGTCCCACCCTGTCTACAGAGCAGAGCGGAAAAGAAGCCTCCACTAATTTTACGGAGCCATTTAATCAGAAGCAGAAGCAGTCTGTGACGGTGGTGAAGGTCACTATGCACGACAGGCAGGAGGTAGCAGCTACCTGTCTGTTAGTGCTTAGGCACGTTTTTTGTACAATCCCGGGTATACCCTTTAAGTGCATGTGCTTTGGACTAAAAAAATTTTTGCATTTGAGTTCCATTAAAATTTTTGAACCATTTAGCTTTTATAGGCTCTTCCCCTTTCCTTGCACATTGCTGAACGAGTTAACTAAGTGTCCATAAGTGAGCTCTTTCTGAACTGGAGTTTGTAAATCTTTTCAGAGCTCTTTTTAGATGATTTCTGCCACATCAAAGTTCAGCTCAATTTTGATGTGGTCTGTGGTCATAAATCAGCTGAGTGGGTGCTACAATAAAAGACAGCTAACAAGCTCACTGACATTCCCCATTATGCAGCCAAGACGATATGGAGGTTATAGAAGGTAGACCGTGCAACATTTGCAATGAAAACCAATTGCAAAAATGATTTTTTAGCTTACAATACATGAGACATACACATTGTTATATCACAGTAGATTGTGCCAGATGAAAAACTCAACCCTGCTGCACTGGTATAATTGTGCTGCCTGTGGACAGATGTAGAACAACTACATCAGTACATAAAACCCTACAAAGTTCTGATTATTATACCAGCAGGAATGTTGGCAGCGCTGGGAAATTAGTGGGTGAAAATACTATATATTGGAATGCTGGATGGCAGGAGAATGGGGACATTTCATAGGAAGGAATGTGGGTGGCAGACGGCAGTGGCGGTGCCCTCTGTACCCATAGACACTGCAGCGTTTATAGGGGGGCAGTAGTTGAAGTGGTGATGGGTGCACATAGGTTTCTACGAGAAACTTATTATAATTCCTCATGTTTTGTTATACGCATATTTATGCCCTTTGTTTGTATTGGAATAACATAAAAAGAGGAAAAAAAGCAAATTGGACAAAATTGGGCCGGACAAAATTGTTACCCCTCCCTTAATATTTAGTTTCGCCCTTTGAAATAAGGGCCACTTTACACACACCAACTTATCTGTCCAACTTCTGACCAACTTACTGGTTGCAGTGAAATCACGGACACATTGCTCCATTTTGTGGCTGTGTACAAATGGAACAATGTGTCCATGATTTCACTGCAACCAGTAAGTTGGTCAAAGTTGGACAGATAAGTTGGTGCGTGTAAAGTGGCCATAAATCCCTGCAGTCAGTCTCCTCCTATAACCTCCACAAGCTTCTTCTGTCCTGGAGTTTCTCTTCTTTATAATCTGCTCCTTATCTCTCGTCTTCTCCCAATTTTCAGATCTCTCCACAGATTTAGATCTGGACTCATTGCTGACACTTCAGATCTCTCCAGCGCTTTGTTTCCTCCATTTCTGGGGCTTCTTGATGTTTGGGGTCATTGTCCTGCTGGAAGACGCCTGACCTAGGATGCCCCCAGCTTTCTGACACTAAGCTCTACTTTGTGTCACAAAATCCTTTCGTATCTTTAGATTTCATGATGTCTTGCACACAGTCATGATCCCCATTGCCAGAGGCAGCACAACCATCTAGAACATCTCTGACTTCCACCAGATGTGACTGTAGGTCCTGTGCTTTTTTCTCTGACCTCCCCCATGTGTGACTTTAGGTCCTGTGCTCTTTTCTCTGACCTCCCCCATATGTGACTGTAGGTCCTGTGCTCTTTTTTTCTGACCTTCCCCATATGTGACTGTAGGTCCTGTGCTCCTTTTCCTGACCTCCCCCACATGTGACTGTAGGTCCAGTAAAGGAAAGAAAAAAATCTGCCACCGCCTGATACTCACTAGACTCCCAGGCTATCGGAAAATGGTTAGCATCCAGTCACATGGTAGAAAAAGAAGAAGGGAATCCGATGCCACAAACGATAAATCCTTTTTTCTTGAGATAAAATCTACTATGTGATTTTATCTCAAGAATAAAGGATTTATCGTTTGTGGCATCGGATTCCCTTCTTCTTTTTCTACTGTAGGTCCTGTGCTCTTTTCTCTGACCTCCCCCATATGTGACTGTAGCTCCTGTGCTCTTTTCTCTGACCTCCCCCACATGTGACTGTAGGTCCTGTGCTCTTTTCTCTGACCTCCCCCACATGTAACTGTAGTTCCTGTGCTCTTTTTTTTCTGACCTTCCCCATATGTGAATGTAGGTCCTGTGCTCCTTTTACTGACCTCCCTCACATGTGACTGTAGGTCCTGTGCTCTTTTCTCTGAGTCCCCCATATGTGACTGTAGGTCCTATGCTCTTTTCTCTGACCTTCCCCCATATGTGACTGTAGGTCCTGTGTTCTTTTCTTTGACTTCCCCCATATGTGCCTGTAGGTCCTATGCTCTTTTCTCTGACCTCCCCCATGTGTGACTGTAGGTCCTGTACTCTTTTCTCTGACCTCCCCCATATGTGACTGTAGGTCCTGTGCTCTTTTCTCTGAACACCCATTTGTGACTGTAGGTCCTGTGCTATTTTCCTTGCCCTACCCCATATGTGACAGTAGGTCCTGTGCTATTTTCTTTGCCCTACTCCATATGTGACTGTAGGTCCTGTGCTCTTTTTTTCTGACCTCCCCCATATGTGACTGTAGGTGCTGTGTTCTTTTCTCTGACCTCCCCCATATGTGACTGTAGGTCCTGTGCTTTTCTCTAACCTTCCCCCATATGTGACTGTAGGTCCTGTGCTCTTTTCTCTGACCTCCCCCATATGTGACAGTAGGTCCTGTGCTTTTCTCTAACCTTCCTCCATATGTGACTGTAGGTCCTGTGCTCTTTTCTCTAACCTTCCCCCATATGTGACTGTAGGTCCTGTGCTCTTTTCTCTGACCTCCCCCATGTGTGACTGTAGGTCCTGTACTCTTTTCTCTGACCTCCCCCATATGTGACTGTAGGTCCTGTGCTCTTTTCTCTGAACACCCATTTGTGACTGTAGGTCCTGTGCTATATTCCTTGCCCTACCCCATATGTGACAGTAGGTCCTGTGCTATTTTCTTTGCCCTACTCCATATGTGACTGTAGGTCCTGTGCTCTTTTTTTCTGACCTCCCCCATATGTGACTGTAGGTGCTGTGCTCTTTTCTCTGACCTCCCCCATATGTGACTGTAGGTCCTGTGCTTTTCTCTAACCTTCCCCCATATGTGACTTTAGGTCCTGTGCTCTTTTCTCTGACCTCCCCCATATGTGACAGTAGGTCCTGTGCTTTTCTCTGACCTCCCCATATGTGACTGTAGGTCCTGTGCTCTTTTCTCTAACCTTCCCCCATATGTGACTGTAGGTCCTGTGCTCTTTTCTCTAACCTTCCCCCATATGTGACTGTAGGTCCTGTGCTCTTTTCTCTGACCTCCCCCATATGTGACAGTAGGTCCTGTGCTTTTCTCTAACCTTCCCCCATATGTGACTGTAGGTCCTGTCCTCTTTTCTCTGACCTCCCCCATATGTGACAGTAGGTCCTGTGCTCTTTTCTATGACCTCCCCTATATGTGACTGTAGGTCCTGTGCTTTTCTCTAACCTTCCCCCATATGTGACTGTAGGTCCTGTGCTTTTCTCTGACCTCCCCCATATGTGACTGTAGGCCCTGTCCTCTTTTCTCTGACCTCCCCCATATGTGACTGTAGGTCCTGTGATCTTTTTTTTGTTGGCCTTATTCCATTTTCGGTTAACAGAATGTTGCGCTTTTGTTTCAGGTGTGATTTTCATATTGCTCACACCTCTTACTTGCCACAGTTAAGCAAAGTTGTTTATCCACAATTTTGGAAAGGAGCCAACAATTTTCTCCGGCCTATTTTTGGAGTTTTGTGTCAAATTATGTCCTATTTGCCATTGTTTTCTCAGTTTTATTTATGTTGTTCTAATACAAAGGAAATAAACATGTGTATAATAAAACATGGGGAATTGTAATAATTTTCTGGGAGAAATACTTCATTTTCTGGAACAATATAAGGGTGAAAACACCTTTGGCCATGGCTGTATATAAAAAATAGTAAGTCCCCTGTGTGCATATAATACAGAGGATATAAACACATGGAACTGGCAAGAATCAAGGCTGAATTATAGAGCGGGCACATGAGGCATAAGAAAAAATGTGAGAAAAAATGAGAAAAATAAAAACTAAAGTTATTTAAAAAAAACTCAGATAGAAATGTATTATTTTTTTAAATGAAAAACTGCTCATCTCATAATGGTTCTTAGCGCATGTATTGGCCAATAGATGCCTACCCTTCAACCACGGCAAGGTGACCTTAAATCTGAAGGGTCCCTGTCTACACTTAAAACGTCTCTCGTACCCTGGGGGTCTCTGTTACATTGCGCAGTAGCAGGATACCCCCCATGGCTTAGTAGGGAGGAAGGTGTGCAAATTCCAGCAGTGGAGCCAATACTCCACACACATGAAATGAAGAAAAAAAACGACATGGGGCTCAACATGTTGGGGGTTCAAAGCAACAGCTTCCAAATGCAAATGTCACATCTGGAATTAGCTCCAGACCTTTTACCTGCATAATTGATGATATATTAACAAGGAAATAGCCCAGACAGCCCATTAAAGAACTTTTGAGATAGTTATCCAATTAATTTTCGTCCCTTGAAAAAGGGGCAGCCATTCCTAAACCCTTACTCCAATTAGGATGCAAATACCTCAAATTAAATCTGAAAGTCAGCACTTTGCACCCAGACTGATTATATACCGTAACTGAATCTTGAATATGTTTTGGTAAACGGCTAAAATGCCAAAACTTGTGTTTTCAACATTTTTTACAGACAGAAATATAAAATACTGTTATCTAAAAAACTCATGAAAAAAATCAGCACCATGTGAAGAATAAAGGCATAATCTTCTCTACAATCCTCATCAAAAAACCGCCCCAAAGGAATTTCTATTCTATTCATAGCAGATTTTGACTTTCCTTACTGATGGGTCTCCATTTTTTTTCAAGTAAATTTACTTTTTAGTCCAGAATATTTTAAATTTAGGCAACACAGATACTGGATTAATGGATTTCTTCCAGTATCTGCTCCATTGATGCTCAGTGTTGGCTCGTAGATATCCACCTTCTGGCACTCCTCGTCTCACATCTGATGTGAATGACATTTTTGTAACTAAACTAAAGAGGAGTCTTCAGCTCCTGCTGTCAATTAGGTGAAGGATTCTTCCTTGGAAGATCCTAGAGAAAGAGATTCTTACAGAAGATTCTCTTAGTACAAGGGCAAGAAGCGACAACAGAGTGATTCAAATTGAACTTGACTGTAGAGTTAAGATCGTAAAAACAACTAAAGGAACTCATGCATAATATTATTATTTATCATTATAACACCATTTATTGCATAGCCCACGAGGGCTCACAGTCTACAAGGGATGGGTGAGGATACAGTGGGTGAGGAAAGAGGACCCTGCTCGCGAAGTCTCACAGTCTACAAGGGATGGGTGAGGATATAGTAGGTGAGGAGACAGGACCCTGCCCACAAGGGCTCACAGTCTACAAGGGATGGGGAGGATATGCAAGGGCCAGAGGGTACTCGGTAGCCAAGCCATATGACTTTCTAGGAGGACACAGTGGCTGTGGCCCAGCTCCGTGGGCCCTTGTCGTGCAGTGATGGGAGTTATTTACAGCAGGGGATAGTGAGTTTGTACGTGATGCCACCTGTGGTACCTGGATATGGGTGACCAGCGCTGCTCTTTTTGGGCCTCGGGGCAGATGATACGGCAGCCGGGATGGTAACGCTTCCTACAGGTGGAGCGGGGCCCCAGGATTGATATAAGAGTCTATGGGGATGATGGGAGTCATTGGTTAAAGTGCAGGAAGCAGCTAGGAGGACGCGGGTAATAACCGGAGGACACAAAGGGTTGCAGTTCTTTTTTGGCGGTTCTCAACAGTTCCAGCCCAACTGGGGAACCATATCCTTCGGTCAACTCTCAGGCAATTTGAGTCCACTCCACCAAGACACCTTTCTGTATGTTTTGCCAGGTTACCCTTCTCTTCGCTGGTTTACTCACCACTCCTGCCCACCGCCTTCATGCTACAGTGTCCCAAGCAGGTGGCTGCGGGCCCTGTCAAGCGACGGTCAGCACGTCCTCGACCCTAGATCTAGCCACTGTTTTGCGGATTGTCCACGGTAGTTGGCTACTGCGCCTACAGCTCAGCAGCCTCCGGTTTCCTGGTTCAACCTTGAAGTGTTGCCAGATTGGGGCCATTTCCCTCTTGCAATCAGTTCCTTCACCATGACTGGAAGTCGGGATGAATTCGGGGTTCACGCTGGCCTAGGTTCCATGGGCAAGCTACCCACTGGTCCCCACTCCTCCCCAGCGCCAGAGTTCCCTAGAACTCCATTTCTCTTGGTGGTTTACTCTGTCTCTCAACTCCTTGTCTCACTGAACAACTGCCTGACACCTCCTCTTACTTTCTGCTTTTCTACTCACTATCCCCACCCCCTCTGCCTACTTCCTCCTCTGTCAGCAGATGGGGCTCCTCATATGAGGTAATTTCCACCTCCTGCATCTCCTGGCCAGGAGGTAGGAGTGGTGTTGGGTGTAGGTGTGTGTGTCTCGGTATTGTGTCTCCTTCTTACCTGGGAGTGCGATACCACACCTATAGATTACGTGCAATACCTTTGTGGCGACCAGACTGCAGGGGCACCACAGATATAGTAGGTGAGGACAGAGGACTCTGCCTGCGAGGGCTCACAGTCTGCAGTAGATGGGTGAGGATACAGTAAGTGATGAGAGAGGACCCTGCCCCTGAGGGCTCAGTCTACAAGGGATGGGTGAGGATATGTGGCGCCCATCTGGTTGGGACACCAGGAGGGGTACTGCACCCATAAGAGTGTGTAGTATTCCTGTGGCTGAGGAATTGGGATGCTCATGACATGCATCCACAAACACCCTAGGTAGGGGACCGTGGGTAGACCCACTGTAGGGAGGACCCAGTCCCATGGCAGGTGTGACAGGGTAGAAAAGTGTGTGGGTGGGAGGAGCGTTAGTGAGTTAGAGGGTGGAAGAGCTCCATTGGGGAGAGAGGTGCAGGCGACAGGGAGCAGCCGTCAGGACAGAAAGGGACCCTAGGGGCACCAGGTGTTGCGGTGAGCCCTAATCCGGACGCGGTACGAATACGGGCCGGAGGGGTTCAGTCCCGGAACGGAGGAGCGGCTCCAGACGGTACGGGTGTTCACCCCAGAGCCGCCAAACGGAGGACTGCGCTTCTTTAGGAAGTCATGGCCGACACCCGGCGCACCCAGAAAAAGGCACTGTATAGGATCCCGAGAGCTCGGAGAGGAGTCGCTCAGATAGAGAGGATCCGAGTGAGCTGGCTTCAGGCACCTGCGTGTGGAGGCGCTGAGGGAGACAGGAGAGAGCGCAGGAAGGGACCGAACAGGAACAGCAGGCATTCCACCGAGGGACCCAAGTGCAGCATCCTAATTTCCAGCGACCACCCAGGCCAGGCCATGCAGACCCAAAAAGACTGTGTTTGATGAAGTGCCAGTAAACCTGTTGCATACTACAAACTGTGTGTTGTACTTTATTCACCCGCGCCTGAAGAGCCGCCGAATGCAGCATGAGCAGAACAAGTAACAAGGCCTGGTGTAGCTGCGTCCCTGTGTAAATAAGACTGATCCATAACTCCCATCATCTACTACTGCCCTGGGAATCCTGCTCCACCTATGGAGAGCGAAACCAGCTTGCTGCTACACCATCCGAAACCGGAGGTGGCGGCACGAGCCACTATTCTTATTATTTTTATGGACTGTTCCCCATTTTCAGCGACCACCAGGGCTACGGGACCGGGCAACAGGCCCTGTGACATCTCCCGTGAACTATAACGCCTGGAACTGGGTACCCAAAGCCCTAGGGTGGGTCAGCTTCAGTAGGTGAGGAGAGAGGACCCTGCACGCGAGGGCCCACAGTCTACAAGGGATGGGTAAGAATACAGTAGGTGAGGAGAGAGGACCCTGCTCATGATGATTTTCTGGATTCAAAAAATCTGGAAAGGAATGAAAGAGATTGAAAAAATATGAATTCTTCCACCAAGTCCTCATCTTGCCTGTCCAGTTTTACTCTTGGCGTTTCCATTTCGGTCTTCACTGACAAATCATAATTCTACTTCTCCTCATGGGTCACGTCATGATGCTTAGTGAGCAATGAGGCTGTAATGTCTGTATACTCTTATATTCTGTGATCCCCAGCTGTAATGTCTGCATACTCCTATATTCTGTGATTCCTGGCTGTAATGTCTGTATACTCTTATATTCTGTGATCCCTAGCTGTAATGTCTGTATACTCCTATATTCTGTGATCCCTGGCTGTAATGTCTGTATACTCTTATATTCTGTGATCCAGGCTGTAATGTCTGTATACTCCTATATTCTGTGATCTCTGGCTGTAATGTCTGTATACTCTTATATAGTGTGATTCCCAGCTGTAATGTCTGTATGCTTATATTCTGTGATCCCCAGCTGTAATGTCTGCATACTCTTATATTCTGTGATCCCCACCTGTAATGTCTGTATACTCTTATATTCTGTGATCCACGGCTGTAATGTCTGTATACTCTTATATTTTGTGATCCCCAGCTGTAATGTCTGTATACTCTTATATTCTGTGATCCAAGCTGTAATGTCTGTATACTCCTATATTCTGTGATTCCTGGCTGTAATGTCTGTAGACTCTTATATTCTGTGATCCACAGCTGTAATGTCTGTAAACTCTTATATTCTGTGATCCCCTGGCTGTAATGTCTGTATACTCTTATATTCTGTGATCTCTGGCTGTAATGTCTGTATACTCTTATATTCTCTGATCCACAGCTGTAATGTCTGTAAACTCTTATATTCTGTGATCCCTGGCTGTAATGTCTGTATACTCTTATATTCTCTGATCCACAGCTGTAATGTCTGTAAACTCTTATATTCTGTGATCCCCTGGCTGTAATGTCTGTATACTCTTATATTCTGTGATCTCTGGCTGTAATGTCTGTATACTCTTATATAGTGTGATCCCCAGCTGTAATGTCTGTATGCTTATATTCTGTGATCCCAGCTGTAATGTCTGCATACTCTTATATTCTGTGATCCCCACTGTAATGTCTGTATACTCTTATATTCTGTGATCCCTGGCTGTAATGTTTGTATACTCTTATATTCTGTGATCCCGGCTGTAATGTCTGTATACTCTTATATTCTGTGATCCCTGGCTGTACTGTCTGTATACTCTTATATTCTGTATTCCTCGACTGTAATGTCTGTATACTCTTGTATTCTGTGATCCCCAGCTATAGTAACATAGTAACATAGTTTTTAAGGTTGAAGGAAGACTTTAAGTCCATCTAGTTCTGTATACTCTCTTACTTCCTCCTCTGCCCAGGAGCTGTGATATATCTGACATTACATCCATACATTACACGGGGGCACATTAATAAGAACAGGAACGTTTTTTGTAACACATCCAATTATGGAACTGATTTGTATTCTAAGATCTATTCATTAAAATGTACAATTGTTCGGGGCACAACCCCTTTATAACTTTTAGTTTTTCTTCCTCTGGAGAACATTTGCAAAGTTTTAACAGCACTTTTTCCTGTAGCATTGTTTTGCAGCCTTATGATGTGACAGTGCCTTGTTTGGATCGGACCCCTACAGCGACATTCTGTAACCTCCTGCATGGTAGGAAGTGGTGTTTTCTTTCAATCCCTAAACAATTCTAGTTCAAGGACTTCATCTATAGGTGTAACCTTAAAGCTATCAGTTCCACCTCGTCAGATTTCATAGAAAAACCACGCTCTCTCGCACTCCCGTCTTCTTCAATTACTCATTGAAAGCTCTCAGTGCTTAGCCCTACTCTTCAGCCTGCGGCTGCTTAGTTTACCTGTAATTCTCTTAAAGGGCCAGTCTTCGTCGCGGCACGCCATGTGCCGTTCTATACCTTGTCCAGAGTACGTTCCATTCACATACACCTATTCTCCAACAGTTTGTTTATCAGGGACCGGAGGAGGGCGTTGGTTTGGCCATTGTGAAGGTCATTCTGCTTCGCTTCAGCAGTCGTCCGGCCGACAAAGGATAAAACTTTAGGGTTTTTTTGTGGTTAAAAGACTCTTTTGTGCCATTTTCTTCTTTGCAGAGTTGGGTCTCTGTCAGTCAATTTGCCCAACATCTTTTCTACTTTTGCCTTTTGTTGCAGCGTGTTTCATTATCTAGTCTATTTAGGCTGTTCTTTAAGCAGCGAGAAGAAAAAATAGAATGAAAGCCCTGCTTCTAAAAAAGTAGGACATCCATGAGACCTTTGGCTGAAAGAGAGAACAGAAGACTTGCCAGAAAGCTTCAAAACCACTTCTGAGCACCGGGGAATTGCTGAAATAGCAACGGTCGCCACTATGGTACTGCACCTATCCAATAGATGTGGCATCATGCTCGCGGGTAAGAAGGGAAAGCTTTGCTGAGATCCCCAACATACACCCAGCACTATCCAAACTCCTGGCAAGGGAGATGCTTGGCGGAAGAGACTCACATTCAGAGCAGTCCCCATCTGCTGGCTGGAGGGCGGGGATTGGTGAAGAGGTAGAAGGAAAACAGAAAGGAGAGAGGTCTCAGAGAAGCCAGGAGCTGGGAAAAGTCAGCTGCAGATCCCAGGCCTCAGGACCCAAATCTGCGGGAGACCAGCTAAGTCAGGCAGAGGAACTAGCTGCATAGGGGTACCAGCCCCAATTCGGCCTGGACCAACCGAGAAACTGAAGGTTACTGGGCTACATGTACAGTGACTACCATTGTGGACTCTCGCAAGGCAAATTCATTGTATAGGGTCAAGAGGACTTGCAAGACAGTCACTCGGAGGGCCTGTAGTCACCTGCCTTTCGGACTTGTAACTACAGGACACTAGGAGTGCAAGGAGTAGCAGTGTCCGAGAGAAAAGGGCAGCAAGGAAGGCCATATAGTTATCTTGCGTCCATGAGTATGCGATATACATACTCCCAGCCAGAATCTGATCAGATGATTGTAACCTCGCTCAATGCAAGTGCATATCGCATAGTCACTTCCATGTGACCGCCGTTCCCAGCTCTGACTCTGGTGAATCCTCACAGCGGACAGTGCGTGCAATGTGAGGATTCACAAGTCTGCAATCACGTAGAGTGATTGCAGACTTGTAGATTTAGACCGGACAACCTCTTTAAGGCTGCTGTCAGTGAATGGGGCCATCTATTCATAAAGAGATTCTTGTTCAACCTGATGGGTTTGCCATAATGTAGACGCCACAAGCCCTAATTGCTTCGACCTGACAGATTGCACATCTGCCTCAATTTCATAGAACTCAGTTTTGTTCGTTTCGACATGTCTCAGTAATTTGGCTTTTCGGGACATTCAGTAACTGGGAGCCCGGGAGATGAAAGCTGTTCAGTTCACTGTGATAATGAGACACCTCCAAATATATAGAAAAGGAACATGACCCCATTCATTTGGGAAAAAAATGAGATGGAGATGAAAGATTTACTAAGGGAATCATTACATCAGCCAAATGAATCAATACAATTTGAGATCCCAATTGTTATACAATTTTACCAGACCCTGTTCCTGCGACATCTGCTTCTATCATCAGACACCACTGTATTTACTCTGTAGGAGTGCTGGTGATAGAGGAGAAGTCAGAGCCAGAAACTCTGATCGGCGCAGGCTCCGGCTATCCACTAAGGTTAGAGTGGTTGGAACCTGTAGTCTGACCGATTGGGTGTGTGTGCTGTCCAGCTGAAGTCATCAGCTCCTGGCTTCAGCCTATTAGAAGGCACCACACTCTACTTAAGCTTTCAGCGTTCTGCTGGAAATTGCCAGATATAGCTTGTGCTTTTCTGGTTAGGTCTTCTTGCTCTCCTTCTCTGTATTGGTATTGTTGCTGTTTTACTTTGGTCTGTATTTTTTGGATGCTTCTGCCTGACGATTTTCTACCTTTCTTCCATCTTGGTTTTAATCCGGCTCTCTTGACTACTCTAACTGATCCTGATTTTTTCCTTTATGTCACCTCTCGGCCTTGACTCTGCTAGGTGACCTTTCCTGCTCATGGTTCGCTGTTCTGGACGGCACCCCATCCATAGGAGGCTATATTCTTGGCCCGGTTGTAAATCCAGACCCCTGTACATGGTGTCAGGGTTTCTCAGGATTCTGCAGAACAGAGCGGATTTTGCCAAGTCAAACTGAAATTACAACTATAAGGAGAGAATAGGTAAAGACAAGCTACAAGAAGTCGTAAAGTTAAAGCGGGACCGGTGGAAGTGCCATTTTGGCTTCCTGGTCCCCTGCAACCAGGGCCGTATTTGCCATTAGGCACACCTAGGCACGTGCCTAGGGCGGCGCTATTTATAGGCAGGCGGCGTCTCGGCGTGTAACTTTTTTTTTTTTTTTTTTACTTTTTTTTTTCCCGGCTCCGGGCCGGCCGGGTCTCAAGCCCCGCCCCCATACAACCCCCCCCCCCCCCCGCTCCGGGCCGGCCGGGTCTCAAGCCCCGCCCCCATACAACTTTCCCCCCCCCCCTTCCGTCATCATTATGGCCGCCTGTCCGCCGTCCCGCCCGCCCACCTCACAGGCACAAGTCCCGGCCGGAAGAGACGAGGAGAAGGAGGGGCCCGCCAAAGAGGGGAAACTTGAAGTTCCCGCTCTGTTCCCTCCTGTCTCCCGTGCTGCTGTGGTGGCGCCGGCAGCGGTAGTGGCGGCAGCGGCGGTACTGGCACCCAGCCGCCCCCTCCAGACCCAGAGAGCGGGGAAGCAGCCGGAGGCACTGGATGATGGTGCAGCTGGCGACGGAGCTCCTGCTGCACATCCCTGTGCTCAGAGGGAGCCCGGCTAATGTCAGCAGCCAGCACCAGGTGAGGACCCCAGAAGTGTGGGGGAACTGTGCAGAGGACAGAGAAGCAGGTGGACTGAGAAGAAGAGGCACAGGGGGACAGAAATAAGGGGACAGGAGAAGAGGAGAGAGGAGCAGCAGGAGGGACAGAGGAGAGGAGGACTGGGGTGCAGAAGGACAGGAGCAGCAGAAGGGACAGCAGAGAGGAGGACAGGGGTGCAGGAGGACAGAGGAGCAGCAGGAGGGACAGAGGAGAGGAGGACGGGGTGCAGGAGGACAGCCGAGCAGCAGGAGGGACAGGGAAGAGGAGGACGGGGGTGCAAGAGGAGCAGCAGGAGGGAAAGAGGAGAGCAGGACGGGGGTGCAGAAGGACAGAGGAGAGGAGGACGGGGGTGCAGAAGGACAGAGGAGAGGAGGACGGGGGTGCAGAAGGACAGAGGAGAGGAGGACGGGGGTGCAGAAGGACAGAGGAGAGGAGGACTGGGGTGCAGAAGGACAGAGGAGAGGAGGACTGGGGTGCAGAAGGACAGCGGAGAGGAGGACGGGGGTGCAGAAGGACAGCGGAGAGGAGGACGGGGGTGCAGAAGGACAGCGGAGAGGAGGACGGGGGTGCAGAAGGACAGCGGAGAGGAGGACGAGGGTGCAGAAGGACAGAGGAGAGGAGGACGGGGGTGCAGAAGGACAGAGGAGAGGAGGACGGGGGTGCAGGAGGACAGAGGAGAGGAGGACGGGGGTGCAGGGGGACAGAGGAGAGGAGGACGGGGGTGCAGGAGGACAGAGGAGAGGAGGACGGGGGTGCAGGAGGACAGAGGAGCAACAGGAGGGACAGGGAAGAGGAGGACGGGGGTGCAAGAGGAGCAGCAGGAGGGACAGAGGAGAGCAGGATGGGGGTGCAGAAGGACAGAGGAGAGGAGGACGGGGGTGCAGAAGGACAGAGGAGAGGAGGACGGGGGTGCAGGAGGACAGAGGAGAGGAGGACGGGGGTGCAGGAGGACAGAGGAGAGGAGGACGGGGGTGCAGGAGGACAGAGGAGCAACAGGACGGGGGTGCAGGAGGAGCAGCAGGAGGGACAGCGGAGAGGAGGACAGGGGTGCAGGAGGACAGAGGGACAAAGGAGAGGAAGATGGGGGTGCAAGAGGAGCAGCAGGAGGGACAGAGGAGAGGAGGACAGGGTGCAGGAGGACAGCCGAGCAGCAAGAGGGACAGAGGAGAGCAGGACGGGGGTGCAGAAGGACAGAGGAGAGCAGGACGAGGGTGCAGGAGGACAGAGGAGAGCAGGATGGGGGTGCGGGAGGATAGAGGAGAGCAGGACGGGGGTGTGGGAGGACGTGGGTGTGGGAGGACGTGGGTGCAGGAGGACGGGGGTGCAGGAGGACAAGAGGAGAGGAGGACGGGAGTGCAGGAGGACAGAGGAGAGGAGGACAGGGGTGCCGGAGGACAGAGGAGAAGAGGACGAGGGAGCAGGAGGATAGAGGAGCAACAGGAGGGGCAGAGGAGAGGAGGATGGGGGATCAGGAGGATAGAGGAGCAGCAGGAGGGGCAGAGGAGAGGAGGACAGAGGAGAAGAGGATGGAGGTGCAGGAGGACAGGAGCAGCAGGAGGGACAGAGGAGAGAAGGACGGGGATGCAGGAGGACTGCGGCTGTGGCTGGCGCTGTGTGTGGTGATAATGGCGGCTGTACCGTGTGTCTGCCTCCATGCAGCTGCCGCCACCTTCCTGTGTTGGCAGGCTGTGGCATGCTGGGAGTTGTAGTTCTCCTGCCTGTCCTATATGATTTCTGGGCAGTGTGTTGGGTGCTGGGAGTTGTTGTTCTTCCAGATGCGCTCAGTGTTGTCCCGCCGCCCGTCTGTCTCTTCTGGGATGTCCTCAGCTCTGTGCTGTGCACAGACAGTGTACCACCATGTCCCCAGCTGTCTGTGCACAGCACGGAGCTGAGGACATGGTGGTACACTGTGCACAGCATGGAGCTGGGGACATGGTGGTACACTGTGCACAGCACGGAGCTGAGGACATGGTGGTACACTGTGCACAGCACGGAGCTGAGGACATGGTGGCACACTGTGCACAGCACGGAGCTGAGGACATGGTGGTACACTGTGCACAGCACGGAGCTGAGGACATGGTGGTACACTGTGCACAGCACGGAGCTGAGGACATGGTGATACACTGTGCACAGCACAGAGCTGGGGACATGGTGGTACACTGTCTATGCACGGATCTGAGGACATGATGCTACACTGTCTCCCGCCGCCTTAAAATCGGTCTGTTTCTCATCCAGGAGAGTCGGATGAGTGTCATCGGTTTTTTGGTCCATTTGGCAACTGCTGTGCGAGTGTCCGACATTTTCTCTCAGATCACATCCGTGTGCAATTTGTTCTTTCCTCAGCAGCTATTTACTGTAGACTCATTTACAGGAACATTTTACAGTGTTCTCAGTTACAGAATGATAATGTATCCGTGAAATAAACTGATGCCTCTCAGATGGTCCGTGTGCGGTCCGTGATTTTTGTCAGACCCATAGACTTGCATTGGTGAGTCTCACATGTGAATCGCAGACTGTCGCAGCATGTTGCGACTTTTTCTCATCCTGAATCTGGCTGAGAAAAAAGCGTCCGACACTCGCCAGTGTGCTCTCAGACATTGATTAACATTGGTCCGAGTGCAATGCGATGAAATCACACATTGCACTCGTCCGTGTTTCACGCCAGTGTGTCCGTACCCTAATAATAAAATCCATATAGTAATCCTACAATGTCTGCTGGACATGGTATGGGGTGTTAATGGCTCAGTTAGTACACACTCCATACTTCATGGTATGGTGAGGTTTATGGCTCAGTTAGTACACTCCATACTTCTTGTTATTAACCAGTTAATGCTTTCTTGTCCACCGCACTGCAGTGTCAAAAGAGGATGACCGCGAGACAGGCAGCAACACAGCGTCAGAGAGCCCCTGACCTCCAAATAGAAGATCCTCAGATCCTGGTATTGTGACATCATATTAAGAATAATATGTTTTGCACTTATATTACACTATGCACTCCACAGCACTTTACATACATCATCAACACTGTCCCCATTGGGGCTCACAAAGTAAACATCCTATCAGTATGTCTCTGTAGTGTGGTTGGACAAACCTTTTACATGTACTACATGATGAAATGTGGGGGGAGAAGCTACATGAAGCCTGGGGGGGAAGGCTGCGACTGGGGGGAAGATTGTCCGTGATGGGGGAGGGGCCATGACGGGGGAGGGGCCGCAATGGGGGGGAGGAGCCGTGACGGGGGGGGGGGGCGGCCGCTGACAGTGCCTAGGGCAGCAGGAACTCCAAATACGGCCCTGCCTGCAACCCATTCAAAGATCACTGGAAAATGGCCACAGCTTCACCAAGTCAGCAGCACAGATGGAGCCAAGACTTGCTAGTTCCTGAGGACCTGATTTCCCTTTATTGTTTATATAGTTTCCCTAGTATTCAAGAAAGTGGTGTTACAAGATGAAAATCTGTAAACAAAAAAAGGCCGTTCTATGATTGAAATCACCCTACTCAGCATCTGCCGCTCAAACCCAAAGTGCAAGTCATTAAATGGCACACACCCTGCCTATATATGCTTTCATGTCACACACTCAGGAATAGTCATGTCCACACATTCCTAGCAAACATTGCTGGTGCAGAATTTTACTCATATGCCCATTGAAGGTAACATGTATATACAGACATTACAACACGATAAAGAGTATACAGACATTACAGCACGGAGAAGTATGCAGATATTACAACACGGAAAGAGTATACAGACATTACAGGACGGGAAAGAGTATACATACATTACAGGACGGGAAAGAGTATACAGACATTACAGGACGGGAAAGAGTATACAGACATTACAGCACAGGAAAGAGTATACAGACATTACAGGACTGGAAAGAGTATACAGACAATACAGCTCTTTTCCTGCCAGGAGATGTGATGTGATCAGACCATGTTTCTGTATGGCAGACACATCCATTACACAGTGCATAGCAGGGACACATATATAAGATTATCTCAGCACAGGGGATGTGGTATGATCAGATCATGTCCCTGTACAGTCAGACACATCCATTACACAGTACATAGCAGGGACACATATATAAGATTATATCAGCACAGGAGATGTGGTATGATCAGTCCATGTCCCTGTATGGTCAGACACATCCATTACACAGTACATAACAGGGACACATATATAAGATTATCTCAGCACAGGAGCTGTGGTATGATCAGACCATGTCCCTGTATTATCAGACACATCCATTACACAGTACATAGCAGGGACACATATATAAGATTATCTCAGCACAGGCGATGTGCTATGATCAGACCATGTCCCTGTACGGTCAGACACATCCATTACACAGTACATAGCAGGGACACATATATAAGATTATCTCAGCACAGCAACATTTTTTTAATCAAATCCAACTGTGGAAATTATTATTATTCCGAGATCTTTTCATTAAAATTAAATTTGTAGGAAAAACCACTTAAAGGAATGACTGTGTTGGCCCATGACTTCCTACAGATGTACATGAACTCTCAGGGCAAAAGTTGAAACAGGGCAGAAGTGTGACAATGCCTAAATATACTTTTTCTGGTAACGGAAACAAAGGAGCGCCTCTGCACATTAAGAAAACATTCCGCTTCCTCTTATTAAACCATCTCATGCCAAACTTGACTTTTTTCCATCACATCAAAGGTCCTGAAATACACCCATCCGACCCTGGAGCAACACAGACTTCTTAATGACACCACTTATGCCAAAAATATACAAAGTGCTGAAATGTCACCTCAAAGATATTTAGACTTTTTCCATTTAGGGTAGACTGGTTTTCTACAACAGGCTTTAATAGAGGGTGTTTGTATTCTAGAGGGGGTTGGGTTGACCATTGGGTCATCAATGGCTAGACGGGACCATCTCAAATCCAGAAAACGCTACAGTTTAGGTACAAATTATAATTAGGCAGAGCTCCAGTTCATCATGACTGTAGATTTAAGGTGCAAGGGGCCCATGACCTTTGTTGCCCAGGGGCCAAACCATCTCTGCCTACGTAGACATTGTGCTTTGCCCCACCAGAAATTTGGGGTTCCTAGGTATACCATAAGCATGCTAATTATCTCCAAAAATCATTTCTAAAAATTGTCCCCTAAAAAATGTTTTTGAAATACGATCTAATACTGTGTTACCCACCCCCCCCCCCCCCCGAATTAGACAGGGTCTTAAATTAGTTTTTGCTCCCAAGAAATGTGCTAGGCCTTATTGTTGGGGAAACTTGGCTATTCCCTATGTACTGGTAAGTTTATCCCAAAAGAAGGCAGATGCTCCCAGGAGACGTGAATGGGCTCTCAGGTACAGGTCTCCCTGCGTTCCACCACAATAGCTCTCCCTTCTGGCCAGAAGCGGTATCACTCACACAGAGTTGGGGAGAACGGAGCTATACTGTGACCCAATCTGTGTGTGTCAGCGGATCGGCAAAGGACCTGACAGTGACGGAGATCTCTGTGGGAGAACCCATCCACTGTCAGCACTTGCCAGCTGTAGTTAATCGGGGTCTGGTGAGTACAATGTTTTTATTTTCATTTTTGGGGGGGTCTATCTGCTTTCTTTTGGAGGTTGTCAAAATCTCCACATTGCCTGTGTTGTTCTAGGTTTGTGGAGATGGTCAGACTGGGCTGGCTCTGTGCCTCAATCGCCTGAATTCAGCTCACTTAATTAAGAGCCTATTTAAACTAGCTTGCAGCTCTGCGCTGGGTCAATTGTACATTTGCTTTTGGCTGTGTAGGACATGATCTCTTTGTCTTCTGAACCAGACCCTGTCTGACTTTGCTTGGGCTTGACCCTCTGCTTGTGACCGGACGTCTCTTTCTGGTTTGTACCTATGTACTCTGTTTCTGTCTCTCCGGTTTCCTGACTTCGGCTTGGATTTTGCTTCTGTTAACCCTTTGCTGTACTGCGCCATTTCCTGGACCTGACCGTGGATTGCTTTGATCTCTCTTTACTACCAGTAAGTTGTATAATTGTTATGTTTACTTTCCAGTTATTTCAGTTAGTTTTATGCTCCTGTGAGACTAGTTATTACTTGTGACCAGCGTCACAGAGGTGTCTTTTATCCTTTGGAGGTGACTCTTACTTTTGACTTTTGGGGGTATCTGCTTTATTTCGGAGATATTTTGTCTCTTTTGGGGGTTCTGCTTTCTTTTGATGCTCTCTACTGTATTTTGGGATGTCATCTCTACTTTGTAGGTGTCTTCACTCATTTGGGGTGCCTGCTTTCCTTTGAAGGTGCCTGCTCTCGTTGGGTGGCTTCTTCCTTCTTGTGGGGCTGTCCGCTTTCTTTTGGGGGTGTCTTCTCTTTTTTGCAAGTGTCTGTTTGTGATGTCTACTCTCTTTTTTGGGGGTGTCTGCTTTCCTTTGGAGGTGTCTTCTCTCCTTTTGGAGGTGTCTTCTCTCCTTTTGGAGGTGTCTTCTCTCTTTTGGGGCTGTCAGCTCTCTTTTTGGAGTGTTTACTTTCTTCTGAAGGTATCCTCTCCTTTTGAGGTGTCTTCTCTCTTTTGGGGTTGTCTGCTTTCCTTTTGGGGGTATCTTTCTGTCTTGGGGGTGTCTTCTCTCCTTTGGAGGCATCTTTCTCTCTTAGGGGTGTTAGCTTTCTTTTGAGGGTGTCATCTCTCCTTTGGAGGTGTCTTCTCTTTTGTGGGTGTCTTCTTTCTTTTGGAGGTATCTTCTTTCTTTTGGAGGTATCTTCTTTCTTTTGGAGGTGTCTTCTTTCTTTTGGGGGTGTCTTCTCTCTTTTGGGGGTGTCTGCTCTCTTTTGGAGGTGTTAGCTTTCTTTAATGAAGTGTTCTGCTGTATTCCTTAACTTTTTTAGCTGCCTGGACACTTCCTTATTGAACTACAATTGGGGCTTCTTTTTGGAGTTTGTTGGGCTTATATTTTAAGCATACTTCCAAAAAGGCCTAAAATTCCTGCTAGGCCTAATTTTTGAAGTAGGTCTTATTTACAGGGAACACACAAAAATATAATTGCAAATAATTTATACAAAATATCAACCCTCCACCACCCCCCACCCATTTTTTTCTTTAAATAATTCCAAAAGTATCTTATAAAAGTGATAAAAAATATTTTTAAAATTCAATAAAATATCTAAAAATAAACTTAGTTTGCAACCTCCCATCCCTCGTCTATTTTCCAAAAATAATGGCAAAATATATATCTAATGGCCACTTTACACACGGCTACATTTCTAGCTTATCCACAGGTAACTTACTGGCTGCACAGCCCTGTTTTTCAGACCACGCTTTCTCCCTTGGCAATGTATGGGGAAATGGATATAGGGAGCAGATGACATTATTAGTAGTGATGAGCAAGCACTTCAATGCTCGGGTGCTCGGTACTTGAAACAAGCAAGTCGGACGCTTGGACAGTCATGACTTGAGTACCGAGCATGGGGAACTTGACCATTTTTCTTGAAGACTCTTTCGGAAAATGCTCACATTTCATATTGACTTCCATTACTGTATATTTGGTACACAAGATGAACCCATCCAAGCATCCATCCAGCTCGTTGTGAGTGCTGAGCATCCAAGTATTGGAGTGCTCTCTCATCTCTAGATTTGAGGATGCTTGGACAGTCACGACTTGAGTTACGAGTATAATGGAAGTCAATAGGGAACTCAACCATTTTTCCTGAAGACTCTGTTGGAAAAATGCTCAAGTTTCATATTGACTTCCATTATAGTTGGTACTCAAGATGAACCCATCCAAGCGTCCATCCAGCTCGTTGTGAGTGCTGAGCATCTGCTCACTCATCACTGGATTTGAGGAAAAATGCATTTGTTTCCCATTGACTTCCATTATATTCGGTACTTGAGTCAAACACGCCCGACCTAGTCATTCCGAGTACCGAGCTCCCGAGCATTTTTCCAGTTGGCTCGACTTTCCCATTGACTTCTATTATGCTAGATACTCAAGTTGAACCCGTCCGAATGTCCGACCCAGTCATTCCGAGTACCGAGCTCCCGAGCATTTTTCCGTCGGCTCGACTTTCCCATTGACTTCCATTATACTAGATACTGAAATCGAACCCATCTGAATGTCCGACCTAGTCATATCGAGTACCGAGCTCCTGAGCATTTTTCCGGTCGGCTTGACTTTCCCATTTACTTCCATTATTCTAGATACTCAAATAGAACCCATCCGAATGTCCAACCTAGTCATATCGATACCGAGCTCCCGAGCATTTTTCCGGTCGGCTCGACTTTCCATTGACTTCCATTATACTAAATACTCAAGTCGAACCCGTCCGAGCATCAGACCTAGTAATTCCGAGTACCGAGCAACGGAGCGTTGACCTGCTCGCTCATCACTAGTCATTAGTTTTCTTCTGTCTTCTTCATTCTAAAGTTAATAGAAAACTGGAAGACCAAATTGTGGAAATTACTTGGTGAGCAAACTAGATAATTAATCAATTAATTAACATATTTACAAAAAGAAAGTTATCCTTGAAATAATAGTTTTTGCATTGTTCCTTCCATGTCGGGGAGAGGCGTGTGACTCATCCCAAGGAGACAGAATGTGTTACCCAAGAGCGTTTGTACTTTGTTATACCACGTTTTTTGCCTCGGGGATGGATTTTTACATCTTGGGTAACAATTTGACCTGTCTTCCCAAAAACCTTTGTTCTCTGCTGAAGAATTGTTCAGCTCCTTGGCTGCTAATCTGATTCTCTGTGAAATCTGCCAGAAAACTATATAACTGCATTGTTTTACAACTCGGGCAAATAGTTCACATTTTTTTAGATTTATTTCAATTGTTGATAGAAATGTAATCAGAGGTTTTTTGTCTTTTACGATGCAAATCCAACTATTGAACAATGATAGACTATTCTGTAACTAGAACATAGGAATGATGACAGCAGCAGGGGAAGAGTGAGCTGATCTTCTGGAAGACAGTGACCTCTGTCCTTGGATTATGTAGGGAAGTTTAGTTAGTACAAGTCTGCGGAAGAGAGGAACAATTTTGTAGAGTAGAAAAGGATTGAGCCGTAGACATTTAGATGATACCGGAAAAATGCTTGAGTTTCCCATTGACTTCCATTATGTTCGGTACCGGATCCAATCTGCTGACCTTGTGCTGTGAAGTCGGATTTCTTCTTGGTCAATCCCTTTTCAGGTGCTGACTTTCTTTTACCTTTGCTTCTATTCTTTTGTGGTTATTAGGTGCTCTGTCCTATCACATTTTGGGTTTGTCTATTTATACCCTCCTTATGCTGGTCTTCTCTGCTGGATATATTCCTATGTGGATCCTGCTAAGGAGTTCCAGCACCACTGCTAAGGATTTTGCCTGTCAGATAGAGACCAGCTTGGTATTATCTCTTTGCTGTCTCACTTTCTTACCTCCTCTTTTCTCTTGTTCTAGTTCGGTTGTAGAAATGTAATCGGTCTGTTTTGTCTTTTACATTGCAAAACAAACTATGACTATTCTGTAACTAGAACATAGAAATGATGACAGCAGAAGGGGAAGAGTGAGCTGATCTTGTGGAAGACAAGTCCTTGGATTATAGTAGTGAAGTTTAGTCAGTACAAGTCTGCAGAGGAAAGGAACAATTTTGTAGAGTAGAAAAGGATGGAGCTGTAGACATTTAGATGATACCGGAAAAAAGCTTGAGTTTCCCATTGACTTTCATTATACGCAATACCTGATTCAATCTGCTGACTTTGTCCTGTGTGCTCCGATTTCTTGTCTACTGAACCACAGCCTGGTGAATCTCTTTCCTGTTGTTGACTGTCTTCTATTCTTTTGTGGTTATCAGGTGCTCTTATTTGTTCATTTGCTCTGTCCTATCACATTTTGGGTGTGATTATTTATACCCTCCTTATGCTGGTTTTCTCTGCTGGATATATTCCTATGTGGATCTTGCTAAGGAGTTCCAACACCACTGCTAAGGATTTTGCTTGTCAGATAGAGTTCAGCTTGCTATTACATCTTTTCTGTCTCCCTTTCTTACCTCCTCTTTTCTCTTCTAGTTATTTTGTAGGAGGCTATCCTAACTTGCAGTTGCTACTTCACCTTTTTTCAACTTGTTCACGTGTTATTAAATGTTTCCATATCTTGGGTTCTTATCTATTCTACACTTCCTCTATCTGGGATCATAGTGTACAGATTTTTGCTACCTCATCTGACAGCAACATCATGTATGTAAAGAAACCCTGAATCCATCAATGTGTCACATAGTTTACTGATTGCAGCCATTCTGACACAAACAAAGCATTTATTTTAGGCATGTAACTAATCTGGGAGAGTTGCCCCACCCACACTAGGCTCTGTAAGTACAATGTCTATAGACAGAGAGATGCCCCGCCCCCACCAGGCTCTGTATGCATGTCTATAGACAGAGAGCTTCCCCCACCCTCACCAGACTCTGTATGTACAATGTCTATAAACAGAGAGCTACCCCCACCACACCAGGCTCTGTATGTACAATGTCTATAGACAGAGAGCTGCCCTGCCCACACCAGGCTCTGAATGCACAATGTCTATAGACAGAGAGCCGCCCCACCCACACAAGGCTCTGTATCCACAATGTCTATAGACAGAGAGCTGCCCCTGCCCACACCAGGCTCTGTATATACAATGTCTATAAACAGAGAGCTGCCTCTGTCCACACCAGGCTCTGTATGTGAGCTTCCCCCACCCACACCAGGCTCTGTATGTACAATGTCTATAGACAGAGAGCTGCCCTGCCCACACCAGACTTTCATACAGATTGTGCATTGACAGTATGGTGTCAAGCACAGCAGGGGGTTTGTTGGACTGCTGTGCACGTGACAAAGTAGCCCTGTAATGGTAATTACCAGGTGATAAAGCCTTTATTTTAAGTAAACAACAGCAGAGAGCCTGATAAGAAAGTCACAGTTGATTTTCTTTTATTTCTTTTTTTTTTTAACTCTTGCAGCATGCTGTCCTCAGCTTACATAGCAAAAACCTGCCGACAGATTCCCTTCAAATTTAAGTCCACTGCCCGTTATTTTCTACTCATTTCCTGGTGGCTTCACCTTCTACTACACGGTCAGTGTCCGGCGATTTCTGACTTGCCCTCGCGCTCCAGTATTTCATGGTCAAAACTCAATGCATCTCTATGAGGACTCGTTCTGCCTCCGTTACTTTCTGTCATAGAGAAGAATTAGGAGTTTGTGATGTAACCTCTGACTTCCGGACAGTCAAAATGGTGCTGCAGGATCAGCGTGGTGTCTCTGGAAGGTGAGTATATGAGGGGGCAGGGGCTTAGATTTAAAGCGCCACTCCAGCTCTTAAACCTGGAGTGGTGCGTTAATGATGAGAATTATGACAGCAGTAGTAAAGGATTATAATGATCTCATGGGAGGAAGACTTCATTTCTTATATCCAACAATCATTTATATATTTCTTTGTGAAATGCCGGATGGAAATTGATGCCAGAACTGTTCCTGTAGTTGTATATTGAACAATGATAGACTATTGTGTAGCTAGTGTAGGGATCCTCGCTTTCTGGCAGTGGTAAACAGAGGCACAAAGTTCTTGCGGCACACAGGAAGATTTGTTAAAGTTCATGACACTTAAAGCGTAAAGCGTAATATACAGCCTTCCTTTTATAAAATCAAACCAGTCCATATGATAGGAAAGGTTCACCAATTCAGTTACAGGTCCTGTTTTCTCTTGGGGTCAGCCCAGGTCTCAAAAGAAGCAAGAGATCTTCCACTTCTCACATCTAGACACTTCTCCTTTCTCATTTTTAATCAGCAACAAACTGATCCCCAAACCGATCCTTTTTCCTCTCTACTTCCACAGACTACTCAGCTCTCCAGCTGACTCGTGGAGTCTCCATTCAGAGAGACTTTCTCCCAGCAGCTATGAGCAGCTTCCTCTTAGAGAGACTCCCTTTCTCTGAGCAGCAACTTCTCAAGTGAACACATTCCGAGTTCTATATAAAACACGGAAGGTGCAGCTAATCAAGATCAACAGAGCTAGAATTTTACTCTCACCACCCTGGCTTCCTACATACCCCCCTCCTGCCTAAAGCCATGGTCTGGGCACCTGCTGCCAACACACAGAGCATACAGGGCTTTAAATTGACCCAAGTGGAAGGCTCATGCTTTATAACATGAGGGTGACATAGTAAATCTCCAAGAACCTTCTCCTGGAACATCAGCAATGTCAGCACCAAACTGATCCCCCATAAAATCATGCCTTTTCCTCTCTACCTCCACAGACTGCTCAGCTCCCCAGCTGACTCGTGCAGTCTCTTTGAAAGCTTCCTCTCAGAGAGGCTCCCTCTCTTTAAGCAGCCACCCCTCAAGTGAATATATGCCTTGAACACAAATTGACAATTTACTTTGAAAAATACCATAGTGCATTGTGTTGTGTTGGATGATGTTGGGAGGTGTAGTACACAGTATGATAGGATTACATCATGGTCACGTTCACTCCGCTCTTCATGAGCTCTTTGAAAACACTTCGATGATGTTACCGCCGCGGTGTCCATGGCTTTTATGTTCTGTAAATGTTTTCGTACATTGCTGATACCTTACATAATAACTTAAGCGAGCGACCTTGACAATGTTATATCAGTACTGATATCCCTGCATAATGTCTAGATCCTGTCTGTTCCGCCCTACCTGTTTGCCTGACATTCTTTCCAGTGAAAACAAATATAACCTCCGCATTCATCTGAGCCTTTCATTCATTCATTGATTCATTTACCGTCAGGATTATACAGCGTTTTACCTTTTCATTCTCTTAAAGGTGTTGTCTGGTTTCGAGAAACCTTGAGAGAATTTTGAGTTGATAGACGGCACTTTTTTTTTTGTTGACGACTTTCACGACGGCCTTGTTTTTAGATGTGATGTAAGTCAGAGAAGAAAGGGTTAATAGAGCGCTCTACCGTGGATGGCTTGATCTACGCGTTTCGAAGATCAGTCTCCTTCAAATGTATCCTCCTTGTGTTAAATTTCCTGAAGGATTCCCTGATCTCCGAAATGCGTACACCAAGCCATCCACCTTCCACGGCAGCACGGTCTATGAACCCTTTCTTCTCCGACTTGTATGAACCCACCTTGGGGAGCGCGGTAGCCGATTTCCACTTGTTGATTGTGTCTGACTCACAACTCTCCCAGGCAGGGCCCCGTTAGGGCCTTACAAGCCTTACTCAGTAAGGGGCCCGGCAATCTCTGGAAGGGGCATGGCCACAGAGGGGGCCGGGCGTGCTGGTGGGGGCGTGGCCATTTTGAGCATGGAGGCCACCCCCTCGCTAGCTCGACGAGCTTGCCCGCAGGTCGCCGACACAGACTGAAGCTGTGTCTGGAGCGGGGGCACCTGCCTGCCCCGCCTAACTACCCACCCGTGTGGAGCTGGTCCGGCCAGGTGAGCAATTCCAGCTTTATCCTCATCTGTTTCTCCAAGATAAGACCCTATATGCACTATTTTGTTTTTCCAGCCACTACCTTCCTGATTGTTTTTACATATGAAAGTAGTTGATTGGGTTGTCCCCAATAAAAACATAACTTTTTGGGTAGATCATATATAATAGTCATGAAAAATCTATATGCAAATCAGGATAGATGTGCATCGGAGGCCTGTCCATGTACTTGGGAGGAGCAATCTGTCTATTGACACTCCCCAGTGCACTTCCAGCCTGAATCCAGACTGGATTTCTCCTGACACATGAGATCTCTACAAAAAAGGTATATTATTATTGGAGAATGAACATGAGCCCATACAGCCATACCACTGGCTCCCTATGGAAAAACTTACTCCCTTTAACCAGAGCAAGAAAGGTACAAGAAAACTTGCCAATTGTCCAGGAGGTTCTAGAAAAAAGAAGAGAGACCTCTTAGACTCCCCGAAACAAGTTCAGAGAAGAGCGATCAGAATGGTGACCAGTCGGCAAACCATATCCTATGAGGAACGGTTACAGGATCTGGGAATGTTTAGCTGAAAAATAAAGAAATTGCAAGAGAGTACAGCTCACCATGACCTTCCAAGGCTGTTAGTGCAAGGATCTCTGGCTGGTCTCCAGGCTTCCCATAGATTAAGAAAAAATAGATCTGCACCGTCTGGTTTTCTTGATAAAACTCCAATTCTTTATTCAATCATACGAATAAAAGACAACCCATGTTCTGGGGTACACAAGACCCTCACTCAACACATCATTGAGGGGGGGCTTGTGTATCCCTGAACATGTGCTGTCTTTTATTCGTATGATTGAATAAAGAATTGGAGTTTTATCAAGAAAGCCAGACGGTGCAGATCTATTTTTTCTTCATCTATGAAAAAAAAGAAGACTGAGAGGAGACTTAATAGCTGTCTACAAATATCTCAAGGGCTGTCACACTGTAGAGGGATCCACTTTATTCTGATTCACATGCCTAGGCCCTACCTGACACTCAATTAACCCTATTTAGTGAGTAGGGCAGCAGGACAACACTGGGAGAGAGACATACCAGCAGGAAAAACACACAAAAAAGAACTCCTCACCTTCTCCAGAAAGGGATTTCACATCTTCTACTGGAAAACACTCCACAGCTACAAAACGGAACAGCTTCACCAGAAAGATCAGCATAGCAGATATACAACCGGCATAGGAGAGAGCTAGAAGTGAGTTTATATAGAGGAAGGGAGTGGTCATAAGGGGAAGTAGCTGAGATTTAAAGCTACAAAGATTATCAACAGGAAAAGAAAGGAACTCTTAACGCCTTCAGCACTGAATCTGACTCAGACTCTGACTCCACCAAAATGGACACCAACTTCACGACTCCGCAACCAAGGCTGTGGAGTCAGTAAGCCAAACATCCAAGTCCAACTCCACCAAAATGGACACCGACTCCACGACTCTGAATCTGACTCCACAGCCAGGGCTGTAAAGTCAGTAAGTCAAACATTCGACTACGACCCTGAATCCGACAACTCCACCAAAACGGACATCGATTCCACACTCTGACTATTGACTTCGACTCCACAGCTCTGATACATAGCCGATACCTCCAAGAGTAAATTTAGATGGCGGGAACGGGGTGTTTGGAAGAGACGTGTCCGGTAAAATGGGCATGGTTATAAGAAGATGATGATTCCACTCTATATCTGCCGCACACACTCCGGGAGGAACATTTCACCGATTCGCCAAGCATAACTGTAATGCTTATATTCAATTTACCGCTCGGTCTACAAGTCCAGATTGTATCTGAGGAGTCATGGAGTCGGTCGAGGTCATCCGTTCCGCCAGTGAAGCCGGCACAACATTGTGTCAGATTCTTCTCTACGGGAGGGACGAAACAATTGAGTCAGATAGAAAAGCAACGAGACATGAAATGATTTGATACGCTCCGAGTCAAGGAAAATTCCAGGCGACCGGCAGATTCCTGACAGCAGGTTGTCCTCTTATTGGTTTCTGTTAAAGACATCTCATTACGATCCCATAATGTCATCTAATAGGGCAGATTACTCACGCACGTACAGTCCACTGAAGGCTCGTCTCCAGTCAATAACGAGAAATGCAAGCAAAGAAAAAAGCGCTTCATCCGTTCAAATGGGTTGAAAGTATCAAACGCACAAGCTCAAACTCGCAACAGCTTCAAACTCGCCAACAGTCTCCACTCCATCAATGGTCAATCGCCAACAAGCTTCCAAACTCCGCCAACAAGCTCCAAACTCCGCCAACAAGCTCCAAACTCCGCCAACAAGCCTGGCTAATAACTCTCACAGTTTAGTCTCTAGGTTTACAGACATAAAGCTTGAATTAAAGATTACTGAAACCACAATTTATCATCATTGATACATTTAACAAGTAGCAGAATGGAAGAGATAAAAGGAAAAAAAGCCCATTGTCCTTCGCACCAGGCAGCAGGATAGAGCACATAGCGCACATCCGAGCATCATTTCCCTGTGTTCACTGTCACCACCTGCTGGGAAACATACATATTACCACAAAGACCGTAGATGGTAAAAGAATAAACAACTTATATAAGAATTCCCATCAGCATAATTACTATAAAAGGCCATAAGAATTTAATTTAAGTCCTAATACCCCTAAGGGAAAAAATAACTAATATATGACTTCTGAATAATACAAATATGTTGATTGCCAATGTATACTCCGACTCATTTCTTTGGTTTTCCCTATGTACAAGAATATAACTACTATAATACTGCTCCTATGTACAAGAATATAACTACTATAATACTGCCCCTATATACAAGAATATAACTACTATAATACTGCTCCTATATACAAGAATATAACTACTATAATACTGCCCCTATGATACAAGAATATAACTACTATAATATGCCCCTATATACAAGAATATAACTACTATAATACTGCTCCTATGTACAAGAATATAACTACTATAATACTGCTCCTATATACAAGAATATAACTACTATAATACTGCCCCTATGTACAAGAATATAACTACTATAATATTGCTCCTATATACAAGAATATAACTACTATAACACTGCTCCTATGTACAAAATATAACTACTATAATACTGCTCCCATTACAAGAATATAACTACTATAATACTGCTTCTATATACAAGAATATAACTACTATAACACTGCTCCTATGTACAAGAATATAACTACTATAATACTGCTCCTATATACAAGAATATAACTACTATAATACTGCACCTATATACAAGAATATATAACTACTATAATACTGCCCCTATGTACAAGAATATAACTACTATAATACTGCTCCTATGTACAAGAATATAACTACTATAATACTGACTCCCTATATACAAGAATATAACTACTATAATACTGATCCTATTACAAGAATATAACTACTATAATACTGCCCTATGTACAAGAATATAACTACTATAATACTGCCCTATATACAAGAATATAACTACTATAATACTGCCCTATGTACAAGAATATAACTACTATAATACTGCTCCTATGTACAAGAATATAACTACTATAATACTGCTCCTATGTACAAGAATATAACTACTATAATACTGATCCCTATATACAAGAATATAAACTACTGTAATACTGCCCCTATGTACAAGATATAACTACTATAATACTGCTCCTATGTGCAAGAATATAACTACTATAATACTGCTCCTATTACAAGAATATAACTACTATAATACTGCTCCTATGTGCAAGAATATAACTACTATAATACTGCTCCTATATACAAGAATATAACTACTATAATACTGTTCCTATGTACAAGAATATAACTACTATAATACTGCCCTCTATATACAAGAATATAACTACTATAATACTGCCCTATGTACAAGAATAAACTACTAATAATATAATGCCTTTATGTACAAGAATACAACTACTAGAATAATACTATAATACTGCCCTATGTACAAGAATATAACTACTATAATACTGCCCCATTGTTACAAGAATATAACTACTATAATACTGCTCCTATGTACAAGAATATAACTACTATAATACTGCCCTATACTGTATACAAGAATATAACTACTATAATACTGCTCCTTGTACAAGAATATAACTATATAATACTGCCCCTATATGTATACAAGAATATAACTACTATAATACTGCTCCTATATACAAGAATATAACTACTATAATACTGCCCCCAATGTACAAGAATATAACTACTATAATACTGCTCCTTTGTACAAGAATATAACTATTATAATACTGCCCCTATATGTATACAAGATATAATACTATAATACTGCTCCTATATACAAGAATATAACTACTATAATACTGCCCACTATGTAGAAGAAATAAGTACTATAATACTGCTCCTATGTACAAGAATATAACTACTATAATACTGCTCCTATAGTACAAGAAATAACTACTATAATACTGCTCCTATGTACAAGAATATAACTACTATAATACTGCCCCTATGTACAAGAATATAACTACTATAATACTGCTCCTATGTACAAGAATATAACTACATATAATACTGCCCCTATATACAAGAATATAACTACTATAATACTGCTCCTATGTACAAGAATATAACTAATATAATACTGCCCCTATATACAAGATATAACTACTTAATACTGCTCTATTACAAGAATAAACTACTATAATACTGCTCCTATGTACAAGAATATAACTACTATAATACTGCTCCTATGTACAAGAATATAACTACTATAATACTGCTCCTATGTACAAGAATATAACTACTATAATACTGCTCCTATGTAAAAGAATATAACTACTATAATACTGCTCCTATGTACAAGAATATAACTACTATAATACTGCTCCTATATACAAGAAAATAACTACTATAATACTGCTCCTATGTACAAGAATATAACTACTATAATACTGCTCCTATGTACAAGAATATAACTACTATAATACTTGGGATCGTGGCCATATTACAACACCATACAATTCGGGACATGAAGCCATAATGTTTACATTTCCAATCATGGATCCTCTGAACACCCTGTTCTCTATACTCCTATTTCCTGTTTTTGCACCCTAATGCGCCGGTCATACACCTCATCCGCTGTCTCCCTTCGCCCCATGATGTGATTTGTCGATATACCTCTACCCTGAGAGATGCATGCAGTCTAATGTGTTTTGTGCCCTGTCAGTGGCCGTCTATGGGAGCGTGGCATCGAGGGTCAATCATCAGCACTCTCAATATTTGACTGTCACTACAGGAATTTTTCTAAAAATCACCCACAAAGGAGTCTTTGTGTTTTTTGACCTTTACATACGTGAAACGATGAGGTTTGCTGCTAAAGTTGGTTTGTGTCAGTGTTTATCCCAAACCTACATTGTAAAACTAACTTGTGTTACTCCAAATAAATCATCCAGAATACAACCGCAATGCACTGCAATTAAAGGTTTGCTCATAATAGAAAAAATATGCGTGTGTTATCCTCAATTTGTGTGCAGTATTGCAGCTCATTCCTACTCAGTTTGATGGTGTTGAGTTGCAATCCAGACACAACCATCAGTCAGGTGTGGCGCTATTTCTGGAGCAGCATTGTTTATTAATCCTGTGAAATCTAATCCTTGTTGAAAAAGTTGTCAGGTCCTCCATCATGGCTGACTGGCCTTCCTCTACTGTATGCCATTGATGTTTTATTGGCAAGAGACAGATCTCCAACCTGGGGCATATAATCAAAAAGCAAAAATTACAATGGGACAAACAGCACAAAGTGATGTCACACTATAAAGGTAATGCACACAGTGATGTCACTCCATAAAGATAATGCACAAAGTGATGTCACACTATAAAGGTAATGCACACAGTGATGTCACTCTATAAAGATAATGCACAAAGTGATGTGGCACCATAAAGATAAGGCTTAAAATTGATGTGATACCCATAAAGATAATGCTCAAAGTCATGTCACACCATAAAGATAATTTACAAAGTGATAACACACCATAAGTATAGGGCACAAAGTGATGTCACACCATAAAGATTGTGCATGACGTGAAGTCACACCAGAAAGAGTGCATAAAGTAATGTCACAGCATAAAGATAATTCACAAAGTGATGTGACACCATAAAGGGGAAGCACACAGCGATGTCACTATATAAAGATAATGCACAAAGTGATCTCACACCATAAAGATTGTGCATAAAGTGAAGTCACACCAGAAAGAGTGCATAAAGTAATGTCACAGCATAAAGATAATTCACAAAGTGATGTGACACCATAAAGGGGAAGCACACAGCGATGTCACTATATAAAGATAATGTGCAAAGGGAAGTCACACCATAAAAATAGTGCACAAAGTGATGTAACACCATAAAGATAGTGCACAAACTGATGTGATAGCATAGTATAATGCACACCGTGATGTCACACTATAAAGATAATGCTCAAAGTAATGTCACACCATAAAGATAGGGCACAAAGTGATGTCACAACATAAAGATAATGCACACAGTAACATCATACCATAAAGATAATGCACAAAGTGATGTCACTCCATAAAGATGATGCACAAAGTGATGTCACTCCATAAAGATAATGCACAAAGTGATGTCACTTCATAAAGATAATGCACACAGTGATGTCACTCGATAAAGATAATGCACACCGTGATGTCACAACATAAAGATAATGCACACAGTAACATCATACCATAAAGATAATGCACAAAGTGATGTCACTCCATAAAGATGATGCACAAAGTGATGTCACTCCATAAAGATAATGCACAAAGTGATGTCACTCCATAAAGATAATGCACAAAGTGATGTCACTCCATAAAGATAATGCACAAAGTGATGTCACTTCATAAAGATAATGCACACAGTGATGTCACTCGATAAAGATAATGCACACCGTGATGTCACAACATAAAGATAATGCACACAGTAACATCATACCATAAAGATAATGCACAAAGTGATGTCACTCCATAAAGATGATGCACAAAGTGATGTCACTCCATAAAGATAATGCACACAGTGATGTTACAATAAAGGCATCATGCTCACAATTATGGAAAATCATATAGGTAATGTATACATCAATGGAAAGGGTCAGGAAATTTTATGAAAGTGTTATCGTAACAGAGGTAAACTGTCCAAAGCAGGGTGGTATCATGTAACAATGGAGCATCATAGCACAACATGTACTGGGACATCATTCAATAGTTCATGCTTCCCCCCTACAGTCCTCGATAGTCATCCCTGTACATGACCTCTTTGTGGATATGGGCCCTTTGTTGAGCCCTGTAATCAGACTTCAACCACCGACCTTGTTTTAATGATTCCAACATTGAAGCAAAGGTAAAAGTTGCCCTAAAGCGACAATTTTGGACATTTTAGCTCATTATTGTTTGTAATCGTTATGCAAAACATTGCTCGCAATGATGAGGATCCTGCAATCGTTCATGTTGGGAAATGTTAGAATTGGTGGTTGATGGTTGGCTGAAAGTTGATTTCTACTGCATGATCGGTCAAAGTTGGCCAAGCATTTGCCACGATGCATAAAAGCATTGCACTTTTTGTTTTCAAATATGTGTTATTTTATATGTTTTATTTTATTATTTTGATGGTACAATCATATATTTTTTTATGAGAATAATTAATCATCTATTTTTCTTTACTTGTAGATTGAAGACATCATCATGGCAGGAAGAGTTTCTGCAGCTTGTGTCCTCCTTTACCTGATCTCCGGTGTCCACTCCCATGGCTTTAGTTTGAAACCAACTTGGCCAATATACAAAGTCCCAGTGGTTCTTCCTCAGTTGACCACCGGCCTGGAGAAACCTCATTTTGATGCAAAACCAAGGCTTGATGTACCAGGCTCATGTGGCTCCGAATGCCACAAACATATCCCAATGCCTACTTTGGATGAACTGAAGGAAAACATGGCTTACGAAACCTTGTATGCCAACGGGAGCCGCACTTTGACAGAAGTAGGGATTTATGTTATTCCCAATAATGCAGACATTGAAAGAAGCCAAGGGAAGTCCCGTCGTAAAAGACAAATCTATGGATATGACAGTAGGTTTAGTATATATGGTAAAAACTTCTTACTCAATTATCCATTCTCAACTTCCGTAAAGTTGTCCACCGGTTGCACCGGCACATTGGTGGCAGAGAAACATGTCCTTACAGCTGCCCACTGCATTCACGACGGCAAAAGTTATGTCAAAGGAGCACAGAAGCTTAGGGTGGGGTTCCTAAAACCTAAAGTCAAAGATGGAGGTAAAGTGCTCAACCAAACAAATCCTGTAACTAGTGAAAAAATGAAATTCCAATGGATTCGGGTGAAAAGGACCCATGTCCCAAAAGGATGGATCAAAGGCAACGCCAATGACATTGGCATGGATTACGATTATGCCTTATTGGAACTCAAAAAACCACACAAAAGAAAATTCATGATGATCGGCGTGAGCCCAACCGGCCGACAGCTGCCTAGTGGGAGAATCCACTTTTCCGGCTTCGACAACGATAGACCGGGGAACCTGGTATATCGATTTTGTGATGTCAAGGAGGAAACCTACGACCTACTTTACCAACAGTGCGATGCACAGCCCGGAGCCAGTGGTTCGGGAGTTTACGTCAGGATGTGGAAACGCGATAAACAAAAATGGGAACGTAAAGTTATTGGAATTTTTTCTGGACACCAGTGGGTGGACAAAAATGGTGACAAACAAGATTTCAATGTCGCGGTTCGTATAACACCTCTTAAGTATGCGCAAATCTGCTTTTGGATTAAAGGAAATTATATAGATTGCCGGGACGGTTAATGGGGTTCTACCAACCAAAGAGTTTGCTTTGGTTATAAGATAAGGCCAATGTATGAATGTATTGTTCAGCCAACGCAACTTTTTCTTCTTTCGAGCCTTGTTCTTGGGGATGTAAATGTCCGTCCTCTTAAGTATGCGCAAGGATGCTTTTGGATTAAAGGAAATTGCCGGGACGGTTACTAACCAAAAAGTTGGCTTTGGTTGTACGGTTTGGCCAACTGTATGAATAGATTATTCAGCCAACGCAACTTTTTCTTCTTTCGAGCCTTGTTCTTGGGAATGTAAATGTCCATCTTCATAAGTATATGCAAATCTGCTTTGGATTAAAGAAAATTATATAGGTTGCCGGGACGGTAAACGGAGTTCTAGTAACCAAGAATTGCTTGTTATACGTTTGGCCAACTGTATAATGGATTGTTAAGCCAACGCAACATTTTCTTCTTTCGAGCCTCGTTCTTGGGAATGTAAATGTCGTCCTCTTAACTATGTGCAAATCTTTTTTTGGATTAAAGGAAATTACATAGATTGCCGGGACGGTTAACGGAGTTCTAGTAACCAAGAATTTGGGTTTGGTTATAAGGTTTGGCCAACTGTATGAATGTATTATTCAGCCAACTCAACTTTTTCTTTTTCGAGCCTCGTTCTTGGGGATGTAAATGTCCGTTCAGGACGTTGGGAACATTCAACTTCATCTTCTTTCACAGTACTAATAAGTCAAGGAACGCTACCCGACGTGTACTGGCAAATGGAGTTTTTCAGCCTCTTGTTTCTTTCTTTCGAAGCAACAGCCAAGCTAATGAAGACTGTCAAGAAAAGACATTGTTTGTAGGCTTTTATTCGTGGCTGAATGAGAATCGCAATGTTTTTCGACAGTTGCTCATTGCTCCATAATATATTATGCACTTTTCTCGTCTTTACCAGACTGTAAATGTGTCTTTCTTTTAAAAAGTACTATTTTCCTACTGAATTTTTATTCCCGCTGTAGAAAAGCCTTTATATCTATTTTTTTTTTTTTATATCCATTTTTTTTTTTTGCCCCTTAAGTAGCTTTTAATCTCAGGATGTGCAGAATATGCAGACGGAAGCTGAAATGTATTATTAGGATGTCACTCTTCATTGAATTCATCGAGCTAGCGGAATGTTTAGCCTTCTTTTCCCCTCCTATCTAACGTTTTCAGGTTTTGCGTAAGTGAATGAAAAACTCTTTTTTTGGCACTTTGGAAGAAGCTTTCGAATGAGTTTCAGAAAATTCATAGACAGAACAAAAATTAAAATTTATCAACCCGTGTCTGTAAAAAAACAAACCCAGACAGGATTCATGAACAATTAGTTTGAAGGAAATTTAGAATTTCAATGTGTTTTGACTCATTTACTGCCAAGAATGTTAATGGGACAGGCAACCCAACACAAGAAAGACTTGAAACAAAGCTTTGGGGGAATCTCTCTGGACTTTATATCACTTTTTTTTTTAAGTATTCTTCCAATATTAAAGGGGAACTCTGGGGAGATTAAAAAAATGCACGGTCCCTGCGCCCTACATGATGAAACAGAGCTGGGCAGAACATTTCTAGGATCCATACATCGCCTATAAATCAATAAAATCATATCTGTTCCTCAGTCCTCCTTCAATTTGGAGACAGAGAGAAGATTCAGTCATGCTTCAACAGAGATCAGGATGTGTATCGGTGGTGTGGTCCCTGGGGGCTCCAGGATCATCTCACATTCCCGCCCCTTCATACTTCTGTATGGGTAGGGGGTGTGGCCGCTGACCCATGTCACACTACAATCTGCCCTGATATACCATATTATGTAATGTAGGAACAGGGGAGTCCTCCCTTCAAATAGCAATCATGTCACCACGAAGATATAAATACAAGCTGTGATCTTCTGCTGTACAATGATATTATGGTGCACAATGTGTATTGCTATATATCAGGCTAGGTGCATTGATTGACTCAGCACTGCCATAGTCCCCCCCCCTCCTCCGTATCAACCTGGTAGCTTTCTGTCCCCTGAAACGTTATGACTATGCATGAGGCTGAATTTCTTGGACCCCTGAGGGAAGGGAGAGGGCTGAGGAGCAGATATGATTTTACTAATTTTAAATGATCTATAGATCCTAGAACTGTAGTGCCCAGCTCAGCTTCCTCATGTAGGAGGGCAGGGACAGTCCAAATTTCTTTTATCTTCCCGGAGTTCCCCTTTAAGGGGTTGTTTGTTGAAAACAAGTAATCGCTCATCCACAAAATGACTGATTGCAGGGTTTCAACCGCTACGACTAGAGATGGGTGAATAAGTTTGAATTATACACTAATTTTACATTTTTTGGCAATTTATGGTTTTTAGTAATTTGCTTCCTCGTGGATTTAGCAAAGTGGCGACTGGTTTCCACCATTTTTTTTTTGAATCGTACAGGCCACCAAAAAGTAAAAAAAAAAAATGTTAAAAATAAGTATTTCTACTTCGCTTACCACTAGGCAAGATCAAATCAACTTTACAGTTTGGTGTTCGTACCAAACACAAATTTAGCAAAATTTTTCAGTGTTGGGGTTGTTGGGTGCTTTACGTATGCAAATCAATGGAGCGGACATCCTGGTGCTCGACCCAGTGTGTGCCCTGGACTACCATCACTAGAGTCAACTTTCCTGGCTTCCTAAACTACTGAATGCAAACAGTATAAAGTGTGATTGACATCTTTAATTATTAATTAATATTGATATTAATTACAATCAATAAAATAATACATTTCACATGCCGTATTCTTGTATAGGAAAGTTCTACTCGTAAAGGGGTTATCCGGGATTTTCTTCCTTTCTTTGGGGCCAAGCACACACCGGCAGGTTGCTGCTTGTTCTCCAGTACGATGATCTCTACCGGCTCTGTGTAGTCACGGTCCCCTCCTGCCAGTGATTCTACTGTTTCCTGTATCATCATCTTGACAGAGCAGTTCCTTCTCTTCTGTTCTGCTGTGTTCACTGTGCGTCAACCCTGGCATTATGTTGATTGATTGACAGCCAGCTCAGTTTATCTATCTAAAAGCCACTTTCAACTAATATGATGTTGCAGTGACGCCCTCTCGACCGAGCGGAAGAGAAGGAACTGCTATGACTTTGTGATGTGAGAGCTTAAAAAGGAAGATAAGAGCACATATGGTCTTAACTGGGAGAAAAAAGGATAGTGAAAAAAGAATCTAGTATGGATTGTGTATCCACAACCACGTAAAGGACTTGTAAAACATCTGCTGTGGTCCCGCTAAGAGAATCATAAACCACTAGGACAAGGGTTAACAGTCCAGGCTGCCAATGGAGACGAAGAAGCCAGAGCAGGGGCTGGATGGCCCATGGGGCAAGGGGGCAGATTGCACCCAGGCTGTGGTCAAGCAGCAGTTTTTGGGTCGCTCGGCTCGGCCATCTGTGATCTTGGTCTGGGAGGCCGCTCTGCCCCTGAGCTCACTGCTCAGGGTCACTGCTGTGTGCTTGCCCCTCAGGCCTAAATTGGCCAGCCAGCCCCTGAGCCGAGATCTAATCTAACATGTTTTATTGTGTCTTTCGAAGTGTAAAATGTCTTCTTATGACATTGTAGTAGTTTTTGTCCTGAAGAAACGTTTTACACTTTGAAACGCGTTGTACTCAATAAAACTACTTGAATTATGCTGCTTATTATGCTTAATTGTCTCCATTGGCCGCACAGACTGTTAATATGTCTCCTCCTAGTCATACTGATTTTGTCAGCGTAATGTCCCAGGAAACTAGAGAATCTGCAGCAGGAGCCGTATGTAATCGCATGTAGCCAGGAGAGAATCGGCAGGTAGTTAAAAAACTACCTGCCGATGAGTTAAGTTTATGTGTTGAGGGGAATTGACAAGTTTGCAGACTTCTTGATAGATGCAAGTTATAACCTGACGGGACTCTAAAGGTGACTGAATTACTCATAGGGGTATTGATGGCTTCCAAAGTGAATAATTTTCTTTTCCATTTTAAAGGGGTTTTCCAGGACGATTTTATTATTTTTTTACTCTGTACAGGTAGTTTCTAATTTTCAGCCTGTTGTCCCTGTTGCTGGCTCAGAGTGGTCTCTAAATGAAGAAAATTCCAGCTTCTAAAAGTTCCAACGTTTATTTTAAAAAAGATTCCATGACCTGAAGGCAAGACAACGCGTTTCGAATGCACAACAGCATTTGCCTAAGCTCAAACGTTTCGCCTTGCCTTCATGTCGTGGGATCCTTTTTTTAAAAGGTTTTCAAATAAAGATTTAGGTGAGAAGAAAGATTAGTGGTAGTACTTCGCTGCTTGGTCATTAATGATGCTGTGCATTACTCAAAAAGCGTGGTGTATTAATTCAACGCGTTATGAAGCTGCCTCGTTTCTTCATCAGGAAACAGAAAAACCAAAATGGAATAAAGATTTGGAATTTTTAGAAGATAGAATTATCATTATTATTATTGCGTCCTTAATTCCATGGCACTTTACACGTGGAAGGGTAGACAAAGACATGAACAAAGAACTGACAAAATGAGGCACATTGGTACAGAAGGAGAGATGACCCTGTCCGTGTGGGCTCACAATCTTCTTTATCTAGACTTTCTTCGGTCTTCCCTACTTCTACAGCCCCTGAGCTGGATTGACTCTTTGCTATTTTCAGAGTGGTCACGGACACCTCTTGCCTTAAATCAACAGAGCAGCTCTTTCTCTTCCGACTGGCTCTGTCGATGATGTGAGTTCCTTGACGTCATACTGATTGACAGCCGGCTCCCCGCTGTCAGAAAGAAGCTCAGGCTCAGTTGACTTGACATCAGCAGAATCTGCAGAAACGACGGCAGAGATCGGCACCGGGCAGCACAGGCAGGTAGTTGACAACTACCTGCTTGTTAGTTTTTAGGTTCATAGTGCAAAAATAAAATAGTGTTGGATAACCCCTTTGAGTAAAATCCAAATCCAGCCCTAGTCTTAATCCACAAAGTGGCGGGATTTCATACTTGGAATACAATAGTCTTGTGTCACCTACTAGTGGTTGTAAAAGGTATTGCAAATCATAGAACACAATACTACTGTAATTGAATTCTTCTACACCTAAAAAACATGAGTGCAGATATTCAGATGAATTTATTTGGATGCAAATAGGAATACATAAATGACCGATTTTTGATATCTAAAATACACTCTATTACAGTTTTGTTCTTATTTCTTGCCGGAAAGTCACTGATGCACGCGGTATATCAACTGCATCGAATGGAAGATGAAGAAATATATTTCTTAAAATAAAATAAATAAAAAACAGCAATTTGTCACAATTCTGAAGATGGAGTTTCATACTGTGACCTCTCATTGTATGAACAGGTCAAGATAAACATTGGGCACTTTGTATCCTCACAATAAAATTCCAGACATTTTTCTCTGACCGGACGAGACAAGTGCTGGTCGGTAAATATTACTTTACGTCCATCATGCATTAATACTGGTCTAAACTTGCAGAATGGCCCAAAGCCTGGACATTTTACAAAAGACATCACAAGCTAATACAATGGTTTGTCAATACAATATCAATAGGTCAATCTTCGAAACTTCAAGGGGTAAAATATATTAATTTTTTGACATTGTCCTCAACAGGACACATTGGGCAGGATTTTACATACATCAAATGATAATATACTGGTTTATCGATGGTATAGCAAGACGTCAATCTTCGAAACTCATTTTTGCCCATTGACCTCAACTAGATGCCTTGGAGGACCTTTGAACGAACTTATCCAAAGGGCAGCATTTTACTAACGACATCAAATACGGTAATAATATACTGGTGTGTCAATACTATGTCAAGAGGTCAATCTTTGATGAGGGTAAAATGTATTAATTTTTGCCCATTGACCTCAAGACGACTCATTGGAGGACCTTTGATCGATCTTCTTACCCAAAGGGCAGGACTTTACTAACAACATCAAAAACTGATATATCGGTTTGTCAATACTTTATCAACTTTGAAACTCCAAGGGGTAAGATATATTATTTTTTGCCCATTGAGCTCAACTAGATACATTGGAGAACCTTTGAACAAACTTCCTACACAAAGGGTAGGACTTTACTAAGGACATCAAATAATAATATGTTGGGTTGTCGATGTAATATCTTGAGGTCAATCTTTGAAACTCCAAGGGGTAATATATATTACCGTAACTTTTGCCCATTGACCTCAACTAGATACATTGGAGGAACTTTGAATGATCTTCTTACCCAAAGGGTAGGATTTTACTAACGATATCAAATAATAATATACTGGTTTATCGATACTATATCAAGAGGTCAATCTTCGATAAGGGTAAGATATATTAGTTTTTGCCTATTGACCTTAACAAGACACATTGGAGGACCTTTGAACCAACTTCTTACACAAAGGACAGGATTTTACATACGACATCAAAGAATAGACTGGTTTATCGATACTATAGAGTTCAATCTTCGAAATGAGTAACTTTTACCCATTGACCTCAACTAGATACATTGGAGGAACTTTGATCGATCTTACACAAATGGCAGGATTAAATGCCAATGTACTGGTTTGCCAATGCAATATCAAGAGGACAATCTTCGAAACTCATAGGAGTAAGATGTATTCATTTTTACTTGTTGACTTCAACTAGATACTTTGGAGAATCTTTTAACTGCTTATCTTTTTACAAGAAAGCTCCAAACTCTATGGTCACCATTTGGGTAGGTAATATGGCCTCCTCATGACCCCCTCAATATGTCTTTTTAGCATATTTACTATAAGGGTGTGATTCTTATTAACTAAAACTTGCCACCACCTCCAACGCATTTCACAATTCAATATCACAGCTTTATTACCCTGTGATTAACATTGCAGGACTAGAAAGTCACGAGCGCTCCAGTCTGACACGCCCCTCTGCTGTGATTCACACTTCACAGTCAATAGTACAATCCCTACAGTTTGGCAAGTGACAGCTCTCCCAGCTCTACTACATGCCTAAACTAAATGCTTTGATTGTGTGAGTAGGGCCTCAGCCAATAATCTATGTGATACATCATTGGATTCAGGGTTTTGTTGCCTAAATTATGGTGCTGTCAGCTGAGGTAGCAAAAACCTGCTGATTCCTGCCCCTTGAATCTAGCAAAATAAATTGAAATACAAAGTCAATCTTCTTTAAATTTGATATCTTAAAGGGTCTCTTAAAGGTGGCTTCCACCAAAACGTTTCAGAATTATGAACCAAATAAGCCAAATTGTTCTGCTTAATGGGACTTTGGGGGTAACCATGGTTGGATTGTCCGTTTGATCCATGATCAGAATCTCATGAAGGTATATAAATGTTAAGGTGGATTGCCCCTGCTTGGGACCCCTACCCTCTGAGTGAGGGCATAGATCTTCCCTATATGAGAGGCTTATGCTCTGATGGACTCAAGCTGTGACAGATGTAAGGGAAATATGCTTGTTTTCCAGGGCTGCGGGGTCAGTAAACCAAACATCCAACTCTGATTCTTCAATTTCCCTGACTCCGACTCTGACACCGACTCCACAACCATGACTGTGAAGTCTGTAAGCCACACATCCGACTCAGACTCCAACTCCACCAAAATGGACACCCACTTCGACTCCACAACCAGGGCTGTGAAGTCAGTAAGCCACACATCCGACTCAGACTCCAACTCCACCAAAATGGACACCCACTTCGACTCCACAACCAGGGCTGTGAAGTCAGTAAGTCAAACATCCGAATCCTCAATTTCACTCAATTCGACACTGACTCTAACTCCACTAATATGGACACCGACTATGACTCCGACTCCACAACCAGGGATGTGAAGTCAGTAAGCCAAACATGCCATGATGATTCCTTAATTTCCCTGAATCCAACTCCGTCTCCGACTCCAACTCCACCAAAATGGACACCGACTATGACTCCGACGCCACAGCCCTGGCTGTGAAGTCAGTAAGCCAAACATCCAACTCCTCAATTTCCCTGAATCCAACTCCGTCTCCGACTCCAACTTCACCAAAATGGACAATGACTATGACTTCGACTCCACAACCCTGGCTGTGAAGTCAGTAAGCCAAACATCAGACGATGAATCCTCAATTTCCCAAAATTTGACTCCGACTTCACCCAAAATGGGCACTGACTCCACAAGTCCGACTCCACAACCAGGGCTGTGAAGTCATTAGGCCAAACATCCAATTCCGACTCCTCAATTTCCCTAAATATGACTCCGCCTCCACCCAAAATGGGCACCAAATCCATGACTCCAACTCCACAACCCTATTGTTTCCTACATACACGGGGTAAATTACCAAGAAAAGATAGCATCTGACTACACAGAGTTTGTTTGTAGTCTGTTGCTATGGAGACACATAGCCAAGCATTTAGTGATAAGTGTTCGGTGTAACTCCTAATAAGCAGCATGTTGTATTATATAACCCTCCTGTGGTTTATGGTGCTTTTATATTTATTTTTTGTAAATTTCACGGCATTGAGCAGCATTGATGGTGTTTCCCTCATATCGTGGAACACCGTAGCTGAACTTATTGTCTATTAATTATTGTGCTCTTATCATTGTCCTGGAGATAAAGTTCTCAAAGATGTGTACAAATGTTTTTTTAATGTAAATAATAGTAAGGCTCAATGCTTGGATGGAACAATATAAAGGGCTCATTTTTTGACTGTAAGCCAATGGAAAAAAAATCTGATAAAAAAAAAAAAGATACATTTTTTGTGCCTTTTTCTTGTATAAATTTATGGCAAAAAAATTGTCAATAAAAATATCTGAGCAGTGATTGCTGTGTAATAAAAGCCGTGGACGTGGAATAATTTTTTTTTGTATTGCATGTATTTTATTAACATATTTCTATAACAGGTTTTAGTATATCCAATAGGCAAGAATAGACAGCGTCCAAATTCAGGGTGAAAAATGAGTCCTGAAGTTTATTCTGTCAAATAATAAGTTAACAACGTTTTGACCTATCAAAAAAGTTCTTCATCGATTATGTTAAACACAAATGTAAGATCAATCCTAATTACATCAGATGTGAGTTGAAATTAGAGGAGGAGTGACTGGAGACTGTCAAGATTGACACTGAACAACGGTTTATTGTTATTATTTATTATTATAACGCCATTCATTTCATGGCGCTTTACATGTGAAAAAAGGGCATACGTACGCAAGTACAATAATCATGAACAACACAAGGAATAGACTGGTACAGGAGAAGAGAGAACCCTGCCTACGAGGGCTCACAGTCTACAAAGGAATGGGTGAGGAGACAGTAGGTGAGGAGAGAGGACCCTGCCCATGAGGGTTCACAGTCTACAAGGGATGGGTGAGGATACAGTAGGTAAGGAGAGAGAAACATGTCCACAAGGGCTTACAGTCTATAAGGGATGAGTGAGGATATAGTAGGTGAGGAGAGAGGACCCTGCCCACGAGGGCTCACAGTCTACAAGGGATGGGTGAGGATACAGTAGGTGAGGAGAGAGGACCCTGCCCATGAGGGCTCACAGTATACAAGGGATGGGTGAGGATGCAGCAGGGGAGGATAAAGGACCCTACCCACGAGGGCTCACAGTCTATAAGGGATGGGTGAGGATACAGTAGGTGAAGAGGGAGGACCCTGCCCACAAGGGCTCACAGTCTACAAGGGATGGGTGAGGATGCAGCAGGGGAAGAGAGAAGACCCTGCCCATGAGGGCTCACAGTATACAAGGGATGGATGAGGATGCAGCAGGGGAGGAGAGAGGACCCTACCCACGAGGGCTCACAGTCTATAAGGGATGGGTGAGGATACAGTAGGTGAGGAGAGAGGACTCTATACACGAGGGCTCACAGTCTACAAGGGATGGGTGAGGATACAGTAGATAAGGAGAGAGAACCCTGCCCTTGAGGGTTTACAGTCTACAAGGGATGGGTGAGTATACAGTAGATGAGGAGAGAGAACCCTGCCCTCGAGGGTTCACAGTCTACAAAGGGATGGGTGAGTATAGAGTAGGTGAGGAGAGAGCTGTTTGTGCTATGGTATAGTGGACTCAGGGATAATGCAGGTTGTAGGCTTGTCAGAAGAGGTGGGTGTTCAGTTCCTTTTGAAGGTTTCCATGCTAGGTGAGAGTCTGATGTGTTGGGGTAGAGAGGGAAGAGATTAAGAGATCTTGTAGGGATCAGAGGTTGCGTGTAGGTGAGTACCGGGAGACCATGTCACAGATGTATGGAGGGGACAGGTTGTGGATAACTTTGTATGTCATGGTTAGGCATTTGAACTGGAGCCTCTGGGCAATGGGAAACATGTGAAGAGCTTGCCAGAAAGGAGAGGCCAGGAAATAGCAGTGAAACCGGTGGATTAGTCAGGTGGCAGAGTTTAGGGTAGATTGAAGGGCAGTGGCGTAACTAGGGTCCGGTGGGCCCCGGTGCGAAATTCAGACCTGGGCCCCCCTCCGCGAGGGCACACGTTGGTTGGATATTTGGGCACCGTGTAACGTTCAAAGTTCTATAAAGACTCACAAATTTACCCCTGTATGTATTAATGTCCCTCATCCTGCTATATATGGTCCTGCTCCTGGAATATGGCCCTTATCGTGGTATATATATTCCCCTTTCTGGTATATATGGTCTTCCTCCTCCGCCATGATAGGCGTCCAATTATTATAACGCATCCCCATATTACCCCATATATTTTAATATATCCCCATAGTCCTCCATGTATTATAATGCATCCAATAGTCCCCCATTCATAAGGTAGTCACTGTAGTCATTCAATTATTATATTGCACCCCCACTATCCTACATATAGTCCCCGCATAGACCTCTATATAGTATAATACAGCCTCATAGCCACTCCATATAGTATGATGCAGCCTCACAGCCCTCCATATAGTATAATGCAGGCTGAGTTCTCCATGTAGTGCAGCCCCTATAGTACAACCTTATATATGCAGCCTCATAGCTCTCCATTAGTGCAGCCTTATATCTCTCTATATAGTGTGTTATATATGCAGCCCCACCAAGATCTGAAAAATAGGATTAGTGACAACTGCACAAAACAGTAGACTTACTCCAAAACCCAGTGTCACCCCACATGTTAGCCTATTCCAGTAGTGGAGTCTTCTGCTCTCCTCCTCTGTCCCCCGCTCTTCACCTCTGTGTCCCACACTCCACCTCTTCCTGTCTCCTCCACTCTCCTCCTCCTCTGTCCCCCATTCTCCTGTGTCCCATGCTCTCCTCCTCCTCTGTCCCTGGTTCTCCTGTGTCTCCCTCTCTCCTCCTCTGTCCCCCGTTCTCCTGTGTCCCCTGCTCTCCTCCTCCTGTGTCCCCAGCTCTCCTCCTCCTGTGTCCCCAGCTCTCCTCCTGTGTCCTCCATTCTCCTGTGTCCCCCACTCTCTTCCTCCTGTGTCCCCGCTCTCCTGTGTCCCTCGCTCTCCTCTGTCCCCCGTTCTCCTGTGTTCCCCGTTCTCCTCTGTCCCCTGCTCTCCTCCTCCTTTGCCCCCTGTTCTCCTCTGTCCCCTGCTCTCCACCTCCTCTGCCCCCCGTTCTCCTCCTCCTCTGTCCCCCATTCTCCTGTCTCCCGCTCTCCTCCACCTCTGTCCCCCGTTCTCCTGTGTCCCCCACTCTCCTCCTCCCCTGTCCCCAGTTCTCCTGTGATCCCCACTCTTTCCTCCTGTGTCCCCGCTCTCCTGTGTCCCTCACTCTCCTTCGTCCTCCATCTCCTCCATCCCCCATCCTCCTCTGCCCCCCGCTCTCCTCCTCCTCTGCCCCCTCCCCGTTCTCCTCTGTCCCCGCTCTCTTCCTGCTCTGTCCCCCGTTCTCCTGTGTCTCCCTCTCTCCTCCTCCTCTGTCCCCCGTTCTCCTGTGTCCCCTGCTCTCCTCCTCCTCTGTCCTCCATTCTCCTGTGTCTCCCACTCTCCTCCTCCTCTGTCCCCAGTTCTCCTGTGATCCCCACTCTCCTCCTCCCCTGTCCCCAGTTCTCCTGTGATCCCCACTCTCTTCCTCCTGTGTCCCTGCTCTCCTGTGTCCCTCACTCTCCTCCGTCCTCCATCTCCTCCATCCCCCGTCCTCCTCTGTCCCCCGCTCTCCTCCTCCTCTGTCCCCCGTTCTCCTGTGTCTCCCTCTCTCCTCCTCCTCTGTCCCCCGTTCTCCTGTGTCCCCTGCTCTCCTCCTCTGTCCTCCATTCTCCTGTGTCCCCCACTCTCCTCCTCCTCTGTCCCCAGTTCTCGTTCTCCTGTGATCCCCACTCTCTTCCTCCATCCCCCTGTGTCCCTCACTCTCCTTCTCCATAACCCTGTGTCCCCCGTTCTCCTCCTCCTCTATCTCCCGTCCTCCTGTGTCTCCCGCTCTCGTCCTCCTCTGCCCTCCGTTCTTCTCTGTCCCCCGGCACTTTCCTCCTCTCACCTCTCTTCTTCTCTTCTGAGACTCGAATATTCAGCAACAGTGCCTGGATGAGAGGCCAGGACTAGACACACGGCGGGAGACTGAGGAGGCTGCCGCCAGACTCTCCGGACCTCCAGAAGCTCAGGGCTCCGTCCTGAGATGCAGCACGTGACGCAGCAGCCGTGGGAGTTTCAAAGCTGCCGCGCCGCTGCGCCTTCCTGTCCTCTGGCAGCCGGCATAAATCGCCTGGGGACCGGCCTGGCAGAGCGCCATGCAGAGACATGGATGTGTGTCCTAGGTATGCACATCCATGTAAAGCAGGCGCAGGGTCGCAGGAGTCGGCGGGCGCCGGGCCCCTGTACTTCCGGGCCCAGTCGCACTAGCGACCTCTGCGACCGTGGGTGGTACGCCACTGTTGAAGGGGTGCAAGAGGCCAGAGAGCAGGAGTCTGCATTAGTTGAAGTGGGAGATGATGAGGGCATGCTCAAGCGTTTTTGCAGTATCTTGGTCAAGGAATTTACGGATCCAGGAAATATTTTGAGTCGGAGTCGGCAGGAGGTGGCAAGGGCCTGGTGCGGACGAGAGTGTGTGATCTGTACGCAGGCATCCGCCTGCGCACAGATCACTAATGGCGGGCAATGAGAGCGCACGGCGGTCTGCAAGCATCTGCAGACCGCCATGCGCTCCATTATAAACATAGGGGCCGCGGTCTGCATGCAGATACTTGCAGATACCTCTGCAAAACGCTGCGGAGGCATCTGCAAGTCTGAAGGCAGCCTTAATTCATCCAGTTTGTAGAAACAAAATTGTTAAAAATGTTGACTCACAACAGATTACAGAAATGTGTTTTTTCCCACATAATACATGGAATGCAATAATAAAACACAGATATCCAGAACCTTTATTCTTCTCTCATAACACATGTCAAACATGTCATAGATTAGCTGGGCCAAGATAATCACCCATGGGACGACAACTGGAGACAAATATGATCAACTTCTATTTATTGCCAACTATCCTGGCATTTAGCACCTGGACCACATTTTTGGGTGTAGATGCCACAGGGAACCACATTATACCCTGTAATTAAAACCACAGCGTTTAATGCAAGAACATTCTGTCAACATCTAAGGATGCATGTGAAAGCGAGCCTCATGTAACTTCTTAAAGGGATTTTCCCATAAGCAAAGTTAATTTTAATCAACAGATCTTGGAATAATAGTAATTTCCGCAATTGGATGTTTAAAACAAATGTACCTGTGCTGTGATAATCTTATACAGTATATGTGTCCCTGCTATGTACTGTGTAATGGATGTGTCTGACTGTACAGGGACATGGTCTGATCATACCACATCTCCTGTACTGAGATAATCTTATATATGTGTCCCTGCTATGTACTGCGTAATGGATGTGTCTGACCGTACAGGGACATGGTCTGATCATACCACATCTCCTGTGCTGAGATAATCTTATATATGTGTCCCTGCTATGTACTGTGTAATGGATGTGTCTGACCGTACAGGGACATGGTCTGATCATACCACATCTCTTGTGCTGAGATAATCTTATATATGTGTCCCTGCTATGTACTGTGTAATGGATGTGTCTGACCATACAGGGACATGGTCTGATCATACCACATCTCCTGGGCCAGGGGGAAAAAGAAGACACAAAAGAGTGTACAGGCATTACAGTACAGCATCATGGATGATTCTTTCTTTGAGATAAAACATTTCTTACAAACAGGCACAGAAACACTCAGTAAGATGTCCCCATCCCTCATTCAGTATAATATCCACTCAGCCCACTACGCACTCAGTATAAAGTTCTTACAGCCCATCATGCACTCAGTATAATGTCCCCACAGCCCATTACACACAGCCCATTACACACTCAGTATAATGTCCCCACAGGCCACCACACACTGAGTATAATGTCCCCACAGTCCACCACGCACTCAGAATAAAGTCCCCAGAGACCACCATGCTCTCAAAATAATGTCCCCACAGCCCATCACGCACTGAGTATAAAGTCCCCACAGCCCACTAATCTCTCAGTATAAAGTCCCCACAGCCCACCACGCACTCAGTATAATGTCCCCACAGCCCACCACGCACTCAGAATAAAGTCCCCAGAGACCACCATGCTTTTAAAATAATGTCCCCACAGCCCATCACGCACTGAGTATAAAGTCCCCACAGCACACTAATCTCTCAGTATAAAGTCCCCACAGCCCACCATGCACTCAGTATAATGTCCCCACAGCCCACCACGCACTCAGAATAAAGTCCCCATAGACCACCATGCTCTCAAAATAATGTCCCCACAGCCCATCACGCACTCAGTAAAGTGTCCTCACAGCCCACCACACACTCAGTATAAAGTCCTCACAGCCAACCATGCACTCAGTACAGTGTCCCCACAGCCCACCATGCATTCAGTATAAAGTCCCCACAGCCCACCGCACACTCAGTATAATGTCCCCACAGTCCACCACACACTCAGTATAAAGTCCCCACAGTCTATCGCGCACTCAGTATAATGTCCCCACAGCCCACTAATGACTTAGTGTAAAGTCCCCGCAGCTCATCACGTACTCAGTATAATGTCACCACAGCCCATCGCACACTCAGTATAAAGTCCCCACAGCCTATCACGCACTCAATATAATGACCCCACATCCTATCATGCACTCAGTATATTGTCCCCACAGCCCACCACGCACTCAGTATAATGTCCCCACAGCCCACCATACACTCAGTATAATGTCCCCACAGCTCACAACGCACTCAGTATATTGTCCCCACAGCCCACCACGCACTCAGTATAATGTCCCCACAGCCCACCATACACTCATTATAATGTCCCCACAGCTCACCACGCACTCAGTATAAAGTCCCCAAAGCCTATCAAGCACTCAGTATAAAGTCCCCAAAGCCTATCAAGCACTCAGTATAAAGTCCCCAAAGGCTATCAAGCACTTAGTATAATGTGTCCACAGCTCACCACGCACTCAGTATAAAGTCCCCAAAGCCTATCACGCACTTAGTATAATGTCCCCACAGCCCACCACGCACTCAGTATAATTTCCCCACAGCCCACCACGCACTCAGTATAATGTCCACACAGCCCACCACGCACTCAGTATAATGTCCCCACAGCTCACCACGCACTCAGTATAATGTCCCCACAGCCCACAACGCACTCAGTATAATCCCCACAGCCCACCACGCACTCAGTATAATATCCCCACAGCCCACCACGCACTCAGTATAATGTCCCCACAGTCCACCACGCACTCAGTATAATGTCCCCACAGCCCACCACGCATTCAGTATAATGTCCCCACAGCCCACCACGCACTCAGTATAATGTCCCCACAGCCCACCATGCACTCAGTATAATGTCCCCACAGCCCACTCTACACTCAGTATAATGTCTCCACAGCTCACCACACACTCAGTATAATGTCTCCACAGCCCACCATGCACTCAGTATAAAGTCCACACAGCCCACCACGCACTGAGTATAATGTCCCCATAGCCCACCATGCACTCAGTATAATGTCCCCACAGCCCACTCTACACTCAGTATAATGTCTCCACAGCTCACCACACACTCAGTATAATGTCTCCACAGCCCACCATGCACTCAGTATAAAGTCCACACAGCCCACCACGCACTGAGTATAATGTCCCCACAGCCCACCATGCACTCAGTATAATGTCCCCACAGCCCACTCTACACTCAGTATAATGTCCCCACAGCTCACCACACACTCAGTATAATGTCCCCACAGCCCACCATGCACTCAGTATAATGTCCCCACAGCCCACCATGCACTCAGTATAAAGTCCACACAGCCCACCACGCACTGAGTATAATGTCCCCACAGCCCACCATGCACTTAGTATAATGTCCCCACAGCCCACTCTACACTCAATATAATGTCTCCACAGCCCACCATGCACTCAGTATAATGTCCCCACAGCCCACCACGCACTCAATATAATGTCCCCACAGCCCACCATGCACTCAGTATAATGTCCCCACAGCCCACCACGCACTCAATATAATGTCCCCACAGCCCACCATGCACTCGGTGTAAAGTCCCCAGGCACCACCACATACTCAGTAGTGAAAGTCTAAAGACCACGTCACACGCTGCAATATCGTTAGTGATATGGCTGAAACGTCACTGTTTTATTAATCGCTTAAGTGATATCGTTTGTGCGTCGTTGTGTGTAACTGAACGATTTTTGGTTAAAAAATTGTTTGATTGCTTGTCGCAGATTTGAGATCCTGACCTCAAGTCCGTTGTGCATCGTTCATTTAACCAGCGTTCAACCTGCTGCATCGTTGTGTTTGACACCGTGCAAACGATCTCATTGACGATTTCGCCTATTCCTGACACTGGCTGGCCTCGATCGGTGAGTTGTGCTCTGGATCGCTGGCGCGTTGCCAAATGTAAAATCGTTAGCGAGATCTATGCTTGGGACACCGCACAAGCGATATCGCAAAATTGTACTAACGATCGCGATCACGTGACTTTGCAAGCGATATCGTGATCGAGATTGAAGCGTGTGACGTGGCCTTTAGACTCACAAGTACTGTCTGAATGGTGGAGGAAGGAGCGCTTGGCTCCCTGATCCACCATTCTATTCAATGGAATCTGCATCCTGAGGATGGAGGGGAAGGCCAGGTGTCTGGGGTACGAGTCCCAGTCTAAGGTGGCTTTATTTTAATAAATTAAAAGTTTCCAAATTCTTGTAGAAGAAAATGACTGATCTTAAAATATTTCAATAAGGAAAACTGAAGAGTGTGACAGTTCCACATGGGAGATCGGAATTCTTGGAATGTGCCTCAGTCTTGGAGCGGTCACAGCTTCTTCTCACTGTCAATAGGTCTGAGCTTCTGCTCCTTTGTCATCACCCCATGAAGGAGGCTGGGAGCCTGAGATTCCTACTCCATTCTTCACCTAATCTGCCCTTTATTAGACCGCCTGCCCAAATGTCATTCAGTCTGCAAGGCCTCATTGTAAGAGGAACCGGTATCCTGTCTATATAAAATTATCAAACATTTTCATCACCGGTACATGGGAATCATTATTTAATGTCCAATGGATAAAAAGTATATGTAATAATAACACTCAAATGGATCAATCTATCTTGGACAGTCATCAGCAGAATAGTGAATGCAGCTCTGGAGTATAATGCAACCTCCAACTAGCCATCATCTACCGCCCCCCCGGACCCAGCACCTCCTTCCTTGATCACTTCACCACCTGGCTACTTCACTTCCTCTCCACTGACATCCCCTCCATTATCATGGGCGACTTCGATATCCCCATTGACACTCCCTGCCCAGCCGCCTCCAACCTTCTTTCCCTGACCACTTACCAAGGGCTCTCCCAATGGTCCTCCTCTCCCACCCACGAACAAGGCCACACGCTTGACCTCATCATTACCCGCCTTTGCTTCCTCTCTAACCTCACAACCTCGGAACTCACACTGTCTGACCACCATCTCTTGAACTTCTCCGCACTCTCCTCCCCTGCCACACTACCCACTCTCTGCAAACTTGATCACCCTCGCCGAAACCTAAAAGATCTTGATCTTCCTTTATTCTCTGAATCCCTCCTCCCTCTCACCGACATACCCTCCGCTGACGACATTGACAGTGCCACCACCCTATACAACTCCACAATAATGAACGCTCTCGACCTAGCCGCCCCCCTCACTCTCCATGCTCCACGCATTAACAGGCAACCCTGGCACACCACCCTCACTAAAAACCTGAGACGGGCGTCCAGGGTCGCCGAGAGGAGATGGAAAAAGTCCCACACCTCCGAGCACTTTGCTCTGTTCAAGCAATCCATCACTGACTTCAAGACGGCACTTGCTACTGCCAAGCAAGCCTTCTTCTCATCCCTAATAACCTCTCTGTCCCGCAACCCCAAACAGCTCTTAAAAACTTTCAACTCCTTACTTCGCCCCCCTGCTCCTCCCCCTTCTCCCCTCATCTCTGCTGAAGACTTTGCGACCTTCTGCCATCTACACTGCCCTCCTCCTCAATTAGCCACTTCCTCCCATAACTGAAGACCAGCTCTCCTCCCTCCTGTCAAAATCACACCTCACCACCAGCGCCCACGACCCGCTCCCATCCCACCTCATTCCGAACCACACCTCCATTTTCATCCCAGCCCCCACCCACCTCTTTAACCTATCACTTAGCACTGGCGCATTCCCCTCAGCCTTCAAACACACCCTAATCACACCCATCCTAAAAAAATCCTCACTTGACCCTACCTCTGTCTCTAACTATCACCCAATATCTCTTCTCCCATTCGCCTCTAAGCTACTTGAACAGCACGTCCACTCCGAACTGTCCTCTCACCTCTCCTCGTGCTCCCACTTTGACCGCCTACAGTCCAGCTTCCGACACCTCCATTCCACCGAAACAGCCCTGACCAAAGTCACCAACGACCTACTGACCGCCAAGAACAACACCACTACTCCATCCTCCTCCTCCTCGACCTGTCTGCCGCCTTCGACACGGTTGACCACTCCCTTCTTCTCCGGATCCTGGAATCCCTTGGCATCGCCCACCTTGCCCTCTCCTGGATCTCCTCATACCTAGCTGACCGGACCTTCAGCATCTCCCACACCTCCTCCTCACCCTACCCCCTTTCTGTCGGAGTCCCCCAAGGTTCGGTCCTGGGACCCCTACTTTTCTCCATATACACTCTCGGCCTAGGGCAACTCATTGAGTCCCACGGCCTCCAGTACCACTTCTACGCCGATGACACCCAAATCTACCTGTCCGACCCTGACATCACTTCTCTACTCTCCAAAATCCCACAATGCCTTTCCGCCATCTCATCCTTCTTCTCTGCTCGCTTCCTTAAACTCAACATGGACAAAACTGAATTCATAGTCTTCCCCCCAAGAAATTCCCCCCCACTTCCCAACCTATTCATCTGCGTCAGCGACTGCGCCCTCTCCCCAGTCCACCAAGCCAAGTGCCTCGGGGTAATTCTTGACTCCTCCCTCTCCTTCAAGCCCCACATCGAGGCCCTCACCACATCCCTCCGGCTCCAGCTCAAGAACATCTCACGGATCCGCTCCTTCCTCACCCACGACACCGCTAAAACACTCATTCATGCTCTTATCATCTCCCACCTTGACTACTGCAACCTCCTTCTCAATGGCCTCCCGGCTAACTCCCTCACACCTCTCCAGTCTATCCTCAATTCCGCTGCCCGACTAATCTACCTGTCCTCCCGCTACTTCCCTGTCTCCCCCCTCTGCCAAGCCCTTCACTGGCTCCTCGCCTCCAAGAGATCCCAATTCAAAACACTAACCATGGCGTACAAAGCCATACACAACCTGGCCCCACCATACATCTCCGACCTGGTCTCCCGATACCTACCCTCACGCAACCTCCGCTCCTCCCAAGAACTCCTCCTCTGCTTCCCCCTCATCACCTCTTCGCACAACCGAGCCCAGGACTTCTGCCTTACTCTGGAACTCCCTGCCCCAACACGTCAGACACTCTCCTACCCTGAGAAGCTTCAAATGTCACCTGAAGACTCACCTATTCCGTCCAGCCTACAACCTGCCATGAGACCCAGGCGAACGCCCCATACCTGACATTCCCCCATCCTACTGTATCCCAACCCGCCCTCTTAGACTGTGAGCCCTCGTGGACAGGGTCCCTGCCCCTCCTGTACCTGTACGTCCTGATCGCCTAGATTTAGTGTACTTGTTCTCGTCTCCCTTATCCTCATGTAAAGCGCCATGGAACCTAATGGCGCTATATAAATAAATAATAATAAATAAATAAATAAATAAATAAATAAATAATACAGGAGGTAACTCAGGATCAGTAATGTAGTGTATGTACACAGTGACTGCACCAGCAGAATAGTGAGTGCAGCTCTGGAGTATAATACAGGAGGTAACTCAGGATCAGTAATGTAATGTATGTACACAGTGACTGCACCAGCAGAATAGTGAGTGCAGCTCTGGAGTATAATACAGGAGGTAACTCAGGATCAGTAATGTACTGTATGTACCAGCAGAATAGTGAGTGCAGCTCTGGAGTATAATACAGGATGTAACTCAGGATCAGTAATGTAATGTATGTACACAGTGACTGCACCAGCAGAATAGTGAGTGCAGCTCTGGAGTATAATACAGGAGGTAACTCAGGATCAGTAATGTAATGTAATGTACAGAGTGACTGCACCAGCAGAATAGTGAGTGCAGCTCTGGAGTATAATACAGGAGGTAACTCAGGATCAGTAATGTAATGTATGCACACAGTGACTGCACCAGCAGAAAGTAGTGAGTGCAGCTCTGGAGTATAATACAGGTAGGTAACTCAGGATCAGTAATGTAATGTATGTACACAGTGACTGCACCAGCAGAATAGTGAGTGCAGCTCTGGAGTATAATACAGGATGTAACCAGGATCAGTAATGTAATGTATGTACACAGTGACTGCACCAGCAGAATAAGTGAGTGCAGCTCTGGAGTATAATACAGGAGTAACTCAGGATCATAATGTAATGTATGTACACAGTGACTGCACCAGCAGAATAGTGAGTGCAGCTTGGAGTATAACACAGAGGTAACTCAGGATCAGTAATGTAATGTATGTACAACAGTGACTGCACACAGCAGAATAGTGAGTCAGCTCTGAGTATAATACAGGAGGTAACTACAGGATCAGTAATGTACGTATGTAACAGTGACTGCACCAGCAGAATAGTGATGTGACAGGCAGCTCTGGAGATATACAGGAGTAATCAGGATCAGTAATGTAATGTATGTACACAGTGACTGCACCAGCAGAATAGTGAGTGCAGCTCTGGAGTATAATACAGGAGGTAACTCAGGATCAGTAATGTAATGTATGTACACAGTGACTGCACCAGCAGAATAGTGAGTGCAGCTCTGAGATATAATACAGGAGTAACTCATGATCATAATTATGTATGTACACAGTGACTGCACCACAGAATAGTGAGTGCAGCTCTGAGTATAATACAGGAGTAACCAGGATCAGTAATGTATGTATGTACACAGTGACTGCACCAGCAAATAGTGAGTGCAGCTCTGATATAATACAGGAGGTAATCAGGATCATAATGTAATGTATGTACACAGTGACTGCACAGCAGAATAGTGATGCAGCTCTGGATATAATACAGGAGGTAACTCAGGATCATAATGTATGTATGTACACAGTGACTGCACCAGCAGAATAGTGAGTGCACTCTGAGATAATACAGGAGTAACTCAGGATCAGTAATGTAATGTATGTACACAGTGACTGCACCAGCAGAATATGAGTGCAGCTCTGGAGATAACAGGAGGTAACTCAGGATCAGTAATGTAATGTATGATACACAGTGACTGCACCAGCAGAATAGTGAGTGCAGTTGGAGTATAATACAGGAGGTAAATCAGGATCATAATGTAATGTATGTACACAGTGACTGCACCAGCAGAATAGTGAGTGCAGCTCTGGAGTATAATACAGGAGGTAACTCAGGATCAGTAATGTAATGTATGTACACAGTGACTGCACCAGCAGAATAGTGAGTGCAGCTCTGGAGTATAATACAGGAGGTAACTCAGGATCAGTAATGTAATGTATGTACACAGTGACTGCACCAGAATAGTGAGTGCAGCTCTGGAGTATAATACAGGAGGTAACTCAGGATCAGTAATGTAATGTATGTACACAGTGACTGCACAGCGATATAGTGACGGAGTTCGGTCTCGATCATATTATGAAATCTACAGCAAATTGAGCGGAGAACGGGTAATCAGATCGATGTGTACATCTGACACATAGGACATCTGAGATAAAGAGATCATCATAATATGTATCACTGACACGCAATTGAGTGATGATATATACAATATCGTAGAGATAGAGCTCTGGAGTATAATACAGGAGGTAACTCAGGATCAGTAATGTAATGTATGTACACAGTGACTGCACCAGCAGAATAGTGAGTGCAGCTCTGGAGTATAATACAGGAGGTAACTCAGGATCAGTAATGTAATGTATGTACACAGTGACTGCACCAGCAGAATAGTGAGTGCAGCTCTGGAGTATAATACAGGAGGTAACTCAGGATCAGTAATGTAATGTATGTACACAGTGACTGCACCAGCAGATAGTGAGTGCAGCTCTGGATATAATACAGGAGGTAACTCAGGATCAGTAATGTAATGTATGTACACAGTGACTGCACCAGCAGAATAGTGAGTGCAGCTCTGGAGTATAATACAGGAGGTAACTCAGGATCAGTAATGTAATGTATGTACACAGTGACTGCACCAGCAGAATAGTGAGTGCAGCTCTGGAGTATAATACAGGAGGTAACTCAGGATCAGTAATGTAATGTATGTACACAGTGACTGCACCAGCAGAATAGTGAGTGCAGCTCTGGAGTATAATACAGGAGGTAACTCAGGATCAGTAATGTAATGTATGTACACAGTGACTGCACCAGCAGAATAGTGAGTGCAGCTCTGGAGTATAATACAGGAGGTAACTCAGGATCAGTAATGTAATGTATGTACACAGTGACTGCACCAGCAGAATAGTGAGTGCAGCTCTGGAGTATAATACAGGAGGTAACTCAGGATCAGTAATGTAATGTATGTACACAGTGACTGCACCAGCAGAATAGTGAGTGCAGCTCTGGAGTATAATACAGGAGGTAACTCAGGATCAGTAATGTAATGTATGTACACAGTGACTGCACCAGCAGTGAGGTTGTGAACAAGTCTAGGGCAATGTTTTCTGGTGTCCCTTCCTGATGACATTACTCTAGTAGCAAAATGTTCAGTTCTCTGTAACTTGACAAATGTTCTCAGAAGGGGCAGTGGGAAGAAAATGTCTGTCAAAGAATTGCCAAGTCAGAAAATGCCAAAAATCACATGTGCCCATTGTGTCTTGGGCAGCGGCTCAGAGGGAACCATTGTCTTGTACTATGGCGCATGAGGACATTGATTTCCAGTTCTGTAAGAATGAAAAAGAAGTGAAACATTGCGTCTTAGTAAAAAGCCTCAAAAATACAATTTTATTGTAGAAAAACAGCTATTTTGTACCATACCACTGCAAAAATAATGTATATGTATGGAATTAAAGGATGGGAATGTGTTCACTATTTGCCAGCAAGTAACATGGCCGCCTGAGTGCAGTGATAGGAATAAAGGTCAAGGGTAACGTCAGATAAGACGGTGATGTCACACTCACAAGTGATGTCATAATGACCATATAAAATGTCACGAGGGTGTATGTGGCGCCCCGCCAAGCAGGCGTCACAGAGGGGTACTGCACCCATAAAAGAGGTGCAGATGCTCCAGCTGCAGGTGGACCCTAGGATGGGGGGTGGGACCCATTTTCAGCATTCCCACATTAGTTTACACTGTGGGAGGTTACCTGGGAGGGAATAAAAACACCTCTAGGGGAATAAGCAGGGTCTTGGTCTTGGTCTTGGTCTGGGTCTTGGTCTTGGTCTTGGTCTGGGTCTTGGTCTTAGTCTTCTGCCTCTAAGTTTTGGACCTTCTTGGTCTTTGCTGCTAGGTCTCTCGGCTGAGGGACCAGGGAGAGATGGAAGAGGAAGAAAGGGTCTAAAGAGATAGAAGATTTTCAGGAGAGCAGCCGGTTTGGGAAGAGGGGCCGTCGTCAGGTTCTCCCAGCCAGCTTACCGGGCACCGGAGCCCGCTGACTGCCATAGCTACAGGCACGACAGAGAATCCGGATTCCCGTGGAGTCTTCAATTCTCCCGGGCACCAGAGCAGACTGAACGAGGGTACCAGGCACTGCCAAGGGAAGGAGCGGCCAGCCAGTAGAGGGTTACCCGACGGCAGCGAAGGTGAGAGAGGAAAGGAGGTCAGGCTGATTACCAGTCACCAGGCTTCACACCACAACTGGAAAGCAGGAAGGAACAGACGGGGTTAGAGAAGAAAGGCACACCATGGGTTCCACCATACCACCTGGGATCCACCTGCAGCCACCCGATAAGTTACCTGTCCATAACATCAGGAGTGCTGAACTGTAACATTGTATGAATGCAAGTGAAGAGTAAAGTACCCGGAGGAAAGTGACTTTGCCTCTGCCTGTGTTCCTTTGAATAAATTTGTTCCCCATACAGGAACGCTGCCCCGGAGGACCAGCCCTACCTGTAGAGGACTTGCTAACTTGCCGCATTACCATCTACCTCCAGCGGACTCTGGCGACACATCACCAGAAGCTACAGGTGGCGTCACGACATCTTGTATATAGCATCCCCTGTAAATATCACCCCCTTTTTGAAGATATACCCAGGACACGGGATCAGGTGCGGCCACCACTCCCGTGACACAGGAGCGTTAACCCCTTGGAACCTAATACCCAAGTACCCCAAAAGGCTGGGGCTCGACATGTACACTACACAATAACTCAGTTCAGTGGTGTCAGGGCCATTTTCTCAGTTGATGCTTTTGATCCAGACCAGTAACATCGGTACCATCTGAGAGCTTAGTTTTTTAATATACCCACATCCCAGCCCCAGGTATCTAAGCCATGGATACACAAGATCTACATCAGCTCATGGATGACAATGAGACAAGGCAGAGCCAACCAGAAAGTCTAGGTAAGAGACATATTGTGGAGAGATATAGAATATTTCCCCTAGAGGAGGTTCCCTGGCAAGGATCATCTCTGGGCTTTAGTCACCAATGTCTCAGGATAGATTTTTCCTCACCAATATGTTCCTCAGGGGCGGGGTTATTTTTATTTCAGTGTGATCCCTGCCTTGTGATGTCTACAGGGAAGGGAAATGCTGAGCCAATCTATGTTAAGGTCCCCCTTTCTCCATAGCCCATCTTATGCCCCAAAATAACTCTTTTAATCAGTTTTGTATTATAGGAGAAGAAAAAGAAGTCGCACTCAGAGCTTCTATAAACAGCGGTTCTTTATTGTGCTTCAGTGCACACAGCAGGTGGTGGCATGCGGGTGGGAGGACGGGGGGCACGACGTTTCGCGCCGTATAAGGCGCTTCAGCAGGTTAGGAGGACTAACCTGCTGAAGCGCCTTATACGGCGCGAAACGTCGTGCCCCCCGTCCTCCCACCCGCATGCCACCACCTGCTGTGTGCACTGAAGCACAATAAAGAACCGCTGTTTATAGAAGCTCTGAGTGCGACTTCTTTTTCTTCTCCTATAATACAAAACTGGATGTGACGTATCGGACTTTTGGGAGTGAGCACCAGAGCGTGCAGAGCGGTGCAGCAGGGAGGACCCTCCTATCATCCTCCATAGCCAAGGGCTGAAAGCTTGCAGGCAGCGGTGAAATCTCCCCAGGCTGTATGGGAGACGCTGCAAGGTGGTGCTGACCCTATCCTAATCTTCAAAACCGTAACTCTTTTAATCAACGACAATCTCTTTCTAGGTCAGGTAGTATTCGTCCAGAGGTTGAGGTCTGCTGAAAGAGATCAACTAGTGATGAACAAGACGGTGAACTGAATGCTGTCTCTGCGAGGAGACAGGGACAAGCCACAACTCCTCTGCATCCAAGAAGACAAGAAGAAAACAGGGCAATAAGCCGCTCTTCTTTAAGATCTAATGGCGGGTTTACACGCCGCGATATCGGCGTCCAACTCCGATCCAACTCCGACAAAAAGTCACGTGGTTCGGGAGTTGGACCCGATATTGTTCGCGCGTTGTACGGTTTGAGCGTACAATGCGATGCTGGAACGATGCCAAAACGATATCGGGGTTGAATGAGCGTGCTCTTCAACCGCCCGATATCGCATGGCCGTTGTAGCCGCATCGTCCCGTGTGACAGCCCAACTCCGATGTGTACGCCGACGCTACCCATTAACTCCCATGTTAAATGGTCGTTACTGGGTTGGTGGGCGTACACATCGTAGGGACGTTGTTTCCCGATATCGCAGCGTGTAAACCGCCGATGCGATATCGGGAAAAGCGCACTAAAAATGCGCGCTCCCGCGCCGTTGTATAGCGATATCGTCCCGATATCGGGACGTGTAAACCCACCATAAGAGCTGAAGTCCATCAAGGAAGCGAATTTAGTGCCAGAACCACTGGCCTTGAGTTCTGTTGGCAAAACTCCATGCCACCAAGGCACAGACACAGGAAGGCTCCTGCTCAAAATAGGCCTAATGAAGTTTCCGATCATCCACATCACTTCGATACACTGCTGAGGGGAATATATTCAATAAGGTTTTCCTTATCATTAATGCCACGAGCGCGACCATGAGCGCCACCACCAGCGCCACACCACCAGCAGCACCATCAGCGGATCTCAGGAGATCCCTGCAAATCGAGAACCTGCCAACAAGGGAGGCGACATGTCATGAGGAGGCACAGGCATGTGCTATTTGCTGGATGGACTATGAAATTGGGGCGCGGGTAACAGAGCTACCATGCCACCATGAATTCCACCAGAACTGTATCTCTACATGGCTCCGCTCCAACCCTCACTGCCCCCTCTGCCGGAACCTTTGCTTCCAATGAAGCTCTATAACAACATGATGAAGCTTCAAGGTGTCACACACCTGTCTCAGCTCCAGGGCCGGGCTTTGCTTCCCTCCTCTATAGACTATTTAACACACACGAATACAGGGTGAATCATCTTGGCAAGTTTTGTTAGTGTTAATAAATAAAGTAAACACCCTGAATATAATAAGTTGTCACCTTTATTGAAACCACAGGTAAAATATGGATAGTAAAGTCTCGGGGAAGTAAAATAAATCAATCTATAGTGAGGATCCAGATAAATATACAAAAAATATACACAATAGCACAAGAAAGGTAATGTTGGTAATGGGTAGCTAGCACAAGTATATACAGTCATGGCCAAAAGTATTGACACCCCTGCAATTCTGTCAGATAATACTCAGTTTCTTCCTGAAAATGATTGCAATCACAAATTCTTTGGTATTATTATCTTCATGAAAAAAAAACACAAAAAGATTTGTCCTAAAGCCAAATTGGATATAATTCCACACCAAACATAAAAAGGGGGTGGACAAAAGTATTGGCACTGTTAGAAAAATCATGTGATGCTTCTGTAATTTGTGTAATTAACAGCACCTGTAACTTACCTGTGGCACCTAACAGCTGTTGGCAATAACTAAATCACACTTGCAGCCAGTTGACATGGATTAAAGTTGACTCAACCTCTGTCCTGTGTCCTTGTGTGTACCACATTGAGCATGGAGAAAAGAAAGAAGACCAAAGAACTGTCTGAGGACTTGAGAAACCAAATTGTGAGGAAGCATGAGCAATCTCAAGGCTACAAGTCCATCTCCAAAGACCTGAATGTTCCTGTGTCTACCGTGCACAGTGTCATCAAGAAGTTTAAAGCCCATGGCACTGTGGCTAACCTCCCTAGATGTGGACGGAAAAGAAAAATTGACAAGAGATTTCAACCCAAGATTGTGCGGATGGTGGATAAGGAACCTCAACTAACATCCAAACAAGTTCAAGCTGCCCTGCAGTCCGAGGGTACGACAGTGTCAACCCGTACTATCCGTCAGCGTCTGAATGAAAAGGGACTGTATGGTAGGAGACCCAGGAAGACCCCACTTCTTACCCCGAGACATAAAAAAGCCAGGCTGGAGTTTGCCAAAACTTACCTGAGAAAGCCTATAACGTTTTGGAAGAATGTTCTCTGGTCAGATGAGACAAAAGTAGAGCTTTATGGGCAAAGGCATCAACATAGAGTTTACAGGAGAAAAAAAGAGGCATTCAAAGAAAAGAACACGGTCCCTACAGTCAAACATGGTGGAGGTTCCCTGATGTTTTGGGGTTGCTTTGCTGCCTCTGGCACTGGACTGCTTGACCGTGTGCATGGCAATATGAAGTCTGAAGACTACCAACAAATTTTGCAGCATAACGTAGGGCCCAGTGTGAGAAAGCTGGGTCTCCCTCAGAGGTCATGGGTCTTCCAGCAGGACAATGACCCAAAACACACTTCAAAAAGCACTAGAAAATGGTTTGAGAGAAAGCACTGGAGACTTCTAAGGTGGCAGCAATGAGTCCAGACCTGAATCCCATAGAACACCTGTGGAGAGATCTAAAAATGGCAGTTTGGAGAAGGCACCCTTCAAATATCAGGGACCTGGAGCAGTTTGCCAAAGAAGAATGGTCTAAAATTCCAGCAGAGCATTGTAAGAAACTCATTGATGGTTACCAGAAGCGGTTGATCGCAGTTATTTTGGCTAAAGGTTGTGCAACCAAGTATTAGGCTGAGGGTGCCAATACTTTTGTCTGGCCCATTTTTGGAGTTTTGTGTGAAGTGATCAATGTTTTGCTTTTTGCTTCATTCTCTTTTGTGTTTTTTCATTGAAGACAAATTAAATGAAGATAATAATACCAAAGAATTTGTGATTGCAATCATTTTCAGGAAGAAACTGAGTATTATCTGACAGAATTGCAGGGGTGTCAATACTTTTGGCCAACACTGTATGTACAGACATTTGTAATGTACAATATATTGTATAGGGTATATACAGGTGCGTCTCAATGAATTAGAATATCGTCAAAAAGTACCTTTTTTTAGTAATTCAATTCATAAAGTGACACACATATATTATATAGAGTCATTACACACAGAGGGATCTATTTCATGTGTTTGTTTCTGTTAATGTTGATGATTACGGCTTACAGCCAATGAAAACCCAACTCTGAAAATTAAAGTAGGGAGGATGAAGGGTCTGAGAGATAAAATATGACCTAAATAGGTATCAGAGGATTCACCTTGTGTGGTTGTGAGAGTCACAACCACTATAAAAGCAGATCACGTCTGCTGCAGTCCCCAGGGTGGAGCATATAGAGTAGGGAGGATGAAGGGTTAAAAACCATGCTGCCGTATTCCACCAGACCTCAAAGGGTGAATATAATATTGATTTATTGGTCAACAAATTTCAGGGCTCCTGGCAGCTAATTGGCTAATTCATTGAAATGCACTTGTACATGCACCACACTAAACATTAGGACCTCCTTGCTCCCCCTGGGGGTGACTAAATAACCTCCCGGGTTCCCTCCCACTGCATGATCTAGTGTGGGGTGTGGGTTTAGGGTTCTGCCTACCATCATGAAATCTACTTGCAAGTGGGATATCTGCACCGCTTTTATGGGTGCAGTACCCCTCTGTGGCACCGACATAGTGGGGCACCACACTTACCCATAAATGTAAAGTGCCCGTGCCCAGAGGGCCCCAACGTGCATTTCAAAATGGCTTTCTCGGGGGCTGCCTCTTCTATAGACACAGCTCTTTGCTTCATAATATACCTGGTGAACGCCAGTGACGCCATCACCCAAGGCATCACAACTTTGTACTCAGTTTACACCTAATTTGACAAATTCCTCACGGTTCCCTTTACCAGTCTTTTATCTTGGCGCAATCCAGAGCAATCCGGTTATCGTATGGCGGTGCGCTGCCCATAGACCTAATGTTACAACTTTCAGCACCAAGGACAGGGGCTCATACACTACTTACATTATGTACAGTATCTCCTCTACTGTGAGGAGCTGCCGTATTCATTCATAAAATTGACAAAGCCGACAATAGCCGGCAGTACTATAACTACAAGATTAACCCCTCACATACCCACCTGTGTGGACAGCATGTCTCTAGGGAGGGTGGGCACCCCCTAGAGACATGTTGCCCACAGCTATTTAACCCTTTGTTCATTCCTGTGGCAGCTCTTCTAGCGTCTGCACACTCACTATCTAACTCCGCCCCCAGCACCAGTATTTATAGGGGATCCTGCCTAAAAGCAGCAGGTTCGGCTCCCCCTACTGTGCTGGGGTTGAAAAATGTGTGTAATTGTGTTCCTCGCTGTGGAAACCCATCTATGCTGCAGGTGAGTCTGTGGGTACCTGTGGTTAGCAGGGCGCCACATTCCCCCCTAGGTAAGGTCAGTACTCCTGGACTGAGGAACAGTTTTTGGTTCACAACATAAATAACATTTTTAACAAAAACCACTGAAAAATGGCAAAACAGGTACAGTCCATACGGTGCTTGTCCATTCACTGCAGGCTGAAAAAGGAAGTTATTTGTCACATCAGTCCTGTGACTATGGTCCTTTGTTTAAGTTGGAAAAGGGTTTTTAAAGAGTCTTTACAGTAGTCTCTGTAAGCTCCAGGCATGAGGGTTAAAGTTTTTCAAAAAGTTCAATAAGTCCCTACAGGTAAAGTTTGTGTAGGCTTTAAAAGTTCAAATACACAACAACAGTCACTACGGGTGCCTTGGCATAGGAGTCCTAGGTACTGCAGGGGCCTCTACCGGTCATAAGAGCTGTAGGCCTCCTGGCCCTGGGGTCACCTATTGGCCAAGGTTTTGCTCTCCCTAGACAGCTCCTTACGCCAACTCTACTCACCCCTCATGGTGTTGTGTACCTGGTGCAACCTGTTTTTGGCCTACTCTTCACCCTTTTTGTGCACTACTATTTGGTTTTACAAGTGTTACTATTTACAAATTACTTTACATTGGTTCTATATCACATTTATTGTATCCAATCTCCATACCTGGATGGGGCTTGCCCACGTGTGCTACGACTGGATCTGTGCACTACGGGTGTGGCTATCTCAGGTGAGGTGCCTGGAGAATTTAATGTGGGTGTGTCAGGTAAGTCTCTGCGTGGCCTTAGTCTCACTGCAGGACTAGCAGATGTACCGATTGCAGGATCCTCTGGTTCTCTGGCAACGGGTATTTCTTCCTGATCTTCTGTTGGTTGATAGAAGTTGATGACGGGGACAATGATTGTTCCTTCATGTTGGGGCCAATCTTCTGGAAAGTCTCCAAGTATAGTGGATATGACTTTTTCTTTGGGCTTTACACATGGACGTTCAACTGGTCTATAGAACTCTGGTTCCTTTTCTGGAGGATCTGGGAAGTCTTGATTTTTCCATTCTTCTGGACATTTCTTTAAATGATCCTGAGATACCGTTTGTGTAGTTTTTCCTCCATCTTTACTAATGAGGAAAACTTTAGTATTGTCAAAGTTGGAACTCAAAAAGGTGTAAGGTTCTCTTTCCCACTGATCATCAAGTTTGTGCTTCCTTCTCTTTCTCTTTAAGACAGTACTTCCAGGTAATATAGGATCCGCTGGTGCACTTTTGTTGAAGTTCTTTTCTTATCTTTCTCTTGACTTTTCTAGATTCTCTTCAACACAGGCTTGCACTTGTCTATACTGGTCTAGACAGTTGGTATTCTAGTCAGAATTAGAAGTATCTGCTCTGGGTTCAACAACTTCAAATTCTAAATCTACAGGTAGTTTTCCTGTACGGGCCCTCATCAGATATGCGGGTGTACAATCCTGCCCTCTCAGACCTATAGCTGCTCGACACCAAATCATCATTTCACTCATTGGAGGTAATACAACAGGAAGCGGGTCTGTTACCCGTACAGGACCAATTTCACCACCTGTAAGTTTTACCTGTTGCTAATGCAGGAGGGCTATTATCTCTCTCTGGAGAACCTTCTTCTGACCAGGTCTGACAGTGTCTGCAATCTGTTGAAGCAAAAACAACACGCAATTGCTAAAAATATTTGTACCAAGGATAATATATGGATCCCTGTTATTGGGATTCTCTTCCACTACAATAACCCCTTGGTCTTGTAATTCCACCCTCCCCACTTTTATGGGTACTTCTCTAACCCCCAATATAGTGATTGGTTTACCGTTAGAAGCATAGATGTTAAGGTTCATGTCAGGTGGTTTAAGTTATTATATGATCAGAATTGTTTGTAAAGGATATCAAGTATTGTAGTCACTTGTGACGCGGTGTCCAACAAAGCAGGTGTCAAAACGCCATCTAGTATGATAGACAGGAACTGTCGCTGTCCGATGTAGGTATCATACCAGCCGGCTGGGCCCTGTTGAGTTACTCCTGGGGTTTGGCCCCGACCCTCAGGGTCTGGTTGTATAAAAAACAGTACCTCGCAATGTGGCCGATCTTGTTGCAGATGGGTTCCCCGGTGGAGCTGTAGCGGTCGATGGTCCTCCCTCTCGGCAACGTGGTCTTCCTCCCTCTCATCCACGGGACGTCCTCCAGGCTGTTGGAAAGTTGGATTAGAGGCTGAGGTTTAGGCAGCGGCTTTGGTTTTGGCCCCTGCTGCAGCTGTAGGGCTTCCATTACAGTAACTAGGTGCTTACTCAGCTGGCGCACCTCAGCATCTAAAGGGTCAATCCTATCAGGTGCTGCGGACTGAACACGGCTCTCTACTGCAGGCACAGGTACTGGGGTCACTGTAGCCTTGCCATGGCACCACTGCCGGATGGCAGTTTCAGGGGTCTCCACTAGCTGTAACACCTTTATGGTTATGTCCTTTAAAGTGTTAAAGTCAGCGTCTGGGTTGTTCAGGGACCACCAGCGCAGGGTTTTGTTGTCCTCTGGTGATAGGAGCCCCCGGATAAATTGCTCAATCAAAAGTCTATTTTCGTCAGGGACACTAGTAGGGTTGACTTGCTTTAAGGCTCGCAGAGCCTCCTGTAATTGCCATGCATAGTCCAGATGTCATCTTCAGGCTTTTGATAGCAATGATAAAAGTGCATTCTTACGTCAGCCTCATTACAGTCCTCAAAGGAAACTTTTAATTTGTCTAAAATTACAGCTAGTGATCCCCGCTCAGCGGCGGACCAATATTGAGGTTCTCTCTGCTGCTCCAGTTAACTGTCTCAGTACTACAGCAGTGCGCTGCCTGCCAGTCATCATATACATGTCTAGTACGCTGCAGATTTTTCTTTTGAAGGCAGGCAGGGTGTCAGGGTGACAGTCGTACTAGGGTAACCACTTAGCACCCGGACGTACGAGCGAGAGCGAGATCGGCATGATCAGGGCTACTGTACCCGATGGGTCAGCGGCGCTACTGGTTGCAGCCATGGTCGGTGGGAAGTGATTCATGGGGTCTGCGAAGGTATTTTAGTCGTCGCTGGACGTGGCAGACATTTTTGGGGCCCCCCCTAGTGAATCACGGCCAGTCTTTAAACAGTTAAACAGTTCGGGAGTTTCCGGATTAGGCCTCTGCGATTCGGGAGTTTCCGGCAGAGCGGTGGGCTTGTTTCCTTTTCATGCTCTGCAAGCCGCCACGCCCTCTTTCTTCCCGATCAGCGCACAGTAATGGCGGCTTACTCTAACAGTCACAATTCACTGTTATAACACGGCACACAGTACCAGGTAGCACCGGGCATGGGATCCTGTTCAAAGCGCCAGAAAAAGTTGTGTCGCCCGGGGCAGTGGGGACTCGGGTATCTGGGCCCTCTGCTGTGGATGAGGGGCTGTCACTGGTGGCCTGCCCAGACCCGTGGCCCCGGGGACTGAACTTTTGAAAAAGGGGAATATATACAGGGGATATAGTTTGTAACATAGTTCACGTGACGCCACCCGCAGCTTCTGGTGATTGGGCACCAGCGCCGCTTCAGACCTCCGGAAGGTGGTGGTACAGCGGCCTTTATGGTACAGCTCCCTACAGGTGGAGCTAACCGCCCGGGGCAGAGATGCACCAATAAGGATGAGGGTGCTGGTGATGGATGCACGGGTGGAGCAGGGATTTGGCCGGGATGTTCAGTTACCGAATAGTCTCTATAGCTGGCAGGGTCGCGGGGAAGGAACGGACACACACACCGCTGGTTGTTCTTTACCTTTTTACTGGTCTTGATGCAGGTAAAATGTCCAGAGTACTGCCAGGTGTTTGTGGCGCCCCGCAACGAGTGTGTCACAAGAGGGTATTGCAGCCATAAATGCAGCCGCAATATTCTCTGACACAGCAGTGACCTAGTTAACTTTGAGATCCAACCCTACATGCATCACCTAGAACAGAGGGCCAATCCAGGGTCCTGGTGGGCGGAGTGCTAGGGAAGTGTGTAGGGAGAACAGACACTTAGTCTGTAGAGAACACTCTAGATCAGAGTCTAGAACAGAGAACTTGAACATGGAGTAGGAGCGGGGGCTCCGCACCCCGTGCAGCCCCCGGGCCGTCACCGGTCGGGTGTCAGCACCTGAGGCCTCAACAACCGGGATCGGGCATCATAACCACGGGTTCCAAAATACCCCGTGCCCCACAACTTCACAGCCGGTTCACTAGTACCGAAGCTGGCAGCAGTTCACCTCTGCTACGCGAACCAGAAGCGTGGAGGAGCAGCTTCACAGGAGCACCCCACCACCAGCCAAATTCCAGTCGTCTAACCAGCGGTGTACCCACCGAGGGACCCAAGGCTCCCCAAAACATCCACAACGTACATCTTGGATAGGGCATTGAAGCAGCCTCCCCGTACCCGATCTGGTATTCCTGGGCGACAATGGCGAAACACTTAGCTAGAATGGAGGAACACTTGCGGATCTCTGAGGGACACCGATCACTGCTGAGTCCACCTGGTCCACTACCCGTGAACTGTATACCATGTACTGCCTGCTGCTTACAGTAAAGACCCGTTGCAGAGACTTTCTGTGTCCGTGCTTCCTTATGAACTGTCCGTCCGCACTACAAGGTAACCGCAGCTGCCGCACAACATCTTAAGCAGCTCCAGCCTCCGGGGATCACCGCTCAGCCTGTGGGGATCGTTCCATCTTGCTGCTGTCCATCCCCCGGAGGTTCCGCAGCGTCGGTAATGATTACTGAAACTAATCATAGGTGGCGTCACGAATAAATTAAACCCCTTTAATCTGTTCCTACAAGACGTCTTCAACTGTTTGATCTGCACTCAACCGGGCCCCACTACCGGCAGGCGCGGCCCACCCGTGACAAGGAGGAAGGAGCTTCAGCCTGTCTAAACCGGAGTCCCGGCCACGGTGAGTCATGTTCAGGATGCACTTCTGGGTCCCTGCAGTGAGTGGTATAAGGCCTCCTGGTTGCTTTCCCCGTGTGTGTATGAATCCCCTGCCTGTGTAGAACTTGAATGGCCTCCTCTGCTCTCTAGTTCTCCTCCTGTGCGGTCGTTGGGATACTCTCTGTTGACTACCGCTGATACTCTCACCGCGGTGCCTGGCTCTCCGGTATATGACTGCGCAGGATTCAGGGAGACTGAAGTCTCCACAGTATTCCGGTGTTTCCTACTGGGCCTGGTGCACTCCAGTAGACGCAGACTCCGGTGTCCGGTGGTTGCTCGGGGGTGAACCTATCACTGGCTCCATGGTGCCCCCACTGTTCTGTCTTCTCTCCTTGCCTCTCGACCCCACTCTTGGGCCTAGCAGGGCTACCGGAGACTGGTCGGGGTGACTGGCTCGGGCCTACCGCGACACCGAACACCATCACTTCCTTGCAGCTCTTGTAGCGTCTGCACACTCACACTTTAACTCCGCCCCCACCACCGGTATTTATAGGGGATCCTGCCTAAAAGCAGCAGGTTGGGCTCCCCCTACTGTGCTTGGGTGGAAAATGTTGTGTGTACTTGTGTACTCGCTGTGGAAACCCATCCATGCTGCGGGTGAGTCTGTGGGTACCTGTGGTTACCACACCATATACACAGCTTAAGATTGTAGGCCATATAGTACACGCCATATACACAGCCCAGCAGCAGTAAGAGTGTAGGCCTATATATTGGGGGGGGGGTCAGACACGTGTGGCATCTCATGCAAAGTGGCATTGAATGCTAAGTGGATGCAGTTATTTCATGGCAGTTGACTAACATTCGTCCTCTCTTCTCTTCATACAGGTAATATTCCAACACTGCTTGCTGTCATCTATTTTCACCCAAGCCATTGTAACAGTGCATGTTAATATACCTGTGATTGCTGTAATGATCGCCATAGCAATATCAGCTTGACTTATAGTCTCATGGTAATATTCCAACACTGCACTTATTGTTAAGTTTCCCGTGTCATCTCTATGCATTACATTACTCACTCACCAGTATATGACAATTTGGCAGATTGTAATAGTTATCTGTTGGAGGTGTTATAGTGTGGAGGGAGTCTTGCCCTTTCATCCTCTTGCACCCCTGCTGTTCCTTGTAGCTGCTAATTACCTGATACCATGTTTCCTCCCACAAGCCCCCTCACCTTATTCTGATAGTGTCTCCTATAAATTTAGCTCATTCTTAAGGGTACACGTGTGGGGGGTCAGACACGTGTGGCATCTCATGCAAAGTGGCATTGAATGCTAAGTGGCTGCAGTTATTTCATGGCAGTTAGTCAGGGCAGGAGTCAGGTAAGCCACTCTATTTAACAGGGAGAGAAAAAAAAAACGTCTTTTCCTTTCCCTATCACCATGTCCTTTACTTCACCATCTATTGTTCTATGTGCTCTTGCTGGAAGACAATGACATAGAGGGACACTCCAACACTGTGTATAACTCCATTCACTACTAATCTTTACCATGTCTTGTATTTCACTGTTTGTTTTCTTATGTGCTCTCGCCACCAACTTTTATCACCCCATCCCCCCTCCATCACCACTCATTCACATCAGCCCCTCTCTCCTGCCCTACTCTATGTACAGCTCCCATGCTATCTTCAGTTTACTGAAGACTCTCAGCCCATCATATTCCAAAGCTTGTCATAATAAATCATGTCCTAATCCCAAAAACTATCTGCTCTTTCTCTTTTTACTGCTGCTCCTCTCAGGTGATATCTCTCCCAACCCTGGTCCGCCATCTGCTAACTTCAACCCCTCTCCCACCTCACACAGAAACCTCACTAACCTTATTAATATCACCTGCACACCTTCACCTCCCTCTTTTAACTGCGCTCTCTGGAATCCACGGTCTGTATGCAACAAACTTCCTTTCATTCACAATTACTTTCTTACCAACTCTCTTAACCTGCTGGCCCTCACAGAAACCTGGATCCAGGATTCAGACACTGCTTCCCCTGCTGCTATTTCTTACGGCGGCTTACACTTCTCTCACTCCCCTAGACCTGGGAACAGACGTGGCGGTGGAGTCGGCCTCCTCCTGTCCCCACAATGTACTTTCCTGGTCATTCCTCCAGCCCCATCACTCTCATTCCCTTCTTTTGAGGTCCATACCATTAGGCTATTCCATCCCCTCCCCCTCAAAGTAGCAGTGGTATACCGCCCCCCAGGGTCACCCACCCAGTTCCTCGACCATTTCTCCGCCTGGCTCCCGCATTTCATGTCCTCAGATTTACCAACCCTTATTCTGGGAGACTTTAACATTCCCATAAACAGCCCCATCTCCCCATCTGCATCCCAGCTCCTATCTCTAACTACCTCTCTTGGCCTATCACAGCTCTCAACCTCTAAGACACACGAAAACGGTAACACCCTTGACCTTGTCTTTACCCGCTCTGCTCATCCTCCCCCTTGGATAACTCAACTCTACTCTCTGACCACAACATTCTTTCCTTCTCACTCACTAACCCTCGGCCAACACAGCCCAAGCCTACCTATCACACATCCAGAAATCTACAGGCCATTAACCCTCAAGCACTCACAGACTCCCTCATCTCATCTCTGTCCCCAATCTCTTCAATCTCTTCTCCAGATCAGGCAGTAAATCACTACAATGACTCTCTCAGAAGCTCCCTGGACCAAGTAGCGCCCCTCACCCGCAGAACCTCCAAACAGAGAACAATACAGCCCTGGCTCACATCACAAACCCGATTCCTCCAGCGATGCTCCAGGAGTGCTGAACGCCTATGGAGGAAAACTCGCTCACCAGGAGACTTCATCCACTATAAATTCATGCTCAAAACCTACAACTCTGCCCTTCACCTTGCCAAACAGACCTACTTCACCACCCTGGTCTCCTCACTATCCAACAATCCAAAAAAACTCTTTGACACCTTTCACTCTCTCCTCAGTCCTAAAGTGCAGGCCCCCATCACCGACCTCTGTGCTGATGACCTGGCTTCCTACTTCATGGATAAAATAGACAACATCCGCCAGGAAATCAGCTCTCAGCCTCCAAGCACTGCCACCCCCATTCTTCCTCACATCCCCTCCGGTTCACTTTCCACATTTGACCCAGTCACAGAAGAAGAAGTCTCCAGGCTCCTATCTTCCTCTCGTCCCACCACATGCACTACCGACCCCATTCCCTCACACCTGCTCCAGTCCCTCTCTCCAGTCGTCACCACTCATCTAACCAAAATCTTCAATCTCTCCCTCTCTTCTGGCATTTTCCCCTCCTCCTTCAAACACTCGATCATTACTCCATTATTAAAGAAAACCACTCTCGACCCAACCTGCACAAATAACTACAGACCAGTCTCCAATCTCCCCTTCATCTCTAAACTCTTGGAGCGCCTGGTCTATTCCCGCCTCACCCGTTACCTCTCCGCTCACTCTCTTCTAGATCCATTACAGTCTGGTTTCCGCCCCCTTCACTCCACAGAAACTGCCCTCATCAAAGTGACCAATGACCTTCTGACAGCAAAACGTAATGGTGACCACTCTCTGCTTATTCTCCTTGATCTCTCTGCAGCTTTTGACACTGTCGACCATCAGCTCCTACTCTCTATGCTGCACTCCATTGGCATAAAGGACACTGCTCTCTCCTGGCTCTCCTCCTATCTTTCTGACCGCTCTTTCAGTGTATCTTTTGCTGGCTCCACTTCCCCCCCTCTTCCCCTCACTATTGGGGTCCCTCAGGGTTCAGTCCTTGGCCCTCTCCTCTTCTCTCTCTACACGGCCCCGATTGGACAGACCATCAGCAGATTTGGCTTCCAGTACCATCTTTATGCTGATGACACTCAACTATACACTTCAGCCCCTGACCTTACCCCTGCGGTAGTAAAGAACACCAATGACTGTCTAGCTGCAGTTTCCAATATCATGTCCACTCTCTATTTGAAACTAAACCTTTCCAAAACTGAACTTCTTCTGCTCCCCCCATCAACTAACCTTCCTAAATCGGACATCTCTCTCTCAGTTTGCGGCACCACGATAACGCCTAGACAGCAAGCTCGCTGTCTGGGTGTTATATTTGACACCGATCTCTCCTTCTCCTCCCACACGCAATCTCTCGTCCGCTCCTGTCGCTTACACCTGAAGAATATCTCTAGAGTCCGCCCCTTTCTCACCCTGGAAACAACAAAAACCCTCACCGTGGCCCTAATCCATTCCCGCCTTGACTATTGCAACTCTCTATTAAGTGGCCTCCCCCTCACCAGACTTTCTCCTCTCCAGTCCATCCTTAATGCAGCAGCCAGGATCACCCATCTGGCCAATCGTTACTCAGATGCCTTTGCTCTGTGCCAGTCACTGCACTGGCTGCCCGTATACTACAGGATCAAATTCAAATTGCTTGTTCTCACCCACAAAGCTCTTCACAGTGCAGCTCCCCCCTACCTCTCCTCCCTCATCTCTGTCTATCACCCCACCCGCTCTCTACGTTCCTCAAATGACCTTCAACTAACATCTGCACTAATCCGATCCTCCCACTCCCGGCTCCAAGACTTTTCCAGAGCTGCACCAAACCTCTGGAATGCTTTACCCAAAGAAATCAGGACTATCCACAACTTGCATGGCTTCAGACGATCCCTAAAGACGCATCTTTTTAAGGCGGCCTATCATACTCCCTAACATGTCCATTGTACTGTAGACAGTGAATGGGCTATCCTCTGGACATTATTCTTCTACAAACTCCACCAAACCATAAAGGTCTACACAGACTGATGACCATTCATGTAAGCTTAGCCCTATACCCCATTTCCTCAAGATGCCTGGACCATCAGTGCAATAAGCCGCGGCACCTTGTACAACCCCTATCCCGTTGTAGATTGTAAGCTCTTTTGAGCAGGGTCACCTTCATTTCTTGCTTTATTTATTGTATTTTTTTTCCACATTGATTCTATGCCTATTGTTTTTGTATCCAATGATTGTACTTTATTTGTTCTCTATTGTAATTACTTACTGTATATTTTCTGTACGCTAACCCTACATTGTAAAGCGCTGCGGAATATGTTGGCGCTATATAAATAAAGCTTTATTATTATTATTATTATTATTATATATTACACATCATATACACAGCCCAGAGCAGTAAGAATGTAGGCCCATATAGTACATGCCATATACACAGCCCAGCAGCAGACCACTCAGACTTACAGAGCAGATGATGGTGAAATTGAAAGTGCCTTTGCTTGCTGTCTGTGTCCCACACTGGCAGCCAGCCCCGGGTCTGCAGCTGAGACAGAAGTGAGGAGAGAGAGAAGATGCCGGCTGCTGCTGACTGCTGGATCCAGCTCCAGGTTCCATCCAGGGACCGCTTTTCTGTTTCATGGACTGGGTCTGGTGGGAGAGCAGAGTGTGGTCTCTCCGTCCTGTCCTCATGCTGCTGCCGGGTGCCTGCTGGTGGTGAGTCACTCACTGACTCACTCTTAAGTGAAAGTTGGCTGGCGGCTCTCCGGCGCTCCCCAGACCCCGCTATGCCCGCAGGTGGCGGCTGCTAAATGAATAAAGCTAGCCTGCAGCCAGAGAAACATGTGCTGTGGCCCCGCCCACTCCAAAACTAAAGGTCCATAGGGAAAGTTCCTGCTCCTCCCACCTATCAGTCCGGGCCTGCCTCCGTGTCTCCTTTCTGCACCAACTGCTGCATATCTGCGCTGCCCACATCCAGCACTATGACAACAAGTACTACTTCACTCTGCCCTGGGTACTCCGCTCCACCTGCAGGGAGCTACAGAACCCAAGCTGCAATACCATCGTCCCCAGCGGCTTGACAGTGGCGCTGGTGAACATCATCAGAAACTGCAGGTGACGTCACGAAAAACATTTATTCTTTTAATTGACTTTCATTTTTCCCAAATTTTCAGTTGACCACCAGGGTTGCAGGTCAGGGCGGGCCACAAGTGACATTCCTCCAATACAACGCCCGGGTACCGAGTTCCCATAGACCCCTGGGTTAATCAACTTTGGCATTCATGAACAGGATCCCATGCCTGGTGACACCGGGTACGGTGCGCCTTACGAACTTTTACACTCAGCTCAAAAAGAACTTTAAACAGTCACTATACGGCACAAAAGGACTGTTCCCACCATTTTACCAGGAACTCCAAAATGGCGGCTTAACCATGTGAAAGGAAAATGTGCTGGCCCATGGACATGTCTCGGCTCCTTTCCATAGGAGGGCCATACCAGAGGCGCGAAACTGTTTGCCCACCCCGATTGCCACCAAACAACCAAGGGTGCGGGCCAAATCGAGTGGATCAAGAATCTATGCCCTTAAAAACAGGAAGGGTGTGGCCAGAACTCAGACCGACCGAGAAGCAGTCCGGTACCTGTAGCAATGGCGAAACCCGACTGTCCGATCTGATGAGAGAGGTGGAGGAAGAGGCCCGAGACGCACGCGGGGACCCGAGGGCGGTCTCCATTCTCACTAACGAGGGAGATGCAGACTTTTGGGAAGCCGCCTTCCAAGAGCTCTGAAGAAATATAACCGAGACTGTGGAGTGGACTGTCTGCAGCTGGAGCGCGGACGGGGCCCTGGAACTGACCCGCAGGGCAATGGAGAGGCAGGCCCTGGAAGCTGAGCCGACAGACCCAAGCCTTAGTGGAACACCTGGTGACCAGTGGAAATCTGGTCAGAGGCCCGCAGCCTGAAAGCAGAGCAGAAGCAGGGGTGCAGACGGAGAACCCCGAGGACCTGCCCGCAGACAGTGCTGGCGCCGCGATGCCGGAGCCTATAGACCCTGAGGGAGCAGCGACAGAGTCGTACAACCCAAGAGAGCCCAATTCAGAGCTGGAAGTGATCGTCGAGGCCATCGAGGGGGACGACGACCAGACTGGCTCCGAGGAGGAGGATCCAATTTACAGCAACCCAGAGGACAGCAGTGAAGGGCCGGAGCAATCAGTTTTGAATCGACCTGGTGGAGTGAGGGGGGGTTCCAGTGCGAGGCCCTACACGGGGTACGCGCTACCATCAAAGCTACCCGAAGAGCCCCAGGACCCATTTTCTTGCCACCAGACGACTATCCCCAAATCAGCCCGGTTGACCAGGCAGCCTGACAACGCCGCCGTGAGGCGTGGTGGCAAAGCGAGATGGACAGCTGCCGAGCCGAGGCACGCCTGCGACCCCAGTTGCCCCCCGAGCAGAGGCATGAACGTATTGTGGCCACATTCAATTTTGCACCTCGTTTGGGGGTTCGTGCGGAAACCCGGGCTCCATGATGAGATCTTTGTAGAAAGGCGGGAGGTAGAATCCCACCTCCAGAGGGGCCACCTGGATCGAGACTTATACCGTGGTGACCGGGTGACATATAAACGCTATGCAGGACAACACAGGTGGTTTGCCATCCGTGTCTCCCGTATCTAAGTGCATTTAAGAACATGAACATCACTGTTACCCGTTAAGTGTATATAGTTAATAATGGGAAGAAGTACTGTTTAACCCGTTTGGAGACTCAAAGATAATGTTAAGAACTCTGTCCCTTTATCTCTTTTTCATTATATTTGAGCCTGGACTGAGATAGTTAAGCCAGAGACTCTCGTGTGATTACAGGCAGCCCAGCGGTGACAAAGAACACTTTGCTTGGTGATGGACAGTTACTGCTGGGTCTGCATAGTGTGTACCAGCCCCGTTTGGCCGATGATGTATATAGTTAAAGTTTTTGCAACGTTTAAGATTTGTGCCTCCCATAAAGGGAAGAAACATGATGCTTGAATAATGTAAATAGAACCTGTTAATGTTATGTTATGATAAAAGAATAAAAAAGACTCTGTACCAGGTCGCGGTAGTAACACTTGGGGACAAGTGTGTTTCACCAAGGGGAAATGTGGCGCCCCACTGGTCAGTGCGCAACAGTAGGGGTACTGCACCCATAGCAGAGTGTGCAGTATTCCTGTCATTAGGGGAGTATAAAGTCAACCTGAGGCTCCCATCCTGGCATCCTTACACCTAGACTAGGGACCAATTGGGAACCCGTTACCAGGGTAACCGGTCTCGGGGGGGGAGGAGAGTTACATACATAGTAACATAGTAACATAGTCAGACAGTTGGATCTAGTCCGTACTGAGGAATGAAGCAAAGAGGGAACTTTAGAGGGGACTCCCAGGGAGGGCACCTGAGAGAGAAAAGGGCGGCCCAGGAAAGAAAGAGGAAACCCAGTGCCAGACTACCGGACAGGTCTGGGGGAATCCTAGTCCACCAACGGAGTGCCGGCTCCAAGTCATGGTACAGGCGAGGTTACCCCTGAGCCATCTACACTGGCCAGTCGTGGGCTGAAATATCAGCCCCGACCCCCGTCCAGAACGTGCAGCCCCACCAGGGACACCAAACCGGGTTGAGAACCTTAGAGAGAAGAAGAGTACCTGATATCACCCAATGGGCCTGGTAGACAAGCGGGCTGTGCAGGGCTGCGCAAGGATAGTAAGGAGGCGCAGGTCAGAACAGCGGGACATAAGAAAGACAAAAGAAGGTATACTACGGGAGCCTCAAAAAGACTTTATCCTCCCCAGTGACTACCCGGCCAGCTACCATTCACAGACTGTGAAAACTTTAACCTGAAGTGCCATCTGAACCGGTTCCAGTAAACTACCAGTATAGAGTTACTCGCCTCTCCTGCCCTGCATCTTCGTGCGACAGGGTCCCAATCTAGTGGCTGCGGGACCTGTCGGGCGACATCAAGATGTCCCCTGGCGCTATATGGCCACTGTCTTGCGGAATGTCCATGGATGTGGCTTCTGCCCGTGCAAGCTAGCAGCCTCCGGTTTTACTAGCTAAGGCTTGCAGTCCTTTCGCAAGATCGGGGCCGGTCTCCTCTGCGATCTGGTCCCTCCACGCACCTCCAGCCGGCGATGGATGCGGGTTCCCCCACAGCCGTAACACCTAGGACCCTTTTGTCCTTCTCACGCTTCCTCCGTCCGACCTGGAAGGAGCCTCTCAGCATCCCCATCCTCCAGGTCCACTCCTCACTGGACTCAACCCCCACTTCTGAACTTCTGAACACTGACTTCCTGCCTCCACTAACTTTTGTACCTACCTCTCTACCTACTCCCTCCTCCAGCTTGCAGATTGGGCCCTCCTTCAATAGGGTCCGCCCAGATCCCCATGGAGCTGGATGGTGTTGAGTGCAACTGAATGTGTCTTGGCTTGGCAACCCCTCTAACCTGAGAGCGGTAACACTAAACCTGTGGAGTAGGTGTAATGTTACTGTGGCAACCAGTCCGCAGGGGCGCCACATTTACGTGCCTTGTAGTTGTCAAACTTGAGACTAACCTCCCACTCCTTTCGAATAGGGGCGGCTACAGAACACGCGAAGCGTGGCATGCTGGCTGAGTCAATAAAACGTATTGGCAAATGGAAGTCTGACACATGTAAGGCTTATATTCACCCAGAGCTAGTGGTCGTTTGGATCCTCAGCCACTCTTTTGTCTTTTGGGCACAACAAAGGGCAGCGAGACGACGGTATTCTTAGAACTTGTCTTTTTCCGCTCAAGAGGTCCAAGTATTTTGGCACGGGGTAAGGCGCCTTCGGTGGGGTATGATCGGTAAAGTTGGACCTGTTTGAAAAAGATGGTTAATATGTTTTTTTAAAGTATTATATTTAGGGTGAAATTCTTTTATGGATTTAAATGATATTATTTTTATTGAATTTTTTATAGACTTAAATTATGATATTTTAAAAACCTTAATAAAGTACCAACCAATTTATTTAATTTATCCCACAATGCTCTGGTGTCGGTGTGAAATTATTTTATTTATGTTAAATCATTACTTTGACTGTTTATAATAAAGGGCAAAATTGGGCCTTGTTGCCTCATGAGGCTGCACTGTATGTCTTTATGAACTAAACCGCCACTGACTGCCCTTATTAGTTATAACCACCACACTGTCCCTGCCTTAAGCATCCCCCAACATGCCGCCCCTTTTCAATACTAGGCCACCTCTGCACATTTTGTCCCCTCTATGCTGAAAACTCTCTACACTCTGCCCCTCCTCACACATCTGTATTCTCCCCTCATATTTCCTCCATACTGTCTCCTCACACCTCTATACTCTCCGCTCATATTTCCCCCATACTGTCCCCTCACACCTCTATACTCTCTGCTCATCTTTCCCCCATACTGTCCCCTCACACCTCTATACTGTCCGCTCATATTTCCCCCATACTGTCCCCTCACACCTCTATACTCTCTGCTCATCTTTCCCCCATACTGTCTCCTCACACCTCTATACTCTCTGCTCATATTTCCTCCATATTGTCTCCTCACACCTCTATACTCTCTGCTCATATTTCCCCCATACTGTCTCCTCACACCTCTATACTCTCTGCTCATATTTCCCCCATACTGTCCCCTCACACCTCTATACTCTCCGCTCATATTTCCCCCATACTGTCCCCTCACACCTCTATACTCTCCGCTCATATTTCCCCCATACTGTCCCCTCACACCTCTATACTCTCTGCTCATATTTCCCCCATACTGTCCCCTCACACTTCTATACTGTCCGCTCATATTTCCCCCATACTGTCCCCTCACACTTCTATACTGTCCGCTCATATTTCCCCCATAATGTCCCCTCACACCTCTATACTGTCCCCTCATCTTTCCCCCATACTGTCCCCTCACATCTCTATATTCTCTGCTCATCTTTCCCCCCATACTGTCCTCTCACACTTTTCCTCCCCATACTGTCCCCTCAAATATCTCTACCCTATACTGACACCTCACAATTCCCCTTATACTGTCTCCTCTCCTCTCATATCCTCCCCCATACTGTTCACTGAAACTTCCCCCTATACACTCCATCTCACACTCTCCCCCATACTTTCGACTCACACTTTTCTCCCTTTATACTGTATCCTTACATTTTGCTCCCCTCACTTTTCTCTCCATCTTATCCCCTTACACTCTTTCCCTGCAGACTGTCCTTTTCACATTTTCTGACCCCTCATATTGTCCCTTTACACATTTCTCCTCCATACTGTAACCTCATACTTTTTTAACCCTCATATTGTCCCACCATGCCACCCCCCCACACTTTAACCTCACACTCCGCCCTTTAATAAAACTCCTCTGTATCTTCACCTCCATTGGAGCGCTTACTTTATCACCGACTGTCCTCCTCTGTGGTGCAGAATGAACAATTGATCATGTCCCCTGATCACGATACTGGCATCACACTGACCCCGGAAGCATTCTCCTGATGGCTGTGCCCACAACAAATGTCCTACCTGCTCCTTAACCAAGATGGGTAGCACTTTTACATAAAGTAGTTTTTGGTAACCTGTCCTTGCCACCATAATGACAGAATCACCATATGCCACCAGAGTTGGCTACCATTCTCTCTTCCGCTATGGGTCATACCCAACCAGGTTTGGCACCCCCAAATCCTGAGGTATCTGAGTATCTGCAGCACTCACAACTATTTGAATAGTGTCGTGCCTATCCATGCACCCACCTATACTCTTCCGCCTTAGCTTTGCACCCATGCCAAGACCTATTAACAGGGTTGCGGAGTCGGTAAGCCAAACATCCAACTCCAACTTTTCAATTTCTCCACCAAAATGGACATCGACTCCACAACCATGTCTTTGGAGTCAGTAAGCCAAACATCAGACTCCAACTTCACCAAAATGACGCAGACTCCGACTCCATGACTCCACAACCAATGCTGTAAAGTCAGTAAGCCACACATCAGACTCCAACTTCACCAAAATGGACACAGACTCCGACTCCATGACTCCACAACCAATGCTGTAAAGTCAGTAAGCCACACATGCGACTTCAACTCCTCAATTTCCCTGAATCCAACTCCACCCAAAATGGACACTTACTCTGACTTCATGACTCCGACTCCACAGGCCTGCCTATTAAGACAATATAGTCTGTACTTTTCTCTTATTTTCTCCACACTGTGAAACCCTTATTTCTTATTTCCTCCATGGCCCCATACTCCCGGGGCTGCTCCCCCTTGGTCCCGGGTCCCACTCATCTTCAAAAAGTTTATACTTTCTAACTTTTTTGATCATTCTGTTTTCAGGGAGACTGTACGTTCCGGCCATGCGAAGGTTTGGACCAATTTAATGCAGTTATATAAATTTCCTTTAAATTAAAGTACTTTGCTATCCTCTCTTATTTCCACCACTCCGAGAGATAGTCAACAACGGGAACAATGTTTCTGGATTCTCTTTTTATAGAGCTCTCACCAAATTTGAATGAAGCACCCGGCAGCCCGATTCTCTTAAGAACTCTCTTCTCTCTAATTAAAGTAAATTTCTGGGACATAATTTACCACGGTAATTTTATGAGTCTTTTCAGGTTCTATTTTTATATCTCTCTCCTTGTATTAAAACAGTTTATTATGCTTATTATGTGCAGTTAGAGGCAGCTCGAAAGCGTTCTCAAGAACAGAAACCATTCATTCCCACATTTTCTTGTTCAACACTTTTTATTAAGTTTGTATCAAACCAACCATATAGAAAAATTAGCATTAATCATGCTATTAACAATTGCAAAATTTACAAACCGAAAGGGGGAGTGGCATTTAGGGGGTGGGATGGACCGCCGAGGTAAACTCATCGACAGAGGATTATCTATCTCTTCTTCTATACAGTTAAGTGCCATGAAATTCCAGTGTGACCTTTCTTGTGTATTTTTTGCATGTTGTGTCTCCTGGGATATGATATTCATAAGAGTTCAGTGATGCAATAGTGCCTAATAAGGATTCCAGAGTGGGCGGAATTCTAGTCACTCCATGTTGCTGCGAGTACATCTTGGCCTCTACAGCTGGCGTCACCACATCAATGTCCTCGCATCTGATCGTGGCCGTTGACGCCTCATCGCTGGTGAGCTGTCCCCACATGCAGTACTCACCAGCAATCCAGTGGACCAGACATCATAGAATGATTTCAAATATCGTTTCCCACGATGTCTCAGACTGGTATCCATGGTAACTTGCGAACGAACTAGGCACTCCGGTGCCTAGATACCGTCTATACCTTGTCCAGACCCCTCTCCTCTCCTCCCGCTGGTATTGCAAGTACACCAGTGATCCCTAGTTATCCGCTGGTACCCTTGGCATAACAGCCGGTTGCATCGGAGACTGGCTGGTAACCAAGGCATACATCGGGTATCCTGAGGCGCCGCTGCCTAGTACTCGCAGTTTAAAACAAAATGCCAGCTCCCAGCCGCTTTGCTTAGGGCGCTGGGAGCTGGCTTATCCGTGTCCTCCAGGCACGACGCAGCGATGCTGTGTGTCACGGGCGCCATCGCCAGTTTCGGTTCAGTCCGAAAGCCTGGGCGACATCAACCATCAACGCGTAAATCTGCAATCGTCACTGTCGCAGAAATATTGCATGCGATATTGACGCTGTGACGTCCCCTTATAGTATGGTACAACAAGAGATCTTTTGGTGGCATGTCATGATCCCTACCATTAGTAACGCTAGTTCTGGGTCAAGATCTAGGTCAACGATGCGCAGATGAGAAATGCACCTCTCCCAAACTATTCAATACGGCAATTCCCAAAAGTGTGAATCATCGTGCCTGTGGTCGCAATTCCTCCAACAAATTGGGGCGTTCACTCAGAAGGTCATGAGTCTAGTAGGTGTGAAGTGCCATCTGCTTAAGAGTCCTTGAATACGATTCGATCAAAGTTGAGCAGAAGACTTTTGTAGACCGTTCTGATAGTGTTTCAGTGTATTGGTGGAGAGCTGGACTTAGTTCTTGCTCCATGTTTCCAGGTTAGAGGAGTTTTAAGAACCTCGAATCTCAGTTAGATTTGGTAGATGTTTTTGAGTGACAGGAAAACCTTGGTCTGACAAAGCGAATAACTGAGCACATTTTTGGTAAGTTAAAGTTTGATTTTGCTGTTTTGAAAGAAAGTTGTTGACCTTGAGCGTCATCTTTGTCGTCGATTTGGTAGTGGATTAGTTGTGGATTAGTGGGAATGGTCGTGTTGAAGTCTTTATTAATATTCGGAAGGTGTTTAATTCCGCAGTTTACACCAATGCGAATGTTAATATTCGTCGAAAATAATGGCAGGAGTTCAATTGGGATCCAATGTGGTGTAGAAGTAGGATGAGAGATGTATGAGTTAGTTACCAAGACCTCCAGGATCAGATAAGTTCTTTAGGGTAGCTTCTTGTTTTTGTTATAATAATAATAAACTTTATTTGTATAGTGCCAACATATTCCGCAGCGCTTTACAGTACAAGAAAAAATATACGATACAGAATGGTAGGTAAACAGAACAGTAGTTACAACAATAAACATAGAATCAATGTAGGAAATACAATCAAAAGGCAAAAAATAAAGGTGACCCTGCTTGAAGGAGCTTACAATCTAAGACGGGATGGGAACACAAAGTACAGGGGCTTATAACAATGAATATCTTATGTCTAAATGACTACTGTTAGGGAGAAGGATAGGCCGCCATGAAGAGGTGTGTTTTTAGGGACGTCTGAAGCTATGCAAGTTGTGGATAGTCCTAATTTCTTGGGGTAGAGCATTCCAGAGGATTGGTGCAGCTCGGAGAAGTCTTGGAGTCGGGAATGGGAGGTTCGGATTAATGCCGATGTTAGTCTGAGGTCGCATTCAAGCGAAAGGGGACGAGGAAGAACCCATTTAAGATTTTTCTTAGGGTAGTTAGCTTCTTCAAGACCTATCATCTGGGTCTGTGCTCTGTTAACCACATTTTTGACTGAGTTTGATCATTGTGCGTAGTAGTATGCGAAATATTGGGGAGGGCAAGTCCCGGTTCAGTCTACTTTTTTCAAGAGTGGTGAGGGAGATTCTAGGTTTCTTTCCTCCCCATATAAAGGTCGATAGTTGTGATTGGAGTTTCTTACGCCATGTTTGGTTAGCATATATACAGAATTTTGGGTAGAATGAAAAGTTTATACGATTCTATCTTGCCTACCAGGATAACTCGGTCATAGAGATGTGATTTAAGCCTAATTGAATCATTTTATGAATGGCTTCTAGATTGTTATCATACATTTTTGAGATGGGCTTTGTTATGATGATACCTAGATAATTTAAGGTGTCGTTCTCCCAGACCAGGTCTGTTTCTTGTTGGAGATCCCTGATAACCTGGGGAGATAAGTAATAACCCAGAGTTTGTGTTTTGTCAATGTTTATTTTATAATGCGGAATTTTTGTGAATTCATGAATTAGTTGAAGAAGATTCTTCATGGAGGATTCCCACATTTTCTACACCGTACTATAGATGTAGCAGAAGCCAAATTTGCTATTTATCTGTTTGGTGCACATTGATAAAGTTATATCAGTGCCGGACCTGGATAAACTCCTCAGACCTCATTTTTTATTTATGCTCCTCAACACTACCTAAAGAGGTTGTCTCAGCGTTGCAGGCTGCAGTCCCGATGTCAGACTTCCGCCATGAAGTTGGAGACACATCCATTTCATTATCTCGCTGCGTTACTTCCGTAAGTGTTTATTAGTGCAGCGGAGGGACTATAGCTCACAAAGGCCAGGGTGAGATCAGGGCTAGAGAGGGACTAGGTATCCTGCTCGGCAACATAGTGAAAGACCCCATAAAGGGATGCTAAGGAGTTCAGGGTACAGCCTCAGGTGAGTGTAGGAGGCGTGCCTTCCCCTGTTCCCTACCATCAAGGCTCAATGTTTTTTTTTGTTTCCCCTTGTTTGTGGTGGTGCACATTGGGGGGTTCTCAGTATGTAGAGCAATGCTAGTAGTCATGACATGACCCCCCCCCCCCCCCCCAAGAACCATGGGTAACATGGGCACTTGATAGAGATTAGAGAGAAACACTGGATAGTAGGGACATTTTGTAGGAATTTGAAAGGGACACATGGTGGTAGAAGATCTTGGTGGGGTTTAGAAAGAGACGAAGGGTGGCAAGAGCTCTTGGTGGGATTACAGGAAGACACTGGCTGACAGGGGCATAGTGGCAAGGGCTCTTGGTGATGATTAGAGAGGAATATTGGGCGGCAGAGGATCTTAGTGGGGATAAGAATGAAACACTTGTTGTCAGGGATGTTTGATAGTGATTAGAGAGGGAACTGGGTGGCAGAGGATTTTGGTGGGGATTAGAAGGAGACACTGACTAGCAGGGCCTCTTAGTGGAGATTAGAAGGAGACACTGGTTGGCAGGGGTTCTTGTTGGGAATAAGGAGACACTGGTTGGCAGGGGTTCTTGTTGGGAATAAGAAGGAGACACTGGTTGGCAGGGGTTCTTGTTGGGAATAAGAAGGAGACACTGGTTGGCAGGGGTTCTTGTTGGGAATAAGAAGGAGACACTGGTTGGCAGGGGTTCTTGTTGGGAATAAGAAGGAGACACTGGTTGGCAGGGGTTCTTGTTGGGAATAAGAAGGAGACACTGGTTGGCAGGGGTTCTTGTTGGGAATAAGAAGGAGACACTGGTTGGCAGGGGCTCTTGTTGGGAATTAGAGGGAGAATCTGGCAGCCATGAGCTCCCCTGTCCTTCAAACTGCACATCCAATCTCTCGCCACCTCCTGTCGCCTCCAACTCAAAAATATTTCCAAAATCCGTCCTTTCCTCAGCCCCCAATCTACTTAAATGTTTGTATACGTTCTCTTTATCTCCCACCTCGATTACTGCAACATTCTCCTCTGCGGCCTCCCTGCTAACTCTCTTGCACCTCTACAGTCTGTCCTCAACTCTGCTGCCCAACTAAGGCACCTCTCTCCTCACTACTCGCCTGTTTCTCCCCTCTGCAGGAGACATTGGTTGGCAGGGGCTCTTTGTGGTGATTAGGAGGAGACACTGGTTGGCAGGGGCTCTTTGTGGTGATTAGGAGGAGACACTGGTTTGTAGGGGCTCTTTGTGGTGATTAGGAGACATTGGTTGGCAGGGGCTCTTTGTGGTCATTAGGAGGAGACATTGGTTGGCAGGGGCTCTTTGTGGTGAGTAGGAGACACTGGTTGGCAGGGGCTCTTTGTGGTGATTAGGAGACATTGGTTGGCAGGGGCTCTTTGTGCTGATTAGGAGACATTGGTTGGCAGGGGCTCTTTGTGGTCATTAGGAGGAGACACTGGTTGGCAGGGGCTGTTTGTGGTGATTAGGAGACATTGGTTGGCAGGGGCTCTTTGTGGTGATTAGGAGGAGACACTGGTTGGCAGGGGCTGTTTGTGGTGATTAGGAGACATTGGTTGGCAGGGGCTCTTTGTGCTGATTAGGAGACATTGGTTGGCAGGGGCTCTTTGTGGTGATTAGGAGGAGACACTGGTTGGCAGGGCTCTTTGTGGTGATTAGGAGACATTGGTTGGCAGGGCCTCTTTGTGGTGATTAGGAGGAGACATTGGTTGGCAGGGGCTCTTTGTGGTGATTAGGAGACATTGGTTGGCAGGGGCTCTTTGTGGTGATTAGGAGACATTGGTTGGCAGGGGCTCTTTGTGGTGATTAGGAGACACTGGTTGGCAGGGGCTCTTTGTGGTGATTAGGAGACACTGGTTGGCAGGGGCTCTTTGTGGTGATTAGGAGACACTGGTTGGCAGGGGCTCTTTGTGGTGATTAGGAGACACTGGTTGGCAGGGGCTCTTTGTGGTGATTAGGAGGAGACACTGGTTGGCAGAGGCTCTTTGTGGTGATTAGGAGGAAACACTGGTTGGCAGGGGCTCTTTGTGCTGATTAGGATGACACACTGGTTGGCAGGGCCTCTTTGTGGTGATTAGGAGACATTGGTTGGCAGGGGCTCTTTGTGGTCATTAGGAGGAGACACTGGTTGGCAGAGGCTCTTTGTGGTGATTAGGAGGAGACATTGGTTGGCAGGGGCTCTTTGTGGTGATTAGGAGGAGACATTGGTTGGCAGGGGCCCTTTGTGGTGATTAGGAGACATTGGTTGGCAGGGGCCCTTTGTGGTTATTAGGAGACATTGGTTGGCAGGGGCTCTTTGTGGTGATTAGGAGGCACTGGTTGGCAGGGGCTCTTTGTGGTCATTAGGAGGAGACACTGGTTGGCTTTTGACTTGGGATACTGAAAAACTGATTTCACTGTTGCAGCTACCAATACAGAATACAAGGAGGCAGGTGTTTCATGAGCTCCATGACCTCTTCTTTACTAGTGAAATAAAGCAACTGAACTGTACAGACAGCACAGTCCCACAGAGGATTCAGCTGGGCTGTAAAGGTGGGGTCACACGCGGCGATCTGGCCTGCGATGTCGGAAGCGATGCGCAGGTGCCCGCTCGCTTCCGACATCGCAGGCCAGCTGTCACACGGCACGACGTTACCGGTGACGCGGCAGCGATGTGGGCGGAGCCATCGCTCGCTGGGCTGGGCTAAGCCCAGCGAGCGATGGCTCACTTACGCTGCGATATAGGCTGGATCGCGCCGCCAACAGTGTCAGACGGCGCGATCCAGCCTAATCGCTGGTCACAGGTTGACAGGTTTATGAACATGTTCATAAACCTGTCAACCTGCGACCAGCGATAATTTGCAGTTGCGTCGCGCTGTCACACAGCGCGACGCACTTGCAATATCGCCCGCGGCATCGCTGTGACGTCACTTTGCGGCGATGTCGCGGGCGAGATCGCCGCGTGTGACCCCACCTTAAGGGTGGAAGGAGGACTACTTCACACCTTCTGCTCTCTCATCCCCAGGCAGTGAATTCCACTACTGGCCCCAGCTTCTGAGTTATGACACCAGCAGCAGGCAGCATAGTGATACTGCCACCTACTGGACACAATCATTATCTCTTCTGCAAAACAGATGGAAGGTATTATTGGCGCTGCTGAAGCCACCTGGGCCCCGCCACCTCTTCTCTCTTACCTTCTAGGAGCCATTTGAGGTTGGAACATCCATCCCATATTCCTGGACAACTTGACAGCTCTCTATATGTGAAAAATTCTTCTTAAATCTGGGAAGTTTGCCTATAGGAGATGGATGCTGAGACTGCCACATACATTACAAAGGATACATTGAGACTGCTGTAAAAATCACATAGGAGACACTGGGACTGGTCTATATACTCACATAGGTCTCATGGCTCGGTTTGGGGATTCAATACTACTGACGGTTTCTATTGTCTTTGTTTTCCTTTCTTGGTTTGCTTCTCTAAGGGTGTACTGACCCTTCAAATCAAGAGAGAGCGTGGCACCTAAGCGTGCTCCCGGAAGCCTTGCACTGAGGATGTGTCGCACACTAGGGACAGGGGTACTCGAGACCGGGTTCTACTCTCACTGGGGGTGTCAAGGTGCCGGGCCCGATCCCGTTGTATCAGATGCGGCAATTAAAGGGATTAAAGGGATTATTTACAGGGGATTTGTTGTGGCGCCATCTGGGGTATATGATCAGTGGGATTACCGCTGCCGTATTCCTGCTGGGGATGGTGGTGAGAGGCAGCGTGGACGGTAAGCCCTTCTCGGGTAGGGCTGAGGGTCCCCAGGGCAGGTGTAGTAGTGGTGATGGATTGTACTCTGTGCAAGACTCTTACTTCGCTGCTGCGGCTTCTCCATCTCCTCACTCAGGGGTTTGGTCTGGCCGTCACAGGCTTTTGTGTGATGAGTTCCTCTCTCTCAGGGTCACTAGCTCTAGTTTTATGGCTGTGTTCCTAGACCGTGGTGGTAGGTAGGCTGCAGGTCATAGAGTACCTGCCCCACGCCGGTATGTCCTGTGATTAGGGTCTTAGAGTATCCCTGGTCACTTTTACAGAGGCGACTCTCTGGCTGTAGCGGCCTAGCCTCCAGTGTTCCAGGTATGGCTGTGGGATCACCAGGCTCCCTCTTTCTCACTGTCTCTCAGCCTCAGGGTTCTTCCAGGCAGCTAGGTTGGATGCGGCTGCTGGACTCTTGTCCTCCCACCTTTCTCTTAGCTGTGGGGTGTATCGGCTTGTGGCTACTTTCCCCTCGCCTCCGTCTGTGGAGCGAACTTTCTCCCTAGGAATTCTGCCTCTAGGGTTCTGCGTCCTCCAGGGAACCTCTCCTCCTGGGAATGTTTGCCAACAACTTAATGTTCCCGTGTTTTATTCCGGTTCCTCCACCTACTTGGTCAGTGCTGTTCTACGCTCCACCCACACTACTCTTAACCCCTGCTACCCCTTGCCCAACCTACAGTCCTAGGCATAGGGTCTGTGTGTGTACCTGTGTGGATGTATTTTAAGTCAACCATCTCTAACTTACTTGGCTGCAGTGGCCGCCCTGGTCGCAGGGGCACCACAGATGCAGCGTGCGGGAGAAGAAGGACACAGACAGACAGTGAAGAGGCAGTGCGGGACCACGGGCAGGGTGAGTACTCTGTAAAGAAGAAGCGCTAAAGGAACATGGTGCATCTTGGGCACTGGCATCTCTGCCTCGTGGAGACCGACCCCGCAGCACAGGCAGACAATGGGGAGCTGCGTCTTGGGCACCGATCTTCCTGCATCGAGGAGACCGGCCCCGCAGCTATGGGCATTACATTGCCTCACTTCTTTGCTGGCTATACCTCTATGTAGATTTATCTCTGAGAGCTCAAGTTTGGCGCCCCTGCAGTCTGGTCGCACAGAGGGGTACTGCACCCACTCCACTGGTGTGGTATTTCTGTCTGCAGTAACCAGGTTGGTAAGTCCAGTCACCCACAAACACACGCAACACACCCGGTCCCAGGGACAACGGGTGAACCCAGTCAGTGGGATGACTCAGGCAGTCAGTGGGACGGCGGGGAGAGAAAGGTGGTGGGTGTGAAATTAAGAAGAGCAGCCAGGAAGTAGGAAAGGGAACAAAAGGAAAACACCATGGGAAGAGGGAAGGTAGTCAGATGAGTTCAGCAGGAGAGCAGGACCCAGCGGACTTGAGCAGAGATGAGGCTCCTCCTGGGTCCTGGGAAAATGGACTGCAGAGAGACAGAGGGAGCCGTAGGGGTGTGGGCCGTGACCAATCTACCTGTGCACCCGAATCTGAAGTGAAGCGGAGGGGCAGGGCGAGCACCAGGTACCTGGCCCTGAAGGTGCTGCGGAGGCTCTGTGGCACCCCTGCGGGGAATAGCCACAGGATCCACACCGGTGCAAGGAGGGAATTACACCTTGGTTCACACAGCACACCACACCTTGCACCCCATGACCTGAAGGGGGAGCTCATACTGGCTGCCTTAAGTCAGTTCCCCTTTAAGACATCCAGGCCTGAGGGGAGGAGTTAGTCAGTCCAAACAGTCAGTCTGCAGTGAGGAGAGAAGAGAGAGGAGACAGAGGAGCTGGTTGCTGGGAGAGATCCAGGCCCAGGACCAGGGACAACTAACCGCTGTGTGCACCCTAGGGAAAGGGTCGGAGACAAGTGGAGACAAGTGGAGAAAGCAGGAAACTAAGAAAGGGAACCGGTTGCTATAGCCCTTTAGTACACTCGGACACTGGAGTCCAACACTGACACCATTTATTGCTACAGCAAAAGCCCAGAGGTCTCAGGAGTTCACCCCCTGAGGAGAACAAGTAAGAGACGCTAAACTGACCAAGTATAGGACAAGGGGCCATAGGAGAAACAGGGACCTGTAGAAGGACCTCATTGTCAGTTTAGGACAAAGCCCAGAGAGAGAGAGAAGAAGCGGTGGGTTCAGGCTCAGGCAGAACTTACCCCAAATCACAGAGCACAGACACAGAGGAGGCCTCATAAGTTTCTAAAGGTGGAAGTCCCAAGTTGCACCGGGGACCTGGTTATTACTCTGGACTGTACCTGTTGCCCTGTCACCAGTAAAAGGTACCAAAATAACAATCCCTGTGTGTCTGTGTGCCTGTCTAACCACCGCAATACACCGCCTTGTCTGCAAAGAAGCAACTACTACTCCCCTCATCCATCCCCGCTGCCCTGAGGTAAAGCTCCACCTGTGGGGAGCTGTACCACACTCTGCTGCACCCACCATTACCTCAGAAGCTGGCTGCAGCGCTGGTATACTCGTTACCAGGTACCATAGGTGGCGTCACATTAACAATCCCCTTATCCCCCACTGTTCCCTGCCATTGAGGGTCCAGGGCATGGGACCGGTGATCGACCAGCCGTGATTCCCCATCGAAGCCGCCATCAGCGTACCCGAGTGCATCCCTTTCTATGGCAGGATTTATGTCGCCAAATTTTGTCTTGTACCGGGGATCTAAGAGTGTGGCAACCCAGTAGTCAGCATTACTTCTAATTCAAACAATTCGAGGGTCATGTTGCAGGTAGTGCAGCAAGAAGGTGCTCATGTGTCTTGCGCATCCAGGAGGACCGAGTCCTTGTTGTATTGGTGGCGGCATGCTTCCTTCCTTTGCCCTCTCCCCCCAACCTCGCCCAACCGAAATGTCATCAAAGTCTCCCTCATCTGCTGAGTCTTCCATGCCCATGGCCATTTCCTCTTCGATTTCTTCCTGGGCTCCTGCACCTTCCTCAACAGTTTGGCCGCTACCATGCACCCTTGTTAATCTCTCTCCCCCACCCTCCCATGCCTGCCGTCTTGGTGCTTCTGACCGTGAGGACCTTGGTTTTCTTGTTATCTCTTCCGCATAGGACTTCTCCTGTACTTCCTCCACCTCCTCTTGTCCCACCACCTGACTCTGAATACTGTTTAGAGTGTGCTCCAGCATGTAGATGACCGGAATAGTCATGCTGATAATGGCATTGTCAGCACTAAACATCTTCGTCACCATCTCACAACTGTGCAGAAGGGTGCATAGGTCCTAGATCTGAGACCACTCCAGCAGCGTGATCTGCCCCACCTCTGGATCTCGTTGGCCCAGGCTATATGTCATAACGTATTGCACCAGGGCTTGGCGGTGCTGCCACAGTCTCTGCAACATGTGCAGAGTAGAATTCTAGCATGTCGGCACATCTCATTTCAGCCGGTGAACGGTGAAAGACTTCTGGAGCGATGCAAGCCGTTGAGCTGCGGAATGCGAACGGAGGAAGTGAGCACACAGCGACCGTGCCCTCTGCAGAAGACCATCTAGGCTGGGATAGTGCATTAAAAATTGCTGGACAACCAGGTTCAAGACGTGAACCATACAAGGCACGTGTGTCACCTTGCCCCGGCTAAGGGCCGCACCCAGGTTTGCAGCATTGTCGCACACGGCCTTCCCTGTCTTCAGGTTGAGTGGAGACAACCATTGCTGAAACTCGGTCTCCAGAGCTGACCACAACTCCTCAGCTGTGTGACATTTCCCAGACATTTCAACGTAAACACCGCCTGATGGCCTGCTGCCAGCATAGTAAGGAGTTGTGCAAGATTCCTTGTGCACAGTTACAACGCTGGTGGCATTACCAGACAGGCTTTGGGCGCAGGTGGAGGACCGAGAAGAGGTGGAGGAGACAGAAGCAGTGGAGGAATTTCTACATACAGAGGTTTGACGCACAACCCTCAATGCTCTAGGTGAGAAACAATAAGTTTTTCCCTTAACCTAGTATCCAATAGCTTTATCTCTCCCTCTCTCATTCCCTTTTTCTCTTCTCCCTCTCTCTCTACTCTCTCTCTATGTCTCTCTCTCTCTCTCTATGTCTCTCTCTCCCTCTCTCTCTACTCTCTCTCTATGTGTGGAGCCCCAAGGGACGTGGGGTACTCGGTGCCGGACCGATCTGCTGCTGGGGATGTCACTGGTGGCCTGGTCCGGACCGTGTCCCTGGCTCAGCACAATAAAAGGGGAATATTTACAAGGGATATTGTCACGGGTGACGCCACCCACTTGGTGCGGCCAGTGATGGGCCGCGGCTGCTGCAGAACCTCCGGGGGTGATGGAATGGCAGCGGGGATGGTATAGTTCTAGTGGGGAGAACTGTATCCCCCGGGGCAGTAAGGAGTTAAAGTCTATGTTGTGTGTGAGGCTGTTGTAGGAGCACACTTACTTTGCAGCTGCAGGGATCTCTCCTCCTGTGCTGGTGCTGACAGGCTGTAGCTCTGCAGGTTGAGATCGTACTGATGCCAGCCTGTAAGGGAGGAAGGGTCTGCAGATGGAAACAGGCAGGAGACAATGCAGGGTTTCCAAAGCTTTACTTAGTTCTTTCTTGCAAGCAGTTTACAGTCAGTTGCAGTTGGTACACAGTTACATTCTCCCTTTCCGGGTTCCCTTTCCTCCTGCAGCCAGGCTCCTCTCTCCTTGTGACCCCTCACACAGTCTCTTAGTGTGCCTTTCCGGGCTATTACTCTTTCTCCGTCTTACACGGGGGTGTGCGGACGCTGAACAGTATAGCGGTGACTCGGGCTTCTTTGAGTCCTAGTGTGTCACTGAGCTGCCTGTTCTTTGTGTTAGGAACTCCAGCTTGAAACTGAAGCTCCCCGTCAGTGAATCTGGGGATACCGGGTGAATCTTCGGTCCCCTTCAGAGCTGACACTCTGCTCTAGCCCAGCCTGCAATAGTCCACAGCATTAAACTACCAGGCTCCTTCCTCTGCGTTCCTTCAGTATATATGAGGGCTACTCCGCCTGCAGATGGTTGCTTGAGCTGTAATTCTAGGGCCCCGGGTTACACCGTCCCTCTCGGCTCTCTCACACTCCTGGTGGTTTCAGCATCTTGGATGGGCTTTTCCCCCCCATCTGGCTCGCATTGGCTCAGTACGGGTCAGCGCTCCTCAGCTTAGGCTCTGCCAGGACGTATGGCTCTCTCCTGCTCAGCTTCAGCTCAACCTCCTGCTGTTCTGTAGCCTTTCTATCTCAGCTCACTCTGCTGCTCTTGGTCTTTGCTGTTCAGCTCACATGGCTTACTCTTGGTCTTTGCTGCTCAGCACCATGGCTTACTCTTAGGTCTTTTCATCTCAGCTACTTCAGCCTACTAACTTCCTTCTCTCTCCCCCCTCTCTATATACTGTCAGTCACCTGACCTTCTGGTGTGCCCAACCCACTCCTCATCCACCACCCCTTCTGGTCTCATATAGTTCTAACCTCAGGGCTGGATGTAACCCCTTCTATGCGTGGGTTGTGTGGGCTGTGAGGGTGTAGTGTTTACATGTCCTACCTGCCTGGCTGCAGTTCCCTTCTGTGGCCACCTGTACGCAGGGGCGCCACATTCTCCCGGAGTTAAATAGCGCGTCCGCGCGCTGCTCGACATTGGTTACCCTGAAAACATTTTTATATTATACAACAATAAACATTATGGATTCTTGTTTCTTCCCGTCCGGGAGGCACGATTCTTGGAACGTTACATTAAGTTAACTATTTACAAGTGCATGGGTATATACTCGTCATTACCCTCTTTCTCTATAAAAGACATTATAAACATTACTTCGTATAAAAGTATAAAATTTCTCTTCTTTTCAAAAAGTGCTAAAACTTTCAAAAATTCTCAGAAAGTGCAAAAGTCTCAATAGAAGCTTCAAAGTTCTGGATTCAAAACAGTCACTTGCACAATCTCGAGTGCAGCTGGTCTTAAAACCAAAGGGGAGCACACAAGTGTGCTCAACTATTTACAGGGAGTTCTTATCACATCATTGTTCGTGATAGCAATGTTCTGGTAAAACATATAAGACAGACAGGGGTATGCTAGCATTCATTCAGGTAAGGTTGGGGGATCAATAAGGAACAATGTACATTCACAACTTACAAGTCTTCTTTCTTCATCTGTTCTTTCTGGTTTCGCTCCTACCAGCAACGGAACTGCTCCCCTCTCACCTCTAGTGTCTTTGGTGCAGGGATCAGGGGCTCCGGCAGCTTCAGGAACTCCTCTGGTAAAGCTCCGAGCAGGTCAACTTCCTTCCACGCCTTGTTCAGTATAGGCGGCGGGGTAGTCACATCGACGAGTATCGCGGTACGGCCCTCGGCGTCGCTTGCGGCACGTCCGTGTTCCTCGACCCGGCCGGGTCGCTGCAGCTGGACTTCATAGTTCGGGCTGCGGTCGATGTCTATCTGGATCCGGGTTCTATTAGCTTCCTGAACCCGTGTCATCCTTGGGGGCAGCCGCCGCAATACAGCCCTCCGGGTGTCTAGGACGCGGGGACGCTCTTCTCCACCTTCCGCCATCTCTGCACGATCACACGGGGTCTCTCCCTGGCTGGGTTCCTCCACTGGTTCAATCTGTGGGCCCTCCGGGATCACTCGTGGTCTCTCGCACACAGCGCTCTTCGGTGCGTCCTCCGCTTCCGTCCTCGTGTCTCTGAATGGCGATTGCTTCTCTTCCGGTTGCCTGCTCTGCCCCCTCCTGATGACGATTTCCTTCTCAGTTCGCGCCAGCTTCTTGGTAGGAGGGTCTAGGGGCGGCGGCTCTTCTTTGAGAGTGACTGCTGGCTCTCCCGGAGTTAAGGAGAGCCAGGGCGGGACCTTCTTTTCGCGCCTTGGACCGGACCGGCCCACGATGGGAGTCTTAGGAACGCCCCCTCTGCACATGGCGCTAGTCCCTGATGGCCGCCATTAGGGTCAGATTTGGCGGGAAAAGTCCAGAACACAGGATTTAGGCACACAAGGTCCAATTCTTTTGGACCGGGTAGATCCTGTTCGTGACGCCAGGTTGTGGAGCCCCAAGGGACGTGGGGTACTCGGTGCCGGACCGATCTGCTGCTGGGGATGTCACTGGTGGCCTGGTCCGGACCGTGTCCCTGGCTCAGCACAATAAAAGGGGAATATTTACAAGGGATATTGTCACGGGTGACGCCACCCACTTGGTGCGGCCAGTGATGGGCCGCGGCTGCTGCAGAACCTCCGGGGGTGATGGAATGGCAGCGGGGATGGTATAGTTCTAGTGGGGAGAACTGTATCCCCCGGGGCAGTAAGGAGTTAAAGTCTATGTTGTGTGTGAGGCTGTTGTAGGAGCACACTTACTTTGCAGCTGCAGGGATCTCTCCTCCTGTGCTGGTGCTGACAGGCTGTAGCTCTGCAGGTTGAGATCGTACTGATGCCAGCCTGTAAGGGAGGAAGGGTCTGCAGATGGAAACAGGCAGGAGACAATGCAGGGTTTCCAAAGCTTTACTTAGTTCTTTCTTGCAAGCAGTTTACAGTCAGTTGCAGTTGGTACACAGTTACATTCTCCCTTTCCGGGTTCCCTTTCCTCCTGCAGCCAGGCTCCTCTCTCCTTGTGACCCCTCACACAGTCTCTTAGTGTGCCTTTCCGGGCTATTACTCTTTCTCCGTCTTACACGGGGGTGTGCGGACGCTGAACAGTATAGCGGTGACTCGGGCTTCTTTGAGTCCTAGTGTGTCACTGAGCTGCCTGTTCTTTGTGTTAGGAACTCCAGCTTGAAACTGAAGCTCCCCGTCAGTGAATCTGGGGATACCGGGTGAATCTTCGGTCCCCTTCAGAGCTGACACTCTGCTCTAGCCCAGCCTGCAATAGTCCACAGCATTAAACTACCAGGCTCCTTCCTCTGCGTTCCTTCAGTATATATGAGGGCTACTCCGCCTGCAGATGGTTGCTTGAGCTGTAATTCTAGGGCCCCGGGTTACACCGTCCCTCTCGGCTCTCTCACACTCCTGGTGGTTTCAGCATCTTGGATGGGCTTTTCCCCCCCATCTGGCTCGCATTGGCTCAGTACGGGTCAGCGCTCCTCAGCTTAGGCTCTGCCAGGACGTATGGCTCTCTCCTGCTCAGCTTCAGCTCAACCTCCTGCTGTTCTGTAGCCTTTCTATCTCAGCTCACTCTGCTGCTCTTGGTCTTTGCTGTTCAGCTCACATGGCTTACTCTTGGTCTTTGCTGCTCAGCACCATGGCTTACTCTTAGGTCTTTTCATCTCAGCTACTTCAGCCTACTAACTTCCTTCTCTCCTCCCCCTCTCTATATACTGTCAGTCACCTGACCTTCTGGTGTGCCCAACCCACTCCTCATCCACCACCCCTTCTGGTCTCATATAGTTCTAACCTCAGGGCTGGATGTAACCCCTTCTATGCGTGGGTTGTGTGGGCTGTGAGGGTGTAGTGTTTACATGTCCTACCTGCCTGGCTGCAGTTCCCTTCTGTGGCCACCTGTACGCAGGGGCGCCACATATGTCTCTCTCTCTCTCTATGTCTCTCTCTTTCTCTCTCTCTTCTCTCTCTCTATGTCTCTTTCTCTCTCTCTTCTCTCTCTCTCTCTCTCTCTTTTCTTCTCTCCCTCTCATCCATGAACCAAAGCTATGTGTAAACAAAGTGTCTTTCAGATGTGTGAAGAGAAGATACAGTGTGCGGAGGTGCCCAGGAAACTAAGGAGCTGATTGGTCCCTACTGTGCCGATGCCAGGTTGTACCATGGGAAGCTAGAGATATCCTGCATACCAGAGGCCAAGAGAAGACATCATGACGTGATGGAGAACAGACTTGTAGAAGACAAAGAACTGATTATTATTAACAGGGATTGATATATTAGCCTAACTCCACCTAACCCCCATCTAATCCCACCTTGTCCTGGCCAATTCACGCCTATTCCCTAGAGTATAAAATGCTGTGTAACCGGAAATAAAGTTGTTGTTGCTGTGACCATTGCCATTGCTTAATAAAGCAACGAACATATTATAAGTTTGAACCAGATTCTCCGTCTGATTTACTCTTATCTGGTACCATATGTTCATAGTCTAATTTGGAGTTACTGGTGAAGGAGTGTATTGTCGCAACGACCCCGACATAATAATAATAATAATTTAATATTTATATAGCGCTATTAATTCCATAGCACTTTACATACATGAGTAATGCTGTCTCTCTTGGAGCTCACAATCTAAACATCCTATCAGTATGTCTTTACAATGTGGGAGGAAACCAGAGTGCCTGGAGGAAACCCACATAAACACAGGGAGAACATACAAACTCCTTGCAGATGTTGTCCTTAGTGTCCTTGGTGTCCTTGGTGAGAATTGAACCCAGGACCTCAGGACCTCAGGACCCCAGTGCTGCAAAGGCTGCAATGCTAACCTCTTAAGCCACCGTGCCACCCATCCAAAGGTGGTGCTCTCGATGTCTGAGAGAGCTCAACACCAGCAGCATTTTCCACTGCAAAAACAAGTGACGACATGCCAATCACACTGCCTGTTGCGGGTAAAGAGGTGGAAGGTCTGCGTCCAAAAGCATGTGTGACAGCTGTCCCCACAGTCACAGAGGATGAAGAGCACGCGGATGCACTTGATGAGGCAGACGATGGTAGGCCCGCCCCGCTAGCCCGCGTTGTAGCACAGTGAGCTTCCCACTGCGACTTGTGCTTCATATCCATGTGACGATTCATGCATGAAGTAATCAAACTATTGAGTTTTTGGCCTCTATTCAGAGATTGGTGACAAATCTTACAGATCACATGAGTTGGGTGATCATTGGCGATGTCAAAAAAGGCCCAGGCTAGGCAAGGGTTAGCGCCCATGCGACCTGCAGAGCTATCACAACTTCTGCTCAGAGGCAGAGTTGTAGCTGCGGATGCTGTTGACATGCTTCCAGTACTCCGTCTATGTCCAGGAAGGCGCAACCTAACCTCGTCGTCACGATCATCCTCCTCCACCTCCTTTGCTGACCTCATCGACTGACTGTGGGTTGACAGTAAGTTGGATCTTCAACCTCCTCATCACCCTGTATGTTACCACACCCCTCATCCTCAGAGCCAACCTCTTCCTGCCTTGACCGAAAAGTCAAGTTGTCGTTCCAATCAGGTATCTGAGTCTCATCAGCATCTTCCTCAATGTCTCCACCAAGAGGAGTTAGTTTGGGAATGAGGGTTACATTATGCTCAGAACCTTCTTCATCTGGGCCTGGATCTGACTCACAAAGCTTCTGGGCATCAGGGCACATCATTTCCTCGTCTGGACTCTCTGCAGCTTTGGAGCAGACCTCTGATTCCCAGGCTATTGTGTGACTGAACAGCTCTGGAGAATCAACCATCTGTTACCCAATACTCAGTAGGGCGGCTGGAGACTTGGGAGCTGGGAGGAATCAAGTGCGATTGGGCTGACACCTCTGAGGACTGGAGGGTTTGGGATGTTGAAGTTGAGGTGGAGGAGAGGTCACTTGATGGAGCACTTGAGATCCATTCAAGCACCTGCTCTTTTTGTGCCTCACCTACAATGGGTATTGATGGTCGTGTCCGTAAGAAAGGGATCATATCAGATTGTCCACGGAAAGAAGTAGACATCTTGCTTTGGCTGGAAGATTGTCTTTACCACCTACCCATGGACACAAACTGTTTTTCCCTTTCCACCACGCGATTCCCCTTTCCACCAGCAGCAGGCCTTTTGCCACTCATTTTGTATGTGACCAAATGGGCAACTCTGCCGTTGTTGTAAAAAAAATTAGGATGGAAATCGAACAGAGCTGAGTGGCCAAACAATGGTATTAGACCCAAACTATTACCTGGGCTAGATACTGTTACATATTTAGTCTGAACTAGACAGGCAGTGTAGCTTGGTTCACAAGTGGACTACACCACTATCTAAATGACCCTGCTACTAGCAGTGGCGGACCTTGACCTCGGAGGGCCCTGGTGCAGGGGGGGGGGGGGGGGTTGGGTGCTAGTGAACGTTGGTGGCGAGCGGGAAGGGGGTGCTGTGGGTGATGCGGCCCCTACCTGATGCGCCGAGCCGCGCTTTGAAGTCCTGGGAGCCGAGGCGGCAGAGGAGAGGAGGGGCGGGAATCAGCCAAGGGGGGCAGGAAGCTTCCCTCAGTTGCCCTCCTCTCCTCTCTCCTCTTACACAGGTTCATGGGGGTCGGCTGGGGGCCCCCCTGCAGGCTTGAGGGGCCCCCTAGCCGGTCGGGGCCCTGGTGCAGCTGAACCAGCTGCACCACGGTAGGTCCGCCCCTGGCTACTAGGCCCAAACTATTACCTGGGCTAGGTGTAGTTAAAAATGAGTCTGAACTATACAGGTTTTCTATCAAGGAGCGAAAAGAGTCTATACACTATGGTTTTTTGGTTGCAAAAATTAAAAGCAATTTTTATTTGTAGAAATTACATAAAGTGAAACAGTGCGCTACTGACATATTTCAGTGATTCAAGTACATGGATCCTGGATGGATAAGGCATTCACAAAACACGGCAGTGTAATTTATACATGAGTGGTACCAATAGATTAAGGTTAAGAGATCTGAGTTACAAGCATGTTCTCTCTATACATAGACCGACTAGCTCAGCATTAACATGTGCTGTTGTATCAGGGTTAGTTGTGCTGGTCTTTACCATTTACCAGCCAATCTGGTGAAACACACTTCTACATACAACATTAACACCCCACTTTACAAGTCAATGTAGCATCAGTCTCTATGGTCATAGATTATATGCAGCGCAACCCAATCATGTATACACTTAAGCACCAACAATGCTAGTTATACCCCTATCTAGTTACCCATTAGGGGAAAGTCGTGCTCATGGACGCCAGGCCCTACGTCCGTTTCGTGGTGTTGCTTCCCCAGGGGGCGTGGCTCCGTATCTAGTTTTCCGGTCTATATCCGGAATTGTCAAGTCACATGGGTGAATTCTACCAATGGTCTATCACGACGTCATAGTCAGCTGTTTTATGACGCCGTGGGTCACGTGGGACAATCCAACCAATGATAGTATTTCACCTCTATACTAGCCTATTATGATGTTGCTGGTTACATGGGGGAGTGCAGCTCAATGATTGGCTGCGCCTCCAACATGTACCCCATCTGTGTTATGATTGGCGCATGGGCCTGGGCATCACCGCCACCTTGGCAACCACACCGTATCCCGGATATTATGGCGATCAGTCACCCTCCGGTCGGTGGTTGGTGACAGATCGCCCTCCTTAAGGATCGGTGTCGGTGCTTCAGTTAAGCGGCGGCCCCAGGCCAGCATGCACTACAAATGGTAACTAAAATATGGTGGATATGCGCCCATCCAGGAATGTATGGGGTTCAAAGACCCATTCCTTACTAAATTGATTTTATAAATAAGATGAATAGTTGAAGGCTTCATTAAGCCCTGCTGGTGCCTGGGTGGCTATGGTACGTTTCCAGTAGCATTCACGTTGTGCCCGTCATTTATTATAGTTCCCACCCTTGCTCCCATATGTATCATCTCAATCCCTCTTACTTTGAATGATTTCGGGTTGGAGCTATGGTATGTTTTAAAATGACGAGGTATAGTTTTAAAGCTACATCATCAGTGGGTTTTTTTGGCTCCTATGATGTCCCTCACATGTTCTCTAGTACGTAATTTCAATGGTCTAGAAGTGAGTCCAATATAGACTTTTGGGCAACTGCACGTTGCATAATAAATTACGTTACCAGAATTACACGTGATGTGAGCCCGGATGCCAAATTGTTTTGTCCCATCCATTGATTGGAAGCTAGTTGCTCTACATATGTTTTCACATGCTACACAGTAACACCCCCAAGGGATCTGGCTTGCTCCAAAGGAGTTGGTTCTTTGGGGGGATATAATGGCTATCCACCAATAGGTCTTTAAGACTTTTACTCCTTTTTGGGTTCAGGGATGGGTAGTCAGGGGGGTATTTGGTCAATACTGAATCTGCCTTCAATATCGGCCAATATTTACAAAATATCTGCCGTATTGTGTTCCATTCCCCATTGTAGGTCGAGTTGAAGCGGATAATTTCCTTCTTCCCCTCATCCCTCACTGGGGTCATCCGCAAGTCTCTCCTTCTGGAGTATTCTGCTCTCAGATAACCCTATTTAATATTACGACGGCTGTAGCCCCTAGATCGAAATCTTTCCTCCAGGTCTTGGTTCACAAGTGGGCTACACCACTATCTAAATGACCCTGCTACTAGGCCCAAACTATTACCTGGGCTAGGTGCAGTTAAAAATGAGTCTGAACTGTACAGGTGGTGTAGCTTGGTTCACAAGTGGCCTATACCACCGACTACCAAACACTGCTACTAGGCCCGAAACAATTGCCTGGACTAGCTGCAGTAAAAAATTGTCTACTGGATAGCAGACGGTGTGGCTTACTTTACAGCTGGGCTACACCGCTGACTACCAGACACTGCTACTAGCCCAAAAAAATCGCCGGGACTTGCTCCAGTAAAAAATTGGCTGCTGAAGACAGGTGGTGTAGCTTTCTTCACAGCAGTGCTACACTACCTGCCCTAAAGGATTGCCTGAGCTAGATTTGGCCAGATGCTGTGAAAAACACTTGCACAGCATTGGCACAGACCTGCCTGGCAAAAACCGCTAGGAACTGCTCTAACCTAGCCTTCAAAAGGGCTGATATTATAACTAGTCCCTACTTCTATGAAGTAGCCCTGAAAAGGGCTGATATTTACTACTAATCCCTACTCCCTACTTGTCTTAAGTAGCCCTCAAAAGGGCTCAGATTCAAACTAGTCCCTACTCCCTAAACCTATTTGTCTATCTAACTTGAGATTCGCTCACTATCTATCTGACTAACACTTTATAGCGACCACAGCAGCAGTAGCGGTGCCTGACTGACACACAACTCCAGCACTGAGGTAGTGATGGCGATGGAGAAAATAGCCGGGTCTTATAGGGCAAGGACATGTGACTTACCCAGCCAATGACACCCGCCCTTGCTTGTGTGCAAGAAATGCACTTTGCTGTGTGTGTGTGTGATTGGCTGACAGCCTGCACCGCCCCTCTGTACTGCCGAATTTGAAGCTAATTGTTTGCATTCGTCGAACGACTTAAACACTGCCCAAAACAGCTCGAATTTCAGGTTGGTGAACATTTCGAATCGAACACCGCTCATCTCTACTCTTCACAGTCCTCCTAGGAACTGAACTGCCTAACCCCACTCTCAGGCCAGAATTTATAGGGGACCTCCTCTGAACTCAGGTTTCAGAGCTCCCTGTTCTGGTCTGGAGTCGGGAAGGTGTTCTGTGTGATGGTCTTACCAGGTGTGGATACTTCCTCTTGCTTCCAAGCACAGCATCACCCCCCCAAGGGAGACAATGCAATTGTGGCATCCGGACTCTGGGGTGCCACATCAGCTCTTATGTGCAGGGTCCTTTCTCTCTCCTGTAGAGTGTCAGCTTTTATGTGCAGGGTCCTCTTTCCTGTATAGTGTCAGCTCTTATGTACAGGGTCTTCTCTCCTGTAGAGTGTCAGCTCTTATGTGCAGGGTCCGCTCTCTCCTGTAGAGTGTCAGCTCTTATGTGCAGGGCCCTGTCTCTCCTGTAGAGTGTCAGCTCTTATGTGCAGGGTCCTCTCTTTCTTGTACAGTGTCAGCTCTTATGTGCAGGGTCCTCTCTCTCCTGTATAGTGTCAGCTCTTATGTGCAGGGTCCTCTCCCCTGTAGAGTGTCAGCTCTTATGTGCAGGGTCCTCTCCCCTGTAGAGTGTCAGCTCTTATGTGCAGGGTCCTCTCTCTCCTGTATAGTGTCAGCTCTTATGTGCAGGGTCCTCTCTCTCCTGTATAGTGTCAGCTCTTATGTGCAGGGTCCTCTCTCTCCTGTAGAGTGTCAGCTCTTATGTGCAGGGTCCTCTCCCCTGTAGAGTGTCAGCTCTTATGTGTAGGGTAGATAGTAGAACCTACTGTCATAGGTGGTTGAGTCAAGTAGCTCCTGAAATGTTGCATATTTTTCATTATCTTGTTTTTTGTTCCCTTGTTGCCGTGTTTCTAGTTAGTGAGTTGATTGCCGGTCGGATATTTTTATTATTTAGCATTTTGTCCTCTGTTGTTGCTGGATACATGAACACCCCTTTTAAGTAAAGAGCATATTATGTGCATTATTTTTCCTGGATAGATTCTGTCTGAATGATTGCTGTGTGGTTGTCATTAAATTTCAGCAACTGAAAGAGACTTTATGGATTTTGAGCTAGAAAGGTGAACTCATGACTTTGCTTGCAGTGAGCAGCTCTATAGTATCAGCATGATGTGGTGGTGAGGCAAGGCGGCCAGCTACCGAGAATGACCTCAAATCAAAGAAGGTCTCTCTGGCGTCATGCTTCTTTTACAGCTCTTACATAATTCATAAAAGTAAAAAAACTTCGCTATGTGCAGAGTAATACAATGGAGCAGTTTTATTTGGAGTTTCTTTAGGGCTGTATAAACCATCAGGATCCCTGAAGATACTATTGTCGAGCCCAGGCTTTGGGGTACTCGGGTATCAGGCTATAAGGGGTTAACGCTCCTGTTGTCACGGGGAGTGGTGGCCGCGCCTGATCTCGTGTCCTGGCTATATATTCAAAAGGGGTGATTATTTACAGGGGATTTTATATATACAGTTTGTTGTGACGTCACCTGTAGTTTCTGGTGATGTGTCACCAGCACCGCCACAGTCCACCGGAGGTAGATGGTAAAGCGGCTAGTTGGCACAGTCCTCTACAGGTAGGGCTGGACCTCCGGGGCAGCATAATATGGAGGGGCAGTGTGTAGTAGAGCTGAAGATGGTATGGGAAGCGTTGGAGCAGTCTATGAGGGGCACTGGGAATGGAGAGGAATGACACACGCACATTGCAGAAGTCTCTTTTACCTTTTTACTGATGGTACGCAGGTAAAGATGTCCAGGGCACTGACAGGTGACAAGGTTGCACAGTGGGTCATCACAGCAAGTGGGTATAAAGCCTCCTCTGTTCCTTTGTAGTGATTGAAGCACAGCCTGCATGCAGCCAGACTGTCCTCCTCTCTCTTTCTGACTCTGATATCTGTCCTCTCCTCCTGTGCGGTCCACTGGTTACCCTCTCGGATCACTGCAGTGGAACACTGTTGTGTCTGGCTCCCTCTGCTTGGCCCATAGGGGGACCAGGTGACTGCAGTCTCCACGGTGTGACTGGGTTCTCTGTGGTCCTGGAGTATCCCACAGGTGCGGATCCCCGATGTCCGGTACGTCTTAGGGCGAACTCCCTCAAGTTCCTCACTCCCTTTTGGCTATCTGCTCCTTGCCTTCTGTCCCCACTTAGGCTTGCGGGACGTAGAAGGGCCACTCCGGGTCACTGGTTCGGGCCTAACCACGGCACCGACCACCAGGACATCTTCACAGCTCTCCTAGCGTAGGCACACTCTAACTAACTCCTCCCCCAGCAGCAGTATTTATAGGGGATCTTGCCTAAGGTTAGCAAGTGGTGCTCCCCCTACTGTGTCGGGGTGGCATTGTGCCCCACAGGATTGGTGGGAAATGGCTGTTCCCTCTTTGTTCAATCTGACTGTATAATTGATAATTGTCCTACAAATGATGCAGGCTAATATAACTCAGGGAGCTGATGCAATCCACAATCAGCCGGCTTTCCACAAATTAACAGACAAAAAGTTGCATACCTTTTTGGCTAACAAGTACTGAGGTAAAACACTCATCAAGTACTCAGTGTCTGGCCTTAGGTATCAAAACGTTTTTTGAAAACTTCCCAAAGTGGCCAAGAATCCTGCTCCTGTTTTTATAATAAAACTACTTTTTGGCTGCCAAAAAAAAACCCTCTGATCTCGACATAGCTTTATCTTTTCCTAATTATACAGACAAGTCCATTTGTAAGCATGGCCACTGTGTAATGCAGAGTGTTACCTGTAGGAGTGCTGTAGGTAAACTAAACACGGTACTCTATAATGTCCCAACTGGCGACAGCGGATCACTAGTGGTCCTAAACTTCCGGAGAGTATATTTGTGGAAAAAGACAAATCTAGATTTTTATCATTTGGATAAAGGTCGAAATTAATATTGGAATCACACCACAATGGGTGGAAGATTAGCCCAGTTCTTTTTGTAAGCATCAGGGACAATGATATCTCTCACATTTGTCATTGAGGCTGATATGACATTGCCTTTTGGTCTTTCCTGTATAATTGGTCTCATTAGCACTTCAATTCTCAGCTCCTGCCGATTCTCATTAATCTCTGACATCAAAAGGAGGACTAGACCTGCTCTCGTTATGGCAGGTGACAGTATAGGATAGCGGGGCGATGACTGCACTTGGCTGAAAGGGAAACTTTATGAAAATATTTAAAATAATGAATAAAGTAAATGAACAGGAGAGTTACCGTATATTAGCCACATTTGTTTTTCTGGTTGCCTTTTTAACCTACAAAGAGCCACATATTTTCTAAGTCAAATGACTATTTTTTGCAGGGCAGGTTGTGCTTTTAATTATTTTTTAACGGCCTTCATCTCGATCTTAATCCATGGTGACTGGATGGATGAACGCTCAGTCGGAAGATCAATCTTGTGCAGGCAGCCTAGATAGGTCCATCGGGGTCTTCTCCAAGCCTAGCTACGTCCACTAGGGTCTTCTCCAAGCCTAGCTACAACCATCAGGGTCTTCCCCAAGCCTAGATAGGTCCACCAGGGTCTTTTTCAAGGCTAGAGAGGTCCACCAGTAACTTTTCCACCATGATGTCGATTGTATCAAGGCGTCAGGAATCTGGTTTTCGTCTTGTTCCTTCTATTCTTCCAACCATGATGTCCTTCTCCAGTGATTCCTCTCTTCATATGATGTGTAGACAAGTCGTAGTTTGGTGATCTGTCATGCCTTGACTACCTGGGTTCCTCCAGATACTGGGAAACCCCCAACGTGTGCCGCCCCAAATAAGGGAACACCGTGGACGCAATAAAAATGGTGGACCCTATCTGTAGGGAACAGGGGATGGGACACCTCCTGAACTCACCTGAAGCTGTACCTTAAGCTTCCGATCGACTGTATATTGGCTATTTCACCCTGTCGCCGAGCAGGATACCTAGTCCATCTCTAGCCCTGACCTCACTCTCACTAGTGAAATGGCAGGAGAGAGTGCGAGTCCCACCATTACATTAACACAACGAAACACCAGGAAAAGAAGACAAACAGGGTAATAATGAAAAGTATATAGAGCAACTTCTCAGACACTGGGACTGCCACCTTCACCAGCAGAATTAAAAAAAGGGAAGGGTTCCAGCAGAAGCACAACCTTCCTCCTCAGTGGCTTGTAACACTGTGTGGTTTCTCTATAACCAGCGCCCTCTGCTGGTACAAGGGACTATTTAAATGTGATGGGTGTAAACACCAACCGGAAGCCCATGGACAGGAAATCTTCCATCCATGGTATTGATAACCTCCTTCTCCCTCTCCATATTTTGTAGGTATTGATTCTTCTTCTGTTTTATTTCTTTAAATGCCACCATGTATTTTACCAATTAATGTTCAAAAAAACATGGGATGAAATGGTGAAAAAAAAATGAATTCTGCCATTATTTTTGGGTTTTGTTTTTAAGGCATTTATTATATATTAAAAAAAATGACCTGGCAGGACAATTCTACAGATCAGTACAATTTCGCCGATTGCCAAACCTGTATATGATTCGCCCTAGTGGGGCCGTGGGGTACTCAGAGCCGGCCTCTCTTGCGTCCTCAGGCGTCTTGGGGGGCTGTCACGGTGGCGTGACCCGGTCCGTGGCCACCCGGATGGGTGGTCAATAAAAGACATGGTGAGTTTAAGAGTTTATGGAGTAAGGGGATTTGTGGGGGTGGCTGTAGTAAAGCCACCCGTGGTATGCAGCTGTTATTAGTCGTGGCTGCAGGCCGGGACCTCTGGGGACGGTGGAATGGCAGCTAGGATGGTGTCGCTCCCCACGGGTGGAGCGGGGTCCGCAGGGCATCCGGAGTAAAGGGGTATTAGAGTTCATGGAGGGCCAGTGGGGCTGAGCTGGCTCCAGGGTGAGATCTTGGCATCTTACAAGCAGACTCCTGCTGCCTGCGCGGCGTTGCAGTCTACCACTCCTCAGGTGGGAAATAAACAGTCTCACACAATACTGAGCTCTTCTTTGCATTCAAGTTGCAACACAGGTTACAGCTCAAGTACAGGGCGGTTCAGGTCAGGTAGTCCTTAGCAACCAGGATGGCTTGTTCAGTACAACCCTTTTGTGTGCCTTCCCTCAAGGGCCTCTTTTCCTGCAGCGCTGCCTGTTCTTCTCCTTCCTGCACACGCCTCTGCGCACACAGCTCCAATCCAGCAGCCACGGGCCTTCATGGGGTAACCTGCTGTGTCCCTGCCGTAGTACCTGCCTTCTCGTGGATGTGCCGAAAGTGGGCCACAGCTCCTCAAGATCTTGTCGCAACCGGTTCCGTGGTTGGAGCATGGAGCCGCCTCGCCACCTTCAGGGCCGGGCCCCTGGTTATCCCCTTAGTGGCGACCAGACCGCTAGGGCATCACATATAGTCTTTTTAGTATATGATTGTTGACTTAAAAAAATTCTGAACTTTGTAAAAAAAAACTAAAAAGTTTTGTTTGTGGTGCATTTGTCAGAGACACATAAGTTGTAGATTTTCTTCAAAAAATGAAAAAATCTGCGGCACTCAATCACATAGTGGGCACAGGTGCAACACCGAACATGATACATTGTAACAAAAAAAAAACGACACTCTGAAATACTGAGACATAAAATGAATATAGAACAATAATACAACTAAGGAGAAATTAAAAAAATAGACAATTATCTTATAAATATGGCCATATCGATAACTGCCCAGTAGCCACGTCGAGGCGTGTCTCTTTTACTGTGTCTCTTTCCTCACTCAAAGCCAATATCTGGAATTAAAATCGTATTCTCTTTGGCGTTACACCTGTGCACACTATAGGATTGAGTGCCACAGGTTATGGAGTCACACCCTCTGCTGTACATCCATACCCCCACTAGCCTTAGGTGTTATTGTTCCCTGTTAGCAGGTTCCTATTCGCCCATACAAAAGAGGTTTTTAAATCCAAATAGAGGCTGTGACTGAGCGTATGGACCAGTAAAAGAAACACGCCTCGACATGGCTACTGGGCGGTTTTTGATATGGCCATATTTATATGCTGTCTAATTTTTTCATTTCTCCTTCGCTATAGTACAGTTCTGTATTCAATTGAATGTCTTAATATTTCAGGGTGCCACAGTTTTGAAGTTACAATGTATCATGTTCGACGTTGTACCTCTGCACACTATAGGATTGAGTGTCACAGATTTTTCTTGTTTGGATTATGGGGCCACACCCTCTGCTGTGCACCCTTCACCCCACTGGCCTTAGGTGTTATTGTTCTCTGTTAGCAGGTTCCTACTCGCCCATTCAAAATGAAGTTTTTTAATCCAGGTAGAGGCTGTGATTGACATTAGGGACCCTGTAAAAGAGACATGCCTCAATGTGGCTACTGGACAGTTATCGATATGTCCATATTTATAAACTAAGTGTTTCATTTTTTCATTGCTGTTCAATTTTCAGTTATGTCTTAGTATTTAAGAATTCCGCAGTTTTTTTTGGTACAATGTATCATGTTCTCCGTTGCACCTATAAGATTGAGTGTCGCTGATTTTTTCTTGTTTGGATTATGGAGTCCAATTCTCTGCTGTGCAGCCTTCCCCCACTAGCCTTAGGTATTGTACTTCTCTATTAGCAGGTTCCTATTCACCCATTCAAAAGTTGGTTTTTAAGGAAGCGACTGAGCGTTGGAACCCAGTAAAGAGACACGCCTCATCGTGGCTACTGAGTGCTTTTGGATATGGCCATATTTATAAGATAAGTGTCTCATTTTTTCATTTCTCCTTAGCGATGATACTTTTCGATATTCCTTTAGATTCAAAATTACATCTTAGTATTTCATAGTGCCGCTAATGTTCTAAATTCTATTATATGTCTTAGTATTTCAGATTGACTCAGTTTTTGTTTTTCATTTTTCTCGGCAGCGGAGCTGAGCGAGGGATTCGTGTTTCATGTCAAGCTGTATTTTCTAATGACATGCCGTGTTTTAATCTCTTTATGTGTATTTGGGAGGAGGTGCAGCGACCAAAAACAGCAATTCTGGCATTTCAATTTATTTTATCTTTACGCCGTTTACCTTATGGGCTAAATAATTTAGTATTTTGAAAGATTAAACTTTTATAGATGTTGTGATACAGAATATGCCTGTGAAAGTATTTAATTAATATTCATATAATTTATCATTAATATAATATTTATTTTAATATTCTTTATTCTTAGTACATGGTCACGTCTCATTGAGACAGAGTTCTTACATTTTGCTGAAGCACAGAAATAGCATAGGGAACAGAAAACGTTAAGGCTTAACTAATTGTGGTACAATCTAGTCTACCTTGTGTGCTTAGATCTAGTGTAATTATTGTGTTCTATTCAAATATTAATTATTAGTTGTCCAGGTTGACATTAATAATTAATATCGGACAGTGGCTCCAGTCCTTTAACAGAGACTGAACGGGCTAATGTGATCGATACAAGAAAAAACTTTGGCGATCCATTATATAATGTGCACAGGTGCAACGCTGAGAACGAGACATTGTAACAAAAAGACAGCGGCACTCTGAAATACTAAGACATATAATTTAAAAGAATATGGAACAGCTTTATAGCTAATGAGATATGAAAAAATTAGACACTTAGCTTACAAATATGGCCATATCCATAACCACCCAATGGCCATGTCAAGACGTGACTCTTTTACTGGGTCCCTACGCTCACCAACACCCTCTCTGTGAATTTAAAATTCTCTTTTTGTATGGGTGAGTAGGAACCTGCATGTCAGGGTGAGCCACAGTTTTTGTTTAGATTATGGGGTCATGCTCTCTGCTATGCACCCTTCCCCCACTGGCCTTTGGTGTTATTGTTCTCAGTTAACAGGTTCCTACTCGCCCATTCAAAAGGTGGTTTTTAAATTGAAAGACAGGCTGTTACTGAGCATAGGGACGCCTCGACGTGAGTACTGGATGGTTATTGATATGGCCATATTTATCAGCTAAGTGTCTCATTTTTTTATTTCTCCTTAGCTATGATATTGTTCTATATTCAGTTATACATCATAGTATTACAGGGCACCTTAGGTGTTATTGTTCTCTGTTAGCAGGTTCCTACTCGCCCATACAAAAGAAGGTTTTTAAATTCAAACAGAGTTGTGAATACGGTAGGGACCCAGTAAAAGAGACACACCTCGATGTGGCTACTTGGCGGTTATCAATATGGCCATATTTATATACTAAGTATCTCATTTTTTCATGTCTCCTTAGCTATATTATTGTTCTATATTCCTTTAGATTTTAAATTACGTCTTGGTATTTCAGAGTGCTGCTATCCTAATGTTATTGATACACATTAAAAGTTGATGATCAACGAACTTAGAACCTGGTGGGATTCCACTAATTTAGATTCTTACATTGAGCAAAAGATGATCCCACATAAAAAAAGGCACCTACCTCAATTTACTCCCCTGGTTTTCCATTAAAATTGAATTAAATTTTTTCTGATTCTTCTCTCAAACTATTGAATGTAATTACTGAAGAGGGGAAAGGCAGCACCAGAATAGGTGGAGGCAGATACCTCTGGACAGTGGAGCACAGCAACATACAACGATTAATATATGGAATTATATGTTGACTGAACCAAAATTGTCAGTATTGTCTAAAGCAGGGGTAAGGAACTCCAGGCCTCGAGAGCCGCACACAGTGCAGGTTTTCAGGATTTCCTTAGTATTGCACAGGGGTTGGTGCAATACTAAGGAAATCCTGAAAACCTGCACTGTGTGCGGCTCTCGAAGGCCTGGAGTTCCCTACCCCTGGTCTAAAGGTTTGTTTTTTTCTCCAACATGTGTACAAAACATTATTTGATGTGGACAAGTTAAAACCCTTAAAGGGGTTGTCCACTACTAGGACATACCTTCAGATTCCACTGGTTTCCCGCAGTTAAAATAAGATATCCTGTACTCACCTCCCATTCTATCGTGTCGGTAATCGTGGTTTGAGGCTCATGTGACATTGCGATGTCATTGGAGCCCCGCGTCCAATTACTGCCGGCTTCTCTCTCGCCGTCTTCAGACCAAATGAGTTAATCAACAGGAAATGACAATGTGACTGCCACAGCATAACATGGCCTTACAGATACTGAAGTGAAACACACCAAATAATCATCATCTGCACATGGCCTTACAGGTACTGAAATGAAATACATCAAATAATCATCATCTGCACATGGCCTTACAGGTACTGAAATGAAATACATCAAATAATCATCATCTGCACATGGCCTTACAGATACTGAAGTGAAACATTCCAAATAATCATCATCTGCACATGGCCTTACAGATACTGAAGTGAAATGCACCAAATAATCATCATCTGCACATGGCCTTACAGGTACTGAAGTGAAATACATCAAAAATCATCATCTGCACCTGGCCTTACAGATACTGAAGTGAAACGCACCAAATAATCATCATCTGCACATGGCCTTACAGGTACTGAAGTGAAACATTCCAAATAATCATCATCTGCACATGGCCTTACAGATACTGAAGTGAAACGCACCAAATAATCATCATCTGCACATGGCCTTACAGGTACTGAAGTGAAACACACCAAATAATCATCATCTGCACATGGCCTTACAGGTACTGAAGTGAAACATTCCAAATAATCATCATCTGCACAAGGCCTTACAGACACTGAAGTGAAATACATCAAATAATCATCATCTGCACATGGCCTTACAGATACTGAAGTGAAATGCACCAAATAATCATCATCTACACCTGGCCTTACAGATACTGAAGTGAAATGCACCAAATAATCATCATCTGCACATGGCCTTACAGATACTGAAGTGAAATGCACCAAATAATCATCATCTGTACATGGCCTTACAGGTACTGAAGTGAAACATTCCAAATAATCATCATCTGCACATGGCCTTACAGGTACTGAAGTGAAACACATCAAATAATCATCATCTGCACAAGGCCTTACAGACACTGAAGTGAAACGCACCAAATAATCATCATCTGCACATGGCCTTACAGATACTGAAGTGAAACGCACCAAATACTCATCGTCTGCATGATACCTTACAGACACTGAAGTGAAACACACCAAATAATCATCATCTGCACATGGCCTTACAGACACTGAAGTGAAACACACCAAATAATCATCATCTGCACAAGGCCTTACAGATACTGAAGTGAAACACATCAAATAATCATCATCTGCACATGGCCTTACAGACACTGAAGTGAAACACATCAAATAATCATCATCTGCACAAGGCCTTACAGACACTGAAGTGAAACACATCAAATAATCATCATCTGCACATGGCCTTACAGACACTGAAGTGAAACACATCAAATAATCATCATCTGCACATGGCCTTACAGACACTGAAGTGAAACACATCAAATAATCATCATCTGCACATGGCCTTACAGACACTGAAGTGAAATGCACCAAATAATCATCATCTGCACAAGGCCTTACAGACACTGAAGTGAAATACATCAAATAATCATCATCTGCACAAGGCCTTACAGACACTGAAGTGAAACACATCAAATAATCATCATCTGCACATGGCCTTACAGACACTGAAGTGAAACACATCAAATAATCATCATCTGCACATGGCCTTACAGACACTGAAGTGAAACGCACCAAATAATCATCATCTGCACAAGGCCTTACAGACACTGAAGTGAAATACATCAAATAATCATCATCTGCACATGGCCTTACAGACACTGAAGTGAAATACATCAAATAATCATCATCTGCACAAGGCCTTACAGACACTGAAGTGAAACGCACCAAATAATCATCATCTGCACATGGCCTTACAGATACTGAAGTGAAACGCACCAAATACTCATCGTCTGCATGATGCCTTACAACTACTGGAGTAAGAACTGATTTTGGAAGGGCATGACATGCCTATATCTGCGTCTCCTCCCCCTTTTCTCGTCTATCTCTTTTCTTTTCGCATTTTTATATGTACTTGTCACTTTTCCATGTGTTTGTTGTATCTGCTGAGTACTTTGTCACCTTTTGGACACTTTAGAAGGTGTTTTCTATGTGTTTTCTATGTGTTTGTATGTGTTTGTGTTTGGCTGCCATTGTTTTCAATGGGATTCGATGGTGTTCGATGAACATTCGACGAACAAGCGCCCAATTCGGCGAACCGAATCGAATTCGAACACTAGGGTGGTGGCTCATCTCTAATATTAATAAACATGTTATTTCATCCTTTGATGGATATAGCTGAGCTAAGAATATTATGTAGATTACTCGTGATGTTACATCCCTGTACCCTTCATTGTTGCATGACAGAGCACTGAAGATCCTGTCCTACCATCTGGACGTGTACAGCACTATTTACACACGTTCTGGCCAAGGCTCTGGATGCCGGTATGCACTCGCTCCCTCTGACACAGGAGTTTATGTAAACCTATAGACTCTGTGAAGTTGGGCATTTTTTACTATATAACATACAGAAGACACTATTATTCCCAACATCAAATTTGACCCCCTTGACCTCCTGGGGACATATTCCAATCGACAACCCAAGATTACTACCCTACCGGAGTTACAGAAGTCATCCCCTATACTATTGGGTCACCCCAGGAGAGGATCTGCTTACAGTTCTTACCTTCGATGACACCAAGAATTCAGACCTACCACTTACTTTCTCCTCACATAGAGACTATATAGAGTTGGATTACCTTTCATCTATTTGTTATACTCCTATACCTTGGCTATATATTAAGACAGTAAGAACTTTGAAAAAAGTCATATGTAATGCCGAGACACTGTTGATGTAAATTGGCCCTTCATTAAGGTGGACATGTTCATAATCATTTTTCATCATTCTTTTGTTGTGTGTGCCAGAGTTAGACACATAGTTATGACAGCACTTTTTTTTGCCACCCATTAAACAATTTTTGGTGAGTATTTACCGAAACGATATTTTTTATTTCAATTTAATAAGAGCCTTTTCTTTTTTACAAAGGTGACTCAAGTTTTTCACTGTCTTTAGCTAATTTGTACATGTCCCAGATGGGAGAAGTTGTTTGTATTTTCAGATGCCTTCTTCTTCCACTTCGTTTGGTATAGTCATTACATCGATGACCTTCTTCTGACAGTGAAGGGTGATGTAGAGTCAGCTGACAAATCTGTGTGACTGTTGAAGAACAACAGTTTGAATTTGAGATTCACAATAAAAAACATGATGTGCCACAGGGCTGTGGGGTATTCAGAACTGGGCTGCGGTGCTTCTGAGGAATCACAGGAAGCGAGATCGGGCTCCATGACCCTGGCTTCAGCTTCAAAGAGTTCTTGGGGGAGTTATAAAAAGGATTATTCGTGACGCCATCTGTGGTTTGTGGCTATGATTGGCCACCGCTGTTGCAGAACCTCTTGGGATGATAGATGGCAGCTAGGATGTAGTGGCTCCCCACGGGTAGAGCTGATCCCCAGGGCAGTGGATGATGAAGGTTATCCGACCACCGGGGCCGTGGGGTACTCTGAACCGGGCTGTGTGATGTCATGATGTGTTCAGTGGTCCCGGGTGGTCAATAAAAGGGGAAATAGTTTTAGAGACTTTATGTGGCGCCACCCGTGGTGTGCGGCTATGGGTAGCCGCCGCTGCAGTCGGGACCTCTGGGGATGATGGGGGTAGCAGCAAGGACGTTGTGTTCTCCACAGGTAGGGCTGGTCCCCAGGGCAGCCGTATAGTAAGTGTGGTGCAGTGGAGGCAGGATTCACCGTCACAGGCAGTCTCCGCTGCCAGTTCCAAAATAAGTCTGTCTCCTCTCAGGCGCAAGAAACACAGTCTCTAACAGTATCAAGCTTTAACCAGGTTTTACTTTCATTTCTCGACAGATGGTACAACTTAAAACAGTTCAGCAGCGGCTCCGGTGTGGTTCCAGTAGCCGGGATGGTTTATCTGTGACTCCCCCTTTCATGTCTCTTTCAGGCCTTTTTGGTCTGTTCCGCATACTAGCTACAGTCCAGTGGTCACAGGCTTTCAGTGGGTGACTTATCGGGTACCGTAGCCCTAATATGACAACCTTCCTTTCATTTCACTGGAGGTTGGGTCTCGGGACATAAAGACCCCGCACCCCGCCAGAGTTCGTGGTTGGGGCATAAAGCTTCCCTACCATTTCAGCAGAACCAGCACTCTAGTTCTGGCCCAGTCCACCAGTGTCCCCGCTAACTCGGGCACACCTGAACTCCTTCTGTCTTTCACCATGGTACACAGCCTTGAACCCGGGCAAGCCCCATATTGGCACAGGCCGCCGGGTCCGCGTTCTCCCAGTCCTGTCTGATGGTCTCGCCTCTCCTTCCGACTGATCTGGCTTTGTCTGGGTTGGTCTGGTCTTGGTCTTGTGTACTCCTCCACTGACTAAACTCCTCTCTCCACTCTCGACTTGGTGTTGTGTCTTCCCTTTTATAACCTCCCCTATGTGGGTTCTTCTCTAACTTTCCACCCTCCACCTGGCTTCTCCCACTATCCCGTTTGTGGACATAGAGTACCTAGACTTGGGATTGGGAGTGTGTTGGGTGTGTGTGTGGGGAGACCGACTTACCAATCCCGGCTGATGCGCCATCTAGTGTTGATTGGCCCGCAGGGGCACCACAAAAGGGTGTAGAGTGCAGGATGGAGGGCGCGAAGTAACTGACAGACTCATGGTTTGTTGGTTCCTCAAGTCCTTTACTAGTGATACTGGCACAAGGACAGATGATATTGCTGGAATTCGGCAACCTGGGAGCAACTCGGGGTTCTCCTCACCCTGCAAGTTCTGAGGCCTCCCTGCTGTGCTTTCTTAGTGGGTCCCTGTGGCTAAGCTGCGGCCCCTTCTCTCTCCTGCAGTGTGCCATATGACAGGCAGCTCGAGTCCTTCTCTAGCCCCACTTCTCTGGTGGCTGCTCCTGGGCTCTTCATGCTGCTGTGTCTCCATGCACTTTGGTGTGGATGGGGGACTTGAAATCCCCTACCCTCTGCTATTGGCTGCCGGGATGTTAGGCCCTGCTCAGACTCGGACTCCGGTGTCTGTTTCTTGGTGCTCACTCCTCTGGGGTGAGATCGACACCGCTCTACTCCCCAGGCCCTCCTTGACTTCTTCAGACCCTTGCCTACAGGTCACTCATGCTAAGTCTAGCACTCCTGGGATGAGCTTAGCACTCCTCCAGTCCATTGGATGTCTTCGTCAGTCCTCCTAGGAACTGGACTGACTAACTCTGCTCCAAACCAGAATTTATAGGGTAGCTCACCCTGAACCCGGGCTCTGAGCTCCCCCTTCCGAACTGGAGGCAGAAAGGTGTTGTGTGCTTTGGCCTTGCCTGGTGTGAATACCCTCTGTTGCTCTCAGGTATGACACTACCCACTGAGGGAGATAATGACATTGTGGTATCCGGACTCTGGGGTGCCACATACACATCAGTAATATTAATTTTTTGGATATTATTTTAACAGCGCATTCTAATAAAGGTGTTTCAATCTCCCATTTGTTAAGGATACAGTAATCAATTCAATCTTGTTATTTATGTCCTGTCCTCCTGTACACATACTCAAAAACATCCCAGTGTGAGAGTTTTTTTTAGAACTAAAAAAATAAGTTGGACACCAATGGATACAAGAGTCACGTAAATTGCATAACAAGTTAGTTTTTTTGAGTTCTGCAGCCTCCAAATACTTCATTGATATACACGGAGGCAATACTGATTCCTTTAGGATAGTGGGCATTGAAAAAGTTTAGATCCAAACGGTGGTGGGCATAGAAGGAAATCAATCAATAGAGAATCTTCGTGGATCTTAGTATTGCAAACTTTGGTCCCAACTGGTAAGAACAATATTAAATGATTTTTAACTTTATTGTTAAATTGTAATTTTTTTTCCTCATTCGGTTTTTATCAGTATTTTTTATAAACCATTTTTGTGAATGAAATGTTCTTTTTGTACATGTGATGATGTGATATGGTGGATTTAATGTATGCTGTCCATAATGCTTTGTTAAGCCATAAATAAGAACAATGTCAGAAACGTGTTTGCTGTGGTTCATTACCTTCTACACATTTTTATAGCTCTGTGGATTTTTTTCAATAAATATCAAGGTTTTATGGATCGCTTTCTAGTGTTGGATGTTTTCTTCCTGTGTCCAGTTTTATAGTAGTTATATTCTTGTACATGGACAAAGGTGGGCAAAGTGCGGCTCAAGATATCGACGCTCTCTGCCTCCTGAAAACACATTGAATGTCCAAAGATGCTGCCTTCTGAGTGAATACATTGGTGTGCAAAGATGGAGGTGGCATGAGTAACTGCACCTGCATGCCAGGTACGCACAGGTACAGTCACACATGGTGCCACCATCCTTGAACATTTGGATTTACAAAGATGGCGACGGCGTGGCACACACATGGAGGGGCAGAGAGAGCAAACAGGGGGTAGAGAAAGAGTACGGGGGGCAGAGAAAGCACACAGTGGGTAGAGAGAGCACTGGGTGGATCAGAGAGAGCTCACTTGGGGGCAGAGAGAGTGCACAGGGGGCAGACAGAGTGTACAGAGGGGCAGAGAGTGCACTGGTTGGCAGATAGAGCAAACAGGGGGCATAGAGAGCACACAGGGTAACAGAGAGTACACAGGAGGCAGAGAGTACACTGGGGCATAGAGAGCACACAAAGGAGCAGAGAGAGTGCACAGGGGGCAGAGTGCACTGGAGGCAGACGGTGCACTGGGGAGCAGAGAAAGCATACAGGGGGTAGAGAGAGTGCACAGGAGGGCAGAGACAGCATACAGGGGGCAGTGACATAATTGAACTGTCCCGTCTGTCGCTTCCGGCAACTGGATGTCCTGCTATCATGCACCTTCGCGATATTTGCACCAGTGATGGGTGTGCAAATATGGCGCCCACTGGTGGTACTGACATATTGTGCAGTTACACGAGCGGTGCCACAGCTGCCCGCAACTACCCCACTCAAAACTACCGCCACCTGAAACCGCAGCTGCCGTCTCCCGCAGCCGCCCACACATCACCACCTGAGTAAATGTACATGCGTAAACCCAGCACAGTTACACTGCTGCCATCTTTGGACACCAAAGGGGGCAAAGAGCACAAGGTAGGAGAGATGATGCACGGGGGGCAGAAAGAGAATGCAAGTGAGCAGAGAGAGCACACAGGGGAGGTGTTAGTGTTCCGCCCAGGCTTTGGGGTACTCGGGTGTCAGGCTGCAAGGGTTAACGCTCCTTTTGTCACGGGGAGTGGTGGCCGCGCCTGACCCCGTGTTCTGGGCCTATCTTCCAAAAAAGGGGTTATATGTACAGGGGATTATTTACAATGTTTATCGTGACGCCACCTGTAGTTTCTGGTGAGATGCCACCAGCGCCGCCACAGTCCACCGGAAGTAGATGGTACTGCGGCTAGTTGGTGAAGTCCTCCACAGGTAGGACTGGACCTCTGGGGCAGCGTTCCTGGATAGAAACAAGTTTGTTTAAAGGAAATAAACAAGCAGAGTCCAAAGTCACTGCTCCTCCGGGTACTTTACAGTTATTTGCAATAGTCACATACAAAATCACAGTTCAGCACTCCTGATGGTATGAGGACAGGTAGCTCAACGTGTGGCTGCAGGCAGATCTTAGGTGGTATGGTGGATCCTTGATGTGTGCCTTTGTGCTCTAACCCCGTCTGTTCCTTTCCTGCTTCCCAGTTAAGTTGTGAAGCCTGATGAATTGAAATCTGTCTTACTTCCTTCCTTCTTTCTCTCACCCTTGCTCCCATCGGGTATCCCTCTGCTGGCTGGCCGCTTGTTCATTGGCAGTGCCTGGTACCCTCTTTTGGTTGCTCAGGTGCCCGGGAGAATTGTAGACTCCACGGGTCTCTGGATTTTCTGTGGCCCTAAAGTATCCCACAGGTGCGGGCTCCGGTGCCCGGTAAGCTGTCTGGGATAAACTTCCTCAAGTTCCTCACTCCATTCAAGCTGTCTGCGCCTGGGAAAGCTTCCTTTCTCCTTTCTTAGTCCAGACCCTTTCTCCCTCTTGCCCAAAAAGAGGGAGACTATTCTTGCTCCTAGTTTGCCATTCTGCTCAAAGACCTCCTTGTTCCCCCTAGAGGTGGTTATATTCCCTCCCAGGTGACCTCCCACCGTGTAATCTAGTGTGGGAGTGCTGGTGAATAGGTACCGCCTACCATCCTAGAATCCACCTGCAGCTGGAGATCTGCACCTTTTTACGGGTGCAGTACCCCTCTGTGACGCCTGCTTGGCGGGGCGCCACATTAGTGCACAGGGGGCCATAGACAGCGCACTGGGACAGAGAAAGCACACAAGGGTAGGGGTGAGCGCACAGCTCAAAGGGGTAGAACACATGAGGGGAGAAGAGAGCAAACAGGGGGGAAAGTGCAAGGGGGAGAGAGACAGCGCACAAGGGCCAAAGGAGAGAGCGCAGATGGGAAAGAGACCACAGGGGGAAGAGAAACAGCAAAATGGGAAGAGAGAGGGCATGGGGGAGAGTGTACAGGGGGGTAGAACATCCACCGCCACAGCATGACAGAGCCCGTCCCCATCATGAAATCACTCCCTCCCAAGCTATCATTTAGTAGTAGTTATATTATTGTACTTCGGGGCAGTATTATAGTAGTTATATTCTTGTACATAGGGGCAGTATTATAGTAGTTATATTCTTGTATATAGGGGCAGTATTATAGTAGTTATATTCTTGTATATAGGGGCAGTATTATAGTAGTTATATTCTTGTACATAGGAGCAGTATTATAGTAGTTATATTCTTGTATATAGGAGCAGTATTATAGTGGTTATATTCTTGTACATAGGGGCAGTATTATAGTAGTTATATTCTTGTACATAGGGGCAGTATTATAGTAGTTATATTCTTGTACATAAGGGCAGTATTATAGTAGTTATATTCTTGTACATAGGGGCAGTATTATAGTATTTATATTCTTGTATATAGGGCAGTATTATAGTAGTTATATTCTTGTACATAGGGGCAGTATTATAATAGTTATATTCTTGTACATAGGGGCAGTATTATAGTAGTTATATTCTTGTACATAGGGGCAGTATTATAGTAGTTATATTGTTGTACATAGTAGCAGTATTATAGTAGTTATATTCTTGTACATAGGAGCAGTATTATAGTAGTTATATTCTTGTATATAGGGGCAGTATTATAGTAGTTATATTCTTGTATATAGGGGGCAGTATTATAGTAGTTATATTCTTGTATATAGGAGCAGTATTATAGTAGTTATATTCTTGTACATAGGAGCAGTATTATAGTAGTTATATTCTTGTACATAGGGGCAGTATTATAGTAGTTATATTCTTGTATATAGGGGGAAGTATTATAGTAGTTATATTCTTGTATATAGGGGCAGTATTATAGTAGTTATATTCTTGTACATAGAGGCAGTATTATAGTAGTTATATTTTTGTACATAGGAGCAGTATTATAGTAGTTATATTCTTGTACATAGGAGCAGTATTATAGTAGTTATATTCTTGTACATAGGGGCAGTATTATAGTAGTTATATTCTTGTATATAGGGGGAAGTATTATAGTAGTTATATTCTTGTATATAGGGGCAGTATTATAGTAGTTATATTCTTGTACATAGAGGCAGTATTATAGTAGTTATATTCTTGTACATAGGGGGCATTATTATAGTAGTTATATTCTTGTACATAGAAGCAGTATAATAGTAGTTATATTCTTGTATATAGGGGGCAGTGTTATAGTAGTTATATTCCTGTATATAGGAGCAGTATTATAGTAGTTATATTCTTGTACATAGGGGCAGTATTATAGTAGTTATATTCTTGTATATTGGAGCAGTATTATAGTAGTTGTATTCTTGTACATAGGGGCAGTATTATAATAGTTATATTCTTGTACATAGGGGCAGTATTATAGTAGTTATATTCTTGTATATAGGAGCAGTATTATAGTAGTTATATTCTTGTATATAGGGGGTAGTATTATAGTAGTTATATTCTTGTACATAGGAGCAGTATTATAGTAGTTATATTCTTGTACATAGGGGCAGTATTATAGTAGTTATATTCTTGTACATAGGGCAGTATTATAGTAGTTATATTCTTGTACATAGGAGCAGTATTATAGTAGTTATACTCTTGTACATAGGAGCAGTATTATAGTAGTTATATTCTTGTACATAGGGGCAGTATTATAATAGTTATAGTCTTGTACATAGGGGCAGTATTATAGTAGTTATATTCTTGTACATAGGGGCAGTATTATAGTACCGTATTTTTCACACTATAAGGCGCACCGGATTATAAGGCGCACCCTCAAAAAATGACTTTTCAGCTGTCTTGGTTCATATATAAGGCGCAACATATTACCATAAAAAAAAAAAAAGCTCAGGCTGTAAGTCAAACTTTATTCAACTTTTTAACGATAACTCTCAACTTGCCAATACCAGTCACCCTCCAGCATCCCTCTGTAGCCCCCCATCACCCTCCAGTATCCCTGTGTAGCCTCCCATCACCCTCCAGCATCCATTTGTGGCCTCCCATCACCCTCCAGCATCCCTCTGTAGCCCCCCATCACCCTCCAGTATCCCTGTGTAGCCTCCCATCACCCTCCAGCATCCCTCTGTAGCCCCCCATCACCCTCCAGTATCCCTGTGTAGCCTCCCATCACCCTCCGGTATCGCTTTGTAGCCTCCCATCACCCTCCAGTATCCCTGTGTAGCCTCCCATCACCCTCCAGCATCCCTCTGTAGCCCCCCATCACCCTCCAGTATCCCTGTGTAGCCTCCCATCACCCTCCGGTATCCCTTTGTAGCCCCCCATCACCCTCCAGTATCCCTGTGTAGCCTCCCATCACCCTCCGGTATCCCTTTGTAGCCCCCCATCACCCTCCAGTATCCCTGTGTAGCCTCCCATCACCCTCCAGCATCCCTCTGTAGCCCCCCATCACCCTCCAGTATCCCTGTGTAGCCTCCCATCACCCTCCGGTATCGCTTTGTAGCCTCCCATCACCCTCCAGTATCCCTGTGTAGCCTCCCATCACCCTCCAGCATCCCTCTGTAGCCCCCCATCACCCTCCAGTATCCCTGTGTAGCCTCCCATCACCCTCCGGTATCCCTTTGTAGCCCCCCATCACCCTCCAGTATCCCTGTGGAGCCTCCCATCACCCTCCGGTATCCCTTTGTAGCCCCCCATCACCCTCCAGTATCCCTGTGTAGCCTCCCATCACCCTCCAGCATCCCTCTGTAGCCCCCCATCACCCTCCAGTATCCCTGTGTAGCCTCCCATCACCCTCCAACATACCTTTATAGCACTCCATCACCCTCCAGCATCCCACACAGTCAGACACACACACACATACACACTCACTCAGACACACACACACACAGTCAGATGTACACACAAACTGATTTTTACTTTTTGTACTTTTTGCTTACTGTACTACTGTATTCCTGTGTGGAGCCCTCAGCCAATCACAGCGCTGGAGCCCTCATCCAATCACAGCGCTGGTGCCCTCAGCCAATCAGAGGCTATGGACTGATGTCAGCTGGCCTTGGATTGGCTCAAGGCTCCTGGGCGAAGCTGTGATTGGCTAATGGGCTCCTGGGCTGTGAGCGCCCTTCATGCGGTGCGATGCAGCGGCGGCACCGGACACCAGACTGCATGGACGCCGGGGCCGGCAGCTGGTGATCGCGCCCCCGCACAGCGATGCGAGGCGGGCACTGGACACCAGACAGCATGGACGGCGGGAACGGCGGCTGGTGATCGCGCCCCCGCACAGTGATGCCAGGTGGGCACCGGAGACCGGACAACGGGGATGGCGGGGATGGAGGATGTTGTGGCGCACAGGTATGCCGTATTTTCTGGGGGGTGCCAAATATTTGCAGGCAAATGGCACCCCCTTAGCACTCAGCATATGGTACATAAATTTTAGCGGAAAAAAAACGTATATAAGGCGCACCGCACTATAATGCGCACTTATGATTTCTGGGAAAATTTTAGTCTTTTAGGTGCGCCTTATAGTGCGGAAAATACGGTACTTATATTCCTGTACATAGGAGCAGTATTATAGTAGATATATTCTTGTACATAGGGGAAGTATTATAGTAGTTATATTCTTGTACATAGGGGAAGTATTATAGTAGTTATATTCTTGTACATAGGGAGCAGTATTATAGTAGTTATATTCTTGTACATAGCAGCAGTATTATAGTAGTTATATTCTTGTACATAGGGGCAGTATTATAGTAGTTATATTCTTGTACATAGGGGCAGTATTATAGTAGTTATATTCTTGTACATAGGGGCAGTATTATAGTAGATATATTCTTGTACATAGGGGAAGTATTATAGTTGTTATATTCTTGTACATAGGGGCAGTATTATAGTAGATATATTCTTGTACATAGGGGAAGTATTATAGTAGTTATATTCTTGTATATAGGGGGGAGTATTATAGTAGTTATATTCTTGTACATAGGGGAAGTATTATAGTTGTTATATTCTTGTACATAGGGGGAGTATTATAGTAGATATATTCTTGTACATAGGAGCAGTATTATAGTAGTTATATTCTTGTACATAGGGGAAGTATTATAGTAGTTATATTCTTGTACATAGGGGAAGTATTATAGTAGTTATATTCTTGTACATAGGGGCAGTATTATAGTAGATATATTCTTGTATATAGGGGCAGTATTATAGTAGTTATATTCTTGTACATAGGGGCAGTATTATAGTCGTTATATTCCTGTACATAGGGGCAGTATTATAGTAGTTATATTCTTGTACATAGGAGCAGTATTATAGTAGTTATATTCTTGTACATAGGGGCATTATTATAGTAGATATATTCTTGTACATAGGGGCTGTATTATAGTAGTTATATTCTTGTATATAGGAGCAGTATTATAGTAGTTATATTCTTGTATATAGGGGCAGTATTATAGTAGTTATATTCTTGTACATAGGGGCAGTATTATAGTAGTTATATTCTTGTATATATGAGCAGTATTATAGTACTTATATTCTTGTACATAGGGGGCAGTATTATAGTAGTTATATTCTTGTATATAGGAGCAGTATTATAGTACTTATATTCTTGTACATAGGAGCAGTATTATAGTAGTTATATTCTTGTACATAGGGAGCAGTATTATAGTAGTTATATTCTTGTACATAGGGAGCAGTATTATAGTAGTTATATTCTTGTACATAGGGAGCAGTATTATAGTAGTTATATTCTTGTACATAGGGAGCAGTATTATAGTAGTTATATTCTTGTACATAGGGAGCAGTATTATAGTAGTTATATTCTTGTATATAGGAGCAGTATTATAGTAGTTATATTCCTGTACATAGGAGCAGTATTATAGTAGATATATTCTTGTACATAGGGGAAGTATTATAGTAGTTATATTCTTGTACATAGGGGAAGTATTATAGTAGTTATATTCTTGTACATAGGGAGCAGTATTATAGTAGTTATATTCTTGTACATAGCAGCAGTATTATAGTAGTTATATTCTTGTACATAGGGGCAGTATTATAGTAGTTATATTCTTGTACATAGGGGCAGTATTATAGTAGTTATATTCTTGTACATAGGGGCAGTATTATAGTAGATATATTCTTGTACATAGGGGAAGTATTATAGTTGTTATATTCTTGTACATAGGGGCAGTATTATAGTAGATATATTCTTGTACATAGGGGAAGTATTATAGTAGTTATATTCTTGTATATAGGGGGGAGTATTATAGTAGTTATATTCTTGTACATAGGGGAAGTATTATAGTTGTTATATTCTTGTACATAGGGGGAGTATTATAGTAGATATATTCTTGTACATAGGAGCAGTATTATAGTAGTTATATTCTTGTACATAGGGGAAGTATTATAGTAGTTATATTCTTGTACATAGGGGAAGTATTATAGTAGTTATATTCTTGTACATAGGGGCAGTATTATAGTAGATATATTCTTGTATATAGGGGCAGTATTATAGTAGTTATATTCTTGTACATAGGGGCAGTATTATAGTCGTTATATTCCTGTACATAGGGGCAGTATTATAGTAGTTATATTCTTGTACATAGGAGCAGTATTATAGTAGTTATATTCTTGTACATAGGGGCATTATTATAGTAGATATATTCTTGTACATAGGGGCTGTATTATAGTAGTTATATTCTTGTATATAGGAGCAGTATTATAGTAGTTATATTCTTGTACATAGGGGCAGTATTATAGTAGTTATATTCTTGTACATAGGAGCAGTATTATTATAGTAGTTATATTCTTGTACATAGGGGCAGTATTATAGTAGTTATATTCTTGTATATAGGAGCAGTATTACAGTAGTTATATTCTTGTACATAGGGGCAGTATTATAGTAGTTATATTCTTGTACATAGGGGCAGTATTATAGTAGTTATATTCTTGTATATAGGAGCAGTATTATAGTAGTTATATTCTTGTATATAGAGGCAGTATTATAGTAGTTATATTCTTGTATATAGGAGCAGTATTATAGAAGTTATATTCTTGTACATAGGGGCAGTCAGGTGGAGACCCCAATGAGGATAATGAGCTGCAGTCAGGTTGAGACCCCTGTGAGGATGATGATCTGGAGTAACGTTGAAACCCTGGTGCGGACTATGATCTCCAGTCAGGTAGAGACCTCCATGAGGATGACGAGCAGCATATGAGCTTTCCTGAGATGGATTCTGACACCAATTCTTTGATTATGTAAACCGATTGTGGCAGCCACTGTTCGTTGGGTGGTCTCAGACAATCTTGGAGACTAAGATGCCTGATGTGGAGGTCCTGGGCTTGTGTGGTTACATGTGGTCAATGGTTGTGAGGCCGGTTGGATGTTGTAAAGTGCTTATCACTTGGTTCGAACCAGTCCAACGCCAGGATGGGCTTGAGTTGAATAACGAGTATAATGTAATTCTGTGGAGAACTCGGGTATTGTTTCAGTAGACCCCTGTAGGATGGAAATGTTGTGCCCCTGCGGTTTGGTTACCACAGATGGTATTTCATGTACATTGTTTGTAATGCCATGTCTTTGAAGAATTGGAGCACCCTCTACTGGAAGATTGATGCATTCAACACAACCCAAACTTCAATCCGGAAGCTAAGAACTGAAAAGGCCCCAAAGGGCTGGCCTCAAGTCCTAGTTGGAGGTAGGGGCTTGGGGAGTAAAGCAGAGGTAGGCAAGAGCAGATGTGGCGCCCTGCCATTGCAGGTAATCACATATCTCTCTACTGCACAGCTGGGTTTCCACAGCAGGTACTACTACGAACAACACCTTCCACCCCAGCACAGTAGGAGGAGCTCAACCTGCTGCGCTTAGGCAGGATCCCCTATATATACTGCTGCTGGGGAGGAGCTAGTCAGAGTGTGTGCAGACGCTAGAAGAGCTGCAGAGAAGCTCTGGGGATCGGTGCCACGTGTAGGCCCGAGCCAGCGACCTAGGAGTAGCCTTTCAGCGTTCCACTAGCCTAAGTGGGACTGAAGGCAAGGAGCTTAGAGGAAAAGCAGGAACAGGGAACAGGTAGCTCCAGCCGTGAGTTCGTTGCAGAGGGAGAGAGAGAAGCCGGATATTGGGGATCCGCACCTGTGGAGAACTACAAGTCCCACAAGAAACCCCCTTGGCCTTGGCACCGTGGAAGCTACAGCTACCCGGTCTCCTGAAGGAGTCATGGAAAGGGAGCCAGGAGCAGTGGCCACTGCAGAGCCTAGAGAAAGTTGTCCCGGAGACCGCACAGGAGGGAAGGAGACACAGACAAGAGAAGAGAGTGGAGGCAAGTCAGGATTCAACAGACTGTACTTCAGTGAATACACAGGGAAGGAGACCTTATACCCACTTGCTGTGGGAGCCCACTGTGCAGCCCGGTCACCCGTCAGAGCTCTGGACCATTTACCTGAATTCCATCAGTAAAAAGGTAAAGAGACTGTTGCTGTGTGCGTGCATCCTTCCCTTTCACCCACCGTGCCCCTCTATAGACTTTACCTACTCTCCTTAACAATCCCAGCTCTTCTGCAACCTGCTCACCTCACAACTCTGCCCCGGAGGTCTCAGTCCTTGCCTGCGGGGACTATACCATCACTGCCGCAATCCCACCAACCTCCGGAGGACTGTAGCGGCGCTGGTGATCCCTCACCAGACACTGCAGGTGGTGTCACGACAAACTTGTTATACTTTATTTTCCCTTATCATTTGACCGCCAGAGCCACGGCCTCGGGCAGCCACCCGTGACATCCCAGACTGCAACCGCCCTGAGAGCTGAGTACCCTGCCCTGGGGTGCGTCACAGAAGTTTAGTTGAAGGAGGCTTGGTTGGCCACTCTGAAGGAGCGGCTCAGAAAAGGGTTCCATGCCAGAGATTGCTAGACTTTCAAGGTCTAGTCTAGTTGCGTTGCCTGCCGATATCTCCCTGTGTGACTTCTCCTATGTGATCTTGGACAAGTGCCAAAAACGTGCGCGCTCCCGTGAAATCGTATGCAATATCGGAACGATATTGTGACGTGTAAAGGTACCCTTAGACCAGTTGACCCTCTTCCCACTTTACTTGGAAAATGTGTAACCGGTTCCTTTAAGATTTATTATTTTCCTTCTTCATATCTCACAGCTCGGCACAACTGTAAGCATAATATTTTCGCTGCGCTTCTTATGTAACTGTATTTTGCACAGTATTTCGCTTTCACATTTCCATCTCAGGAGAAGGTGATGTGATAAACAAGCATGTTTTTCTTATTGCTTAATTAGCACATTTCTTATTTCTCCCTAACAAGCAAGAGAAAAATCACTTCTCCTTACCATATGGGAGCAGTGCAACAGGTGAGATAATAGTGAATTGAGCAGAAGAAATAGAATAATATTAGGAAAAAATCTCTTGTAATTTTATTCTACTGTACAGGGTCCATTTTAAGACATGGTCATATATCAAAGTCAAACATCAGAAATACTCTGACACCTGATAAATGAGTTTGATAAATTATTTTGATGAATAACTTTGATAAATGAGTTTGATCATTTATCAGTCATTTATCAAAATCAAAGTCATTTATCAAAATAATTTATCAAAGTTATTCATCAAAATAATGTATCAAAGTCATTTATCAAAGACATTTATCAAAATCATTTATCAAAATTATTTATCAAAGTCATTTATCAAAGTCTTTTATCAAAATTATTTATCAAAGTCATTTATCAAAGTCATTTATCAAAATAATTTGTCAAAATAATTTATTAATGTCATTTATCAGGTATCAGACAATCTTTCTGATGTTTGACTTTGATATATGACCATGTCCTAAAATTGACACTGTACTAGTGAATATTCTCCAATGAGGTTAATGTTCTCACTAGATTTGTTGATTGAGTTGAAACAACTCTAGGGAGGGTCTAGGTCACCAGAATCGGGGCACAGACCCTCTGGGTTTTCTTTTGGTTCAGGAATTGAGTTAAGGCAACTCCGATGCAATTTTTTTTACTTAGTTATTGCTTAAAGCATAACCACTGTTAAATTTTTATTTAATAATAATGTAGAGGAAGTGATTTTAATAAACTTTCAAATATACTTCATTAGACAATTCTGGTTGAAAACCATTCATAAACCTTCCACAAGATGTCCCCACTACACTGTGTGTGAAGCAGACGTATGTTCATTATCAGTCAGATCTGTCTTCAAACTGAATACTGGGCATGTAACCATATAAGGGAAAGAGGTGTGGCCTACATGACTGACTGCAGCTGGTGAGAAAACAATGTATCAGATTACTTCAGCCTACAGCACAGAGCTGAGCAATGTCAGGATCAGTGTAAACTCCTCTTTCCTTGGCACAAGCTTCCGAACTGTCATCTGGCTCCATACAGCTCAGACACGATCTCTGTTAACTCCTTCTCTGCTGTCACATTGCACTGATCCCTATCAGCTGCTGGCAACTCCCACACAGCGATAAAATGCAGATTTTACAATAGCACAGAAAACGTGAGAAAATAAGTCATATGGCACAAAAAAGCATTATCTTAGCTGCTATGTGATGCATCATTAACAACCAGTGCAGTATTGTTTGTTTGTTTTTTCAATTCAATTAAATTTACACTTTATTTTTTTTTATTGAGTACTGTTTTATTTTCCTTGCTAAAAAATAAAAAAACAGGATGAATTTAAAAAGAGGAAGGAAAAAAAATCGACCTTACTTTTTTCAACACTTGTCTGTTTTGTTGACACGTCCTCGCGGAGAGCAGCTGGTGACCGTCCACAGGAAGATTAAAATGCGTTGTTCCCAGAGGCGATGTCTGTATGGGAGTGAAGCCAATTGTGGAATCCAAATGTTCCACACTACAATAACATTTTTCTGCCGGGGCTTTTGTTTTGTTCTTTATTTCTACAGTTTGCAATTTACAGTGGGATACTAGTACTGGTAAATTGGTTTATCAAAATCACATTCACACATTGCGGAAAAAAATACAAAAATGAAAGCAAAGTTCAAACTTCAGACCTGCGGCATGCTCGTTCTTAGGCTGGCTTCACACCACGGTGTGATCCGGTCCGGGGCTGTCCGGGATGACCCTGACAGCCCCGGACCAGATCAGCACACAGAACCGGAGGGCCACATGTGCCCTCCGGTCCTATGTGCAGCCAGATGGTTGTAATTGCAGCCACTGATTTTTCAAGACAGGGAGCTAGCCGTGGTCCTGAAACAACAGCGGCATGCAGCCGTCAGTGTCCGGTTCCCGGATCCTCCCGGTCCGGGACAATCCGGCCCCATAGGCTCCCATGTTAGGGAGCGCCGGATTGCCCCGGCTCCGGGAGAATCCGGACGAATCCGGGATCTGGCAAATTGGGGAGATTTTTCTCCCCGGACAAAAAAATGATGCAAGCATAATTTTTGTGTCCGGAGAGAATAATCCGTATTCCCTCAGATTGTCCCGGAGTGATGAAACCGGATGGCAGAGAGCTGCCATCCGGCTCCATCCGGCCCCTAGGCTGCTATGGGGCCAAAAACCGGTCCGGGGCTGCCTGATTTACACCAGACAGCCCCGGATCAAAAAAAACCGTGGTGTGAAGCCAGCCTTAGGCGGATTTTCATTGTAGAGTTCACTGTTTTTAATGCTTAGTGAGGAGTGGGGTGAAATACAACAAAATCGTCAAGTATCACATGCAGATCCATTGCCTAAATTAGGAGTACAAATTATACTAATGCCCCAACCAGTAATAATACCCTCAGAGTACTCATTTCACTAATAATACCCCCTTCAGTACTAAGACTATCAGTGTGTCCCCTCCAGTAACATTGTCCTTAGAGTGCTCCCTCCAGTAATATGACCATCAGCGTGCCCCCACCTCCAGTAATAATGTGGCACCCCGCAAGGAGTGCGTCACAAGGGAGTATTGCAGCCGCAATATTCTCTGACTCAGCAATGAAATAGTTAACTTTGAGATCCAACCCAACATGCAACACCTAGAACAGGGGACCAATCATAGGTCCTGGGGGGTGGAGTGTTAGGGTAGTGTATTAGAACACACAATAATCTAGAGGGAGAAGGAGAACCTAGAACCCTCGAGATAGGACAGAGTCTGAGGACTTGAACTTGGAGAGGAGGGGGGGCTCCGCACCCCGTGCGGGCCCCTGGGCCGTCACCGGTCGGGTGTCAGCACCTGAGGCCTTAACTACCGGGATTGGGCATTTCTACACGGGTTCCCAAAAGACTCCCGTGCCCACAACTCACAGCCGGTTCACTGGTACCGAAGCTGGCAGCAGTTCACCTCTGCCACGCGAACCAGAAGAGTGGAGGAGCAGCTTCACAGGAGCACCCCACCACCAGTCAGTTTCCAGTCGTCTAACCAGCGGTGTACCCACTGAGGGATCCAAGGCTTCCCAAAGCATCCAGAACGTACATCATGGATAGGGCATTGAAGCAGCCTCCCCGTACCCGACCTGGTATTCCTGGGCGACACTGGCAAACAAGTTAGGTAGAATGGAGGAACACTTGCGGATCTCTGAGGAACACTATCACTGCTGAGTCCACCCGGTCTACTACTCAACCACTGTATACCATGTACTGCCTGCTGGTTACAGTAAAGACCCGTTGCAGAGACTTTCTGTGTCCGTGCTTCCTTATGAACTGTCTGTCCGCACAACAAGGTAACCGCAGCTGCCGCACAACATCTTGAGCAGCTCCAGCCTCCGGGGATCACTGCTCAGCCTGTGGGGAGCGTAACATCTAGCTGCTGTCCATCCCCCGGAGGTTCCGCAGCGTCGGTAGCCCTTACCGAATCTACTCATAGGTGGCGTCACGAATAAATTAAAACCCCTTTAATCTGTTCCACCAAGACGTCTTCACTTTTGATCTGACTACACCGGGCCCCACTACCGGCAGGCGCGTCCACCCGTGACAAGGAGGAAGGAAGCATCACCTGTATAAACCGGAGTCAGCCGGTCACGGTGAGTCAGAAAATGGCGTCACGAACAGGATACGAGCAGGCCCGTTATCCAACGGGTATAATGTGCTTAAAATGGACTTTATTGTCTACAATTTGGACTTTGTTCGTCCCTAAAAGAACTTTCCCGCCTTTTCACCATTGGGTCAAGATGGCGCCCAAGATGGCGTTCCCGCCACAAGAAGCCGCCACGTGTAAGCCCAGGAGTGAGTCAACCCCCCCTCATCGTGGGAGGGCTAAAGACAAAAGGCGCCAAACTCTTTGTCCGCCCTGATTGCTCGAATCAACCATGGGGGCGGACCCCAAAGACTTTTCCCATGATTGGACTACAAAAGCCTACAGGAAATGGGAGTGTCAGAGACAGACTTCTTCACCACTCTAACAGAACGTCTTACCGGTTGAACGGGTGTGGTTTCCCTCCAAAGAAGAGAATGGCCAGCATGAGACTCCAAGACCTAATGCAGGAGGTCGAGGCGGAGGCCAGAGCAGCCATAGGCCAACCGGGTCCGGATCCTGCCCTTACCATAGACGGCAGCCCCGACTTCTGGCTCGAGGCTCTACAAGACCTCCGGGTGCGGTTACTAGAGACTGTGGAATGGACGATTCGCAGCTGGAGCGCGACCCTAGGCAGACGACTACACCATGCGATGCAGCAGAGCCGACCGGGTACAGCTTCTCCAAGCCCAGACGACGTCACCAGCTTCTCCACTGCCTCACCGTCGCCTACCACCTGTCCTGCTCCGTCACCAGAGCCAATAGACTGTGTCATTCCGGTGGAGGCCGCAACTCGACCCGTTCCTGCGACCAATATCGCAACCGACCCCTGTTCTTGAGCCGGAGCTCATACTACGCTCCACAGAAGAACTTGATCTCTACCAGGTTCCCACTGAGGAACCCGCGACATGTTTCACCACTACAGAGACTGTCGCCTGTTTTATCCCCGTACCGGAGGCTTCCCTTGCCATTGCCGAGGCCTACCTGGTAACCGGGATTGAAACACCTCTACCTGCGGAAACAGATGAAGAGGCAGGCAGCCTGGAAGCCCTGCAGGACGTCCCTACGGAAGGATCCGCAGCACCACCGCCCTGTTGTACAACGGAACAAGCTTCAACATCTCCAACCATCGAGCAGCCTGATGTAGTCATCGAGGAAGAGGTCGGAGAGGATGACGACGAGACCCACAGCACCGCTGAGGATTTCGACACCGGGTTCGCTTGGGGAGACAACAAGGAACTTCCTACCGGGCATACAGCTCGGGTACACTGGTCGGGTGCAATGCCGACACCTTCCCCTGTGCCGTTCCACCGGGTGCCGATACAGACAGCCCGCCAAGTTCAAGCTTCCCGCCAAACCACCAGCTCCACTACTCATCTCTACACCCCGAGCCGTAACGACGGAGATGTACGCCAGAGATGACGAGAGGAGTGGCAAGCCCGAGAACGCGCCAATATGCAGGCCCGTGCTGAGGCTCGCCGCCAACCGCCGCTGCCTGATGAACTCCGCCGTGAAGGTAGAATTTCCACCTTTAACTTAAATACCGGGTGGGGGTTCGCTTGGGAGGTGGGTTTGAATGAGGAGGTGTTTGTGGGGTGCCGGGACGTTGAGTCAAACTTGCCAAGAGGACATCCCGATCGCGACCTATACCGGGGCGATATTATCACCTACGAGCGCTACGCTTGTCCAGATGGGTGGTTCGCTATCCAGGTGCGCCATCGTTCTCCGTGCCAGTGACTTTAAAACTTGAACTTCCTCAATGACTCTGTTCCCGTTAATCACTGACTGTGAGATCTGGCGGCCACAGCCTGGACTCTAGTTAAAGGACAGCCGACCGCACGCCGGGTCCTCACAAAGTGATTACCTGTTTCTTTGCTTATGTCACCAAAGCATACCTTTACCTGTTTTCATTTTAATAAAAGTGTGTCATATATGTATAAAAATACAAAAACCTCTGTAATGTGAGTAGTGTGACGCTTGGGGACAAGCGTATTCAACCAAGGGGGAGTGTGGCGCCCCGCAACGAGTGCGTCACAAGGGAGTATTGCAGCCGCAATATTCTCTGACTCAGCAATGAAATAGTTAACTTTGAGATCCAACCCAACATGCAACACCTAGAACAGGGGACCAATCATAGGTCCTGGGGGGTGGAGTGTTAGGGTAGTGTATTAGAACACACAATAATCTAGAGGGAGAAGGAGAACCTAGAACCCTCGAGATAGGACAGAGTCTGAGGACTTGAACTTGGAGAGGAGAGGGGGCGCCGCACCCCGTGCGGGCCCCTGGGCCGTCACCGGTCGGGTGTCAGCACCTGAGGCCTTAACTACCGGGATTGGGCATTTCTACACGGGTTCCCAAAAGACTCCCGTGCCCACAACTCACAGCCGGTTCACTGGTACCGAAGCTGGCAGCAGTTCACCTCTGCCACGCGAACCAGAAGAGTGGAGGAGCAGCTTCACAGGAGCACCCCATCACCAGTCAGTTTCCAGTCGTCTAACCAGCGGTGTACCCACTGAGGGATCCAAGGCTCCCCAAAGCATCCAGAACGTACATCATGGATAGGGCATTGAAGCAGCCTCCCCGTACCCGACCTGGTATTCCTGGGCGACACTGGCAAACAAGTTAGGTAGAATGGAGGAACACTTGCGGATCTCTGAGGAACACTATCACTGCTGAGTCCACCCGGTCTACTACTCAACCACTGTATACCATGTACTGCCTGCTGGTTACAGTAAAGACCCGTTGCAGAGACTACCTGTGTCCTTGCTTCCTTATGAACTGTCTGTCCGCACAACAAGGTAACCGCAGCTGCCGCACAACATCTTGAGCAGCTCCAGCCTCCGGGGATCACCGCTCAGCCTGTGGGGAGCGTAACATCTAGCTGCTGTCCATCCCCCGGAGGTTCCGCAGCGTCGGTAGCCCTTACTGAATCTACTCATAGGTGGCGTCACGAATAAATTAAAACCCCTTTAATCTGTTCCACCAAGATGTCTTCACTTTTGATCTGCACTACACCGGGCCCCACTACCGGCAGGCGCGGTCCACCCGTGACAAGGAGGAAGGAAGCATCGCCTGTATAAACCGGAGTCAGCCGGTCACGGTGAGTCAGAAATGCCCAGTGTACTCCCTCCAGTAATAATGCCCAGTGTTCTCCCTCCAGTATAAAGGCCTCAGAGTGCTCCATTCAGTAATAAAACCCTCAATGTGCCCCCCTCCAGTAATAATGCCCTCAGCGTTCCCCCTCCAGTAATGATGCCCTCAGTGTGTCCACTCCAGTAATAATGCCCTAAATGCCCCTCCAGTAATAAAGCCCTCAGTGTGCTTCCTCCAGTAATAAAGCCCTCAGTGTGCATCCTCCAGTAATAATACCCTAAGTGCCCCTACCAGTAATAATACCCTAAGTGCTCTGTTCAGTAATAAAGTCCTCAATGTGCTCCCTCCAGTAATAATGCCCTCAGTGTGCTCCTTCCAGTAATAATGCCTTCAGTGTGCTCCTTCCAGTAATAATGCTTTCAGTGTGCTCCTTCCAGTAATATTGCCCTCAGTGTGCCTCCACCAGAAATAATACCCTAAGTGTCCCATCCAGTAATAAAGGCCTCAGAGTTCTCCCTCCAGTTATAAAGCCCTCAATATGCCCCCTCCAGTAATAATGCCCAGTGTTCTCCCTCCAGTATAAAGGCCTCAGAGTGCTCCATCCAGTAATAAAACCCTCAATGTGCCCCCCTCCAGTAATAATGCCCAGTATGCTCCCTCCAGTAATAATGCCCTCAGTATGTCCACTCCAGTAATAAAACCCTCAATGTGCCCCCCTCCAGTAATAATGCCCAGTGTGCTCCCTCCAGTAATAATGCCCAGTGTTCTCCCTCCAGTATAAAGGCCTCAGAGTGCTCCATCCAGTAATAAAACCCTCAATGTGCCCCCCTCCAGTAATAATGCCCAGTATGCTCCCTCCAGTAATAATGCCCTCAATGTGCCCCCACCAGTAATAATACCCTAAGTGACCCATCCAGCAATAAAGCCCTCAGAGTGCTCCCTCCAATAATAATGTCCCTAGTGTTCTCCGCCCAGTAATAATGCCTTCCAAGTGCCCCTGTTAAGAATATGGGAGATATTATTCGGACATGCAATCAATCATAAGCCCCCAAAATGTCTATGGTTGTAAGTCATAGATATTGTTAAATCTGTTACCTGCACATATTAGCCGTTTCCCTCTGACCTTCTTCTAAAGAACTTACGCCTCACGACCAAGTGGTCTTACTGGCAAATAGGTGACAATTTTAATTAAACTAAGGAAGAGTTACCATTACTGGCAGGAACAGGGGTGTCACAATTCTTGCTCTTTATAAAATAGGGGTGGGCAAGCTGCTATTCCCAGACAGGGTTGTCAGTCTCATTGGCACCGTGATGTCATAAGGAATTATGGAAATAGCATATATACTATCCCTAGACCAATTATATTTTTGAAATCCTGAGAACAAAACTCACTAACACCTGGGTGATGATTTTTCCTAGCACCCCGGGCTGAGGAGAAATGGTGAACGGCTAACAGAAGCCAGGTAGGGAAACTGTGTTTGGTCCCCAAGCATAGCAGGGACACAGCCAGATCTGAAGGCACCAAAAACGTTCACCTCGGACCTCCCAGCGGTAAGTTATGAGTTATGACCCATAATAGCTTCTTGGGATCTATTAGCTCAAAGCACAAGGGAATGGAAATCAGGGACAGCCTGGGGCGGAGAGGGAGTGACCAACCAGTAGGTTAAAAGTCACTGGCCATATTTCTTCAGTGTTCACTGTCAAGGAGGTTGCGTCACTTTATGTGTTGGGAGTAACAAAGAAAACCCTGTGGCTCTACACTGCCTCTGCGTGGCCGCCAGAAACAAGAATGGATCACCCTATTTCACTCACCGTGACTCCACGAGCCCATTTGGACATGGGGTGTTAGTGTGTAAATGCACCAAACTTACCTTACGTAACCCTATGGGGGGAACGGAACGTCATGTATTGGTGGAAGTGACGTGTTAGGGTGGGGCTTTGAGGTGCAGTATTCGTCACAGCCCCCTTTAAGTAATAATACTCCTCGAGTGCCCCTGATTGTAGTATCTGATTCATTAGAGTCTCCTTTGGTAATAGTGCCCTCCGGCAATATTAATCTCTAATTAGCCACCCAGTACTTTACTCATTGTTTCCATATGTATTCCGTCTCTCCTTTGTGGATTTGCTTCCTTCAGTCTGAATCTGCAATGTTCACTTTCCAAAAAGAACAAATGAAAGCCTAATTGATCCCCTAATCTACTGAATGTGTAGAATAAAGAGAAGCAGCACCCTAATATTTTGCAAAATAAACATATCGACTTTATTAGTCCATGTGGCGATGTTTCGGTCCTTACACAGGACTTTTCTCAAGCTCGAGGAAGGTTCGGTGTAGGACCGGTCTGCTGCCTAGTGAACAGGATGAATTACGGGGAGTCTGTTGGCACAAAATGACCTGTAAAACCATACACAGATGCTCGTTGCGCACTTGTGGTTGACAAACCGGTCTCTGCATGTTTGCACCTTCTTGTTTTTATCTATCTCAGCCCTTCTACTCCTTGATTGACCGCTCTGGCTACAGAAGGGTGGAGATTGCCCCTTAACATGTTTTTGTTTTCTTCCAAAGTCTGATATTCATTTGGCAGATATGAGAAAGAGGGTTGGACATATTGAGCCCATTCCATTGTACAGAAAGGAAATAAGCAACTTACCAAGGTGTCCGACAATGACTTACTCCACAATGACAACACATGTATTTGTGGCTGCACCAAGTGTTTCGGAGTTATTGAAGGAACGGTTTTTGACCAAGTGAACTCATTGGTGGTCAGCAATTAATAACACATCGGACATCTTTATTCCTAAAACATCATGTCCCAGTGGTCCTGTTGAGTCCCTAAATGTTGCAGCTCTATGATCATAGTTGGCTCTTTCCTACGTACTCCAAAGGCTACGCGGCCATTACAATCAATGGACAACCTGCCTCCAAAATGGCAAGAAGAAAAAGACGATATCAGAATTTGGCCAGCTGTCGTGGAAAACTTCTGTAAGGGAGATACAGGACACACCAGTTTATTTCAATGCGTTTCAAAGCTGTCCATCTTCTTCTGGCTGAATTCTTTAAAAGGTGTAGTCTCCAAAATGGATTCACTGGTGGGGAAGGAACACAGTGTGAGCTCCACTATGGAAAAACATCGGTCCTAGGAGTTTTAAGCCCTGGTGTACATTACAAGTGGCTGACAAGTGCTGAGATTGTGGAGGCAGTCAGTGGCGGATCTTGTGCCAGGAGGGCCCTGGTGCAGCAGTCGATGGTGAGGAGCGGGGGAGGGAAGGTCGCTAGCGGATGGCGGCGATGAGTGGGGAGGGGGGTTGGGTGTCTGCTATAGGCGCTGTGGCTCCTATCTGCGCCGGGCCGCGCAGTCCTGGGAGCCGGGGCGTCAGAGGAGTGGAGGGGCGGGATCAGCCCAGGGGAGCAGGAAGCTTCCCTCAGTTGACCCCCTCTCCTCTGACACAGGGTCATGGGGTTGGCTGGGGGCCCCCCTTCAGGCTTGAGGGGCCCCCTAGCCGGTTGGGCCCTGGTGCAGCTGAACCAGCTGCACCACAGTAGGTCCGCCCCTGGATGCAGTGTTGCATTTTCTAAGTTCCTGGGGTTCTAAGTCAAGAGAACACTCGTTCCTCCATGAGTTAACCCCAATGATGTGGTTATATTTCGATGCTGTCCAGCTTCTTCTGGATGAATTCCTTATAGGTTGTCATTTCCAAAATGGGTTCATCATGGCGGTTCTGCTGGTTTGGCACATGAGGGACTTATCAAATTCGACACGGCATCCACAATGTCAACACTTGTCAGCTACGTCTACTGTACACCAGTCTTAGAACTCCTAAGGACCTGTCCTTTTTTATATCAGAGCTCACACCCCACGAGTGAATCCATTTTGGAAACTGCACCCTCTAAGGAATTCGTCCAGAAGAAGCTGGACAGCTTCGAAACACATTGAATTAAACTGCATCATTGCATTGGTGTGTCCTGGATCTTCCTTATAGACGTTTTCTGTGGACCAAACCAAACTCAGATATCTTCTTTTCCTTTACAGATTCTGCACTGGATTGTACACTTATGTGTCTGCAGCAGTCATACACCACCCCATAGGCAGATAACCTCAGATGACTATAGTCAATGGAATATCCCGATAATTTGTAATTAACTTTCCCCAAAATACAATCAGTTTCACATTCAATCACCCTTTATTTCGATTGCCTTGGACATTTTCCATGACACTTTTTGGTTTATTTTTTTGGGCAAAGCTTAAGCAATGTTCAGAAAAAGCACCAACCACAATTGTTGCTTAATTTAGCATTTTTGTTGTTTTTTACTTTTTGTGTCCACGATGACACCCATTAGCCAGCCAGATCGTGACGTATATTGGATATGGCTTGTTCTGACAGTCACTATGAAGTATGGCTCTTTCTGTGTTGTAGATTGGGTTACGCAGACTCCACCCGGGATTGGTCCGGTTTGATAACTACGGTTGCTCCTCACGTCAACATGGGTTTTATCAATCAAGAACATTGTTTTTGACAGTTGTCAGATATGGCTAAAGATGAAAGAGCTCAGTGTAGAACCATCTTCAAGACTGATCCTTACAGCGTCAGAAAATGACCTATTGTCTAAATCAGATTACTGTGTTACATGTGTTTTTTTGGCACCTTTTCCTTTTCACAATATTTATTAAAAATAAAAAATAAAAAAAGATTGATCTTGCAATTTTCACAGTGATAATTTTAGTAATGTTCCAGTCTTTTAAGAAAGTCTTTTTAGCAGGCTCCTTATCATCACAGACACCATTGTAATGACTGATAACCCTCTATATACAGTAGATAACACAGGATCCACCATTCACAATAGATAATATCACAGCTCACCTCCTCCTGTACAATGACTGATAACACCTCTATATACAGTAGATAACACAGGATCCACCATTCATAATAGGTGGTATCCCAGCTCACCTCCTCCTGTACAATGACTGATAACACCTCTATATACAGTAGATAACACAGGATCCACCATTCACAATAGGTGATATCACAGCTCACCTCCTCCTGTATAATGACTGATACCACCTCTATATACAGTAGATAACACAGGATCCACCATTCACAATAGGTGATATCACAGCTCACCTCCTCCTGTACAATGATTGATAACACCTCTATATACAGTAGATAACACAGGATCCACCATTCACAATAGGTGATATCACAGCTCACCTCCTCCTCCTGTACAATGACTGATAACACCTCTATATACAGTAGATAACACAGGATCCACCATTCACAATAGGTGATGTCACAGCTCACCTCCTCCTGTACAATGACTGATAACACCTCTATATACAGTAGATAACACAGGATCCACCATTCACAATAGGTGATGTCACAGCTCACCTCCTCCTGTACAATGACTGATAACACCTCTATATACAGTAGATAACACAGGATCCACCATTCACAATAGGTGATGTCACAGCTCACCTCCTCCTGTACAATGACTGATAACACCTCTATATACAGTAATAACACAGATCCACCATTCACAATAGGTGAGTCACAGCTCACCTCCTCCGTACAATGACTGATAACACCTCTATATACAGTAGATAACACAGGATCCACCAGTTTGTTCATTGTGGCTAATGTACATGTGAATTTCCTGAAAAAAAAGCTGATTCATTATGAAATTTTCTTTTTTTGTCAAGTTTTTGTTTTTTTGTAATTTTTTTTTATTTGCACCAAATTCATATTTCCATATGTGCCTTTTTTTAATTTATTTTAATTGACATTCACATATTGTTTTTTTCTTTTTTTTTAAGGATTTAGGGTTTCCAGATATTTTTGCCGATTCATCTATTGCGATGTTTAAAAATTTGCAAACATTGTCGCTAATGTTCTCTGTCACCCTTCCCCTTCCCCTCCCTTTCCCTGAGAGATTTCACATATGCCAGGAATTTTTTTAGCAATTTTTTATGCATTTAAAAAGAAATGCAACTTTTTTGAGCAAAACATTCTTTGAGACAGAAAAAAAGACCATTTTTTACTTTGTGCAAAATTCATGAATTGTTTGCACCTCTTTGATGACTTCAAGGAAACCTACAATGATGAATCAAGTCCTTAAAGACCAAAGAAACCCCAGTGTTGAGTGTGAAAATTGCAAGATTCTTTACTTTTAAAACAAATTATGATATGGGAAAAAAACATTGAGAAATATAAAAAATATATATTTAACACAGAAACCAGATTTAAACAATAGGTCATTTTCTGAGGACACCATCCATTTAAGACACTTGTTTCCCAGATCAATGGACATTGGACTGTTTAGGAAATCCATCAGAAAAAGACTTCTGCTGACCCAACTGATTGACATCCGCCAGACAATTATGGCACTCGTTTGTTAGGTCAAAAAGAGTCCCGCCACCGTGCCGCCATATACGGCTAAGAAAGTTGCAGCCACCCTTAACCAAAGTCACTATACTTGCTCTTCAGATCGAGATGGGTCAAGTCTTCTCACTGGGACAACCTGTGTTGCTTTACAACATCCGGAACATATGTATTTCAGAAAACAAAGATAGGCACTCCCGGAAATCACCACAGTCACAATAATGATCACTGTAGCACCAAATGCCGGTGAAACTGTGTCCTCTAGGATGGACTGGAGACCACCATTGGTTGTAAAGGCTGGTGTTCTGTGTGGTCATCTGAAAAAAACAAAGAAAGAACAATGAATATGAGTATACAACCAACGAACCCAACCAACCTAGAAACCAGCCAATCAGCAAAATATCACAATGGTCGTAGACGTAAGCGGCACAGACATTAATTGCATTTCTAGGACACGTTGGAGATGTCTCGTCGATGAAGATCCCACCACTGTTGGTAAACCCCAAAGGTAACCTGAAATATGTTCTTGATCAAAAGTTGAAACCATCGAAGCTGCAAAGATTCAGGTTTGCCAAGTTCTGCAAGCTTTTTCACCTCCTAGAATATACTTTATAAACAATGATTCTATGTGGAGTATACTACCAACACTCCAACAATCCTCAAACGAGCCAATCAACAAAATATCAGAATGATCATAGAATTAGCGGCACGGACATTAATTGTATTTCTAGGACACATTGAAGATGTCTGATCGCTGAAGTCCCACCACTGATTAGTAAACCCCAAAGGAACATGAAATATCTTCTTGACTAAAAGTAGAAATAATCGAAGCTGGCAAGATTAAAATTGTCACATCGTGGAAGTTCTCCAAGGTGCTTCACCCCTCCTAGGATATACTTAATAAACCATGATACTATGTGGAGTATACAAGCAACGTTCCAACCACCCAGAACAAGCCAATTAGGTAACAAAATATCAGAATGGTGGTAGAAGTAGCAGCATGGCTATTAAAGTGACCTGAACCCAGAAGCCAACCCACATCCCTTCATACCTATACATGCAGCTTGTGAAGCTGCTGCCATCGATCCCTGTATCTTGCAAAACCGCTGGGGCATTCTTCATAATTCATACTTTTAATATCACAGTTCTTGGCGTTTCAGTGAAATTTTAAAGCCGCAGCAGGCGGCCTGTGTGCCGCTCTCCCCTCCTCTCCGTAATCCTGCACGCCAGGCTGCGTGCATAAACACAGAGAGGCGGCTCGCCTCATAGTATGGGCGGTGAAGCCGATATGACGTAATACGCGTCATACCGGCTTCACCGCCATACTATGAGGCGAGCCGCCTCTCTGTTGTTTAGCACGCAGCATGGCTGCAGGATTACGGAGAAGGAGGGGAAGCGGCACACAGGCCCGCCTGCTTGCGGCTTTATAATTGCAGTGAAACGCCCAGAACTGTGATATTAAAAGTATGAATTATGAAGAATGCCCAGCGGTTTTGCAAGATACAGGATCGATGGCAGCAGCTTCACAAGCTGCATGTATAGTATGAAGGGATGTGGGTTGGCTTCTGGGTTCAGGGTCACTTTAATTGCATTTCTAGGACATATTATTATTATTATTATTTATTTATATAGCGCCATTAGGTTTCATTACATGAGGATAAGGCAGACAAGTACAAATACAATAAATGTAGACAATCAGGTCATACAGGTACACGAGGGCTCACAGTCTATGAGGGGCGGGTGGGAATACAATAGAATGGGGGAAGTGCCGGTCGTGGGGCGGCCAACAGGGTGTCATGGCAGGATGTAGGCTTGTCGGAAGAGGTGAGTCTTCAGGTGACTCTTGAAGGTTCCCAGGGTGGGAGAGTGTCTGACGTATTGGGGCAGAGAGTTCCAGAGTATGGCAGATGCACGGGAGAAAATTCTGTATGCGGTTACGAGAAAAGGAGATGAGGGGGGAGTAGAGGAGAAGTTCTTGGGAGGATCGCAGGTTGCGTGAGGGTAGGTATCAGGAGACCAAGTCGGAGATGTATGGTGGGACAGGTTGTGTATGGCTTTGTATGTCATGGTTAGTGTTTTGAACTGGGATCTCTGCGAGGCGGGGAGCCAGTGGAGAGCTTGGCAGAGGGTGGAGACAGGGGAGTAGCGGGAGGACAGATGGATTAGTCGGGCAGCGGAGTTTAGGATAGATTGGAGAGGTGTAAGGGAATTAGCAGGGAGGCCAGTGAGTAGGAGGTTGCAGTAGTCAAGGCGGGAGATGTTAAGAGCATGAATAAGTGTTTTATGAGTGTCATGGTTAAGGAAAGAGTGGATCCGTGAAATGTTTCTAAGCTGGAGTAGGAGGGACGTGGTGAGGGCCTCAATGTGGGGCTTGAAGGAGAGGGAGGAGTCGAGGATTACCCCGAGGCACTTGGAATGGGGGACTGGGGAGAGAGAGCAGTCATTGACACAGATGGATAGGTCGGGTAGTGGGGGACAGTTTTTTGGGGGAAGACGATGAACTCAGTTTTGTCCATGTTGAGCTTAAAGGGGTTGTCCGGGCTTATTTTTTATTTCATATTTATATCTAGGCTGCAAAATGTTGACAATCTGCAATATACATGTTGTCAACATTTTGCAGGGTTTCCTAGATATAACACATTTACTGATGGCAGAGAGTGTCCAGGGGGTGTGATTGTGCATACTGGTCGTTTACACCTACTCTAGCACAATCAGACCCCCTCCCCTATACCTAGTATGGCCAGCCACCCCCAGGCCATACATGCCCGCCCCTTGCCCACTAAACACTATGTAATGAAACCACCCCCAGGGCTCCTACAGGCCGCCCCAGCCCCTAAATCACCACCCACCCTCTGCAAAACAGCGGTCCCCAGTGCACTGATACAAGGTGCCGAAACCGCTGCTGTGAAAGCGATTCCGGCACACTGTGTCAGTGCAGCAGGGGACCCGCTGCATATGTGTGCTGCTCACCCGACATTGTCCTGTGCAGCCGTCCCGGTCCGCCTTGGTCCCGGTCCGCCTTGGTCCCGGTCCGCCCTGGTCCCGGTCCGCCTTGGTCCCGGTCCGCCCTGGTCCCGGTCCGCCCTGGTCCCGGTCCCGGTAAGTGATAGGTTGAAGAGATGGGTTAGGGCTGGGCTTAAAACAGAGGTGAGGTTGGGAATGAGGTGGGATGAGAGCGGGTCGTGGGCACTGGTGGTGAGTTGTGATTTTGACAGGAGGGAGGAAAATTGATCTTCAGTTATGGGGGGGAAGTGGCTAATGGAGGAAAAGGGCAGTGTAGGTCAGAGGGGGAGCTGTGGGGACAGTGGGCCAAAGCTGTTTCTGTTTTTGTCAATCTTCTCCTTGAAGAAGGTCGCAAAGTCTTCAGCAGAGATGAGGGGAGAGGGAGGATGAGTGGGCGGACGGAGTAGGGAATTGAAAGTTTTGAAGAGCTTTTTGGGATTGTGAGACAGGGTGGTTATTAGGGATGAGAAGAAGGCTTGTTTGGCGGTAGCAAGAGCAGTCTTGAAGTCAGTGCTCATTGTTGTGGGACGTTTTCCATCTCCTCTCGGCGACCCTGGATGCCAGTCTCAGGTTTTTATTGAGGGTGGTGTGCCAGGGTTGCCTGTTTGAGCGGGGAGCGTGGAGTGTGAGGGGGGCGGCTAGCTCGAGGGCATTAGCTATTGTGGTGTAGTATAGGGTGGTGGCAGTACCTATGTCACATGTGGAAGTTATGTCGGTGAGAGGGAAGAGGGATACTGAGAATAAGGGAAGATCAAGATCTTTTAGGTTTCGGTGAGGGTGATCAAGTTTGCGGAGAGGGGGTAGCATGGCAAGGTAGGAGAGGGAGATTGTGGTCAGACAGGGGAGTTCTGATTTTGTGAGGTTAGAGAGGGAGTAAAAGTGGGTAAAGATGAGGTCAAGCATATGGCCATTTTTATGGGTGGCAGAGGAGGACCATTGGGAGAGCCCAAAGGAAGTGGTCAGGGAAAGAAGTTTAGAGGCGGTTGGGCGGGCAGTGTCAATGGGGATATTGAAGTCACCCATGATGATGGTGGGGATGTCAACGGAAACGAAGTGAAGTAGCCAGGTGGTGAAGTGGTCATGGAAGGAGGCAATGGGTCCAGGGGGTGGTAGATGACGGCCAGCTGAAGCTTGCAGGGGGAAAAGATTCTGACCGAGTGGGCTTCTAAGAGGGGCCAGTGACGAAGGGGGCAGGGGAATAGGGGTGAAGGCGCAGGAGTTGGACAAGAGTACGCCGATACCACCACCATGTTTGCCAGAGGGGCGGGGGGTGTGGGACAGACTGAGGCTGTGTCGGAGGGGTTAGTCAGGTCCAGTGATGCCAAGGAATGATAGTTTTCTTAGAGATAGAGTTCATAGATGTATGCGAGTTTATTGCAGACTGAGCATGCGTTCCAGAGTGCGCCAGGTAGAAGGGTTGGGGGGGCAGGGTTGGGGAATGGGTCTAAGGTTGGTGGGGTTGCGAGGGTTAGTGGTGGTGAGGTTGCAAGGGTTAGCGATGGGCCGTGGGTGTGGGGTGAAGGTGGTTGTGAGGATGTGGTCGGGGGGCCAGGATTGGGGGAGATGTCACCAGCAAGGAGGAGGAGTAGGCAGAGGGTTAGCAGGTGGGAGCAGGAGAGCTTACGTGGCGGGCGTGCTTCTTTGGTGATGGAGGATTGAAAGTGAAGGAATAGGTCGGAGAAGTGGGTGAGGTGGTTAGGTAGTGTGTGGAGGGTTGCTGGGATGTTGCTGGGAGGAGGGATAAATGAAGGTAGTAGAAAGTGGAGAAGGATGGGAGTGAGAGTGAAGAGTAGTGAAAACATTGTTACGGTGAGTAGGGGATGAGAGGGGCAGCAGGGGTCAGTGGTAGCAGGGGTCAGAAGCAGGGTTGGGAAAGCTGTGGTGATGGACAAATGGTCATCAGTGGGGTGCAGTCCAGGGATGAGATGCTGTCCAGGGATGAGATGCAATACAGGGATGAGATGCAGTCCAGGGGTAAGATGATGCAGCCAGGGATGATGCAGATGAAGCAGCCGGGGGTCGGATGAAGCAGCTGGGGGTTGGATGAGGCAGCCGGGGGATCAGCTGAGGCAGCCGGGGGTCGGATGAGGCAGCCATCAGATGAAGCAGCCGGGGTCAGATGAAGCAGCCGTGGTCAGATGAGGCAGCAGCCGGGGATCAGATGATGCAGCAGCCGGGGGTCAGGTGATGCAGCAGCTGGGGTCAGATGATGCAGCAGCCGGGGGTCAGATGCAGCTACAGGGGGACTAGTGCAGCCAGAGGGGACAGATGCAGCCCGGGGGGATCAAGATGCAGGCAGGGGGACCAGGTGAACCAGGGGGTCGTATGCAGGCAGGGAGGCACGTGTAGCCACCAGGCACCAGCTCTGTGCAGGTGAGAGACCTGTCTTGCCTCACTCATCCGCTCCCTACCGTCACCAGATCAGCAGCGGTCGCAGCCCGCTACAGGGGTATCTTCCATGTGGCCTGTGCCTCCTTCTACCCGGGGCTGGTGGGGGCGGCCGTCGCAGCCTCAGGCGGGTCGCTTCCAGGCAGGATGGGGAGGGTGCGGGTGATTTCAAGCTTCCGCGAGCCCTTTAGTTCCAGCGCTGGGCCGCCAGCGGTCCTGCAGGTGGGCGGGGCTCTGTGGACAGCTACTGGGGGCCGTGGTCTCAGCCGGTGGACTGGGCCTCAGCACCCTGCTGTGCTCCGATGGAGGACCATGGGGCACCTGCGGTCCGGTGACCCATGGCAGGCCCAGGGGTTCGTGCGTTGCGCGAGGGCCGGTGGGGGTGGCGTAGGAGCTGTGGCTGTGGAGGAGAGCAGCTGGGCTGGATCAGTGGGGGCCGTGGGTAGCGGCCTCGAGGACGGGGAGGTGATGGTGCTGCACCTTGTCCTCGGCCTCAGCCTCCGATATTGGAGATGTCTGAATCGATGAAGGTCCCACCACTGATTAGTAAACCCCAAAAGTAACCTGAAATATCTCCTTAATCAAAAGTAGAAATAATTGAAGCTGCCAAGATTCAAACTTGCCAAATCGTGCTAGTTTTTAAAGGTGCTTCACATGTGGCTCAAGGGACGTTGATGTGTAGCTGACAACTGTCTTCCAGCTTGGTGCTTAGGTACTAAGTCTAGTAAAGGCTGGCTTCACACCACGGTTCTGGAGCTGTCAGGCTCTGTCCGGTGTTTTGCTGGAAGCACCGGACACAGCCTGACAACTCCGGACAAACAAAATCGGAGGGTTAATATACCCTCTGGTCCTGTTTTCTGGCGGAATTGGCAGACCGCTGCTGCAGGAGCTGTCCCTTGCTGAAATATCAGGATTGTGGCTTGCGGGGAGCTGGCTGCGGTCCTGAAATGTCAGTGGGGAGCTCTCCATGGTGCTGAAGTTCAGCGCTGGCCGGCTTTAGCACCCGGTGCCATTGACTCCCATGTTAGGGGGTGCTGGATCGCATTATATTAACAGTGTTGAACTTAATATTAGAAATACATTTCAGCATCCTTACGCATGAAATATACTATAACAAATAAAGAGACAGTTGCACTCTGAAATGTTAAGACTTGCAAACAATGAATATAGGAATATAGATATGCATCACTGCTAAGGACAAATATGAAATAATTCAGATACTTGGCATATAAAAATGCTAGTTTCATTGGAGCCCAGTAGCCAACATCATGGCGTATCTCTTTACTGGGTCACTACCTAAGTTGGCTACTGGGCTCACATAATACTGGCCTTTTTTTATATGCTACGTATCTCATTTTTTCATGTATTTCCTTAGCAGTAATGCATGTCCATATTCCTATATTCATTGTTTGCATGCCTTAGCATTTCAGAATGCAGCTATATTTTTATTTGTGCCAAAATTTACAAGTTGTCCAAAAATTTTGCATCATTCTAAAACGTTTTGCATCAAAATTCTGCTTAAAACTTTTTGATCAACCCCATAATCCTTCAATTTCAATTATTCCATAATTACCTATTAATTTCTGTACATTGGAAAGAACAGAGAATAATTCCAATATTGACGGGGGGACGGAAACTTTGGCTCAGCCATAAAGGGAATTTACTACCAGGCTTTTGCTACCTAACCTGAGCGCGATATGATGTAGGGGCAGAGACCCTGATTCCAGTAATGTATCACTTACTGGGCTGCTTGCTTTAGTTTTTATAAAATCATTGCAGGAAATTACCAGTAGAGGACTAGTAAACCTCCTGACAAGTAGTCCAACTCCGCCCCCAACTCTGATTGGTAGATTATTGCCTATGCACAGTGTGCACAGAAAGCTGCCAATTAGTGGTGTGGGCAGAGTTATACAGAATTCAGAATTCAGAGAATTGGTAAATATGCAGCAGATAAAACAGTTTTTTAATCAAAACATGTCAGGAGTGCTTTCCACCCTCAGGAGACGTCCAGTGAGTCTGGTACCAGAAGGTCCCAACACCTTATTGATCATAGGACTACCAATGGTATTTGAGTGAATCTACTTTCATTAAGTGCTGTAGGGTTTAAGAACTGGCTTTTCTTTGTAGCCTTAATTTCAGGTGTAGCCATTTTGTGATCACTCCCCTCAGCCATAAATACGTCTTCCCTTCAGATACCGGTTTATAGAATCCCTTTCTATGCTGAATAATTTTGAAAGCAGCTTGTCTCTGGAAGAAGCTGAGGAGTCATGATTTTTGCAGCTCTGGAGTTTTGCTGGAGGAGTTCAGAGTGTTTTTCTGTCTTTATCTATTTTCCCTCTGTCTTTCTCCCTTGCTCTTGTGTTGTATCACTGCAGTGATGAGATTAATGTCTTCAATGGCATTCTCACTAACCATGGTGAGTTTAGGCAAGTGAGTGCCTAGGCATGTGATGGAGACGGGAGGAAGGACCAGTATAGGGATCTTAGGGAGCATAGGGCACACTCAAGTGAGTGGCAGGAGTGTTTTTCTGTTTGTGTCTTTTTCCTCCATTTGTGTTCTTTGCCCTTGTGTTGTATTACTGCAGTGATGAGATTAGTGTCTTCACTGGCATTCTCACTAGCCATGGTGAGTTTAGGGAAAGCGATTGCCTAGGCATGTGATGGAGACGGGAGGAAGGACCATTATAGGGATCTTAGGGAGCATAGGGCACACTCAAGTGAGTGGCAGGAGTGTTTTTCTGTTTGTGTCTTTTTCCTCCATTTGTGTTCTTTGCCCTTGTGTTGTATTACTGCAGTGATGAGATTAGTGTCTTCACTGGCATTATCACTAACCAGGGTGAGTTTAGGGCAAGCGAGGACCTGATGGAGATGGGGGGAAGGACCCATATAGAGATGGGAGGGAGTATAGAGCATAGACCCAGGTGAGTGGCAGGAGGTGTCCTCTTTCCTTATCACCAGGGCCTTCCTTCTTTACTATCCCCATTGTCACCTGTGTGTTGTGCTGTATGCTGGGCTTTTGTGCGCCCGTGACAAAACTACAGCAACCAGTAAAATAAGTAATACATAGCTGGAACCAGGGTCTTTGCCATTACAACCTGCTGATTATATAGCAAAAACAGAAATTCCCTTTAAGCAAATTGCAGGGTGTCCCATTGCTTGGTCCTTCAACGATCATCTCTGGACAGAGCTGGCTGGTGGTTAATTTCCTGGAAAGCCACTATAGTAGAAGTGAAGCATTACACAGGGCTCATTGAAATGAATAATGCAATAAATATAATATGTCTAAAATGTCAAATAAATTCTCATAATCTATTATGCCGGTGAACGTTCTCACCATCTTCAGAATGTACCACCAAAGGACTTCTGAATAATGTCTTTGGCAAGGTCAAGGGTTGCGAACCGCAATCTCCCAATATGATAGAGGACAATAGGTAAATTGTAAGAATAGAGGGTTAACAAAGGTTGTAATGGATCATATATGTCACGACTGCCGAAAAGTGACTGATTTTCCATTGTCTTGAGTGGAAGAGCTCAGCATTGTGTCCAGTCCTGCGGGAAGAATAGCAGCCTTTCCATGACGGCCTCTTGACCCGAGATCTTGCCCTAATCTAGAAAACTAAAACACATCCTTGACTTTACGCTAATCATCTCAGGAGGTGGAGGCTGGAAAGAAATGGATCAAAGATGTTACGCATTCACAATGTCCTCTTTCCTCCCTCTCCTCCTTCGCCAACAACTAGACGTGAAGCGTTTAGACTTCTCTTGACCTTGGAGACTTTTATTATTTAGGGACTCATCCAATTGCATCATCGGTTAGTGAGACGTTATCAAAGGTTGCCCCCAGGAGAAAGGGATCTGATATTGGACTTCAATCCTTTCTATCAATTTATTTTTAAGAACAAAAAAATATTTTGTGACCAATTCTAGTTGGAAGCTGTCAAGACCTCGAAATCTAAACCAACTGAACACCGGCCCTCCATGCGGTCTCTTTGTAGAGTTCTTACGGATGTTGGAAATACAATTAAGATGCTTACTTGTGCAGTGGGAAATTAATGTTTAAGTGTAAAATATAATATGTACTTTGATAATATTATGGTTTCACACTACCGTTATTTTTAATCCAGGGGAATGCGAGTAAAACCTGTTGTGACGACACAGACTTTTTCAATGTATAGCATGAGTTAAGTTTCTTAAATTAGCCAGACATGTTGATCTTTTGTTTGTTAACTTATGATAAGTAAGTCATTTTTTTCTGCCAGACTCCTCGGAGCTTCCATTATATTAGGTTGTGTACTGCTAATTTAATGTAAATTACCCAGCTGCCATTGTCTTATTTTGTGTATTGCAGACTAAATGTAAACAGCCTCAGCCCTTTTCTATCTACATCATTTAAATGAACATTATCCAGTCGGATTGAAATTCATCCAATAAGACAACAGCCTGGTACAACCGATCCTAGAGGAACACAATATACCCGGAGGTGTATGCTTAGGTTGAGAAAGGGTCTTGTTTTCACATACTTGGGGTTTATCTGCTTTGCAGCCTCAGTCTAGTGACTTCGACCCCAACTGGAGGTTTACATCACATCTTGATATGCTTTCATGGCTTCAATCAGTGATAATACTGGTGCGAGAGCATCCAGTTGCATCCAGTTGCGTACCTTTTATTAAATGGATCCATGGAAAATGACATGCCCCCTAGTGGATGTGTCATTAAACTGGGTTTTGTGCATGCTCAGTCCAAAAATCCAGATCTGGTGTCTGGATCCAGCGGGAATCTGGATTCCGCCGTATCCAAGTTCCATATAGCGCCACTCTAAATTAACCGCATTGCCCCGATATGGGTACTTCCGGTTTTAACGTACAAAACTCAACATTTTGTGTTTTTAGGAACGGAGAAAAAACAGTGACACACTGATCCAGGGAACCCATAAACAACCGGATGCACCCGCAAGTTCATCCATCCCTATTGAAAGTCATTGGGCCCAAAAACGACTTTTAGCCGGATTACCGGATACAAAAATTGTAACCAGGCTTAGTGTGAGCTGTCTGCCAAAAAAAAAGACCAGCGGTAGCGCTCTCTGTTTACAATGAAAAAAATTGGTAAAGCAGCGAATGGATTCCCAAAAACAGATAAAAATCTATATTAAAAAGTAAATAAATACAACGCGTTTTGGCTAAAAACAGGTCCTATAAAACATTTTACATTACATCTATAAAAGTAATGGCACTTTTATTGCTTTCCCTTTTAGCCCCTCCAAAAACACACAAGCCGCAATGGTAAAAAGTTTGGAAAAGTCATCTATATCCGGGCAGGACCATCTTCATATTCCCATCCCACCAATCTGACCTCATCCCACACAAGAGAGTTGTATGAAATCCATAAAATGGTGAGCTGCTCCCACCATGACCCACTGAGGGCGACATTGTTGACCCAACGTAACCGGTAAGAGTCATTATTTAAAAAAGTGCGTGATTAAAGGAAATAAAGGAAAAATAACAGGGTCTTATCCAAGTTTATTAAATAGAAAGTGGTGGCACGCTCACTTGTTGGGCTATCTCAGTAGCCAACCACCATAAGAATTTACCAGCTGCTGCAGCATCCACATACATGAGGCAAGAACAACCAGGGATAGTGGAGTGCATCTGCACTGCTGCTTTGTCACATCTCCACCAGACATCGTTATCAGGCACCTCCATATGCACTTGTAGCTGGTGCTGGAGGTAGACAGAGGTCCAAACCAGAAAGTCTGATCAACGCAATCTCTGCCCATCCATTAAGATTAGAGACATTGGGACCTGCAGTACTTCCCAGTGTGACAGAGTTGGTGTGTGCTGTCCAGTTAAAGTCATCAGCTTCTGTCTTCAGCCTATTAGAAGGCACCACACCCTACTAAAGCCTTCAGCTTACTGCTGGAAGCTGCCAGATATAGCTTGTGCTTCCCTTTTGTCTGATTGTTCTCCTTTTCTGTATTGGTGTTTTCCTGTTTTACCTTGGTCTGCTTTGGACACTTCCTTAATGATTTTGTACCTTGATGCCATCTGGTTTTGACCCGTCTCCCAGACTATTTTAACAGACCCTGATTTTGTCCTTTTTGTGAACTCTCGGCTTTTACCCGGCTTGGTAACTTTCCTATCTCTAGGCTGTAGCTCACCTGTGGGCAGTAATCTCCTTGACCCTATAAATCCAGATCCCTGTATGGGGTTAAAGGGTAACATAGGTGACACCTGTATTGCTCCTAAATAAAACTCACTTTTTTGCATCAAAAACCAAGAGTGTGGAATTGTAATACTTCTTTTGATGTCTATCGTGGGTTCCTCCCAACCCCTCAATTAGCACTTCTGCCTAGAAATAAGCCTCAGTGTGCACACCATCTTCGTATCTACTGGGGTTAAAGGGTATCAGGGTTTCTTGGCTTCTGCCAAACATAATGGTTTGTGCAAAAAGACATGATAGACAAAAAACCTTTTATATGGGTTAATGATTCATGTATTGGACTAGATACTTAAGATCATAATCCTATAAACAAAATATATACAAAAACTACTCTAAAAAGGGCAGCCTTAGTACATATTTTGTTAGGACTCGTGAGCATGGGGATCCGTGACTCCTGGGCTCTGCATAAGAGCACAGTGATTACCGAAGGTACAAAGCCAATGAATGAGAACAGCATTGAATCAACTGCAATACACATAACTCAGCGCTGTCTGCATTTGTTACCAAGAGCTACTCTTATGCACATACGTATTCCATCCAAGAAAAGGGACAGAAAAGCCTATCTCTATGCAGCCACACCCTGTGGGTTCCTGTACAGACTAGTACAGTAAGGAAAAAAAGTATTCAGGCTGCCTTCACACTGCTGTCAGGTCCGATCCGGGGCTGTCAGGGGTGACCAGATTTTGGCCCCATCAGTATTCCTATGGGACCGGATGGAGCCGGATGGCAGCTATCTGCCATCCGGCTTCCATCTCTCCGGAAGAGTCCGGGAGAATTCAGATTTTTCATTTTGCTTGCAACGTTTTTGTGTCCGGGGAGAACAATCTCCGCAAAATTGGCATATCCCGGATCCTCCTGGATCCTCCCGGGGCAATCCGGCGCTCCCTTAACATGGGAGCCTATGAGGCCAGATGGCCCCGATCCGGGAGGATCCGGGAACCGGACACTTGCGGCTGTACGCCACTGTTATTTCAGGACCACAACTAGCTCCCCGCGAGTCGCGGTCCTGAACCATCAGCAGCGGCAGCTGCGTCCGGCTGCACACCGGATGGAGGGCATATTTGCCCTCCGGTTCTGTGCGCTGATCCGGTCCGGGGCTGTCAGGTTCACCCCTGACAGCCCCGGATCGGACCTGACCGCAGTGTGAAGGCACCAATTTTGCACGTTCTACCACTTAAAAAGATGAGGTCGGCCTATAATTGCCATCATAGGTGACCTCAACTATGAGAGGCAAAATGAGGAAACCAATCCTGAATATCTGTAGCTATAGTGTAAATTGTAGACCCAGCACTACCCCCTTTACTTCATGACTTGTTACTGTCCTTTTACCTCAAAATACACTTAGCATCCTACTGTCTGTTAATATACTTATATACATAAAATTGAGGACAATTCACTGACTTTATCACCCTGTTTTGGGATGTTTATTCTAAAATCACATATTAATATTTACATATGTACTTTTAAAAAAAAAAAAAAACTCATTAAAAACTTTTAAAATTCTTATATCTATGGATGTCCGTTCTATTACATATATTTGTTTCTATTGCATTGTTATGGCAGCTTTTAATTCTCGCTCTATACGTCACAGGAATGGAAATTAAAAAAAATAAAAATAATGGATATATATTTATAATTTTAACAATAAGTAGTAATAATAATTATAAATAAAAAAGTGGATGAGGAGTTTAATACAGAACTGAGAGAAGGAACTAACGGTTCAAAGACGAGGGGGGCACCAAATACTTGTCATGCCCCAGACTCCGGCTACTCATAGGGCACCACCGGCTCCATATTGACATTGGTAAAATAATATATTGTACATAATCATTTTTGCTAATTAAAATGATTACAACAATTAAATCTGAAGCATCACATCAGGAATAGCCGACAGCATGTGGCATCCCAGGTGGAGGCTTCAAAAAGAGGATAATTAGCAGTGACTTCAGTCCCTTTCCTTTCATTTCATCTCCTTTGATATTTGCCTATTTATAATTATTTTATATCAATTATTATTTATAAATTGTCATTTAGTTGTTTTTTGACAACTGCATTTCTCATATTGTAAGAAAGGACTCTTATCAGATAAAGTAATCTAAGAGGAACCAACTGCTCTCATCTCATTTATCACAAGAAATTTAGAAAGGGAGATACAGCAGGCAGGAACTGGAAGTCCGCAACACTGAGAGATTTAAAAAAAAAACAAGTTACTCAATGGGACATGATGTTTAAGAATATAAATACTATAATACTGCCCCTATGTACAAGAATATAACTACTATAATAATGCTCCTATATACAAGAATATAACTGCTATAATACTGCCCATATGGACAAGAATATAACTACTATAATACTGCTCCTATGTACAAGAATATAACTACCATAATACTGCCCCTATGTACAAGAATATAACTACTATAATACTGCCCTCTATGTACAAGAATATAACTACTATAATACTGCTTCTATGTACAAGAATATAACTACTATAATACTGCCCTATGTACAAGAATATAACTACTATAATACTACCCCTATGTACAAGAATATAACTATTATAATACTGCCCCTATGTACACGAATATAACTACTATAATACTGCTCCCTATGTACAAGAATATAACTACTATAACACTGCCCTCTATGTACAAGAATACAACTACTATAATACTGCCCATATGTACAAGAATATAACTACTATAATACTGCTCCTATATACAAGAATATAACTACTATAATACTGCCCCTATGTACAGGAATATATCTACTATAATACTGCTCCTATGTACAAGAATATAACTACTATAACACTGCCCTCTATGTACAAGAATATAACTACTATAATACTGCCCCTATGTACAAGAATATAACTACTATAATACTGCTCCTATGTACAAGAATATAACTACTATAATACTGCCTCTATGTACAAGAATATTACTACTATAATACTGCCCCTATATACAAGAATATAACTACTATAATACTGCCCTTATGTACAAGAATATAACTACTATAATATAATATTGCTCTTATGTAGAAGAATATAACGATTATAATACTGCTCCTATGTACAAGAATATAACGACTATAATACTGCTCCTATATGCAAGAATATAACTACTATAATACTGCCTCTATGTACAAGAATATAACTACTATAATACTGCTCCTATATACAAGAATATAACTACTATAATACTGCCCCTATGTACAAGAATATAACTACTATAATACTGCTCCTATATACAAGAATATAACTACTATAATACTGCTCCTATGTACACGAATATAACTACTATAAAACTGTCCCTATGTACAAGAATATAACTACTATAATACTGCCCCTATGTACAAGAATATAACTATTATAATACTTCCCCCTATGTTCAAGAATATAAATACTATAATATTGCTCCTATGTACAGGAATATAACTACTATAATACTGCCCCTATGTACAAGAATATAACTACTATAATACTGCCCCTATATACAAGAATATAACTACTATAATACTGCCCCTATGTACAAAAATATAACTACTATAATACTGCCCCTATGTACAAGAATATAATTACTATAATACTGCCCCTATATACAAGAATATAACTACTATAATACTGCTCCTATGTACAAGAATATAACTACTATAATACTGCTCCTATGTACAAGAATATAATTACTATAATACTGCCCCTATGTACAAGAATATAATTACTATAATACTGCCCCTATATACAAGAATATAACTACTATAATACTGCCCCTAAATACAAGAATATAACTACTATAATACTGCTCCTATGTACAAGAATATAACTACTATAATACTGCCTCTATGTACAAGAATATAACTACTATAATACTGCTCCTATATACAAGAATATAACTACTATAACACTGCCCCTATATACAAGAATATAACTACTATAATACTGCCCCTATGTAGAAGAATATAACTACTATAATACTGCCCCTATATACAAGAATATAACTACTACCGTGTTTCCCCGAAAATAAGTCACCCCTGAATATAAGTCAGGGCAGGGCTGGCGTAGAATTTTCCAATATAAGTCATACCCCGAATATAAGTCAGGGTGACTTATTTTCGGGGAATATAAGACAGGGTACCGCTAAAGTGCCATTTTTGCCCATTGCATGTTTTACCTGTGTCCCCGCTGTCCCGCTGGCCCCGCTGTCCTCCATGGGCTCCCCTCTGCCCTCAGGTGCAGCCGCAGGTCCGCTGTCCCCCGTGGGCTCCCCTCTGCCCTCAGGTGCCGCAGGTAACCCCAAGGGCATAGGGTTAATCTTGTGCGCCTGTCGCCCCGGGCTGACGTCAACGCTGCCGGCAGGAGCTTCTGATTGGCCAGCGGCTCCCCAGCATCTCGAGCGCTGATTGGCTCAGCGGCTCGAGTGCTGATTGGCCAGAAGCTCCTGCATGAAGAAGCATCTGGACAACGCCCTGCACCGAGGAAGAATCCATAGCCCGAGGCCGCCATTACCCTAAAAAGTAAGGATGTTTCCTTGCCGACTTGCCCGTTAAAACCGCAATTCTGCCGCACAGCCGACTTGCGGCACACTTGCGGCAGGTCCCCATACAATGTACGGTACTGTATGGGACACTTGCGGCAAGGTGCGGTTACCGCAAAAAATTGTCATTTTTTTTAATATAAGTCATACCCCGAATATAAGACAGGGTGGGACTTTTGGGGGTAAAATTAATATAAGACACTGTCTTATATTCGGGGGAAACACGGTATAATGCTGCTCCTATGTACAAGAATATAACTACTATAATACTGCCCTGTATGTACAAGAATATAACTACTATAATACTGCCCTGTATGTACAAGAATATAACTACTATAATACTGCTCCTATGTACAAGAATATAACTACTATAATACTGCCCCTATGTACAAGAATATAACTACTATAATACTGCTCCTATATACAAGAATATAACTACTATAATACTGCTCCTATGTACAAGAATATAACTACTATAATACTGCCCCTATGTACAAGAATATAACTACTATAATACTGCCTCTATATACAAGAATATAACTACTATAATACTGCTCCTATGTACAGGAATATATCTACTATAATACTGCTCCTATGTACAAGAATATAACTACTATAATACTGCCCCCTATGTTCAAGAATATAACTACTATAATACTGCCCCTATATACAAGAATATAACTACTATAATACTGCCCCTATATACAAGAATATAACTACTATATTACTGCCCCTATATACAAGAATATAACTACTATAATACTGCTCCTATGTACAAGAATATAACTACTATAATACTGCTCCTATATACAAGAATATAACTACTATAATACTGCCGCTATACTGTATACAAGAATATAACTACTATAATACTGCTCCCTATATACAAGAATATAACTACTATAATACTGCCCTATGTACAAGAATATAACTACTATAATACTGCTCCTATGTACAAGAATATAACTACTATAATACTGCCCCTATGTACAGGAATATAACTACTATAATACTGCCTCTATGTACAAGAATATAACTACTATAATACTGCCCTATGTACAGAAATATAACTACTATAATACTGCTCCTATGTACAAGAATATAACTACTATAATATTGCCCCATCTGTACAAGAATATAACTACTATAATACTGCTCCCTATGTACAAGAATATAACTACTATAATACTGCTCCTATGTACAAGAATATAACTACTATAATACTGCCCCTGTATTACAAGAATATAACTACTATAATACTGCTCCTATGTACAAGAATATAACTACTATAATACTGCTCCTATGTACAGGAATATAACTACTATAATACTGCCACTATATACAAGAATATAACTACTATAATACTGCCCCTATGTACAAGAATATAACTACTATAATACTGCTCCTATGTATAAGAATATAACTACTATAATACTGCTCCTATGTACAAGAATATAACGACTATAATACTGCCTCTATGTACAAGAATATAACTACTATAATACTGCTCCTATATACAAGAATATAACTACTATAATACTGCCCTGTATACAAGAATATAACTACTATAATACTGCTCCTATGTACAAGAATATAACTACTATAATACTGCTCCTATATACAAGAATATAACTACTATAATACTGCTCCTATGTACAAGAATATAACTACTATAATACTGCTCCTATATACAAGAATATAACTACTATAATACTGCTCCTATGTACAAGAATATAACTACTATAATACTGCTCCTATGTACAAGAATATAACTACTATAATACTGCCTGTATATACAAGAATATAACGACTATAATACTGCCCCTATGTACAAGAATATAACTACTATAATACTGCCTCAATGTACAAGAATATAACTACTATAATACTGCTCCTATATACAAGAATATAACGACTATAATACTGCCCCCTATGTGCAAGAATGTACCTAGCAGCAATATAACAGCAGGCGGAGGTTGAAGTGAAGATATTGTCGATCATTTCACTTTATTTTAATGACAAGTTCACTTTAAGTTTCCAAATTTTGACGTTTTAAAAAAAGAAAACATATCACATAACACCACCTGTCTCATTGGCAGCCGCGGAGCCCCTGGCATCTGTCGAATGAATACACTAAAAGGCGCAGGTTCCCTGTAACGACATCTGCTGCATTTTCTTCCTCTAAATAATATTTTTCTTTTCTGCTTTGGAACAAGTGTAAAGATTGTGAAGAAGCCGAGTCCTCAGATTTAGGAGGATTTACAAAATTCAACATAGCGTGTAACTTTCTGATCGCCGGTGCTTTGAATAGAGCTGTTATTTTGGGTTGTAGTAATTGTGCCAGATTGACTGCTCTCCTTAAAGGGTTGTGCCACAAGCAATGGACATTTTAATTATTAGATCTTACAGGAGGAAAGAAAAGTGATATCTCCACCTTCATATCTCATCAGCAGGTGGCATCACTGGTATGTGGCAGGTACTGGACTGTTCAGTGAACTCTCCTCTACAGCTCCAGTTGGCAGAAAGCCTTAGCAATGAATGGCTGTTAGAAAGTAAAGAATGTAACCATGCGCAGACGGCTTATACAATAAAAAATATGTTCCACAATTGGATGTGTTAAAAAATATGTTGCTGCCCCGAGATATGGTTGTAAATTTGCCCCGGTATAATGTACGTGTCCAACCATGCAGGAACAGGTCAGATATACCACAGCTCCTGGGAAGGAGAGGAAGTAAGAGTATACAGACATTACAGCCGGGGATCACAAAATATATGAGTATATAGAGTATGCAGACATTACAGCCAGGGATCACAGAATATAAGAGTATACAGACATTACAGCCGGGGATCACAGAATATAAGAGTATACAGACATTACAGCCGGGGATCACAGAACATAAGAGTATACAGACATTACAGCCGGGGATCACAGAATATAAGTATAAGATACAGCCAGATCACGAAGGTATCACAGAATTACTAAAAATAAGAGTATACAGACATTACAGCCGGGGATCACAGAATATAAGAGTATACAGACATTACAGCCGGGGATCACAGAATATAAGAGTATACAGACATTACAGCCGGGGATCACAGAATATAAGAGTATAAGACATTACAGCCAGGGATCACAGAATATAAGAGTATACAGACATTACAGCCGGGATCACAGAGTATAAGAGTATACAGACATTACAGCGGGGATCACAGAGTATAAGAGTATGCAGACATTACAGCTGGGGATCACAGAATATAAGAGTATACAGACATTACAGCCGGGATCACAGAATATAAGAGTATACAGACATTACAGCCGGGATCAGGATATAGAGTATACAGACATTACAGCGGGGATCACAGATATAAGAGTATACAGACATTACAGCTGGGGATCAGGAATATAAGAGTATACAGACATTACAGCTGGGGATCACAGAATATAAGAGTATACAGACATTACAGCCTGGGATCACAGAATATAAGAGTATACCGACATTACAGCTGAGGATCACAGAATATACAGACATTACAGTCAGAGATCACAGAATATAAGAGTATACAGACATTACAGCCAGGGATCAGTGAATATGAGAGTATACAGACATTACAGCTGGGATCACAGAATATAAGAGTATACAGACATTACAGCCTGGGATCACAGAATATAAGAGTATACCGACATTACAGCTGAGGATCACAGAATATACAGACATTACAGTCAGAGATCACAGAATATAAGAGTATACAGACATTACAGCCAGGGATCAGTGAATATGAGAGTATACAGACATTACAGCCGGGGATCACAGAGTATAAGAGTATACAGACATTACAGCTGGGGATCTCAGAATATAAGAGTATACAGACATTACAGCTGGGGATCACAGAATATAAGAGTATACAGACATTACAGCCTGGGATCACAGAATATAAGAGTATACCGACATTACAGCTGAGGATCACAGAATATACAGACATTACAGTCAGATCACAGAATATAAGAGTATACAGACATTACAGCCAGGGATCACAGAATATAAGAGTATACAGACATTACAGCCGGGGATCACAGAATATAAGAGTATACAGACATTACAGCCGGGGATCACAGAATATAAGAGTATACTAACATTACAGCCGGGGATCACAGAATATAAGAGTATATAGACATATTCTGTGATCCTCGGCTGTAATAAGAGTATACCGACATTACAGCCGAGGATCACAGAAAATGCAGACATTACAGTCAGAGATCACAGAATATAAGAGTATACAGAGATTACAGCGAGGGATCACAGAATATAAGAGTATACAGACATTACAGCCGGGGATCACAGAATATAAGAGTATATCAGACATTACAGCGAGGGATCACAGAATATAAGAGTATACAGACATTACAGCCAGAGATCACTGAATATAAGAGTATACAGAGATTACAGCCGGGGATCACAGAATATAAGAGTATACAGACATTACAGCGAGGGATCACAGAATATAAGAGTATACAGACATTACAGCCAGAGATCACTGAATATAAGAGTATACAGAGATTACAGCCGGGGATCACAGAATATAAGAGTATACAGACATTACAGCGAGGGATCACAGAATATAAGAGTATACAGACATTACAGCCGGGGATCACAGAATATAAGAGTATACAGACATTACAGCCGGGGATCACAGAATATAAGAGTATACAGACATTACAGCCGGGGATCACAGAATATAAGAGTATACAGACAATACAGCCAGGGATCAGTGAATATAAGAGTATACAGACATTACAGCCGGGGATCACAGAATATAAGAGTATACAGACAATACAGCCAGGGATCAGTGAATATAAGAGTATATGTGGCACCCTGTGCCAGGTCACCACAGACTTCCCTGGGACACCGAAGGATTTCACACAGCGAGTAACCCACTAACACACAACACCTTTCACCCCAGACCTGTAGGGGGAGCTCCACTGGTTTCCTTAAGCCAGTTCCCCCTATAAATACGGGCCCTGGAGGGAAAACACCAGAGTGTGCAGTCACTACAGAACTGTGAAGAGCTGAGTGAGCTGAGCTGGTACTGGAGCCGTGCTAGGCCCATACCAGAGACACCTGAGACAGTGGTAGACCCGCAGAGTAGGGTCAAAGGTAGAGAAGAGGAACTTGCTACAACAAGGGGCAGAAGAGTCATACAGATTCACCCCATTAGAGTCCCGGTTACTGGGACTGAGCTGCAGGGACATAGAGAATAGGCCCTGCAGAGAATCCAGCACCACAAGGAGGTTTAGCTTCCAGGACGCTCGCAGCACCAACAGTTGAGAGCCAGGGACCGTGAGCTTGGATCCATATGGGAATCCAATAGAGAGCCCTCAGTGCAGCAACCCGGGTGTGGAGAGTCACAGAGAGAGAGAGAAGCAACGGTCTGGTCGGGTTCCAAGCCTGCCAGACTCCAAACAGAGTAACAGACACAAGGAGGCCTACAACCCTACTCACTGTGGAGATCCTAAGGTGTTTCCCTCAACTCCGGACGAGTGTACCCGTACAGAACACCAGTAAAGGTACCAAAAGACTTTTATGTGTACGTGTCCCTCCTTCCATCTGCACCACACTGACCGCGCTCCCCTACTCCCACCTTGCACAGAAACGACTGTGCTGCCCTATTACCCTCACTCCAACCTACAGCCCCGGGGTCCCCCGCTCGTCCTGTAGGAAGCGGTTCCAGCTTGCTGCCGCCCATCACCCGGAGGCCAAAGCAGCGCTGGTGCCATCACCGGAAACGTACAGGTGGCATCACGACAGACATTTTTATTATCTTCTTTCCACTCATTTTTCATCTGCATCCCCCGGGCCCACAGCCTCAGGCACCACTACCCGAGACTTCCCCTCCAGACCGCGCCTGAGTGATCCGAGTACCCCAGGGCCTGGGCTGGACATATACAGACATTACAGCCGGGGTTCACAGGCTATAAGAGTATACAGATATTACAGCATGGGATCACAGAATATAAGAGTATACAGACATTACAGCTGGGGATCACAGAATATAAGAGTATACAGTAATTACAGCCAGGGATCACAAAATATAAGAGTATACAGACATTACAGCCGGAGATCACAGAATATAAGAGTATACAGACATTACAGCCGGGGATCACAGAATATAAGAGTATACAGACATTACAGCCTGGGATCACAGAATATAAGAGTATACAGACATTACAGCCGGGGATCACAAAATATAAGAGTATACAGATATTACAGCATGGGATCACAGAATATAAGAGTATACAGACATTACAGCTGGGGATCACAGAATATAAGAGTATACAGTAATTACAGCCAGGGATCACAAAATATAAGAGTATACACACATTACAGCCGGGGATCACAGAATATAAGACTATACAGACATTACAGCTGAGGATCACAGAACATAAGAGTATACAGACGTTACAGCTGGGGATCTCTGAATATAAGAGTATACAGACATTACAGCCTGGGATCACAGAATATAAGAGTATACCGACATTACAGCCGAGGATCACAGAATATAAGAGTATACAGACATTACAGCCAGGGATCACAGAATATAAGAGTATACAGAGATTACAGCCAGGGATCACAGAATATAAGAGTATACAGACATTACAGCCAGGGATCACAGAATATAAGAGTATACAGACATTACAGCTGGGGATCACAAAATATAAGCGTATACAGACATTACAGCCAGGGATCACATAATATAAGAGTATACAGACATTACAGCCAGGGATCACAGAATATAAGAGTATACAGACATTACAGCCAGGGATCACAGAATATAAGAGTATACAGACATTACAGCCAGAGATCACAGAATATAAGAGTATATAGACATTACAGCCGGGGATCACAGAATATAAGAGTATACAGACATTACAGCCTGGGATCACAGAATATAAGAGTATACAGACATTACAGCGGGGTATCACAGAATATGGGAGCATACAGACATTACAGCCGGGGATCACAGAATATAAGAGTATACAGACATTACAGCCTGGGATCACAGAATATAAGAGTATACAGACATTACAGCGGGGGATAACAGAATATATGAGTATACAGACATTACAGCTGGAGATCACAGAATATAAGAGTATACAGACATTACAGCCGTAGATCACAGAATATAAGAGTATACAGACATTATAGCCAGGGATCACAGAATATAAGAGTATACAGACATTACAGCTGGGGATCACAGAATATAAGCGTATACAGACATTACAGCCAGGGATCACAGAATATAAGAGTATACAGACATTACAGTCGGGGATCAGAGAATATAAGAGTATAAAGACATTACAGCTGGAGATCACAGAATATAAGTGTATACAGACATTACAGCCAGGGATAACAGAATATAAGAGTATACAGACATTACAGCCAGGGATAACAGAATATAAGAGTATACAAACATTGCAGCCGGGGATCACAGTATATAAGTGTATACAGACATTACAGCCGGGGATCACAGAATATAAGAGTATACAGACATTACAGCCGGGGATCACAGAATATAAGAGTATACAGACATTACAGCCGGGGAGCACAGAATATAAGAGCATACAGACATTACAGTCGGGGATCAGAGAATATAAGAGGATAAAGACATTACAGCTGGAGATCACAGAATATAAGAGTATACAGACATTACAGCCAGGGATAACAGAATATAAGAGTATACAGACATTACAGCGAGGGATAACAAAATATAAGAGTATACAAACATTACAGCCGGGGATCACAATATATAAGAGTATACAGACATTACAGCCGGGGATCACAGAATATAAAAGTATACAGACATTACAGTCGGCGATCAGAGAATATAACAGTATAAAGACATTACAGCTGGAGATCACAGAATATAAGAGTATACAGACATTACAGCCAGGGATAACAGAATATGAGTATACAGACATTACAGCCGGGGATCACAGTATATAAGAGTATACAGACATTACAGCCGTAGATCACAGAATATAAGAGTATACAGACATTACAGCCAGGGATCACAGAATATAAGAGTATACAGACATTACAGCTGGGGATCACAGAATATAAGCGTATACAGACATTACAGCCAGGGATCACAGAATATAAGAGTATACAGACATTACAGCTGGGGATCACAAAATATAAGCGTATACAGACATTACAGCCAGGGATCACAGAATATAAGAGTATACAGACATTACAGCTGGGGATCACAGAATATAAGAGTGTACAGACATTACAGCTGGGGATCACAGAATATAAGAGTGTACAGACATTACTGTCAGGGATCACAGAATATAGGAGTACACAGTACTCACTCTGGGATCTATTTCAATCTCAGCACACCTTACTTTTACTATGTAAGTTACACCCTGCTCTTCCCTTTGGTTCTTTAGGAGGTATGCGAAGCACTCAATGGCCATCCGGGCAGCATAGACCCGCGTTGCCATCTAATATATAAAGCTGAATGTGTGTGTGTATATCCGGGATTGGCATCTACACCGTCGCAGCTCAGCTGCAAGATTTTGCATAGTCACATGTCTGGATCTTGAGAGCGTCATAGGCTATGCTGTGAGGCGAAATTTTAACCCTGCGCATTCCAGTTCACCAAACAATTTTGCCCCTATATCTACATAATGGGGAAAAAGAGACAGTTACCAGTTGACAGTTGTGAATGAGAGGGGCTTAATGATAGCGCTAAAGACTAACAGCACATACCAGCATATAGTCACTAAGGTGGGGCCCCAACATGAGATATTCACCACACACGAGGACATGTATACACACCACACGCACACAAAGAGTAACAGCAAGTGTATAGTCGCTAAGGTGCAGCCCCAACATTGGATACTCACCACGCACCTGAACACACACACACACCACAAAGAGACACACACAGGGACACACACACCACAAAGAGACACACACAACACAGACACACACACACCACACAGACCTCCCCACAGGGACACACACACATACACACCCTATAGGGACACATGCACTCACCCACAGGGACACACACACACACCACAAAGGACACACACAACACAGAGACACACACCACACAGACCTCCCCCACAGGGACACACACACATACACACCCTATAGGGACACATGCACTCACCCCACAGGGACACACACACACACCACAAAGAGACCCACACAACAGAGACACACACCACACAGACCTCCCCCACAGGGACACACACACATACACACCCTATAGGGAAACATGCACTCACCCCACAGGGGCACACACATACACAACCTATAGGGACACACACACCACACAGACAGACACAGATGTGCACAAATCACCTCACACAACTCGCCTCATACGTGTGCTATCTTTATTTTCCAAAAAATAAACATCTGATTAAAAACAGCCAATGTGCAACACATGTGCCATATAGGGAATTAAGGCAGATGTCAGTCACATGAGCTGTCTATTATGTGTATGTGTGAGATAACATATACTGCCCGGCCGGGGGGAGGGATTACTGTTGGCTGGAGATTTATTAGGCTGCCTATAGCAACCAATCACAGCTCAGCTTCTATTTTCCTACAGGTCATTAATATGACATATTCAAATTCTATTTTGTTACAGCTAACAGCAGTTATTTATTAACCCGGGCGTAGCCGGGTACTACAGCTAGTAATTAAATATTAACCTCTGTACAGCTAATATAAAAAAGCTGTTTACTGATACAAAGCTCCAAATCCTGCTGAAATAAAGATACATTATACATTTTAAACTATCGGTGGCCACCAGTAGAGGGAGCTTACTGTATACTGATAATACATGGAATTTCCTGTTGCCACCACTAGAGGGAACTCACTGCATACTGATATTACATGGAACTTCCTAATAGCATAGTATGCAGTCAGCCCCTGAGCTCCCTCTAGTGGTGGAAACTGGTAGCATGCAATTATTAAATCAGAATATATTGCAATCTAAACTTGGACATTAAATTTAAGGTCCTCAATCTACGTTCTGAAGGAATTTATTTTATTGAAGTTTATAGTTCCAAGCTATTTATTCCCAAAGTTTACCTTTGCCATAGTATTACTGAAAACAAGTATTCCCCTTCTCATGTTATCACCATTTTCATGATAGTCATTGATCAGACAGCATTACGGCTAATATATACCACTGTAAATCTGATCTATTATAGATGTATCCAGAACAACTTGGATGGAAGATTTCTTTTCTCCTCCATAAGCGGGAGCATTTACTAATTACATGTGTAGTTCTCCACCTAGTGGTCATAAGAGGTACAGCACCATGAAATATAACTTAATTTCTAGCAAATTCGTTTTCAATGCTTTGGAGATGGTTAAATCTAGATTTTTTCCATATATTCAATAAAAAAACAAACATGCAAAGTCATGAAACCAAGGTCCCTTTCACATCTGCATTTGTGTCCGGATCCAGCAGATCCGGACAGAAAACCACATCATCCGCATCTGCCGTCTAACGGCTGCACTTGCAGTACACTTGCGGCCAGACTCATGCATTGTCTATGGGGCTTGCAGCAAGTGCGTTATTGCGGCGATCTGGCAGTGGCGGCGCGAAAAAAAACGCGGTCAACTGCGGAAACGCAGATGTGAAAGGGGCCTTAGAAATGGAAAAGGATGCAGAATCATCAGTCATGTGATATAGGCACGACAATGTATAATTACCAAGACAACCTCCCTCCATATGATCCATCAAGTGAAATAGATTAAATAAACCTCTGTATTGCAGATGACAAACATACAATGCATTTTGATGACAAACTGCCTCAATATAGAGAAGAATTAATATTGTCATTGTCAGGGTTCGAACCTGTGACCCTGTGCTGAGCCTCAGCAGATACACCTTTTCTCTGGGTGTTTATTATCTGTTATCCTTGCTTTAGTCTTTTAGGTTGACAGGTGGTTTTTATGTATCAATTTGTCTGTCCTATCACGTTTTGGATTTGGCTATATATACCTTCCCCTGCTGGTATTTCCTGCTGGTGTCATTCTCATGTGGATGTCCAGCCATACCACATATCTCTTTAAGGAGGTCTAAGCCTGCAATTACCTCGCTACCACTGGAGTTACGGCAGCCCCTGGCCTATGGTCTCTTTCCCCATTACCCTATAGACTGTAAACCCATGAAGGCACAGTCTTCTCGCCTTTGTACCAGTCTGTCATTTTGTTTTCTTTGCTATGTATGTTATATGAGGGCCGTGACAGGAGTGGTAAAAAACCCATGCAAAAAGAAATATGGGGAGACCAAAGATACTCACAACAATACACACAGAGGTATACTACATTACGTGTACAGTAGGAATTAAAGAGCAGTGAGGAAATAACCAGTTGATAAGAGGATTTCCACAGGACACCAAACAGCACTTCAGCTCTTCCTGACTTTTTCTCCCTTCTGGAGATTTCTCCTGCTAATTCTACAATGTAAACCCTTTTTATAGACTGGGTCCCACCCCCAAGGAAGCATCAATCATTTGTCATCTGGTAGTAAGTAATAACCAGGGGACTGGGTCTCCTAGACTGACCCTCAGGCTAGCTGGCCCTAGCTGTCCCTTATCCCAGAGTTACCTCAGATGGTGAGGATATCTGAGCCACCACCCTTGCCTTGCTCCCAGCCAGCTTTGGCCTAATACCCCTCACCCCCATGCAGGGTTGGCCAGGTAAGGAGTGGTAAAACATACAAGTAGAACAATGGGGAAACCAAAGATACTCAATCAAAGCAATACACACAGAGTATAAGACAATATGTGCACAGGAGGAAATAAAGAGCAGGAGGAAATAACCAGGTGATGAGAAGATTTTTCAGCTCTTCAATAGATCACCAGCAACTGGATCACCAAAGCACATGGACTGGTATTGCATAGACTATAGTTAGCATGAAAAGACAGATTCCACCATCTTAAATAGGCGGGAAGTGACTGTGATAGGTTTCCTAGATCATGTGATCCTAGAAAGCTGCTAGCATAGATGAACTCCTGTTAGCCCGATCACTAATGAGAACACAGCTGGTCGATGACCGAGCCTGACTGTGACACTTTGAAGCACCAAAGAAACCACAGTGTGGGTGTCAGCGTCTGTAGTGTGAACAGAGTCCAGATGCCGCCATGACACTTGACAAGTTATGAGCCAAAGGATGTGTGACATATTATAGTAAATAACCTTACATAACCAAAGGGATCAGGGAGCAGTCTTTACCTTTAACCACTAGGTGGCAACATGCACATAATTAAACATGCCACTAAGTGCAAGCTATATCAGTGTACGTTCTTACATTAGCACGATGGACAGAATGGATGTTGCTTCTCACACAATGCAACAAACATTCTTAATTCTGTCTTTAATTTGTTATATATTGGGTTTTATTCTTTCTTTAACCTAATTGAAATTATTTTTATATCTTCTTTATGCAGTCAAATGCCACATTCAATATGCCCCTGTCCTAAATGACATTTGCTTTAATAGACAAGAAGCTTAAGATGCAGTAAATGAGAAGGATTTCTCCCATAATAAGAAGGATATGCGAGATAAGCGTCCCATTAATGGCGTTCTTTGGATGGTTCGCCTGAAGGTTTGTCGCCTGTCGAAGACATTAGAGCTCCGAGGATAGCGACGGTTATTAGAGGAACGCTTTCATTATAATGGATTCTCACCTTTATCAATGATAACAGCAGATTAAAGTGACCTTAGGATGATGTGTGAAAACTTAATCAAGTTTAAGCTAAGCAAATTAAAGTCATTCATTTATACAGACCTTAAAGGATACAAGTCCTGGGATTTAAAACATTGCTGTAATAGATGAACAAACTGTAAATCAATGAGATTTCCAGAAAACCAGGAGAGGACTGAAACCAGAACTGACGTTTTGGAACCCGTTGTAACATTCCAACTGGACATTATGCCAAGTCTCCAACAGGCCTGCCCCAGTCTCCAGCATGCCGACCCCAGTCTCCAGCATGCCCGCCATCTCCAATAGGACTACCTCCGCCTTCAGCTCAGTTTATTCGTCCTCGTGCCTGCGCTGTCCAACATGCCCACCCCAGTTACAGCATGCCCACCGCAGTCTTCAGCATGCCCATGCCAGTCTTCAGCATGCCCGCCCCATCTCCAATAGGACTACCTCCACCTTCAGCTCAGTTTAGTTTTCCCCGTGCCTGCGCTGTCACTGAAGCGATCCTTTCTGCATCACTGTGCCGTGCCATCCCCTCTGTGAAGAAGACCACTCTGTGTCAATGATGTGGTGTCTACACAGTCATCTCCTTCAAAGAGGCATGACTGTAGCACAGGATGCAGAGAGAGAATTGCCTAAGTGACAGCACCGGCATGGTGAAGAAGAATAAACCGAGCTGAAGGTGGAGGTGATCCCACTGGAGATGGGGTGGGCATGCTGGAGACTGGGGTGGGCCTGTTGGAGTCTGGGGGGCATGCTGTGGACTGTGGCGGGCCTTATTGAGTCTGGGGGACATGCTGGAGCTTGGGGCGGCCTGTTGGAGTATGGGCATAATGTCCAGTTATGACGTTAAAACTAGGCTCCAAAACAACACGCATCTAGATGGGGGTGAGCAGCTCCTCCACAAACGCAGAATAGTGATGTGACGCCCCACTGGCCAGTGCGCCACATAAGGGGGTACTGCACCCAGACCAGTGTGTGTGGTATCCCAGTGACCAGTGAATGGGGAGGTTCGTATGTAACTTTCATCCTGCACTCCCAGACATAGCTCAGGGGGCCAATTGGTTAAACCCAATACCAGGGTAACTAGTCCCAGTAGGAGGTTATATAAGTGGGTAGTGGGGAGCGGAAAGCGAGAGTAGTGAAGTGAGAAGTCAAGGTGGACCCTAAGGGAACACAGAGGGAGGGCAAAGGAGAGGTTGACCCAGACGAGAAGGGGAGCCTGAGGGTGTAAGTTAACACCTGGCGTCAGACGGTCTAGCTACCGGCCTGGGAGGATCCCAGTCCACGGAACGGAGTTCCGGTTCCGAGTGCGGTGCAGGCAAGTTCAACTCTGAGCTGCCAACACCGGTATGACTGAGGAGACTTCGGTTTCCCGGTCACCTGTAACAATAACCACTCAAAGAGCCAGGACCCGCAGGAATCCATCAGGAGTTAGCGGCAATCCAAAGAAGGTTCTTACCCAGGTTCACAATTACAGAGGAAAGAGAGAGAGATGTACAGGAGGCCAGGCCAGGTTCTATACAGGTCAAGGTTTCAACACAAGTGAGAATAGAGGGCAAAGCCGAAAGAGCATCATTGAAAGCCGCAAAAGAAAACCCCATTCAGTGGTCACTCCCCAGGCCAGCTACCCATAACTGTGTGACTGTGTACCGATGAGAACTACCTTGACAAGTTGCCCGTAAATACCCGTGCAGAGCAAGAAGGTCTCCTGTGTCTCATTTCCATTAAGTTGGTAAACTGCATTCCAGTCTCAGCGAAGAGGCTGTGTCATTCTCTGATCCTACTGAGCTGCAGCTGTGAGAACAACTAAGACAACCAGTACTACAAGAGCTGCCCCAGGGACCCTGCTCTGCCTACGGGGAGCCCTATCATCTGGCTGCTCATCCATCATCCCGGAGGTCTGCTGGCAGTGCCGGTGGCATTGTAGCACCCCAGATGGTCAGTCGTCACACCGGGGTTTTACTCCCATAGAAGCGGTGTAATTTTTCCCAACTGTAGGTGGATGCAGAGGCAGGTGGGAGGGACCCAATCCCAGCACTCCCACACCGATTTAGGGGATGGAAGGAGCATATGCCCTAGGAGGGAGGAGAGTCGGGAGGACAGAACAGGAAAGTTGCAGACTGCACCACCTGAGGAAAGATAAAAGGGAGTCCTGAGGGGATCCTGTGAGAGGGTGCCTGACGCGTGAGTCTTGGCCCAATAGAGAAAGGGGAACCCCAGTGCAGATCGACCATACTCCAGGGAGCTTCTACAGTCCACCACGGAAAGCTGAGGAAACGGCCAGAGTCCAGCTTTGAAGTCGTCAACCGGCTGCTGAGATTTGTTTACAGGCCACAGCACCCTGCCGTTACGGTGCGGTCCACCTGTCATTCCATAGAGGTCGGGGTTGAAGTTGGAGAGGCAGAAGGGAAGGAGAGGAGCCTCAGGATTACCGCAGGGGAATAGGGAAAGGACTTATCCCAGGCAGGGAACACAGGACACGGGTTCGTCAACTAAGGTATACCACGGGTACCTCCATACCGCTTTGCATCCACTTACAGCCACCTGGAAGGTTACCTGTTATACATCTGTACTGAACTGTGAACACTGTATCATTAGATGCTTGATTCCAGTAAAGTACCCAGGAGAGAGTGAACTTGTCTCTGTGTCTCTGCTACTGACCTTGAACCTCTACTTCTACTCAACGCTGCCCCGGAGGTCCAGCTTTACATGTAGAAAGCCATACCACCCTAGCCGCAATACCACCGCCCTCTGTAGGACTGTAGTGGTGCTGGTGATCCCTCACCAGGTACTACAGGTGGCGTCACGAAATAACTTTGACCTCATCACCTTCAATTTACCCCCCATTAGTTTTCCCCCAGGTTCACGGGCTCAGGCATCGCCATCAGTGATCCCTCAGACCTCGTGCCTGAAACCCAAGTACCCGGCCCTGACGCCATCACCAGATATCACAGGTGGAATCACAAACATAACACTTTTATTATTTATTTTTACACTTTGAAAAAACCACCAGGGCTACGGACCCGGGTACCGACCACCAGTGACAGCATCCAGCAGGAATAGTGTATTGTAGTGTAGTGTATAGAGAATCTATCAGCTCTCCTGTGTGGTGTAGTATATAGAGGATCTGTCAGCTCTCCTGTGTGGTGTAGTATATAGAGGATCTGTCAGCTCTCCTGTGTGGTGTAGTGTATAGAGGATCTGTCAGCTCTCCTGTGTGGTGTAGTGTATAGAGGATCTGTCAGCTCTCTTGTGTGGAGTAGTATATAGATGATCTGTCAGCTCTCCTGTGTGGTGTAGTGTATAGAGGATCTGTCAGCTCTCCTGTGTGGTGTAGTGTATAGAGGATCTGTCAGCTCTCTTGTGTGGAGTAGTATATAGATGATCTGTCAGCTCTCCTGTGTGGTGTAGTGTATAGAGGATCTGTCAGCTCTCGTGTGGTGTACTATATAGAGGATCTGTCAGCTCTCCTGTGTGGTGTAGTGTATAGAGGATCTGTCAGCTCTCCTGTGTGGTGTAGTATATGGAGGATCTGTCGGCTCTCCTGTGTGGTGTAGTATATAGGGGATCTGTCAGCTCTCCTGTGTGGTGTAGTATATAGAGGATCTGTCAGCTCTCCTGTGTGGTGTAGTATATGGAGGATCTGTCAGCTCTCCTGTGTGGAGTAGTATATAGATGATCTGTCAGCTCTCCTGTGTGGTGTAGTATATAGAGGATCTGTCAGCTCTCCTGTGTGGTGTAGTATATGGAGGATCTGTCAGCTCTCCTGTGTGGTGTAGTGTATAGAGGATATGTCAGCTCTCTTGTGTGGTGTACTGTATAGAGGATCTGTCAGCTCTCCTGTGTGGTGTAGTGTATAGAGGATCTGTCGGCTCTCCTGTGTGGTGTAGTGTATAGAGGATCTGTCAGCTCTCTTGTGTGGTGTAGTATATAGAGTAGTGGTGGGGAACGTCCGGCCCCCGGGCCGGGTCCGGCCCGCCATGTTACCTGATCCGGCCCGTGGCCACTTTGCTTTTATTTGTAGCGCGGTCCCTTTAAATCAGCAGCGGTGCGTGCCGGAATTGTCTCCGACCTGAAACATAGCGTGAGGCATTCTGTGAAGCAGGAGCCTCTGCACTGTCCAGCTCATCTCCCGGGAGGATTACAATCACCTCCTGCTTATCTTAAATAAACAATTCCTCCACCTCGGGAAGTCCGTGAGTAAATCTAAAGGTGTCAGATAAGTAAATAAATAAAGTGTCTGCTCTGTGATCGTCGGCTGTGCAGGGATGAAAACTGTCAGCAGTATAAGAAGGAGCTGCATCCAGAAACATAGCCAAAGGAGGGAGATAAAAATCATGTGAAGCCATGTTGAAATCAAATATGTCCACATTGATTTTTATCTACCTTCATTTGGATGTGTTGCTGGATCTCTTTTTGTACCTTGTACTTTGTGTACCTGTGTGTCTTTTACTTCAGGCCCTGTGTACCCATGTGCCATATGCCTCAGGCTCAGTGTATCCATGTTCTGTGTACCCATGAGTTGTATGACTCTGGCCCCATGTACCTGTGTGCCATATGCCTCCGTCTCAGTGTACCCATGTAGAGGGCATGCAGACACAAACGCAGTGAAAGCAGGGTCATTTTTGCTCATAATGAAGTGTCCGCAGCGGAGAATTTCCGCCTGTGGACACATCACTATGGAGCCCGGCCAGCCAATCGGCACGCTCGGGAGGCGGGCCAGAGACAGAGATCAGCGGCAAAGATCTCCTCCGGGCCCCTGGTAAGCTCCTACCGTTGTCAGCGGGCAGAAACATCTGATCTGACAGCTGTTTGAATCTCCTGCGCCGACACAGAGAGGAGATGTCGGCGCGGGAACATTCAAACAGCTGTCAGATCAGCTGTTTCTCCTCACCGACACCGCCAGCAGATGTAAGTTTAGCAATGTTTTTTAAGTTAATAAAGTTATACGGCTCGCAAATGATATTCTAAATTTCCAAATGGCCCTTTGCAGAGAAAAGGTTCCCCACCCCTGATATAGAGGATCTGTCGGCTCTCCTGTGTGGTGTAGTATATAGAGGATCTGTCAGCTCTCCTGTGTGGTGTAGTATATAGAGGATCTGTCAGCTCTCCTGTGTGGTGTAGTATATAGAGGATCTGTTGGCTCTCCTGTGTGGTGTAGTATATAGAGGATCTGTCAGCTCTCCTGTGTGGTGTAGTATATAGAAGATCTGTCAGCTCTCCTGTGTGGTGTAGTATATAGAGGATCTGTCAGCTCTCCTGTATGGTGTATTGTATAGAGGAGCTGTCAGCTCTCCTGTGTGGTGTAGTATATAGAGGATCTGTCAGCTCTCCTGTGTGCTGTAGTATATAGAGGATCAGTCAGCTCTCCTGTGTGGTGTAGTATATAGAGGATCTGTCAGCTCTCCTGTGTGGTGTAGTATATAGAGGATCTGTCAGCTCTCCTGTGTGGTGTAGTATATAGAGGATCTGTCAGCTCTGCTGTGTGATGTAGTATATGGAGGATCTGTCAGCTCTCCTGTGCGGTGTAGTATATAGAGGATCTGTTGGCTCTCCTGTGTGGTGTAGTGTATAGAGGATCTGTCGGCTCTCCTGTGTGGTGTAGTTTATAGAGGATCTGTCAGCTCTCCTGTGTGGTGTAGTATATAGAGGATCTGTCGGCTCTCCTGTGTGGTGTAGTATATAGAGGATCTGTCAGATCTCCTGTGCGGTGTAGTATATAGAGGATCTGTCAGATCTCCTGTGCGGTGTAGTATATAGAGGATCTGTCAGCTCTCCTGTGTGGTGTAGTATATAGAGGATCTGTCAGCTCTCCTGTGTGGTGTAGTATATAGAGGATCTGTCAGCTCTCCTGTGTGGTGTAGTATATAGAGAATATGTCAGCTCTCCTGTGTGGTGTAGTATATAGAGGATCTGTCAGCTCTCCTGTGTGGTGTAGTATATAGAGGATCTGTCAGCTCTCCTGTGTGGTGTAATATATAAATGATCAATCAATCAATAATTACTTTTGCTGGAGGTTTCAAGCTATCCATGACATTCAATTGTAAAGATTGTTATTTTTATTTTTGCTATAGCTTGTAATTTGGGGTTCATTCACAAGTTTGTGGAAACTATGATACATATAATGTAGAATACATTTCAAGCCCTTCCTAAATTTTGCACACTTGTGAGGATATGGAAAATAACAAGATCATTTTTAAAAGAAATCTCTGATGACTAGGGTATTGTATGTACTGTGCTTTCTTAAAGTCTGTAGTGAAAGTAATTTTTCAATTGACAACACATGGATTGTGGTTGTCTTCATGTGTTTTCTCATTTTCAGATGACCCACTCATTCAGGTTGCGGGTGAACACAAAGGTCACATGAACAATGAGCAATAATGTAATGTATTGAATCTGAATTGGTCTGGCTTCTCGGAAAAACGCTCCTGTATTGTTTTGTTGCTATGGGATATTCGAGTGTTCATTTATCTGTGACACCTACAAAGAACCGTACTGAAGACTATGTGCTCAATGATGCTTTATAGGTCATTGCTGAATCAAGGCATGGATCTCATTAACGAAACTGACCTAATGTGTCATTTAGGATTGCACCACAAATATAGAGGTGAATTTCTACTCTTCATCAGCAAATACATTTTTAGTCTAAATGTGTCCAAAAAATTATTCATTACTATTTATTTATGTTGATTGGAGCTTTGCTCTCAAATGTGAATTTTTCTGTATCTCAAAGATGGTGACAACTCCTAAAGAAGAAGCAAGGTTTGCTTCTAAACCAACATATTTTACTTCAGTGTATGTGGACCTTCGTCGTTTCCAGCTTTCATTTTGGTTCCTGTATATTCCTATCTCAAAGATTGACATACATTTGGAAAACACAATATCTTGGTGGGAAAATTGTTTTAGTCATTCCACATCCAATACTTTGTGGCCATATTCATTGGTATGGAAGATACGTAGATGATCTCCTCCAGTGCAAAGGACTAAATCATTAGTAACAGATACAGACTTTCCTAGAATGCAAATTACGGGATCTCTTGGGTGGTCAATTTTATGTAATCATTTAGAAAACAAATGATGAAAAATACTATTTTGCACCCCAGAAAACAAGAGGCACAACTGTTAGAAAGGTCACCATTTTATATATTCTTTTACACAGTTTTTTATGCTTGCAACTATTTATGTTTTGTTATTTTTTATTAAGTTAAAGTTTTCTTGGCAATAAACAGACCTTTCCTGGCATAAAATTCACAATAATATGGTTTAGAAATTGTTGAGATTAAAGAGTATATTTACAGCAGCAATAACTAATTGAACTATGTTTGGAGGACTGTTTGTATGGATAGATAAAATAGTATATTCAACAAAGTTTACTCTTTGCATTTGCACATTATGAAACAAACTTCACAACTTCTTTGTTATATAAGTGAACGTAATGGAGATTTCCGGGCACTAGCAGCAATGCGGGTTTCATTTTTAGAGCCAGGTCACCAGCTGTAGATTTTGGTCTGGTGTTGCTCAATCTTATATAAGACGAGTTTATAAGGAAAGAATGGCACTCACCAGAACGTCAACTTCAATGTTCAAAGATTTTTGTTCCATTATCCGGAATACGGCGTTACAAGCAGTGCAGGGCGGGGAGGGGTGCAAGGTGGACTACGAACGCTCCGTTTCACGTGTTATGGACCTGTTGAAGTGTTAACACCCACCCCTTAATCCCTTCCCACCATGTGTAGTGCATTTTGGGTGCATGTGTATGAATTGGATTCACTATAGACGACATGTGCCAGCTGTGGTATACAGCCAGCACCTGCCTATTGTCACGATTCCTAGGATGCAATGAGTGACTGTTTGCTGTAATTATGGAATCAGGGCTGTGTTGAGCTGTCAGTTTGGTGAGTGATGGCTCAGTCGTCCAATCTTATTCTGGGAGGCGCTGAGCTTTCAGTATGTTGAGTGACAGTTCAGTTGTTCCACCTGATTCTGGGAGGTGTTGAAATACTTAGGTGTTTCCTGTTCTCGATGATTGTCCAGCTACTTAGCTGGCCAGAACTCTGCCAGTTGAAGCATTCTGTTCAGTGGTGCTTGTTGGCCTGTATTCCTGTGCTCTGTTTGATTGATCTATTGCTACTTGACCTTGGTCCTTGTTCTACCTGTCAGTTTGTTTAGCCCCTTTTGCTCTTTTCCACTACCCTCCAGGTATTCTGACTCCAGACCATGACCTGACTACGCCTCTGTTTATCATCTTAATCCTTGAAGTGCTCTCCAGGTATCTGACCCCAGAATGCTTGACTACCCTCAGTTTTTTTTTTTTAGCAGCTATTCTACAGTTCATCCAAATAGACTGCAGTTGTCCATCATTCTGCTGAATTCTTACTGGGTGAAAAAGATCTGTATTCTGGAGACTACCAATATTGTAAAATTAGAGGTGAATTCAAATCACTTGTCTCTAGTTGGTCGTTAAGGTAGTTAGACTTGGATGTTTTTTTTTGTAAATCTAGAGTAGTAATAAGCAGGGTACAATGCGTTTCGGCCATACATGAATAAAATTAGCCTTCCTCAGGTACTTATGAATGGCATGCTAGTTCGTAGATAAAGTCCACATTATATAGGTCAACCAAATCAGATAATCCTAGGAGGAACTCCACATAATTAATTGGGCAGCTTCACCTAGGTATTCAAATAGAACACGTTGGACTCGGATTAATTAGAACCTACAAACGTTCTGCATGTACTACCGGCTTGGAGGAGACATTTCCTGTAAATCAGGGAGAGAAGGCTGTATTTCAGGTATATTACCGACCAACATAGTGAATGACATTTAAAAAATCTCATTCTTTTTCTCCTTGTGTTTTTTGAGCTGCTGGATATTAACATACACTAAGAGTGTCCTCTTTAGTCTGTACTTAGGATACATTGACTCTACGACAGGGGTCTCAAACTCCAGGCCTCGAGGGCCGCACACAGTGTAGGTTTTTAAGGTTTTTAGGATTTCCTTAGCATTTGACAGTTGGCAATCAAATTACCAACTGTCTAATGCTAAGTAAATCCTGAAAATATGCACTGTGTGTGGCCCTCAAGGCCTGGAGTTTGAGGCCGCTGCACTATGACATAACTAACACCAGAAACATTTTATTCTATCTTAATTTACAGACATCAATATTGATCGAGATACGATGCTTTACATAATTTGAAGATCAACACTCGAAGAACAGTTATGGAGCATTTACCTACTTTGTGGTTTCTTTGCTGTGCCTGGTCTCGTACCACCATGTAAACTCCACTCCTCTTTCTCTTTGTAGCTCTCTCATTCCAGCTCTCAGTTGGACATACGTTAACACCTTTGTTTTTTTAAGTGGTCTCACTCAACTCAGGCTTTCACTCCAATGACAACCTGACAATCCCACCGGGCCCTTGCTCACCCGTTGGTCTTACAATGGTCCTCTCCAAGGATCCTGTCTCCTATCATACATACTTAGCCCGTCTGGCTCTCTTTCCTTATTGTATTCTGCTGACATGACTCTCAATACAGCTGTCCCCCTGGTTTGGGGACTATACCACTCCTTCCTGTATGGCCTGCTTATCTCTTTGACGTGAACATGTCTCTCAATGCTAATCATTACGATTTTGCCTATTGTAGTTATTTTAGGCAGCATGGATTCTTCTTCCATCCCCAGCTTCAATCTTCATTCAGGGAAATAGACTCAGATTGGTCTCCTTCTCCTCCGCTTCCTTCGATAATCTGATGCAGCATATGGCTAATCACTGTAATTAACAATCCCACATGGAGATCACATTCATCTCTATAAAATACCAGTCACAGTATCCTCAACATAATGCTACTTACAGTACGAGTCCCATATCGTAAAATCAGTATTACAATAAAATACTATTCAAAGAGCGCCCCAGATAATGCTAACCAGAGGGTTTTACATGGGACTGTTGTCGGAAACTTTGGACTTGCTGACAGAATTGAGGCCGGAGGAACTGGAGGTTTGTTGACTTTTGTACGACAAATCAACTGTCCATCATGAACACCTTCCAACATCACAAATGGAGACTCTACACATGGACATCCCCAAACAGGGCCTATAAGAATCAGATTGACTACATATGTGTTTACCGAAGATGGAAGTCATCAATCATTACCCCAAAAACAAGGCTGGGAACTGACTTTGACAGCAAAGATTCGAGTCAAGCTGCGCAAACGGACAAGACAACAGGTGATTTCCAGCTTTGATTTCACCAACATACCTGAAGTTTTGGGAATGGTCTGCAAAACTAATTTAAATCACTGGACACAGATGAAAGGAAGCCGGAGGATATGTGAACAAAAAAAGACTATCATTACTGAAGAAGCCATAAAAACAATAAACAAGGGGCCCGAAGAGACCCCTGCAGTCATGGTCAACAGAAGAGACCCTAAAGATCATCAAAGAAAGAAGAATGGCAAAAGCAAAAGGTCACAAGCAGGATGCAGACAACATCAGTAAAGGACTCACTAGAGTCATTCCAGCAAAGAACTTTATTACCATAAGATATGTACAGATAGGGAAGATACATCTAAATAGCAAGACGAAGAAGGCACCAAAAGCAGGGGTGTCACTACAACAGGTGCAGGGGTTGCGATCGCACCCGAGCCCCAGAGCCTAGGTGGGCCCCAAAAGTTCCTTTGGCCTATAGAAAAAGACTAATACTATTAAAGATTTGCAATAATTGGGGGCCCCGTTGGCGCTTTCGCTTCGGGGCCCCAGGGCCTGAAGTTACGCCACTGACCAAAAGATCAAATAGATACGTCGAAAGGTTTCAACCAAGAGTGGGAATGCTGAAAGATGTCAATTACTGGTAAATAGCCCAAGGACTGGACAAGATCAAGGTTTATTCTGATTCCGGAGAAGGGAGATGCTACAAATTGTGAAAACTATTGGACTATTGCGCTCACACCTTATGCCAGCAAAATACTGCTGAAGATCGTAGAAAGATGGTGACAGCCTTAATTTGACAAAGAGTTGCCAGAGGAACAATCAGGATTCAAAAAAGGCAGAGGCACAAGAGATGTAATTGCTAACATGAGATTGATAATGGAAAAGGCCAAAGAATACAACAAGGAGCTCTGTTTTTGCTTCATTGACTACAGCAAAATCTTCGATTATGCAATTGTTATGTAGAGGTACCGGGCACCTTCCGCTGGGCTGGAGCAACTCAGGTAATCGCTAACTGCTGCAGTAAACATAAGCCCCTCGGTGACAGGTGTTGCACGCCTTCCAGATACAAGACACAAGTCAATATAGAAGAGTCTCCATATGACGTTTGAATAAAGGATCATTGAATTATGGTGAGTGCCGCCCAGCTTTTTCTCTTAAAACCTTCGACCATGTTAATCACCCGAAATTTTGGAATACCATGAAGGATGTGGGTGTGCCAAACCATCTGATCAGCCTCATTAGGAACCGTCACATCAACCAAGAAGCAACAGTTGGAACAGAATATGGTGACACAGCATAGTTCGAAGTAGAGAGAGGCGTCAGACAAGGCGACCTCCTGTCACCATTTCTCTACAATTTACATGCAGAAGCTATTTTCAGGAAGGCTGGATTTGACGAAAAAGAAGAAGAAATTAAAATTGGTGGAAGAATCATCAACAATCTAAGATGCACAGACGACACTACACTGCAACAAGCATAGATTACTGTATATACTCGTGTATAAGCCGAGTTTTTCAGCCCAAAATTTGGGCTGAAAAGTCTCCCCCTCGGCTTATACACGGGTCAATCCGGTACATGGAGTGGTGGGGGCTGTGTCAGGGGCTGTGGAGGAGGCTGGAGGAGGCTGCTGTATGAGCGCCCCGTCACGTGGGGCCGCTCATTAAATATGCACTGCCTCCCCCTGTCAATCAGCGGCAGGGGGAAGCAGTGCATATAAGCCCCCAAATGCTGGCACTCGCCCCCCCTTGTAAGGGCCCCCCCTGCTGCTTATATTACCATCCCGGTCTTCTGCTCAGCGCCGCTCCTCGGTGCTCCATCCTCGCTGCTCCGTCCTGCTACATCCGGGACCTCCGGCCGTCGCAGGCATATGACGTCATCGCGCGACGGCCGGGGATCCCGGATGTAGCAGGACGGGAGCAGCGAGTACGGAGCACTGAGGAGAAGTCCGGGATGGTAAGAGAAGCAGCGGGAGGGGGCCCTTGCAAGGGGGGCGAGTGCCAGCATTTGGGGGCTGCTGGGTACCCCCTGGGGGCTGCTGGATACCCCCAGGGGGCTGCTGGGTACCCCCTGGGGGCTGCTGGGTACCCCCAGGGGGCTGCTATATGTACCCCCGGGGGCCTGCTGTTTGTACCCCCGGGGGCCTGCTGTATATACCCCTGGGGGCCTGCTGTGAATACCCCTGGGGGCCTGCTGTATATACCTCTGGGGGCCTGCTGAATACCCCTGGGGGCCTGCTGTATACCACTGGGGCTGCTGTATACTACCACTGGGGCTGCTGGGGCTGCTATATACTACCACTGGGGCTGCTGTATACTACCACTGGGGCTGCTATATACTACCACTGGGGCTGCTGTATACTACCACTGGGGCTGCTATATACTACCACTGGGGCTGCTGTATACTACCACTGGGGCTGCTGGGGCTGCTATATACTACCACTGGGGCTGCTGTATACTACCACTGGGGCTGCTATATACTACCACTGGGGCTGCTGTATACTACCACTGGGGCTGCTGTATACTACCACTGGGGCTGCTATATACTACCACTGGGGCTGCTATATACTACCACTGGGGCTGCTGGGGCTGCTATATACTACCACTGGGGCTGCTGTATACTTCCACTGGGGCTGCTGGGGCTGCTATATACTACCACTGGGGCTGCTGGGGCTGCTATATACTAAAACTGGGGCTGCTGTAAACTACCACTGGGGCTGCTGTATACTACCAGTGAGGAGGCCTGTATACCACTGGGGGGGCCTGTATACCACACTGCTGGGGGCTGTATACCTGTGCTGGGGTCCACCCTCGGCTTATACACGAGTCAATAGGTTTTTCCAGATTTTTGGGGCAAAAGTAGGGGGGTCGGCTTATACACGGGTCGGCTTATACACGAGTATATACGGTAATCCAAAAAGTCAAAATGGACAGCTCAAACATGGGACTGCTGCTCAGATCAAAGAAGATAAAGATATTGACTACTGCCGGGTACAACACGTAGACATCTGAGAAGGATGTGTCTGGCGCCAAGGGCTTGGGATACTCAGATCTCGGACGTACTGGTACGGGGAAGTCACAGGTGGTCGGTGCCCGAGTCCATGCCCTTGAGCAGACAATAAAAAGGGGAAAAATAATAAAATAAAGTCAATCGTGACGCCACCTGTAGGTCCAGTGATGGCACCGGTGCTACTGGAACCTCCGGGGTGATGTGCGGCAACAAGATGTCGTAGCCCTCTACAGGTAGGGCTGAGTCCCCGGGGTGTTGGAAGTAGCAATAGTGGAATAGGGCAGCACAGTCACTGTGGAGCAAAGCTGGTAAATCACAGTTCTCTGAGAAAAAGCACAGACACGTTGCTCACTCTGAATGGGTACTTTACTCCAGTAATCTGCAGGTTTACAGGGTAAACAGTTCTTTCAGTCAGGGTAGTGGACTGGCTGGTCCTAGCAGTGAGTAATGTCCCTCCGAAGCTGCACTGGTGTTCCTTCTCTATCACTTTCTCTGTCCTTTTCTGTGGTGCCCTGCACAATCCCACTTCTTGAACCAGGTCCGTCGGGTGATATGAGAACCCTTTATCTCTCAAAAGGTGAACCCAACCCTGTTTAGTGCTTCTGGTGGACACCGTGCTTGGTGTAGGGCGGTTGGATCGTGCACCTAAGAAAGACATCGACGAATCCGGAATTTGCGGTTCAGGGATGGACCTCTGATCCACGTAGGAGCCGGTACCGCGCTTCGGACTGGGCCAGGGTGATTCAGTTACCCTCTATCTGCCACTTTCTCTTCTGGGTCACCAGGTTGAGGCGCCCTCCCTCTGAGCTCTTCTCCTTCTCCTACCTCTCTAGTTCTCACTGGTCACTGTGATTTTCCTGCTCTGCCCACACTCCTTCCACCGGGACTGGGTCTTCACAACATCAGGTTAACCCTTTAGTCACCTGTTCTGAGTGTGTGAATGCAGATTGTGGAGCTACAGGCTTCTATTACCCCTAGCAGGACAAAGCATACTGCACCTTCTATTAGGGGTGCAGTACCCTTTTGTAGCTCACTGACTAATGGGGCGCTGCAGATGGTGAAAAAGGACTTCACCCCACTCTGATCAATGGTCACTCAAGATGCAGCAACAACAGCGTAAGTCAATAGGAGAAAAGTTATGGGAAAATCAGCAATGAAGTCACTGGACGAGGTCTTCACATCAGGGAACATTTCACTGGTGATGAAGACACGGCTCGTACATTGTCTGGTCTATTCTGTAGTAACATATGGATGTGACAACCAGATGATCCAGGAGGTCCCTTCCAACTCCACCATTGTATGATTCTATGATGAGTGAGCACTACCATGCTCAGTACTCATAACGAGCATTTTGATGTTCAGATGGGCTCGACTCATTTACCATATATAATGTAAGTCAACAGAGGACTTAAGCATTTTTCCGGAAGATCTTCCATCCCCAAGTCCTACAGTAGTAATTCCTCTCTTATCCCATGACGTAGGCTGCTCGTGTATAATTAATTCATTCAATCACAGGGAAAGATAAGGCCACAAGGCCCACAATATATTGAGCTGGAGATGATTCGATCCTCCTGCTCATATGATGCCTTGTAGGACAGTAATTCAATCTTGATTGGAAAATGCTTTGCGTAGTGGGAATTCTCATCTAGGTATAATGAAACATTGAAATTCTTGGAACTTCCTATATTTTTAATATACAACTGTAAGACAATCTTGGCTTCCCGAAATACCTTTTGCATAAAACACCAAGATATAAGAACAGTGAAATAGAAAAATTAACTCCAAAGCAATGACATTACTGGGTCCCCAGACCGCAAATGTGTCCTACAGCTCTCCATGAAATCTGATTATTTTCAGGCCTGACTGATCCAAAGGCAAAAGCAAACTTATGACCATTGCAACTAATGTTTTCTTAAATTTTTCTTTCTGACCCAACACTACGGTTGGACAATATCTTAACAATACTTAATTACTAATGGTGACCAGATCAGGTAACCGTACACGTCACTCTCTGCGACCTCTGGTCAAAGTGTGTGGTGACTCATTGAGGTCTTCAGGTAGGTAGGGAGCCCTAATCATAGTAGGCACCATGCTTACCTGACCTGTTCTGGTGACCTCACAGGGTCACCGTACACCAAGCTGTAGCTACTTCAGCAGTGGCTGAGCTGTGATGAGATCCTGTATTCTTTATCACAGCCTCAGTCAAGAAAACCTTGCAAGGATCCTAAGGGGTATGAGGTCAAGGTTTAATAAAGATGTAGTCCTAAATGTCTATGTGTTTTAATTTCTAATAAAAAACAAATTTCTATGTGTGGTGTCTTCTTTACTATTTACTTGAAATTCTTAATGGATGGGTCTAACTTGACCTTACATTAAGAATTTCGGCCTAATTCCAGCTGGCAATACAAAGGTGGTATTAACCCCTTTTTACCCAGCATGCCACCACAACCAGGGCTGCTGGGAAAGCAGGGTAAAGCACCTGGAAATGGTGCTATGAAGAATGCCCCATTATTCAGGGGCGGCTGCGAGCTGCTACTCTTCAGCGTGACGGGGCCTTAAAATGATGGGCCCTCACCCTGCTGAGAATACCAGCTCTCAGCTGCCTAGGTTTACTTCGGCTGGCAATTAAAAGTAGGGTGAAGCATTTTTTTGACAGCCAAGATAAAAATAGGCAGCTGAGGGTGGCAGCTCATAGCTGTCTGCTTTATCTGTGCTGGGACTGAAAAATACAGCAAAGCCCTAAGCATTTTTCCCATTATTTATTTATTTTAACACCCTATGACATCAGGTTGGTTGCCATACACTAATGTGTATGGCAACCAAGCTCAGACACCATCCAGATTGGGAAAATGCAGTCTGATTGCAACAGCCAATCACCGACGCTCTCACTGAGCATGAGCGTCTGTGATTGGCTGTTGTGGAGTCAGTGAAGTGAATATGCAGAAAGGTAATGTGCGGGACCAGAGTGAGTGAGATGGAGCAGAGAGCAGCCATGGAAGCAAGCAAGCACCGGGAGACAGGTAAGATGATCTGTGTGTGTCTGTGTGTATGTGATCTGTGTGTATGTGATCTGTGTGTTGTTTGTGATCTTGTGTGTCTGTGTGTGTAGCATAACGTAGAACAGAAGCATTTTTGCATTTGCACTAATGTTTCTGTCCTAGTTAAGCTACACACATCCGAACAATTACCGAACAAAACCAGAATTTCCGACTTTTCAGCAAAACGTTCAAGTTCGAGGGGCCAACGAACATTGCCAAATTAAGTCCGGATTTGAAATTGGCGAAACATGTCAAGCAAAGTTCACTCATCTCAAGTCCTTGTTTCTCCCATTACAGATCAATGTGGTCCTCACTACTCCCAATAAAGATCATTATGTTCTTACCACTCCCAATACAGATCATTATGGTCCCCATTTCTGAACTTATGTGGTAATTCACTACTCCCAAAAAAGATCCTTACAGTCCCCAGTACCCGAAGTACTGATCCTTGTAGTGCTTAATGCCACCAGCACAGATCCTTGTGTTCCCCACTGCTCCCAGTACAGATCCTTGTGGTCCCCACTGCTCCCAGTACAGAATCCTTGTAGTCCTCACTGCTCCCCATACTGATCCTTGAGGTCCCCGCTGCTCCCCATACTGATCCTTGTGGTCCCCACTGCACCCAGTACAGATCCTTCTGGTCCCCACTGCTCCCAGTACAGATCCTTGTGGTCCTCACTGCTCCCAGTAAGGCCCTTGTGTCCCTCACTGCTCCCAGTACAGATCCTTGTGGTCCTCACTGCTCCCAGTAAGGCCCTTGTGGTCCTCACTGCTCCCAGTACAGATCATTGTGGTCCTCACTGCTCCTCATACTGATCCTTGTGGGCCCCACTGCTCACAGTACAGATCCTTGTAGTCCCAATGCTCCCAGTACAGACCATTGTGGTCCCCATGCTCCCCATACTGATCCTTGTGGCCCTACTGCTCCCAGTACAGATCCTTGTGGCTCCCACTGCTCCCAGTTCAGATCCATGTGGTCCCCACTGCTCCCAGTACAGAATCCTTATAGTCCTCACTGCTCCCCATACTGATCCTTGAGGTCCCCGTTGCTCCCCATACTGATCCTTGTGGTCCCCACTGCTCCCAGTACAGATCCTTAAGGTTCTCACTGCTCCCAGTAAGCCCTTGTGGTCCTCACTGCTCCCAGTACAGATCATTGTGGTCCTCACTGCTCCTCATACTGATCCTTGTGGCCCCACTGCTCACAGTACAGATCCTTGTAGTCCCAATGCTCCCAGTACAGATCCCTGTGGTCCCCACTGCTCCCAGTACAGATCCTTGTGGTTCCCATTGCTCACAGTACAGACCATTGTGGTCCCCATTGCTCCCCATACTGATCCTTGTGGGCCCTACTGCTCCCAGTACAATCCTTGTGGCTCCCACTGCTCCCAGTTCAGATCCTTGTGGTCCCCACTGCTCCCAGTACAGAATCCTTATAGTCCTCACTGCTCCCCATACTGATCCTTGAGGTCCCGCTGCTCCCCATACTGATCCTTGTGGTCCCCACTGCTCCCAGTACAGATCCTTAAGGTCCCACTGCTCCCAGTAAGGCCTTGTGGTCCCCACTGCTCCTCAACTGATCCTTGTGGCCCCACTGCTCACAGTACAGATCATTGTAGTCCCCACTGCTCCCAGTACAAATCCTGTGGTCCCACTGCTCCCAGTACAGATCCTTGTGGCCCCACTGCTCCCAGTACAGCAGTCCTTTTGGTCCCCATTGCTCACAGACAGACCATTGTGGTCCCCATTGCTCCCCATACTGTCCTTGTGGGCCCTATGCTCCCTGTACAGATCTTGTGCTCCCACTCCCAGTTCAATCCTTGTGGTCCCCACTGCTCCCAGTACAGAATACTTGTAGTCCTCACTGCTCCCATACTGATCCTAGAGGTCTCACTGCTCCCAGTACAGATCCTTGTGGACCTCACTGCTTCCAGTACAGATCCTGTGGTCCCACTGCTCCAGTACAGATCCTTGTGGTCCCCACTGCTCCCAGTACAGATTCTTGTGGTCCCCACTGCTCCCAGTACAGATCATTGTGGTCCTCACTGCTCACCATACTGATCCTTGAGAACCCCCTGCACCCAGTACAGATCCTTATGGCCCTCATAACTTCCAGTACAGATTCCTTGTGGTCCTCACTGCTTCAGTACAGATCCTTGTGGTCCTCATGCTTCCAGTACAGATCCTTGTGGTCCCCACTGCTCTCAATACATTTCATTAAGGCGACATTGCTACACATTTTTGATCATTGTGGCCCCCACTGCTGATTATATCTGATTCGCCCATCGGGGCCGTGGGATACTCGGAACCGGGTCCTGTGTCGTCTGGGCTGCAGGATGTCATGGTGTCGAGACCCGACTCTGTGGTCCAAGAGGTCAACAAAAGAGGGAAAACAGTTTAAGAATTATCGTGACGCCACTCGTGGTTTGCGGCTATGGGTATCCACCGCTGCAGTTGGGACCTCTGGGGATGATGGGGGTTAGTAGCTGTGATGTTGAGCCCTCCACAGGCAGGGCTGGTCCCCAGGGCAACTGTGTAGGAAGTGTAGTGCAGGGATTGCAGGTTCTTTTCACCATCAGACAGCCTCCTGCTGCCAGCTCGCGTAATCAGTCTGTCTCCTCTCAGGTGCGGCAATCAGAGTCTCACACGGTGTCAAGCTTTAACCGGGTTTACTTTCCTGCTCGGCAGATGGTTACAACACAGTCAAAACAGTAGCGGCTTTGGTGTCATCTAGCAGCTGGTTTGGTTCGTCTGTGGCACCCCCTTTCGTGTTCCTTTCGGGCCTTTTCAGTCTGTTCCGCATGCTAGCTACAGTCCAGTGGTCACAGACTTTCAGTGGGTGACTTCTCGGGTCCCCTAGCCCTAATACGACAGCCTTCCTTTCACTGCACCGGAGGTTGGGTCTCGAGACATAAAGAACCCGCACCCCACTGGGATTCGTGGTTGGGGCATAAAGCTTCCTGACCACTTCTGCAGAGTCGGCACTCTGGTTCAGCCCTGTGCCTCAGTGTCCCCGCTGACTCAGGACACACCTTGGACCCCCTCTGTCTTTCCATGGCCTCAGCCTGGACCGGGCTAGCCTTACGGTGGCACAGGCCGACGGGTCCGGGTTTCTCAGTCTGGTTTCTCAGACTACTTGGCTGACGGGTTTCAACTCTTTCTCTCCTGCTACTCTCCTACTTAATCCTCTTCACTTACCGACTAACCACACAGAACTCGGTGTTGTACGTACCTTTTTGTTGTTGTGTTCCCACCCCTAACCGGTATCTGTCCTAACTCTCCACCCTCCACCTGGCTCCTCCCACTATCCTGTTGCTGGACATAAAGTTCCTAGACTTGGGATCGGGAGTGTGTTGGGTGTTTGTGGGGGTGACCGAGTTACCAATCCCAGCTGCTATGCCATCTAGTGGCGACCGGTCCGCAGGGGTGCCACATATCCCATTTAGAAAATATATCAGTTGGCAATAAAGTCCCCCAGTTGTGGCCTCAATATAGAAAAAAAAGTCACAATTCTGAGAGGGGATTTCAGACCGCCCAGACGTCCGCTGAGAGGGGATGTCAGACCGCCCAGACGTCCGCCTGAGGTCTCATGGCAGGAGTTTCTACAGTTAGTCTGTGCTTTTTGGCCGCCCTAGGGAATGGGTACCTACAGAATATTCAGATATGAATACCCTGTGTAGTGCATTTCATTTACAAATTATATGTATAATATTTTAATCATGGTGCTGTGTGACTGACAGGAGAACCTCCATGGAGATATCTCCAGCGGGTACTACATATTAATTGCGTCCATGACTTACGGCATGCGGAAGTCATCAGTGCCGGTCACTCAGCATCACCATACTCTAAAGGCAGAAGAAAGAAAGCTAATAAGACAAGACAAGATAACTTTTTCCAACACTTTGAAAACCCTTCTTCTACAGCCCTGAAGGCTCTTGAAAAGATCTTATGAATATTAAAATCCATGTCGGCTTCTCGTCTCCTTCGCGCTGAAGGCCATGTACAACGTTCTACATCATATTTCCTTGTTAGTTTACATATAAGAAAGTGTTCAAAGTAAACTGATATTTGCTTATGAAATGGAAAACATAATAATCTGCTTTCCTCAGCGGGATATGAGTTTACATCTTATTCTCCAATATTTATTAAGGATTGTGGCTCCTTTTAAAGATACAACTCAACTACAAGACCATTCTCTGCCGAATTCTTCTACAGTTAGCGCCAGACCTCTGGGCTGTGTGCGAGACCAAGACCTAATGAAAAAAGTACTGGTCTCTCTATTTTACAGTACATATTGGGGTGGTGTGACCCCCTCCAGGACTCAGCACCCCTATACACCCATCTATCCTAAGCAAGGGTCCCTTTCGCTGCTCCCTCTCAGTCAAGTGAAGAGGCACTCATCGTGTGTGCCATATTTGTTTTCTTTTTTCATTCATTTCGTCACAGAGATAGGCTAAGACAGTCAGGTATGAAACAGCTGCCGTCATCCTGTGTCACCAAATCTCTGTGGTGGAGAGCACCGCTCAATCTGTACCCCAGTGTGTCCACGGTAAACTGTCTGCAGGTGCCTGCCCGGGCCCCCCCTAGGGGGTGGGCCCGGTCTCAGCCGCGACCGCTGCTACCGCGGTAGTTGCGCCACTGTGCCTGCGTCCTACTGTGAGCGATGCCCGGCTTTTATTGTTTATTTGCAGTACATGGATAGGTTGGGCATTGGTGATAGTGATATTGTGGTGTAACGTAATGAGGTTTTTCACTACTAATGTGATCCCATTTCTTTTGTTCTAACTCTTCCTAACTAACACTTTCCCTATATACTTCTGCTCCTTTAATCTTATCTCTCTGAGGCTCCTACATACCTTTATTGTTTTTGTAGCTTTGACCTTTCCGGTCTGGAAACCGGAATTGGACAAATTAAGCGGTGCACATCACTGGTAGGGGCGGCGCTGCCTATCTGAGTGACAGCAGTCAGTGCACATATGCCTAGATCACATTTCTCTCCCCTCTCAGCCCCAACTAGTGATGTGCCGTACTCGGTCAGTCCAAATCCAGTCTCCAGCCCGGAAGGATCAAAGCTACAACAATAAAGGTATTTATGAGCCCCAGTCTCAGTGAGGTCAACTTAAAGGAGCAGGGTAGATAGCAAAAGTATATTGGGAAATGTTACAAAGAGTTAGGACACAAGAAAGGACATCACATTAGTAGTGGGAAAACCTCTTTAATATGGTTGGATGGCTTCTGCACTTTTTGATAACTAAATAGCTTATGTTTTTAACATTTATGGCAATAGCGAAGTTTATGTATTCATTAATTACAGTGTACTCCCCAGTGCTCCTATATGGCAGACCATGTAATCTCCATGGCTCATATTTGACAAACTACTCTTTCCATATTGATCTTATGTGCCAAAACATTTCTTCCCCAGTGATCCCTTGTACCTGACCACTCCTTCCTCACTACCCTCTGTGCTAGACCACTCCTTCCTCACTACCCTCTGTGCCAGACCACTCCTTCCTCATTACCCTCTGTGCAAGACCACTCCTTCCTCACTACCCTCTGTGCAAGACCACTCCTTCCTCACTACCCTCTGTGCTAGACCACTCCTTCCTCACTACCCTCTGTGCCAGACCACTCCTTCCTCACTACCCTCTGTGCAAGACCACTCCTTCCTCACTACCCTCTGTGCCAGACCAAACCTTTCCCATTACCCTCTGTGCCAGACCACTCCTTCCTCACTACCCTCTGTGCCAGACCACTCTTACCTCATTACCCCTCTGTACCTGACCACTCCTTCCTCACTACCCTCTGTGCCAGACCACTCCTTCCTCACTACCCTCTGTGCAAGACCACTCCTTCCTCACTACCCTCTGTGCCAGACCAAACCTTTCCATTACCCTCTGTGCCAGACCACTCCTTCCTCACTACCCTCTGTGCCAGACCACTCCTTCCTCACTACCCTCTGTGCAAGACCACTCCTTCCTCACTACCCTCTGTGCCAGACCACTCCTTCCTCATTACCCTCTGTGCCAGACCACTCCTTCCTCATTACCCTCTGTGCCAGACCACTCCTTCCTCATTAACCTCTGTGCCAGACCAAACCTTTCCCATTACCCTCTGTGCCAGACCAAACCTTTCCCATTACCCTTCTCTGCCAGACCACTCTTACCTCATTACCCCTCTGTAGCAGACCACTCCTTCTTTATTACTCTTCTGTGCCAGACCACTCCTTTCCCATTACCCCTCTGTGCCAGACCACTCTTTCATCATTACCCCACTGTGTCAGACCACTTTAACCTCATTATCACTCTGTGCCAGGCCACTCCATTCCCATTACCCCTCTGTATCAGACCACTCCTTTCCCATTACCCCTCTGTACCAGACCACTCTTTCCTCATTACCCCTCTGTGCTTTACCACTCCTTTCCCATTACTTATCTGTGTCAGACTACTCCTCCCCATTACCTCTCTGTGCCAGACCACTCCTCCCCCATTACCCCTCTGTGCCAGACCACTCCTCCCCCATTACCCCTCTGTGCCAGACCACTCCTCCCCCATTACCCCTCTGTGCCAGACCACTCCTCCCCCATTACCCCTCTGTGCCAGACCACTCCTCCCCATTACCCCTCTGTGCCAGACCACTCCTCCCTCATTACCCCTCTGTGCCAGACTACTCCTCCCCCATTACCTCTCTGTGCCAGACCACTCCTCCCCCATTACACCTCTGTGCCAGACTACTCCTCCCCCATTACCTCTCTGTGCCAGACCACTCCTCCCTCATTACCCCTCTGTGCCAGACTACTCCTCCCCCATTACCTCTCTGTGCCAGACCACTCCTCCCCATTACACCTCTGTGCCAGACTACTCCTCCCCCATTACCCCTCTGTGCCAGACCACTCCTCCCCATTACCCCTCTGTGCCGGACAACTCCTTCCTCATTACCCCTCTGTGCCAGACCTCTCCTTCCTTATTACCCCTCTGTACTAGACCACTCCTTCCCATTACCCTCTATACCAGACCACTCCTTCCTCATTACCCTCTGTGCCAGACCACTCCTTCCCATTACCCTCTGTGCCAGACCACTCCTTCCACATTACCCCTCTGTGCAGGACCACTCCTTCCCATTACCCTCTGTGCCAGACCTCTCCTTCCCCATTACCCCTCTGTGCTGGACCACTCCTTACTCATTACCCCTCTGTTCCGAACCACTCCTTTCTCATTACCCCTCTGAGACAGACCACTCCTCCCCATTACCCCTCTGTGCTGGACCACTCCTTACTCATTACCCCTCTGTTCCGAACCACTCCTTTCTCATTACCCCTCTGAGACAGACCACTCCTCTCCCATTACCCCTCTGTGCCAAACCACTCCTTCCCTATTACCCATCTGCCAGACCACTCCTTTCCCATTATCCCTCTGTACCAGAACACTCCTCCCACATTACTCCTCTGTGCCAAACCACTTCTTCCCCATTACCCCTCTGTGCCACACCACTCTTTCCTCATTATCCCTCTGTGCCAAACCACTTTTTTGCCAGTGCCACTCTATTGCCAATACATTTTCCCGTGTGCTCTATATCCCAGACCCCTCCTCCTATATCCCAGACCCCTCCTCCTATATCCCAGACCACTCCTCCTATATCCCAGACCACTCCTCCTATATCCCAGACCACTCCTCCTATATCCTAGACCACTCCTCCTATATCCCAGACCACTCCTCCTATATCCCAGACCATTCCTTCCTTGCATTTTTAATTGCCATGTCCAGCCCCTCCTCTCTATAATGTTTATATTCACCTAATTATGAATTTGATCTATTTAAACTCCTCTTTAAATGTTTCTAAATACATATTTAGGAGGTAACTTATGTCTTGTAAACTTCTTGTTAAGCGCTTACCAATAACCTCCCCCGTCTACAACTCTGACTGATCTGGAAAAACCACTTAATTAAAAAATGAAATTCTGCTATGGTTTATTCGTTAGCAGATGTTGCCACTGAATGTATTTGCTCTCTGAGATCATATCAAAATGGGAATTTAAGTAGCAAAGTTATTAGTGAGTAAAAACAACATGTAGCAGATGCTGGAAAGGAGAAGTTGAACTTTTCAGAATAATTTTTCAAGTTTATGTCGGGCCCACAAGGGTCTGGGGACTCAGATCTCGGGCGGTTGGGTGAAAGGATGTCATGGGTGGTCGGTGCCCGAGTCCGTGTCCTTGGGGTGACAATAAAAAGGGGGAATTTACAGGGAGAAAAGTTTATAGATGAATGTTGTGACGCCACCTGTAGATCCGGTGATGGCACTGGCATTGCTGGGGCCTCCGGCGTGATGGGCGGCTGCAAGGTGTTATGGCTCCCTACAGGTGGAGCGGAGTCCCCAGGGCTGTAAGAGTAGAATGGTGGAATAGGGTAGCGCAGTCTTTGCTGTGTGGGACAGGATGGAAGGATGGACACACACACAAGAAAGTCTTTTTCTGTACCTTTTACTGGTGGTTTGCAGGTACACTTCCAGGGTTGAAGGATGCACTCCGGGATTTCCACACCGAGTGAGCTCTAGGCCTCCTTGTCCTGCTCCCTGAAGTCTGGCATGTGTGGAACCAGGTCTGACCTCTCTTTTCTCTCTCACAACTGTGTTGAGGGCTCTCGCTCAGCTACCGCTACCTCTCTGCAGCTCTTGGCTCTCAAATGGTGGGTGCTGTGGGTGTCCAGGAAGCTAAGCCTCCGCGGTGTACTGGGATTCTCTGCTGGGCTAATCTCTTTCAGACTCGGACTCCAGTGACCGGTGTTCTCCTGGGGTGAGCCGGGATGGCTGCTCTGCCCCCCCCATAGTGTTCCTCGCCTCTATCTGTCGTCCTCACTCACCCTCACACTGGCTCTGGCGGTGCACTGGTGTCAGGTCTAGCACAGCTCCGGTGACCAGTTTTTGCTCACTAGCTCTGAGCTGACTTCACAGTTCTCCTAGTGACTGCACACTCTGGTAACTCCGCCCCCTGCACCTGTATTTATAGGGGATCTGGCTTAACAGCAACCAGTGGGGCTCCCCCTACAGGCCTGGGGTGGAAGATGTTGTGTGTATGTGGGTACCGGATGTGGAAATCCTTCGTGTACTTGTTGGTCCTGTGGCTTACCTGTCACAGGGCGCCACATTTACAAATGCCAGTAATACCTTGTATACAGTCACCAGGTCTGAAGAATGAACGTCTAGCACCTACAGTCATGGCCGAAAGTGTTGGCAGCCTTGAAATTGTATTTGTATTTGTCCCAGAAAATTATTGCAATTACACGTGTTTTATTACACACATGGTTATCATCTTTGTGTGTATTAGAACACAAAAAATTTAGAAAAAAGGCAAATTGGACATAATTTCACAGAAAACTCAAAAAAAACGGTTCGGACAAAATTGTTGGCACCTTTCCAAAATTTGGGTAAATAACTTTGTTTCCAGCAGGTGATGGAAGTAACAGGTGTGGGCAATATGAGAATCACATCTGAAAGCAGATAAAAAGGGAGAAGTTGCCTCATTCTTTGCATTGTGTCTGTGTGTGCTGCACTAAGCATGGAGGACAGAAAGAGGATAAGGGAACTGTCTGAGGACTGGGAAAAACAATCTCAAGGTTAAAAGTCCATGTCCAGAGATCTTGATGTTCCTAAAGCCCCCGTCACACATAGCGAGATAGCTAGCGAGGTCGCTGATACATCACAGGTTTTGTGAAGTAACAGTGACCTCTCCAGCGATGTCACAGTGTGTGACATGTAGCAGCGATCAGGCCCTGCTGTGAGGTCACTGATTGCTGCGCATGGTTCAGGACCATTTTTTGGTCTTTGGTCTCCCATTGGTAACGATGGCAAGCACCGGGTATCTAGGCAGAGCGCCCCAAACTATATAAATATATATATATGTTCATGTAGCTTTTTCAAGACAAGTCCTGCAATATCTTCACATGGCCAGTCTGTTTCTCCTTTATAGACAAATGAGACTAAACAGCTATTTGTAGCTCCTAAGCCTCCGTCACTCCATCTCTATTTCCCAAACCCGTGCTGCCTCCTCCTTCTTGACTGACAGCTGTTATGCTTTGTACCATCAGGAACAGAAGCCATCAGCAGGCAGGAGGAGGCAGCAATGGAAAGAAAATAGAGCTGGAGTGACAGAAGCTTCAGACCTACTGTAGTCCTGTAGTCCTTCAGACTCATTTGCATATCAAGTAAAACTTTTTCAAGACAAATCCAGCCAATATCTTTACATGGCCACTCATTGTACTCATGAATTGTACAATATCTTTACATGGCCTTACATAGCCAATACCTTTACAGTTTGTTTCTCCATTACAGAGACATTTTCATTTGCTTGAAGATACATTTGTAGCTCTGAAGCCTCCATCACTACAGCTCTATTTCCTGCCCAGTTCTGCCTCCTCCTGCTTGACTGACAGCTGTTATGCTTTCTACCATCAGGAAAAGAAGCCATCAGCAGGCAGGAGGAGGGCATCACTGGGCAAAGAATAGAGTTGGAGTGACGGAGGCTTTGGATTTACCATAGTTCTTCAGCCTCATTTGCATACCGAGTCAAACTTTTTCAAGACAAGTCAAGCCTTTACCTTACATGGCCATTCTGTTTTTCCATTACAGAGGAAATCATCGTTGCAAATGAGGCTGAAGGACTATAATAGATCTAAAGTTTCTGTCACTCCAGCTCTATTTCCCACCAGTGCTGCTTCATCTCCTTGACTAACCGCCTCTATGCTTTGCAGTATCAGGAAAAAGAGCCATCAAATCGGGCAGGAGGAAACAGCACTGGGCAGGGAATAGAGCTGGAGTGACAGAAACTTTAGATCTATTATAGTCCTTCAGCCTCATTTACATTTGAAGTCAACCTTTTTCAGGACAGGTCCACCCAATGCCTTTACATGGTCAGTCTGTTCCTCCATTACAGAGAAGTCATCATTTGCAAATGAGGCTGAAGAGCTATATGTAGATCTGAAGCCTCTACCACTCCAGCTCTATTGCCCACCCTTAGCTGCCTCCTCCTACTTGACTCAGGAAAAGGAGCCATCAGGAGACTAGGTGGGAAATGGAGCTGGAGTGACGGAGGTTTCAGATCTACATACCATTTACATGTCAAATCAAACTTTGATTTCTCTGTAACGGAGGACTAGACCATGTAAAGCTCTTGTTGGGACTTTTCATTCAAAGAACATGTGCAAATCTATAGCTTGGGATGTGAATGCCTGCAGGCAGATCCCCTCATTATTTCCCTGATCAATGCAAGGAGGTGATTAAGAGTAAAATAATCCATCCAATATTAATTGTTACATTAATTGGTCAAAAAAAGTCCATTGTGACACGTACATTCATAATCACCAGTGAAATGTGAAAAAGTTCAAGGGGTGTGAATACTTATACAAGGTGTGGAGTCCCACAGGTTGTGTCTGTTACTGAACTCATCTCTCATACTTGCTAGTCTCCTGATCACCCCCAGGAGGCGCCATTGTTCCACGCCTTGGTCATTATCCCATACATACCGTAGCCATATTACCTATACTCTATTGTCATCAAATGATCCTTTAGGCTGCAGTTATATGAGGACATGCTGAATATTCAGTCTACAGAGCGATCAATGTGCAGGACGCTGCTAACGAATTGTTAACGAGAGGCATAAAGTCATCAGCTGATAATAGCGGAGATAGAAGTCACGCTCGTCAGAGGAAATCATATAGGGTCAATACACACAGAGGGATCTATTTCATGAGTTTATTTCTGCTAATGTTCAGGATTATGGTTTGCAGCCAATGAAAACCCAAAGGTCATTATCACAGTAAATTAAAGTAGGGAGGATGAAGGTTTAAACACCACGCTGCCGTATTCCACCAGACTAATATTGATTTATTAGTCAACGCGTCCCAGAATCATGGTATATTGATTTGTCCTGGAGAAGGGACCAGGGAGCCCTGAAACCCATTGACTAATAAATCAATATTGTATTCACCCATTGATGTCTGGTGGAATACGGCAGTTTTTAACCCTTCATCCTCCCTAATGTATATGCACCACGCTGGGGACTGCAGCAGGTGTGATCTGCTTTTATAGTGGTTGTGACGGTCACAACCACACAAGGTGAAGCCTCTGATACCTATTTAGGTCATATTTTATCTCTCAGACCCTTCATCTTCCCTACTTTAATTTTCTGAGATAATGACCATTGGATTTTCATTAATCATCAACATTAACAGAAATAAACACATGAAATAGATCCCTCTGTGTGTAATGACTCCATATAATATATGTTGTTACTTTATGTATTGAATTACTGAAATAAATGAAGCAGAAGCCGGAAGAGAGGTAAGGAGCATTTCTCCCCCCTCTCTTCCTTCGCTCCCTGCGGACTCGTTACTGACTGCGAGTAATCCCTGAGATTACTCGCAGTGTAACGAGTCGGGCGAATCCCTTACTACTCGGCGAGTACCGAGTAGTAACGAGTAGATTCGCCCATCCCTAATTAAAACCTGTCCCTACAGCATATTAACACTTTCCCTACACTCCTTTTACCTCCTAAATGCACATAATGAAAGTGAATAAAAACGTTTTTACAGTACCTCATTACTCATGATAATGAGTGACTATGCTATTTATAGTCACTCATCCAGACTGCCCTCTTCATACTATCACGCCTCAATAGGCGTGATCTTCATCATGGATTCAAACTGCAGCCTCTCTGCGCGCCTCCCCGCTGTGTCCTGTGTCTGCCCGGCTTCAGCGTGGGGCTGTATGATGCGATCCGCATCATTTCCGGAGCCGGGTGACGTCGTACAGCCGCGCCGCTGTGTCAGCTTCAAAATGCGCACTGCGCATGCGCATGCGCATGCGCAGTGCGGGAATTGAAGCTAACAGCGGCGCGGCTGTAAATACGTCACCCGGCGCCGGAAATGATGCGGGTCGCATCATACAGCCCCACGCTGAAGCCGGGCAGACACAGGACACAGCGGGGAGGCGCGCAGAGAGGCTGCAGTTTGAATCCATGATGTAGATCACGCCTATTGAGGCGTGATAGTATGAAGAGGGGCAGTCTGGATGAGTGACTATAAATAGCATAGTCACTCATTATCATGAGTAATGAGGTACTGTAAAAACGTTTTTATTCACTTTCATTATGTGCATTTAGGAGGTAAAAGGAGTGTAGGGAAAGTGTTAATATGCTGTAGGGACAGGTTTTAATAGGTTTATAGGTGTTTTGGGGTGGACAGGATCCCTTTAAGGATGGACTGTAAAGGGGAAAGTTTATAGAGGGGGAGGCCAATTAACAGAGAATTGCAATAATCAAGGCGGGAATGGATTAGGGCCACGGTCAGGGTTTTTGTTGTTTCCATGGTGAGAAAGGGGCGGACTCTAGAGATATTCTTCAGGTGTAAGCGACAAGAACGGACGAAAGATTGAATATAGGAGGTGAAGGAAAGATCGGTGTCAAACGTGACACCCAGACAGCGAGCCTGCTGACTAGGCGTTATCGTGGTACCGCACACAGAGAGAAATGTCAGATTTAGGGAGGTTAGTGGAGGGCGGGAGCAAAAGAAGTTCAGTTTTGGAGAGGTTGAGTTTTAAATAGAGGGCCGACATGATGTTAGAAACAGCAGCTAAATGAAGAATATATATATATATATTATAAATACACATATTTCTATTATTCATTTTTAAATTAACGCCACATGAGTAAATAATTTATTTCATTCACATATTTTAAATAAATAAATAAAATACATATGTATATATTTATCTAATATATAAAGCTGAGTGTATGGATATATGTGTGTGTATGTATTATAGGTCCACCCCTTCAACATAACCACCCCTTTCTATGTAGCTCCACCCCTCCATAGAATGTTGTCTGGTTCTACCTCTAGCTCCTCCCCTCCATAGAATGTTGTTTGGTTCTGCCTCTAGCTCCTCTCCCTCCATAGAATGTTGTTTGGTTCTGCCTCTAGCTCCTCCCCTCCATAGAATGTTGTCTGGTTCTGCCTCTAGCTCCTCCCCTCCATAGAATGTTGTCTGGTTCTGCCTCTAGTTCCTCCTCCTCCATAGAATGTTGTCTGGTTCTGCCTCTAGCTCCTCCTCCTCCATAGAATATTGTCTGGTTCTACCTCTAGCTCCTCCCTCCATAGAATGTTGTCTGGTTTTGCCTCTAGCTCCTCCCCTCCATAGAATGTTGTCTGGTTCTGCCTCTAGTTCCTCCTCCATAGAATGTTGTCTGGTTCTGCCTCTAGCTCCTCTCCTTCCATACAATGTTGTCTTGTTCTGCCTCTAGCTCCTCCTCCTCCATAGAATGTTGTCTGGTTCTGCCTCTAGCTCCTCCCCTCCATAGAATGTTGTCTGGTTCTGCCTCTAGCTCCTCCCCCTCTATAGAATGTTGTCTGGTTCTGCCTATAGCTCCTCCACTTCCATAAATGTTGTCTTGTTCTGCGTCTAGCTCCTCCTCCTCCATAGAATGTTGTCTGGTTCTGCTCTAGCTCCTCCCCTCCATAGAATGTTGTCTGGTTTTGCCTCTAGCTCCTCCCCTTCCATACAATGTTGTCTTGTTCTGCCTCTAGCTCCTCCCCCTCTATAGAATGTTGTCTGGTTCTGCCTCTAGCTCCTCCTCCTCCATAGAATGTTGTCTGGTTCTGCCTCTAGCTCCTCCCCTCCATAGAATGTTGTCTGGTTCTGCCTCTAGCTCCTCCCCCTCTATAGAATGTTGTCTGGTTCTGCCTCTAGCTCCTCCTCCTCCATAGAATATTGTCTGGTTCTGCCTCTAGCTCCTCCCCTCCATAGAATGTGTTCTGGTTCTGCCTCTAGCTCCTCCCCCTCCATAGAATGTTGTCTGGTTCTGCCTCTAGTTCCTCCTCCTCCATAGAATGTTGTCTGGTTCTGCCTCTAGCTCCTCCCCCTCCATAGAATGTTGTCTGGTTCTGCCTCTAGCTCCTCCCCTCCATAGAATGTTGTCTGGTTCTGCCTCTTGCTCCTTCTCATCCATAGAATGTTGTCTGGTTCTGCCTCTAGCTCCTCCCCCTCTATAGAATGTTGTCTGGTTCTGCCTCTAGCTCCTCCCCTCCATAGAATGTTGTCTGGTTCTGCCTCTTGCTCCTCCTCCTCCATAGAATGATGTCTGGTTCTGCCTCTGGCTCCTCCTCCTCCATAGAATGTTGTCTGGTTCTGCCTCTTGCTCCTCCTCCTCCATAGAATGTTGTCTGGTTCTGCCTCTAGCTCCTCCTCCTCCATAGAATGTTGTCTGGTTCTGCCTCTAGCTCCTCCTCCTCCACAGAATGTTGTCTGGTTCTGCCTCTAGCTCCTCCCCTCCATAGAATGTTGTCTGGTTCTGCCTCTTGCTCCTCCTCCTCCATAGAATGTTGTCTGGTTCTGCCTCTTGCTCCTCCTCCTCCATAGAATGTTGTCTGGTTCTGCCTCTTGCTCCTCCTCCTCCATAGAATGTTGTTTGGTTCTGCCTCTAGCTCCTCCCCTCCATAGAATGTTGTCTGGTTCTGCCTCTAGCTCCTCCCCTCCATAGAATGTTGTCTGGTTCTGCCTCTAGTTCCTCCTCCATAGAATGTTGTCTGGTTCTGCCTCTAGCTCCTCTCCTTCCATACAATGTTGTCTTGTTCTGCCTCTAGCTCCTCCTCCTCCATAGAATGTTGTCTGGTTCTGCCTATAGCTCCTCCCCTTCCATACAATGTTGTCTTGTTCTGCCTCTAGCTCCTCCTCCTCCATAGAATGTTGTCTGGTTCTGCCTCTAGCTCCTCCCCTCCATAGAATGTTGTCTGGTTCTGCCTCTAACTCCTCCCCTTCCATACAATGTTGTCTTGTTCTGCCTCTAGCTCCTCCCCCTCTATAGAATGTTGTCTGGTTCTGCCTCTAGCTCCTCCTCCTCCATAGAATGTTGTCTGGTTCTGCCTCTAGCTCCTCCCCTCCATAGAATGTTGTCTGGTTCTGCCTCTAGCTCCTCCCCCTCCATAGAATGTTGTCTGGTTCTGCCTCTAGCTCCTCCTCCTCCATAGAATATTGTCTGGTTCTGCCTCTAGCTCCTCCCCTCCATAGAATGTGTTCTGGTTCTGCCTCTAGCTCCTCCCCCTCCATAGAATGTTGTCTGGTTCTGCCTCTAGTTCCTCCTCCTCCATAGAATGTTGTCTGGTTCTGCCTCTAGCTCCTCCCCCTCATAGAATGTTGTCTGGTTCTGCCTC